>JAWMRA010000113.1:84473460-84623774 GCA_035584735.1 Pseudotriccus pelzelni | reverse complement strand
CTTTCTCTCTCTCTGTCTGTCTTTCTTTCTCTCTCTCCCTCTCTCTTTCTTTCTTTCTTTCCTGGTCACCAAAGAGAAGACATCAGTGCCTGCCCCTCCTCTTCTCCTCACAAGGAAGTTATAACTGCAATGAGGTCTCCCCTCAGTCTCCTGAGGATGGACAGACCAAGTCACCTCAGCCACTGAGGCTTTCCCTCAAGGCCATTCACCATCTTTACTGCCGTCCTTTGGATGCCCTGTAAGAGCTTAATATCTTTCTTATATTGCAGTGCCCAAAACTTTTGTATTTCAGAATATTAACCTTTCAAAATAGACTAGATTTCCTTTATATTTACAAAACAACCAATACATTTAATAAAAAATAGACATGCACACCCATAGATACATGTGCTGTACAACAATCTAATACCAAAAAAAATGACAACATTCTGAAAGAAAGCAAAAATCAGATGCGACTGTAGTGATTCAGCTTCATCTTCAATTTCCCTCCAAAACGTACCCAGTTGAAATAACAAACCTACCTGGATTCCAGCAGGATTAATCAGGTCAAAGGCTCCTACTGTATTAAAAACAAATTTCACTACTTTGTTGAAGTTGTCATCACCAATACTCCAGGAAGCATCAGTCAAGAACACTATATCTGCTTTGGCACCTCTGCATACTGAAAGACAAAGAAAAGGAACTCTTAAAACACATTAACCATATTGTCACAAAATAAAGTTCATTACTTCAAAATTTGAAAATTAAGAATGACCAATATTCAGCAAATGCCTACTACCACACAGTCAACCTGGCAGATGGCTAACGTTCAACTCAAAAACATTTATTAAGATATTTCAAAGAAAAGTTCAAGAAATGAGGAAGAGCTCAGGAATAAAACACAAATGTTTTAAATTACTTTTTTTTTCTGAGCAGCTACCATAAAACAGAAATTGTCTTCTGAGAGCAGATAATTTCACAGACTTGCTGCAGAGCTTTAGAATATCAATGATTTTTTTCCCCAAATGTTTGAACCCTGCTGTTCTAAACAAGGAAATGTTGAAGTCTAGTAAAGCTCTAGGACAAAGGAATGGCATTAGGAAAGATTTCAAACTTCATTTCCCTAAAATGTTGTGCTAGTTTTAAATCTATTTAAAGTTACGAAAAATGGAACTAAATTATGAAGTAATGTAGGAACTACATAAAAAATATTGAATGATTCTAGAAATAAACATACCATCCCGAGCTGGAGGGATTGTGGGTGGTGGAGGAGGTGTAGGTGGTGGAGTTGGTGCCTCTGTGGGTTTGAGGACTGAAATGAAATAACAGGTTGTTTACTTCATATAAATTATTTCATTAAAGGAAAAAACTCTAGATTATATATTACCCAACAGAAAGATTCTAATCTCTTCTCACTAATGTAAAAAAATTATAATTGATCAGGAAAACTTTCTTATATTACAAGAATAATGAGATTACAGCTGTTGTTAAAACAAAGGTAACTGATTTCATTATAAAAGGAACACTTCTACATGAGCTCAGTAACACAGCATTCTAATAATGCATCTATTTTTCATCCAAGTGCTAGGAAATACTTGAAGAACAGCATAGAAATCTTTCTTTCCCCCATAAATTCCATTTGACATAACACTGAGAGAAAGAGGAGAGAAAATCACTTAAAGGGATCTTGAAAGCCATTTAGGAGCAGAACAAGTTCTACAGGCAAAACAAGACAAGTTCTACAGACAAAACTTAAGGTTCACAGGATCTGTTGCCTACCTGTATGCTCCCTCATAGAGACTGGGGGTCCCTCAAGGTTAGGGGTCTGAACAAAGACAGTGGCATTGTATTCTGTGTCTGGTGAGAGGCCAGTAAAACAGTGGCTCGTTTCTGATCCACGTACTGTGATTTCCTGTCCTCTGGAACCTGTCAAAAAAAGCCCAAGGGAGAGGCAGTTAGAACTCGCTAGTCCCCTTTCAATATGTGTACAACTAAGTGTAGAAATTAGAGACGTCTTGAGAGGGAGGTTGGAGCCAATGGGTCAGCAGTCTTATTCTTGGCCCATAAAACCCTTTCTAGACCAAAACTGGTGATTATGAGCCCTGGAGCATACTGGAGAGTAACATTGCAGTCTACATGTGAAACCAGGTAACTAGTAGATTCCCACTAATGAAAGTTCACCTGACAATAGGCAGCACTCCCTCTTTGCAGCTTTTTCACCACCAGAGAAAAACACGTTACATTCAGATCTTTAAAGCTCAACCAGATGTATCATGGCTTATGGTGAGTGATTGCCACAAAGACAAAGAAGTGTTGCTGTCACTGACATAAGACAATTATGTTTCCAGGAAGTGCAAAAAATAAAAGGCACTTACCATCAGCTGGGTTTAGCTTCAGCCTGTAGGAAGTTGCTGACCGATGAGGTGACCATCGGATACAGAAAGTATCCCAACCCACTTTGTAACTTGTTAGGTCAGTGACATTCAAATATACTGTGAAAAGAGAAAGAGATAAACTATTCTCTGGAAAATAGCACGTAAGGGATAAAGGATACCAAAATGAAAATTATATTAGCAGTGCTGATCCAGAACTTGATTTTTAAAAATCCTCACAGAAAGAAAGAGTAGTTCCAATTTCTTTGTGTAAAGCCCTAGAGATCCCTGCTTAGCTACTTACAAAGGCCCCAAATCTGATACCCTTCCCATATTGGATAAAGACCATTTTATGAGTTTTCACATGAAGTAAGTTGATTTCTTTTTGAAATAAGAAATTCCAAAAATCAAAATCTGACTCATATATATGGCAGTATGAAAAGAATGTACTAAGTCAACAAAACTTACATAAAACAAAAAGGATGATTGATTCATCTTAACTGAGGAAATTTTTAGAAGTTTGCGAGGCCATCATTACAATTATCTTGTTTTGAAATGCTGATGTTTCAATCACTGGACATTCGTGTGAGGTAAAAGCAGAGTAGTAGAAGAATAGACCAGCTTAGGATGGTTATATTCTGTAGTACTCTGGAGACTTAAAAATTGACTCCAACTACAGTTTAATAAAATTTTAGGAAGTAGACTAGAAAAATTTATATCATCAAATCATTACTTAAAAATATATCTTCATTACGTTTCCCAAGCTTAGTGTTTTTAAGATCTACATCATGGGCAGATGATAAGTATTCTCCATGAGAGGATACTCAGGCTTTCGAACAACCAGCCTTAAAAATCTGCTCTTAATCAACGTTATCTAAGATCAGCTTATCTATCTAACATGACCACAGCAAAATGATTCTGACTTACATGTGGTGCCTTGATCTGTCAGAGGTATACTCATTCCAGAATCATACTGGGCATAAACATTCACATCATAAGTAGTACTAGGAGACAGATTATGCAAGGTGTAGGAAGTCACTTCTCCCACAAAAACCTCCATGGGCTCATTCGAACCTTGGATTGAAAGGAAGCATTAAGTACAGAGAGAGAGAAAGAATCATGACTACACGAGCTACAAAACCATTTCCCATCTCTTAAATGTGCGTAAATGTTAATCTTATTTTATCTAAGACAAAACATACTGAGTTCTTATATTTTAACATATTAGAATGTTTCAAACAGAACATAAACATAGCTTTACACACTATTTTTTTTGTGTTTAACTTCTATAAAGGTATGTATATTTCTTGACTGTCCCATAAAACAAAGGTTCTGAAGGCCATTAATACCTAAACAGCTGTCCAATACTCATCTCACACACACCAGTTCATACCCTCAGGACAAGAGGTATTAAAGAGATGAAAATCAAGTCAGGTCACTGTATCCAGTTTTAACTATACAATTCAATGTATGAAACTGTGTTTGATAGTTTCTCACAAAACACTGATAATAAGACTTAAGCGTTCAGGAAAATCAGTAAACGGAGGAAATAAATAGATCATTTAGCACAAAAATATCATGATACATACGATTTCTACTCTGATCTGCCATTAGCTACTCACTGTTCTGAAATTGGTATACTTAGAATAAATAGGTTTTCTTACCCACAGGTTTGTACACAATTTTATAGCCAAGAACAGGGGATGGTGAAGGATCCCAGGAAACTCTAAATCGTGTATACCATTCATCAGTTATATACATATTTTGAGGAGGAAGCAGACCAACTAAAGAGAAAGAAAACCACTCTAATTAGACTAATGACTGTTTTTAAACCTCTAGAAATGCACACCTTTACTCTACGTAACAATCACATCAAAAACCTAATTAACAATGAAACCTTAACAATGTTGCAGTGCTCAAGGAATATATCTTAAATTTAGAAAAGAATACACAACAGGAAAACTAGTTACCAGTTCTGCCATTTCCAGTCAGTTGTCCACCATCTCCGTCTTCGTACACAGCAACAACAGTAATTTTATATGGTGTATCTGACTGTAGTGGTTGTAGTATCACATTATTTCTTATCCCAGGAACTGTTGTCTAGAACACAAAAGAAACAGAGGTAAACACACTCACAGTCTTGTAACTGATCAGTAATGACAGTTACTAGAACCCAATATTTGTTTTGACATTTGGCACAATTTTTCTTATCTCCACTGTAGAAAAATTCATTCCAACCCTCACATTAGACTGAGGTGCTGCAGTTTTCTACCAAGATTTCAGTACTGTTCCCTCATAGAAAGGAAGAAGTCATGATGATGTGTTTGAAGACATAAAAATGAGAGGGAAAAGCTCATAAAATGGGGTTGAAAGTCAAAGTTATTTCCACCAGTCAGCAATTTCATCCCTACCTTTTCATTGCCTTCATCTTTTCGATATCACTTCCTTGGTAGAAACAAGTTAGTCTGAGAAGGAAGGTCTAACTATTTTGATATATAAAACTGCCCTATTATGCATCCCTGATTCCTGGTGCAGCCATGCACTATTGCTGCCTTCTAATGAAAATGTAGGTATAATCCCAAAAGTAGTATCACTCCATAAAGCTGCTATAAAACACTGAGACTATGGAAAGTAACTTGAGGAATCTATCTCAAAAGCATGTCTCAGTCAGCATTTTTAGTTGTTTGACACTTAATGTTTTTATAAATTTTCCAGTGTTTTCTGCAAAGAAGGTATGTGTTGCTAAATATGTGTGTCCTGATTAACAGGTCCAGTAGGAAATTTTCAAACAGTGAGTTTTCAGCACACACTATATAGTAATATACAAGCAATAATAGCATTTAAATAGCATTCTAGACATGTTACATTTTGGCTGGTGGCAGTCAGCAGGAATTCTGCCACTGACTTCTATACGATCTGAATCTACTCTATAAAGACTCTGTGAATTTTATAAGTTTCAGACTGTAACTTGCGGTATCATTAAGCTGCAGGAAATGAAACACAAACACTTGAAATTCATACCTAAACTTACAACAGCAAGTTAGATGCTGCATCAAAGTTACCACTGTTTTCTTATTAGACCTTGCCAACATTGTTCAATTTATAAAGTGCAGACTTAAGTTTATTTTGTATCTTAGCACACCGACTACATAATGAACAGAGTGTGAAGTAATAGATGGTTATTCATTGTATCACATTTAAATTAAATGCCAGGAAGCAGATTCTGCTCAGAATCTTCTGATTAATGCATGACTCACATATTTACGTTTATTTTACACACAAATTTGATCATTAAACCATATATGTTCTGCAACTTCATGAATATAAACACATTTCATACAAACCATGGCTTCTCAGCACTGACCATGACCAAAGAAGCCTTATAGCCTGCGAAATATACTACATATAGAACAAATGTCTTTGTTTTACTGTAGCCTAAAGAACCAAGTGAGAACATCTCAGTGCTTACTATGGAGTTACAGAACTTACGTATTCATCGATGGGGTCTCCCACAGTGGGTGAATAAATGATTCTGTACTGCTGAACTGGCCCATCAGCATGATCCCATTGCACAGAAAGGCTGTTGGTGGTCTCATCGAACACTCTCACGTTCCTTGGACCACTGCGAGGCACTGAAGAAGGAACATACAGAAGGTTGTATGGGGCATGATGCTTTTAGTTCAGTGTTACCCTCATCGATTCAAAAGTTGCCCTGAAGCCAAAGCTAAGGGCCCTTCCTGAAATCCTGAATAAATATACACAGGTGGATTAAGTCAGTGGTAACACAGCAGTACCTGAAGGTCTTAAACAGAAATAGGGCCTAACTGGAGGAACAGGAGCAGTATGAAAGGGAGAGAACATCAAGGAGATGTGCAAAGTGAGCATCTACATCCATTCTGCTTCTCAGACTCCTGCAGACAAGTATAACTATAGCCTGTCACATCTGAAAGTTTTAGATGAATATGGGGATTTAATAGAGAAAAGCACAGAAGCAGCAAAAAAGAAGTGATCTATTATTGCCACTGACAGTTTCTGTACGTGTTATTTCTAAAACAAATTTTAAAGAAGCTAAGCCAACCGAAGTCCCACAAGCTAAATTGTAACAAAGACATTTTGGGGCTTAAGTATCTCCAGCAAAAAACCAAACATCTGGGCAGGCTGACACATATACTACCATCTCAGACACAGAACATGAAGCACTTTTTTTTTTATTGACAACTAATTCTACTCATTTTAATGTGCTTTTTTTTTTTCCAAAAGACAAATTGTTATTTACCTGTAACTGAATTTTTAAGATCACCCTTTAAACTCTTGAATATTCAAATCAAGTTTATTTCACAAGTGAAAATTACACTGGGGATCATGCATGTACCACAACCGACAGATAACATATCAAAAGTTCCCTCCCATGGAGGGCTATAATTGCTTCAGCCATAACTCACACTCATTAATCTCAGAGTTGCACTAAATGGCTTATATTATTTGTGACTGTAATCAACTTTATAAATTCTTCACATATCAATTTTGACACGTATTTCACAACACAAGTACTGACTGCCTCTTACATGTTCTTCCCTGTGCTTGGCTTGGATTTCCCTCTCCGTCTGCATACAGAGCTATAACATTTATTGAGTAAGCAGTGTCAGGAGTCAAGCGCTCCAGAATCACATCACGAGTGCTGCCTGGTACCACAATCTAAAATAGAAACAAAAAGCACTTCTATAAATAAAGCTTCAGTTTATACCATGTCTTCTTAGAAAACAATTTGCAGGAAGAAAAACTAACAAAAGTAAAGTCTGTCACTGTTTATTAACATATAAAGGATATTAAAAATTCTCAAGTTTCCTTACATAAAAACATATTCATCTGTACATGTACAACATAGGTGTACATTTTGTGTACATTCACAGTCAAAGCTTCAAAACTGCACTTATTTCTATACATCTAAGAAGTCTTCACATCTGAAGGGTAATTTTTTACCCATATCCAGACTTCATTGTTCACCAAGACATACTTAAACACCAGTGATTTAGGGTAAGGAAATGCTTTAGTGGTAAAATCACATATACTTGACATCTGGTTTCATAATTAAACATTTCCTAATAAATATTTGTTTTTTCCTTCTCTCTTAAAAAAAAAAAATGTTTAATTTAACTCATCCTTACCTGCAATATGTAAAGGATACTCAATTTTCAATAAGCAGTTTTAAATAGGAGAGTCTTATTTCTTATGTCTCTCATTTCACCATAATAAGCCTTTATTTACAATGGACTAAACTCCTATAGACACACTTTTTTCAGCAGAGACACTCCTGGGCAGATAGTCGGCCTGAGTTTTTGGTTTGCTTTTTTTGACACACATCTAAGGAAGCAATATTCTCTACGCAGTTTTGACGAATAATACAAAAACTAAATTACTTACAGATTCTGATGGCCTTGGGCCAGTCAGTGGAGCGTAATTAATTCTATATTGCTGTACTGGACCTGGAGCAGATTCCCAACGGACATTCATGCTGTTTGGTGTGGGATTGTAAACGTGAACATTTCTTGGTGTTCCTCTCTCCACTAGACCAAGGATAATTTAAATTGAGTTTTACAAAGTTGCTTATGTAAGTTATATTTCTACTTGAATTTACAACAGAGCTCAAAGGAAGATGAAAAGCACATCAGCCCAAGATAAACACATTACTTTTGTTAGCTCCTACAAATTTAAGAATCTCAGTGATTAGTCTTCGCAAACCTCCATGCCAGGCAGTTAAGTACATGTTTACATTGAAAATTGAAAGAACAATCATACCACTTTGTTATCGTGTTGTTGATCAGACACGTATGAAAAGTAGACACAAATTACACATATTAGCTCATGTTGACACTGGGAGCTCAAACTTCCTGGGAAATTTGAAGTACATGGTATGGACACTTGCATGGATTAAGACCAATATTTGGTGTTTGTTCACCGGTATTGCTACTGGTACTACAATTGAAATCTTACTATTCTGTGAAGTAAACAGTAAATTTGCTTCACAGCTTAACAGTTGAGCTTGCCTGGGATAAATGGACTGAAATAAGCAAAGAAAACTAAGTTACAGAGCTGCAACCATAATCAAGATGGTAAACAGTTTTTGCAATTGTATTTTTTTGTGTTTTAGCTTTGGGGAAAATAAACTTCCACTTCTGATGTAAAATCAATTTCTAATGATTGGAGCTACTCACACAAAAAAACCTAACGTTTTTCTGAAAAGGGCTGTTTTACTTACAAGTTCTTCCAGTGTCAGAGACACGTCCACCATCCCCCTCGGGGAAAACTGGAACCACAGTTACAGTGTAAGGTGTGTTGGGTTCAAGAGTCCTTAGGATGACATAGTTTGTGTTTCCTGGTACCGTGGTCTACAAATTTATAAAGAAAGGTAGGGGCATGACACTTACATAAATATGTTTAAAAAGTGTAAGCTTTTTTTTTTCTCACTTAGTCCTATACCACATCTCATTTCCAGACTGGATGCGATAATAACTACAAAAGGTGAAGCTTAATGTAACAGGGCTCATGGTATCTACTGGAATTATGGTATCTACTGGAATTACTTTTCAAAAAGGCTCTGTCTCAGACTTAAGAAAAATTATTAAGTTCTATCCTGTATTTTATAATCCCTTACAGCTATCTTCACTTTTGGGTCCAGATCCTGTTCTGCTAATGATAGCAGCAGAATCTACAGCGATCTCTTTAATGACTACTATTTAGCATCTCAGAGGCACTAAGAGGTCACTTTCTAAGCCAAAAAAAACCAAATCCCAACCCCTCCCCCCAAAAAAACCAAAAAATAAATGCAGAACAAAACAAACCAAAAAAAAAAACAAAACCACACACACACAAAAAAACCCAAACCAAACCAAAACAAAAAAAACCCTTTACCTTACACCACAACATGCTAATAACTTCTTGTCATGAGCAGCTGATGTTAGAAAACTCCACTGCATTTAAGTATATTTTTCAGCAGTAGCACTCTAGATACTATTAAACAGTGACAATTCATATACCACTTATTTCATGGGCACATTAAATTGCACAGATATAGAAAAGAAACACAATTGGGAAATAATATTTCCCAGTCTGGAGGAAGGCTTCCTATTTTCATAATTTTTTTAGCTCTTTAGCAGTTAAGTAATTTCAGGATATTAGAATGTGGATTCTGCTTTCACAAATATCACTGCAGCTGACTGTCTACAGTCACATAACTTCTTAGCAGTAAAAAATGGGTAGAAGTAAGTTCTGTTAACGTTAGCACCTTTTGTACACCCTAAAGTCAGCTTTACATTCACACACCTTGCCCTACATAAAAACAAACAAAAAATTGTGAGTGTGCTAAGAGGTCTGCTATATAAAATCAAACATCTGTAATACATATCAGAGTAACTGAACTTCAAGGAGATGCTGTGGGTTTTGTCCAGGGTAGCCATGAACAGAAAAAAAACAAGGCATGGGCACACAAGACCCACTTCACTCAGCAGCATTTCTCTGCCCAGCACCATGAGCTGTAATTTATCTCAGGCAGTTAGTGAGATCCACATGAAGAATTTACCATTTCTTCTGCACCTCCAGCTGTAGGTCCATAAAACACTTTATACTGGCGAGGACTTCCTTCTGCGTGATCCCATCGAACATTCAGAGTACTGGTGGTTGGGTCATACACTAGCAAGTTCTTCACAGTAGTGAGAGGTTCTGAAACAGAGCAGTGAGTTGTCAGACACGTGGAACCATATTCTCTCACCTGTGCTGTCAGATCATGACTATGTAAAGTTTCATCAGGAAATGTAAAAACCAACAGGTTTAGTAGTTCATGTTAAATGTTATTTGTCTTCATTAACCAGAACACACCAGCCCCATCAACCAGCACAAGCCACGCTAAATGCAGTAAAAGAAATTTATTTCTGGACACTATTTTAGAATTATGCAATGAGGCCATTAGGATTTTTTCTTCATTTCTCGCCAAACACATTGCTTTGTCTGACTTTCCATTGCAAGCTCATTATTAAATTATGTACCAGTGGATTAATAAATTTATATTTAAACAATTAATTAAATATAGTGAAATGGGTTTTATGCCTGGAGTGTCTTTGATAGAAAATCACTCAGGGATTTCTATAGCAGGATCAAAACAATGCATCAGTCTCTGAACTGAAGGTGCTTAACAGCACACATGTGAGAGTTACATGCCTCCTGATGCTTTAAGGTGTTTACTGAATTGTGGCATAAAACAATTAAAAATTTAAATGAGGAAAACATTCCTCACTGCAACATAATGGTTTCTCTCAGCCTTAAAAGCCAGGCATTCAGTCTGAGGTAATGGTCCAGGCTTTCTCTACAGCCAATAGACAGGCCTTTTTACTTTAGATATTTGAAACACACCAAAGGACAAATACAGAAGAGATTAATTTCACCACAAGAAATGCTTCTACGCTAATTTGAAAAGCAATACATCAATATTGTTTTGCACCTAATAAGATCTGAAGAAGTTACTTACTTGTTCTGCCTCGTCCTGTAATTCGTCCCCCTTCACCATCTGCATACATTGATGACACAGTAATAGCATATGGTGTGTCTGGCTGCAGCTTCTGTACCACCACACTGTTCTGCCGCCCTCCAACCATAGTCTTCAGCAAAACAAAAGAAAAACATTAAAATACCCTTTACACTTCCTCTTTTGTGCTTACTGCTATAGTGCAGAATGTAAGCATTTGATGCGGAGTTGAAAACACAATGATGTATCATATGTTGAAATGCTCTTGTGACTGACACTGAGAGTAGACATTGAACAGCAATAATATTTATTACATATTCTTAGCCAGTTTAGACACAAAGCCACTATTCTTTAAAATCTCCAAACTTGCATATAATCACGATTATATATCAACTGCCAGTTCTTTATCAGCACTAACTATATTGTAAATTACTATATCCTATTAAAATCAGTCAGAGTCTTTTATTAATTATGATAGACTTTCATTTGAGCTCTTCATGCTCCATTCTCAGGTAGAATGCAAGCATGGAATAAATTCCAACACTCTGTAGATCTCTAATGTACATTAGATACAATAACAAAATTATATCTCCTTGATTTCAAAAATTTTACAGCATGACACTTCAGCTTCTGGAACATCTTTGTTAAGACTCTCATCTTTCAATCTGATTTTTATTTTACATATAATCTTGTGATCATAATCTTCACCAAGTAAAAGATTTAAAGTGCACTGAAGGATAATACTTAGATCTTAAACATTTGAGAATCATGAGCTTTTGGCTTTTAATAGTGGGTAATTACACTTGCTCAAGAGCATCCTTTGTACATTTAAGACCATCTGCACATTTTCAAAGCCTATTCAACTATTGTGTTTGTCATAACAAACTTTAAAAGCATCTGATGATGAAGAACTGACAATAAGCAAGCATTTATACATATTCACATTTCACAGAAGTAGAATACTTTAATTTACAAGCACATTTTTTTGTCCTCAACTACAAAGCTCTTTTCAAATAATAAATACTTTTATCATCTCATCATGACTGCCTCTCCATTTTAGTATCTGTTTGCCTTTCAGAATCAGACCCTAAATGATCATTATGGTCTCTGCAGTTTCGTGTGCAGTTTTTGCAGAGCTGTCTTCAAATCATCCATGCTTCATCTTGGTGCTGAGGTCATTAAATGTCAGGCAGGGCAATAAAAACCTTCCAGAAATTCTGTTTTAACTATTTTGGTGTGGACAGCTTTACTTCCTACTCAGTAACTACATGTTAATCAAATATCTCACTAAAAAAAAGAACACAAGGAATTATGGTCATATGACAGAGTTATTTGCAGACAGACATTAAATGCCATGAATAAAGGATGAGTGTTCTGTGGGCTGTCCTTAAAAAGAGGTGTTTTTCCCAACTACCAGTGCTGGACTCTATCCAGCTGTGAGTAGTTAAGTCTATTAACTATATTCTTTGCACAGATTTCAACAGAATGCTCATAATTTTCTTTTTACTCCAGTGCCAGCAATTTATTACAGATATTAATTGATCTTACTGTTGTTCCTCATTCTTCTAGTGATTTCTCCCTAAACTTGCATTAACTGCTCAAATTCATTCAATAGTTCAATTGCCTCGACTCAAATGCATGTTGTTCAGAAGAGAGTTAAAATGGATGTGTAAGTATCCAATTCATTCTAAAGTAAATATTCCTAGATACACTTCTGAACATGTGCGATCTCCAATTACAGGGGCAAACTAAATGAGCGTGTTTCTCAGCTGAAACCATTCCTCTGACTCATTTGGCAGTAACCACAACAGCCTCCCACTGCGGGGCATTTTTAAGTAGCACACATTTCTGATAAACAGGCTGACCAGACTACCATTCCCAGGCTGTGCTGCGTAGGCTGCCAGTAGTCAACACAGCTCTTGCTGACGACACAGGGAAAGCTGGCTGACCATACAGTACTGGCTCTCCATATCATTACAGCTGCTCAATCCCCTTAAAAGAGTCTCAAATACCTTGAACACTTCCCTAGCACATGTTCTGCGTGGAATTTTTTTTTTTTTTTTTTTTTTTGCAACTGCTACTTCTGGGTGGTTTTTCTCATCCCAGAGTGGTGAGAGACAGTCTCAACCGTTCAACTGAACAGCATCTTCCATGGCAAAGTCCTCTGATAGCACATGAACCACACCATGAAAATAATTGAAAACTATGAAAATAGCCATGGTAGTTCATATTATTGATTGTTGTCATAACTGTATCTTTGATTTGTAGTCTTACATGCTGCTTGACTTATTCCTCAACATGTTTTAACTTTATTATAGTTATATTACAGATATGTATTGATGACCTTAAAGGTCTTTTCCAACTTAAGCTATTCTATGATTGCAATTTTCAAGAAAACAGGATGCATCCAAAGTAATTACTGCTCCACAAAGAGCATTCTACCTTGGATTTGAAAGGGGAGAAAGAAAAAGGTGGGAGTATATGCTGTTTGACTGTAAATAGGACTTTTCACCTAAAAAGTGATTAAAATATAGAACATTGTGCTTTGAAAATAAATTATTCTAATAGATTGCAGAAGGTTGCATTTAGGGTTGAAAAACAACAGCACTACAAAATTAGTTACCGACTGTTCAGGACCATCCCCACTGATAGGCTGGTAAATGATCCTGTATCTCTGTACTCGACCACTGGCAGGATCCCATTTCACAGTCAAACTGTGTGAAGTTGCATTGTACACCTGAAGGTTTCGTGGGCCACTCTTTGGGGCTAAGAAGTGCAATAAAGAAAAGAATAAATATGTAATTCACCAAAAATCAGGGACAAAACACTTCATTCATACTTCTGGGGCTGCATGACTGCCTGAATAGAGCAGAATGTATTAAGTACAAGAGAACATGAACTGTAATGTTTGTAAAATAATAAACATGTGGTAATCTAGTGTTTAGTATTCTTCCAAATATACAATAATATTTATCAAATGATCTCAGCTTTTTAATGTCAACATTTGTCACAGTTTAGAAAAAGATTGCTATGGGTTTTCCCTAATAATATGATACCTGGAAATTCAGATCCTTACCTTGTGTTGTGATAGGTACCAAGGGTACTAGAAAAAAGTAGAAAAAAGAATTTTCAGAATTCTTGTATGAGTATGCTTTCTTTTTTAATAACTATGAATAACAACATGCAGAATCCCTTTATTTACTTACATGTTCGTTCACTGCCAATGAGCTCATCACTTTCTGATTCATCAGGATAGATGGCAGTAACTGAGATATCATATAATGTATCTGGATTCAAATTTTCAAAGATCAAACTATTCTCATCCCCATTTAAGATAGTCTTGTGGAGAAATTAAAAAACAAAAAAAAAAAAAAAGAAAAAATAAATAAACAAAACCAAAACAAACAAAACAGACAAATAGGAAGTGGGATAAAACTGAGTAACTTTAACACTGCAAGTGGCTCTAATTATGTGTTCTACACCTTCTGACTGAATTTCCTCTCTGCACAACAGGAGGGTTTGCAATTTATAGGCCATTTATCAACCACATTTCTGATTTTAGAAATATACTCTCTGAGAAACTGCCCATGGAAGCTTGTGGTGGCTGCCTATTCTTACCTCCTGTTTTTCTGATCTTCCATAGGGTCCCCACGTTATTCTATACAGAGAAACATCTGGAGCTCCATGATCCCAAGTGCCTCTAAAACTATTTGTGGTTACATCTGTGATTCTGAGATTGACTGGTGCTGGCACAGGCTCTATTATGAGAAAAGAACAAGTATTCCACAAAATGTAACTACAAAATAAATACAGTTAAACAAAGCAATTACTTAGACAAAGAATTTATAAGATTATGTAGGAGATTCATCTCTCAGTTACCATGCTTTCAATGACTACATATAACCCAGCCCACCTACAGTAAACAAATCATCCTTCATAAGGTCAAATCACCTGATAAAACAGACACTGCTCTACTGACCTCAGCAGAGATCACAACTCACATGCCTACTCACAACAACTAACTCCTAGCTCTCACATTTTGTAGTTAGGAGTGATTATTAACTTCCCCTAGACAGAGCTCAAGCTCCCACATGAGTTTTTCCAAAATCTTAGAACTTTTTATATAAGCTAAATAAGTCATGACTGAATGACACCATTCATTTAGAAAGAATTCACAGAGGTTAACTGTAGGTTAAGGAAGCAAAATATAATACAGCCACTGGGAAGAAATACACAAACAGGTAAAACCAGAGCATTAAACTAAAAATAATTTCTTTGGCAGAGTTTTCCTCTTCTTTCCTTACACACACATTCGCACAAAACCACAGCTATAGAAGAAAGATTAGCCCAACAGCAAGCACAAAATCTCACAATGTTTTTATGTATATCAGGCTACAAAAAATTCAGAGAGTGTATGAATGTTTTTTCTCTTCTTTTTCATATCAGATTGAGGGCAGCTGCCCAGGGCACACCTGACACCTAACCCTAGAAGCTGATTGTTAAAAAAAATCCCTGTGAGGCAGGGGAGTGTTTCTTTGTCTTCACATGAATGACTCATCCATGATAATTCCCCTCTGGAAAAGCATTAACACTTTCACACCCAGCCTGAGGGGTTATCTCTGCTAATAGTCTACAATGACTGGCATATTAGGCAGCTGCAACACCTTGAACATCAAAGATTCCAAAAATATCCCATGATTCAATCGCCCATTGCGAAACTCCCCACCCTGGGGGAGGTACTGGGTATTCCCAGCTGAGCTAGAGCATGTATAAGGGTTTGGGGATTTCTAGTACCTGTCGTTGGATCCAGAGGAGTACCAAAACTTCAACAGGACTGTGACTGCCATTCTTGATAAGTCTGTGATCATTACTTAACAGAAGTGCGACTATAATCTGGACCAACAGGTTTTCCTTTCCTTTTACTTTACACCCAAGGAGCTATGTGGTGCTCAGCACAGCGGCTAACGAACACTGTTCTGTTCTAGTCCTGGGGTGCTGGGTTATACACCTGTCTTTGGGGGGTTAAAACCAATTTTCTTCAGTATCACTGTATCTACTGTAATCTTTAGTAAATTGTAATTCTGACTTGTAATCTCTTTTGAGTCAGGTTCATTTCTGCCTCCTGTTTACTTTTAAACCAGCACAGGTACTCAAATACTGCCTTGATGATTCTCCAGAAATAGAGATGGGTTTTGCATTCCATGACACAAAAACTCTCTTGGATCAGAAGTAATATCATGTCTCTCTCATCCTCCAGCACATGGCGCAGCTTCCTACTCACTTGCCTAGATTCCTGCATACATTTGCTAAACCTTTCCTCTGCCTTCATCTTTTCTTACCCATTCTACGCTACACTTCTCCTTCAGCTCTAAATAGAAATAGTTGTGCTTGAGTTGCTCTGTCATCTCTCTGCAGACTGCAGTCTCAGTGTTTACTGCAGTAGGACATTGGAATCTAAGATTCCTGGGGTTTATTAAGTTGAAAATAATGCTACAAATAAAAGTAAATTTTTTCTCAGATTAAATGACAGCTCCACATAATGTATTGCAACATGCACAACTTTAATAGAACATAAAGCAAAAACAACACAATAATGATTACTAGCAATACTTACGAGTGACAGCTTCTGCTTTTGTTGGCAGGGATTCTCCTTCATCATATACAGCAACAACATGCACATTGTACAGTGTTTGGGAGGAAAGGTCAGAAAGAGTAGTGCTGGTTTTGAGTCTGTCAATTTCCACCTAAGAATAAAAATAGTGACTTAAGAATTGTAAATTGCTCTGACTCTGCATCTGATTTAATGGCAGAAATTCCTGTGCTGAAAAAGGAAAACTATTCTGCACTAAGTTTTGCCATTTACCCCTAAATTTACACCTGAATATTGAGGGCTATCTACTAATTCCCTTGCAAAGTATTTTATATCAGATACATGTAGTACTTGTGGATCATTCACGACTTCATTCTTTTGGGAACAAGGAGGAAGGCTGAAACTATAGAAAATTCTCATTTCCTTATAAAAATACATTTAAGCTTCCAAGAGGTGATTCATGTTGAGCAGTGCAGACAAGGAAAGCTTGTGCCTAACTACAAGACATCTCTAACAATGCTCACACATATTCTGACAGTCAGCAAAGGGGCTAACATACCTTTATTCCACAATCCTGTCCTTTTAATTGTAAGCTGTTCTTAGACCTCGGCAGGATGACATTTAACCAGACAGCAGAAATGGCTGTTTACCAAAGCACAGGAAATTTCTCTAGTCCTTCTCTCTGGAGGAGGAGGAAGAAGGGAGTACCCAAAGAAATCCATCTCGTGCTTATTCCGTTTCCAAGAAATCAATACCCTTTCCTGACTCCAATCACAGTGAACTGATGTTCTTTATTCTTGGTGGTGGGTTATAATACTACTCTTACTATGACGTTAGTAACCTAGCTCTTGGAAATAAAACTCCTTAGTACTTTCAAGAATTTACCTCCTTTACATCAGCGTCATCAGCTATTTTGTATCTTAGGATGTATTTTCGAACTTTCCCTGGGGCAGGATCCCAACGGACATTCATTCTGCTGTGAGTAACATCCTGAATTGTTAAGCCTCTGGGTCCAGGCAAAGGTACTGTAAAAGTGACAGTAGTAAGTGAAAATGCTATTTATGGCAGAGGTATAGGTCTCTCACAGATGGAAGCAAATGCTTGTCATGTCTTCCATTAAAACGGAGGTATTAACTTTCTGAGAAGTTTCATTGTCCTTGCCATTAGATGAGATAGTTTAGGGGCTTATTGTCCCAGTAATGAGCAAAATAGCTATAAACTGCGTAGCTTCAGGTTGATATATTATGAGCACAATACTTTTAGAAGTATTAGGGTTTAAACCAATAACTTTTGGTGACAATAGCCACTTTTCATGCATGGTTAACGGTTTAACATTTTTAAGGACACACAAATAAGCACACTGTATGCATCTAGCCCAGAAATATGCCTCCACCAATAGGAAATATTTAAGGAAATAAAAAAGGAAGACATATTTAGATCTTTTTTTTATATATATGGCATGTTTCTTTGTTATTTTCTACACTTCAGAGAAGGTCTGAGTTTGGGAACAAGGTTTCTAAGTCAATGCAAGCAAATCTGAATCCTTTTAAAAACACTAGGACCACAAGATTTTCAAGCCAACTTCCTTCATTATTCAACGAAAAAATTGTTTTGTTCCTCATTTAATAGTTGGACCCTTTGCATTGAAACTGCCTTGAGATCTTTGAGAAATTAATGTGCTAGCAAATGCATAAAACATGGTTAAGATGGTCTTCTAAACAAAACAGAATATATAAAAACTGCTGCATGAAATAAAATTAGATGTCGCTGAAGCAATAACAAAGCAAAACTCAAGATGTCCATACATGTCACTTCCTGGGTGGTGAGTGGGTCACTGGTGATGTCACCAAACATTACGTAAGCTATTAAAGTGTACTCAGTGTTGGGGATGAGATCTACCAGCTGCACTTCATTCACTGATGGTCCAACACGCATCTGCACATGAAAAGTAACACACCATGTTTAAAAACTGAAGAAAGCAATGGCAGAAAAGCAAGCAATGATTTAACTTCAAGGGAATTTTGTTTGTGAGATTCACAGTATATTTACAGCTTCATGACTGATGTCATTGTATATAATATCTTTGTAAGTTCACTGCACTTCAGAATTACATGCCAGTCTTTTGACTATTATGAAAGTCTTACAGTGTTTCTTAATTTATTTTTGGTAGAGTACAGGAAATGAAGACAAATTCTTTCACCTCTTTCTCTGTGGCTGGGACTGTGGCATTCACAGGTTCATATGTTAACAAATAACCAGTAGCTCCACTGAGAGGTTCCCATCTCACTCGCATGTAGGTGGATCCAATATCATACACATTCAAGTTTCTAACGGAAGAGATTGGCACTGTCAAATAAAAAATATATATTATTTCTTTCACCTTCTTCATATTTTATATCACAGGTAGTACCACTGAGAATATTGCACATGGCTATTAGTCTACATTATGGGTAGTAGAAAGGCGATCTGCAGCACTGGTATTTTAAGTGGTTCTAAGTTTAAGAATGAGGTAATGGTCACCCCATTTTGAATGTGGCTCCAGATTTGCTATATACACAACTAAAACTCTTACAAGGCTGCACTCGAATGCTTTAATATTCTAATCAGCAACATTAACTCACATGAATGCTCTAATATGAAACAACACAACCGGTTTGGGATCTGTAAAAAAAGGATGTTTTGTCCTTTCTTCTTGTTATCTTATTTCTCTAATTATTAAATAAACATGGAAGACTACAGCAGACTTGATAAAAATTACGCACATATTTTCAGGGTGTATGGCAAGCATAATACAAAACAAAGAAGTGAAATGAACAGCAAATAATCAATATTATTAAAGAGGCAGAAAAGTCACCTAGTATTGCCTTCGGCATAAATATACCTAAAATCAATCATGTAGACAACTCATAGTAGAAACATGGCTAAGTTATATCTCACAGAAGTGGCATAACTCTGTTGAATCGGCTTTTTTCTAATTAAAAATCATTTCTATAGTATTGTCTGATAGTAGCAGGAATTAATTACCTAGCATAAAAATACAGGAGTATACATTTGTATACGATCAGATTTCAGTAATTTTTAAACTCTGTCTTGTAATTCATGTCTGTTGTTCTACTTTTGTACAGCCATGCTTTTGAGCCTGGAAAGAAGAGACAAACATTTTCTACCACACTGCAGTTTCACTTAGCTGAAGTTTTCCAGACAAGATCTGAACAACCGGTGTAACACAACACAGTTTAATCATTCAAATTAAAAATTCTGTTTCTGCTAAGAAGAAAGTCCATAGTGCTAGAAGTTCTACTGGATAGTTCCCCAGGTGCCAAACTGGCTGTTAACATGTTACTCAAGATCCATTTCTAACTTACAAGTTGTTTCCCTGCCGATGAGAGGTTCACTGCTTTCATCTTCTACCACAGAGAACACATTAACAACATATTCTGTTTCAGGATGCAGATCTTTCAGAACTGTTGTTGTTTCCATCCTACTTACATAAAACTACATAAAAGAGAAGCAATGTTAACAACTGTACAACAAATGTATTTGCAATCTTATCTCTAAGAAAAACAATCATTCCTTGCGGAACTCTTCAGAAATCAATGGTAAGGAGCTAAATTAAGTGTGGTCTTAATCTTCTATGTATTTTGTCTGACCATATAGCATTATTTTTGGAAACCAAGCGGTAGGTAAATCTCAGACAGACACTTGTCTCAAATGGATCTGGATATATTTAGCATCACTTACTGTGCATTCTGCTTTCACACATGGTTTACACTTTTATATTACTAAACAGCATAAAGAAAGTGCCAGAGGTATATGTTACCACTTCAGAGAAAATGTTTCAAACACCCAGGACAATCTGGATGGTTACAGCATACGGCAACACCTTGAAGAACAGAAATTCCAGGAACCAGTCAAGCTGTAAAGTCAGTGTACACTGTATTGACAGCTCCAACTTTAATCAAAGGCCAGATCCTGAGGTCATGATTTACTAAGGTTAAACTCTCCATGAATAAAGAGTCTCCATGAGTCTCCTGAGTCTAGATTTAAAAGCAACTTTCAGAGACGAAAAGTTCAGATTTAGGTTCACAGAGGTGCCTAACTTTATTCTCCCAAATATTTAATTCTCCCAAATACTATTCTGCCCGGTTGAAGAGAGCGATGAGCAATTCAGATTGCCTGCAATCAATGGTTATGAGTCACTGACTCTTTGTGTAGAGAAGTAATAACCACAAGGTAAGTTTGATCCTGTGCATTAAACAGTTACATACATTATACATCCTTAGGCACAGATTCAAAGTACCATCAAACAGTGTTCATCTAAGCACGCCTTTATCACCTACTGTCTTCTTTTCTATTAGCAAGAAAGTTTATTACATTAGGGCCAGAAAATTGCCGGTACAGACGTATTTAAACCAATATAGGACAGTGGAACAGGAACAGAAAGGAATTACTAGAAATAGCAGTCAACTGTTTTGAAGGGGTACATTTTACTCCTTGATTCATGGTATTAAACCAACCAAAGTTATATTTACACTCCTATTTTTTGTAATTGTTTTGTATCATTTACCAAGTTATTATATTCTTAACCTTGGGAGCCTTTTTTTCATTTACTGTTATATTATACATAGCGCAAACTACAGAATCATACTACCATGATGTGGAAGTCCAAGGCTATTATGGACAATGTCAAAGACGAACTAACCTGTTTAGGGCTACCTCCAGAGGTAGGGTAATATTCAACTCTGTATCTATCAACACTCTCAGGAGGTGGACTCCATCTCAGTCTGAAAGAACGAGGTGTCACCTCTGAAATGACTAGGTTAGAGGGAGGTGGCAAATCACCTACAAGTGGAAGCAAATTAAAAAAAAATATTCTTTTATCTTATATCATCAGGGAGAAAAAAGAAAAAAACACACTTTAAGTAGTTGCTTATGTTTCTGTTTTCTCAGGAATTCTTAGAACAACTTCATGAAGAGATAGCTCACCATCACACTCTCAAGACCAAAAAAGCTCCCTGTAATTCCTATTCCACCTTCAATGCCAGAATTTTACTGGAGAATCATCAGTTAACATTACTGTTTTTCCATGCTCAGCTTTGCTTTTGGGCTGTCAGACATACACACTTGAAAAAAGCAGGGCTGCTGAAATTTTCCTCATTGGAGGAGTATCATCAAGGAACCTGCCACAACGGCAAAAAGCTGACACGCTAAGAAACATGCTTCATGATTCTGGGAAAGCAAGAAGGCACATCCAGCCATGTCAAGCTGTTTGAGGCATAACACAGTCATTGTTGAAAGGAAAGGAAGAACCCCTGCAGGGTAGTCCAGGTGGTCTGCACAACTTCCTCACCCCAGCAGCTGAAAAAACAGCCCAGGGCTACATAGTGTTCCCAATAAGTAATAAAAAGGAATTGGCAGTGCAAACATGTAAATGGAAAAAGGATGAAATAGACTGAAAATGTGATGTACCTGGACCTTTCACACTGTTACACAGATTCGTGGTTACATCATCAACAATGTTAGCCAGGAAGGAGAAATCTGCAACATTGTAAGCATGGATATCATCTGGATCCGTTGCAATCTGCTTCAATTCATTTTCATCTGCATTTTTAATACCTTACAGATAAGACAGGAAAGCAAAGCTCGTTAGAAATTATGGCCATGAAGTACAACACCATGAACCTAAGTCCCTAAACACAATTCTTTACCCTTTCAGGTACTTAAGTGTGTGGTCACTTCTCTGTGCATTTAGTAGATGGGCAGGAGGAGGTTGCTGCAGGCCATCTCTTTATGTAATACCTACCAATTGCAAACAGTTCCACTCCCTCATCTCTGAGTTTTCTTGAAGGGGTGACTACATCATCTTGTGATTTGCCATCGGTGATGAGAACACCAATTTTGCGAGCTCTGGGCCTTAAGCCTGCACTTTGCCTGAAGTTGTTTTTTAAGATGAAATCCAAGGCCATTCCTAGCATGATACAAAGAAAGTAACCATCACTATAACGTATTTCCATATAGTAGTTAAGATAAAAGAGATTATTTCATCCTAGTGATTTCACTCTGACAACATAGTTCTACAATTTACTTCCTTCTCGAAGCATTTGTAATCTAGCTGCAGCCCATCATCCAGACTTATCAGCAACTGACATTATTTAAGCCTTCTCAAAGTCTCCAATCTCTTAACTTTTATGCACCCTCCTATCTGATCTCTTCTAGCTTTCCTTCTGGGTCCTGGCTTCATCCCAGCCCTGACATGGAATTGACTTTTCATCTTCTCATATGCTCAACAGCAACACAAGCTCTTCATCATCCAAGCTCTCTTCTATCACATTTCTCCAGACTTCCTCTGAGTTTATAAACCTATGCTACATCTGTTCTCTTCCAGACATACTGCCCTGAACTGTAAGTCTCTTCCATCGTGGACACGTTTGAGTTCACTGAACAATATTGGGGTCAGCTACTAGAATAATTTTTATTGGAGCTTAAGGAAAATCCTGGCAGTGTGACATACCTGTTAGAGTATTGCCTCCTTTGTATGGTAAGTTGGCTACAGCCTCTAATAAAGACTGTTTGGTTCGGTAAGCATTGAGATTCCATTCCGTCCTGGGATCACCACTATACTGTGCAAGACCTGGAAAAAAAGCCATAATTTCCACAGTTATTATGTGTCTTCACATAATAGTTATGCTTCATTTTCCCTCCAGCGTATGAGGACTTACCAATCTGTACTTTGTCAGGACCAATATCAAAAACTTCAACAATACGGGCAATGAAGTTCCTGATGGTTTTAAAATTTGGCCGCCCAATACTCCAGGAGCCATCCACCAGCAGCACAATATCAGCTTCTGCTCTGGTTCTACATTCTAAACCTGCCATGTCAACCAGAAAAATACAGCCTTAGCATGATAGTTTTCTTTCCCCATCCTTTTAGATGACATATGTCATGAGTTAGCTTCCAAAATAGCTCTAGTTTTATTCACTGGCACTCTGTCAAGTATGACCTATTTGTGAACGTTATTCACACTAGTCACTGGTTCCATGGCAAAAACTGTCTAAATTTCTTCATGTATGTTCCCTTTTATAAATAAGCCTTTGCAAATGTCAAGGCCAGTGTTCTCTATTGTCATGTCATTATCTGTTTTGGTCTTTAAAGATGGTTGATAACCTGATTTCAGAAGTCTTGTACAAGACTACTGAACTAATCACTGACATGGCAGCGAGCATTATCTGATACAAATATACAAATTTATAGTATTTTAGTCTGTCATGCATAGCAAAACTACTACTGCTTAATTTTCAACTATGTAATAGTGGAATTAATAGCATATATTACAACCACTTTCAAACAAATAGTATTTCTCAATCTGGGGGTAAAAAGACATAGTAATACAGGTGGTATAGAAGTTTACATGTACAGGAAAGAAAGAGCTCAATTCAAAGAAGACACACAAACATAAAGGCAGGTCAAAAGATAGAGGGAACAAAAACAAACATTCATATAAAGCTGCAATGTTCTAGAAAGGTAGGAAGTTAATTCAAATATCTTCAGTTTACAAATTACAGAATAAAATATCCATAATATTGTTTTCATCACAAGAAAAATCACAAAATATTTATACAAAACAGAAAGACACAATAATTTTATCCACAGCCATTTGCAAAAAAAAAAATCTTTCTCTCTCTTTTCCTGTAGATTGTGTTACCAGCTGCAAATTTTCTGGCTTCCTGCCATCAGAGCTTCTCGTCTTTATATGGAAGAAATCCCATTGAGAAAAATCAGCCACACTCATCACAGTTGAAAGATATTGTGATTTCATATATGTTCCACAGAATTGATCCAACACTGTAGACTCAAGAATATAACTATTCCATGTACCTGGGGGTTAAAAGCATGATCCTCTTCTGCATAGAAAATATAGATCTAGTCTTTAGTCAGGAAAGTAAAATCAGCTGCGAGTAGGGTTTACGTAAAACCATATTAGCTCAAAACATTGCATGCATAACTTTAATATGGAAGTTAAAGTTAGCTTCACATACAATATAAATGTTAAACTATTTTGACTTTTAGATTTCTTCCAACTATTATAGTTCCCCACATGGAAAACTCTAGCAAAGGCACCAGATCTAGGTTGATTCTTTTTCCCCATATTAATATATAATTTACTATTACATTTACAGTCCAAGATATAAATTTATTTTTGACATTAACCATGACTCAAATACATGCATTAGTAAAACTAATTAGCTTAAGGAATATAACACTGAAGACAGAAATGAGACCTGCTATAATAAAAAATAATAAACTAGTGTTAGAGCAATTTTTTTTCTGCCAGACTTATTAAAGCTTCACTTCAATGTAACTAATGGCCTGTTTTGTAGTTTTTCTCAGTTCCACCCTCCAGTATTAGATTGAGTAGGACCACAATTAATTAAGAATTTTCTAAAATTGCTGTCAATAAAGATGAATATTTTTTACACAGCCCAGTGTGGAAACAAGGCTAAATGAGTTTAAGCAAAAAGAATATTGTCAGCTGTCAGAAACCTTTTTTTCTTTATTTAACTCTGAAAGAACTGTGCAGTTAGGTTCTTTCTTGTCACCAAATTCTCTCTGATGGTTATGCAAGCTTTGAAATGGCAGAGGAGAAGTCTTTACTTATTCTTGTATACTCGGCTATTAAGAAGCAAAGACTTGCTTCTTTATGCTTTCCATAAAGCAGGACTGACCCCTGAAACTTTCCTCATCCAGTAGTATTAGCACGCAGAGGCCCACTAACCACACCACAGGGAGCTGCTGTCATAACATTCACAGAAACTTTGAAAGAAAGATTTAGCTAGACAGGGAAAAACTCCCAAAGAGATACTGGAGCGACTCTGCAATTGCCTTTCTGAACTAAGTCTTCTCCTTCTACAGTAAAAAACAAAAGACTAAACAATGGATATGTCGAATATAAACTTAAATAATACACAATAATACTGTGACATTTCCCACTACCAGATCTTTGTTCATTATAACATGCTAGTCTTGAAAGGAAAAGTCACCATATAAGGACAAGCAAAGGGCTAACAATCTGCTTAAAATTCCTTGTTCGACTTCTGTGAACAACCCCTGTATATGAGTCATGATCCCTACAATCACATTTGACCTTATGTGATTTGACACAGATGTGGATGGCTTGAAAATGCAACGCAGATGGCTTTGAATAATCAGCAAAACATGGGTTGCCTGTGTTATCATCTTTGTAAGATTATCTAAATGGCGCGTAGGACTAGAATTGTGAACTGGGCTATGGTTACTGGTCATTTCAGACCAGGGTTTATGTCATCAGGGTAGGGAATATATTGAATTCTGTAAACAAATATGTATGTGCATTAGAAAAACAATAAGGAAACATAGTAAACTTTTGGTCTTTTTTAATCCAAAATTCAAGACTGTCTTTTCTTCAAATCAGTCATGTTTACCTCTAGATAAAAATGGCTCTGAAGTAGTATCTGAAAGAGTGGTCATCTCTTGTCCAACCAGGGGGTTGCTCTCTCCTCCTTCAAACATCCCAAAAACATTTACCTTATATGTAGTTCCTGCTCTGCAATAGTTAAAGAAGTGTACTGTTAGTAAAGTAATTTGGCTAGTTAAATGCTAAACATTTCACTTATTAATTCTCACAGTAAAAAAATCCCTCATGGAAAAGAAGGTGCTAAAACATGGTGTCCAAACACTAGCTCTTCCACAAGACAGTGAAGTTTCAAAATTTAAAAGCTGATTCTACACTCTATACTTAAATTTATAGCCTTCCTCATTCAAGTTATTTAATTCTGGGAAAAATACAGAGAAATTGTCCAGGTAGTCAGAGATTGGGTTAGGAAAGCTGAAGTCCTTATAGAATTAAATCTGATCAGGGACACCAAAGGAAACAAGAAAAGTTTCTACGGTACATCAGTGATAAAAGGAACACAAGGGAAAACATGGGCCCTCTCCAGAAGAAAACAGGAGACATGTTCACCTAGGATATGGAGAACGCTGAGGTACTGAATTGCTTTTTTTACTCAGTCTTCACTGAAAAGTGCTCCAGCCACACCACCCAGGACACAGAAGGCAAAGTCAGAGATGGGGAGAAGGAACAACCACCCACTGCAGGAGAAGATCAGGTTTGAGACCAGCTACGGAATCCGAAGGTGCACAAGTCTATGGCATCTGATAAGGTGTATCCATGGATACTGAGGGAACTGGTAGATGAAGTTGCTAAGCCACCAGCCATCATATCTGAGAAGTCATCGCAATTCAGTGAACTTCCCACTGACTGGAAAAGGGGGAAGGAACATAATCTCCATTTTTAAAAAGGGAAATAAGAAAGATGTGGGGAACTACAGACTACAGAGGTCAGTCTCACCTCAGTGCTTGGCAAGATCAAGGAGCAGATCCTCCTGGAAACTATGCTAAGGCACATGGAAAATAAAGAGATAACTGGTGGAAGCCAAGTCAGTTTCATAAGGTCAAATCATGCCTTACAAATTTGGTAGCCTTCCATGATAGGCTTACAGTTTTGGTAGATAAGGGAAGAGCAACTGACATCATCTACCTGGACTTGTGCAAAGCATTCAACACTGTTCTGCATGACTTGCCTCTAAACTAGAGAGACGTATATTTACCTACTAGACCAGTCCATGGATAAGGAATTGGCTGGGTGGTCACACTCACAGAGTTGTGATCAAGGGCTCCATGTCCAAGCAGAAATCAGTGATGAGTGGCATTCCTTGGGAGTCACTATTGGGAATGGTGCTGTTCAACATCTTTGTTGGCAGCAGGGATGGTGGAACCACGTGCAGCACCAGTAAGTGCACTGTGTGGTGTGGCCAACAAGCTGGAGGGAAGAGATGCCATCCAGAAAGACCTTTAAAAGGCTTGAGAGGTGGGACTATGTGAACCACATGAAGTTCAACAAGGCCAAGTGCAAGGTTCTGGACCTGGGAAATCCCAAGCACAAATAGAGGCTGGGCGATCAGCGAATTGAGAGTAGCCCTCAGGAAAGAGACTTGAAGGTACTGGTGGATGTAAAACTGAAGATGACTCAGTAATGTGCTCCTGAAGCCCAAAAAGCCAAACGTATCCTGGCCTGCATCACAAAAAGCATGATCAGCGGGTCAAGAGAGGTGATTTTCATCCTCTATTTTGCTTACGTGAGACCCCACCAAGAGTACTGCGTCCAGCTCTGGAGCCACCAGCATAAGGACTTGGACCTGTTGTAATGAGTCCAGAGGTGGGCCACAAAAATGTCAGAGGGGTGGAGCATCTATCCTGTGAAGACAGGATAAGAGTTGGGGTTGTTTAGCCTGGAGAAGAGGAAGGCCCAGGGAGACATGACGATAGCCTTCCAATACCTAAAAGAAACCTGGAGAGGGACATTTAAGCAGGGCAGGACAACGGGTAATGGCTTTAAACTGAGAGAGAGTAGGTTTAGATTAGATATTAAGAAGATGTTCTGTACTGCGAGGGTGGTGAGGCACTGGAACAGATTGCCCAGAGAAGCTGTGGGTGTCCCATCCCTGGACATGTTGAAGGCTAGGTTGGACTGGGCTTTGAGCCACCTGATCTAGCAGAAGACATCCCTGCCCACAGCAACAAGGTTGGAAGTACATGATCTTTCAGGTCCCTTTCAACTCAAATCATTTTGTGATTTTTTGACTTTTAATGGTCCTATTTTTAATATATTTAGTATATTTGCATAACAGATTTTGACATGGTCTGAAGCCTACTTTATGGATCCAAGCCTCTGAGAAAATGAATCAAGAACCAAACTCAGCTTTTTTCGAGAAACCTGAGGCTAGGAACTTTTAGAGGAAACTTTAGAAATCCCAAATATCCTCCAGTATCCTGTTATCTTTCTTATACTTGAAATGCAGAACACAGTTCCTGCCCATATCTTTGCCTCCTTCAGTTCCCGTGAGAATGATTGAAATCGATAATCTCACAAAGAGACCTGCCAGAGACTGCATAACAAGATCTTCATAGCTTATTGTCAGAATTACTTACTTACAGTAGATTTTGCCAGGCATTTCAATACCAGATCCTGATTAAACAAAACCCTAAGCAAAAGTTATTTAAAAAAATAGAAAACAACCAAAACCAAACATGAGTTATTATCCATACCTAAGCTCCTCCAATACCACTGTGCTGTCGTACGGCCCCACTATTAATTCTCCAAGACTCCCATCATCTTCAGTAGGGTGGAAAGTTACTTTGTACCCCTTCACTCGCCCTGGCGCTGGCTCCCATGTTACTCGGAAACTTGACATGGTTGAATCAGAAGTCCTCAGATTTCGAGGTGGCTTAAAGGGAGAGGCTGCAAGGACGGGAAACAAAATGGTTTAGGTCAGGTCTGCACATGGAAAACAAATCAACAAGCATGCTTTTATGTAAAAATACATATGCAAATCCAGTATTAGTGATAGTCCTAAACTCTTTGTGCCTTTGACATAAAGACAAGTGTTAAAAGACGAACGGTGATTTTCCTGTCACTTAATTTTAGCTATCTAACCAAGAGGTACATTAAATTTATTATCAAGGATCCCTCTGCAGCCAATAGACTGAGGGATAAATAGCCTGGCAGCTGAAGCAACTTCACCACCAGAGGTGTGGCAGTATGCCAAAAAACAATTTTTCAGAGGAGTGCCAGCCAACCAGCTTGAGGGGCAACTTCCTCTGAAGGTCAGTACTCACAGACAGAGTAGCTAACAAGCCCGCTGTTAGCTTCTGCATCACTTTTGCTTTTGTGTAACTTTAAAATGCAGCAAGGAAAATACTGCAGCAGTGTAATCTCAAAGTCGCAAAAAATGGGAGAGTGAACAGAAAGTCACCACTACAGCTTTGGAGTGAATGATGGACAGGAAAAAGAAAAAAATAGTTTGCCTTATCCCTATGCCTCTGAAATTGTATAACCATAGCCTAAAGATCATATATATCCTCAGATTTTGAATTTTGCTGAGAAATGGTAGGTACAGTCCCGCTCACAAGGAAAAATACAGCCCCTCTATCTCATCTCCTATAATACTCCCTGAATTATGACAAGAGCTCCAAATAACAAGATCACTCAGGCCTCAGTTGCTTCCAAAGAGTGTTTACCACCACAACTATTTAGACTGAAAGCACACAGGCATATCTGTATCAAGATGAAGAGTTTAAAAATCAAAAGCAGCTGTATGATTTTCAACACTGGAAAACCAGGCATTGGTCAAGATATGATCAAGTTTTCATGAGTCCTTTATATCAACTACTTTTTAGGTTAAAAAGAAATCTTCCTTCAGTAACTGATAAGAGACTTTTTTTTCTTACTTCCTGTCATTATTCAATAAAACCTATATTCACAAAACAGAGAATAGTATGAACTATTTACAGAGTACCTCAGTGAATGGCACTACTCCCACATAGGCAGAAACATCTTGAAAAAAATTCTCTTTTGGTAATGGCTTTCTATCTATTGCAGCAGAAAACTGACTCTAAATCTGGTTGATATCAAGGAAACATTTCCTTACAAAATGTAAGATCAGCATCAGACACATACTAAAGGTAGAGTAGAAAATTAGTTTTGCTTTTACCACAAAAATGCCCTCACTGGGACTATTACGAGTTTCAGTTTCTGAGAGAGAAGACAGCTTGTCCAAAAGACAAGGAAGTCAGGCTTCCTCAAATGAAACTTCAAAATCATCTGCTGCCCCTCTTTATTACCTCAGGTCTTCCCCAGAAAATACGGTAACAAAAGAAGACAAGCCTAAATAACAGGATGTGGGTAGTTCTTTAATCAATACCAACAACCAAAAGGCAAATTATGAAACAGCTGACAATACTTGATTAAGTAGTCTGTTGATATACTGTCTTCCTCACAAAACACCTCGTTTTGACTTCTGATGACAGTGTTTTGAAACAAGCCTAGTATTTTCAAACATTTTACACCATATTTACACCCTCAATATCAACAACAAAAAGCTGTGCTCAGGCTATGGCATAGAGAAGCTTACAGCAAATCAAACTCTCTTCTCAACCTCTAACATTTTCTTCCATTTGCCTGCCAATTCATGATCTTGGCAGACTCCACCATACTTTTCTGTGTATCACTACTATTAATTTTAAGCACAAAGCTTGCATTATGAAGTCCTGCACAACTTTGTGATACATACCTGTTGTTCCTTCTGCTTTTCTTGATTTTCCTTGTCCAAAATCATAAATTGGAACAACACTTAAGTCATACGTAGTTCGTGGCTTAAGTCTCTTTAACACTATGCTTGTAGCAGGAGCATTTACTCTTCCAAACATCTGCCTTCCTCCACTGCGTGGTCGGTAATACACGCGATAAGACAAGACTCTCCCAGGTGAAGGCTGCCATGAAACTCTCATTGTATTTTCTGTCTCGTTGTCTACTGTCACAGTCCTGGCATCTGGTGACACTTTTCAGTGTAAAAATACAGATAAATGTTTTATATATACTTTTACGCATACTTTATCACACACAGGTATATTCAAATGCTCAACTACAAAATTAATTCTACTGTACTAAAAAATAAAATTGCCCTCTTTAAAATTGCAGTATTTGATTGTGGGGAAGGCATGGGGGAATCTCACAGGCCATTGTTAATTATTTTTTAACTGTAATGGGCTAAACGAACAGAAGTGTGCTTCTCACTACAGAAAGAAAAAGAGGGAAGTATAAATCACATTGACACAGCATAATTGGGAGGTTTATTTAGTCATACTTTTTAGCAATCCATTAAATAATGGATTCAGCACTCTAAATTGAAAGTGATAAACTATAAAGTTATTTTTTGTTTAACACAATGTCCTGTAGCGTTCAGATTTTCAAAGTTTTGAGTTTACTGGTGTGGTAAGATATTGGTAAATAACTGAACTGCTGGGTGTTGGAGCCCGTACAAACTAGCCTGCTGGAAAATCACTCATCACTATTCGCAACATAGTATATGTGCTGAAATAAGCCCGTGGACTAATAAAGCATTTGCTCTACAAATTGCAGCATTCGGCTTCTAAGAAATATTTTCCAGACTGTACAAACTGTATAAATAACCCAAAGTGAACTGAAAAGTATGCAATGCTGGCTGTCAGCCGAAATAAGCCATCTAGGTTTTGGCAAACTGAACCTTCTTGGCATGCTGGAATCGGTCAGTATTGCATCACATGGTAAGGTAGGCTTTGCAGCTCCTAGGAACTGACAATTTCTAATTGTTATTTGTACCAGGAAGATGCAATACTGGTCTCAGGTCTGGGGCTATTGATAGGCCTGATAGCAAGTTTCCTCAGTCAGCACACAGAGAGAAGCAACAACTGGTGTGGCTGAGCTTCCTGCTTAACCTGGAAAGCGCAGGACGGCTAATGCTGCTGTGCTTGAACAAAGAAGGAAGCCATGGGACAGCAGTAGGGGGAGTCAGCTCTTAGGAACAGCAGCAATCACTACTCTTGCAAAACCTTAAGAACAACTAAAATGGGTCAAGGACAAAGGTTAAGGTAGTTCAGCAGCCTGTCTCCAACAGTAGTCAAAACATATGCTTAGGAAAGAGTACAAGAACATATAAACACACATGATGCTTCCCCAGAGCTCTCCCTCAGGCTTTGTGTTCACATGGCCCCTTTAGACAAACAATAAAAACATCCAGGCTGATTCAGGGCATCCCTTCATTCATTCATTCAGACTCCTTTAGTTGCCAGTTCTGGCTATAAAGAAACAAGCCGCCTCTGGCCTCTTGGTGTGTTTTCACTTCGCCTACACTGCAGGAGAGGCTTGAGCCTGCTTCCACAAATACGACATAATGTTTGGCAAACAAGAAAAAAAAAAAGAAGATACCCAGAAAGGTAAATAACAAACATCAAAATCACACAGTGAGCCTCAGTTTGAGAACTGTGAAGATTGGAAAGGGCAGTTAGCTTGGAAAGCATATTCACTGATTTTGTGGGAATTTACACCACTTTTCCTCCTTACTGCATCCATAACATTTTCTCCACCTTATTTCCAGCAGTCACACCACACCTACAAAAGGCTGAGTTCAGAGTAATTTGTAGACAAAATTATATCTTAAGTTGGAGGTAACTCTTGTTGAATCCAAACCTGCATGACATAGAAGAGATTTTTGTGTTTTTTCAGTTGTCCAACAAAACGTTAGAATTGACTGAGCTGAGGTGGCATTTTGGTTTGGGGCAACTTTTTGTGGGGAAAAAAAAAGAAGAAAAATAACGTTCATTGTCTTTTAAAAATGGTAATTTCATCAAGAACAGAATGTCGCCAACGGTGGTAACGTTGTACTGCACTCACCATCAGTAAAAGCCTCTCCTTCTACCGGGTCTCCTTCTCCACTGCTGTAGGCTGCATATACTGAAATCCTGTATTTCGTCTCTGGCTCCAAGCCTTCTATCACAGCATCCACTGTATTTCCAGGGACTCTCTTCTCTGCCATTGTATCATCATAAAGTGACTTCCATACTATCCTATAATGGTTAACTGTTCCTGGAGCTGGTGTCCATGATAACCCAACTGTAGTGTCAGTTATGTCTGTGGTAACCAAATTACGTGGTGAACCGCGTTCTGCAAGAAAGAAAACAGCAAACTGTCCCTTAAATAGCAAAGTACAAATGTAAAAGTCAAATGATCATAAGAGTGAAAACAAACTTTTCCTGTCAATAATAGTTTCAGTGTCATACATTTGTAGTTCCAAGAGAAAATATATGAATGTTTCAACAAGATGCTTCAAGCTAGCTTTAGACTATGAATAATCCTGTGCCTTACCATGCAAGATACTTAGCAGTTATGCTTTAGAATATGCAAAATAAAAATGGCAGTATTCAAGGACTTGGAATGCAACCAGTGCTTAAATGTGTTGCAGCTCACTTGGGTAAGTTTTAATTCTCAAATAAATAATTGTCTTTCATTCATTCATCTTCATCCTTATGTGTGTAACTTTTTTCTGGGAGGTAAATTAAGCAGACTTTTACCTGGGTTGAACAGTACTTTCTCTGACAACTTTAACTTCTTGTTTAATAGTATTATTATCTTTCGGACTACCACTCACCAGATCTATCATCTATTTCATTTTATGTTTACAACTAATTTGCAGTGTCTTTACTTCATGCCACACTTAGAGTAGAAAACACCCTCCATCTTTCCACTTGGAAGAACTGTATCTCTTTCCTCCCTGTAGTTTGTTTCAACCAGCTTAGAACAAAGGAAGCAGCTCATTAATCTGTGAAACCCAGTTGTGTCAGCTGGATGGATGGCTCTCACCTAACACACCAGAGTAATTCTACAGCTTAAAATGAAGCTCATTGGTTTAAAGTGGTGCAGTGAAAGGAGTGCCTCTGTTTAACATTTAATGTACATTTATAACATATGTTCAATTTTCCTATTGCAGTAGCTTGCTTTTGATGGCAGGAAAGGAGCACTCACTGGTGGGTTAGTGCAATGGCCTCATTTAAGCAAAATCTGCAAAAGGGATCTACGGAACCAGATCTACATACACATAGAAACTTTTTGATTCTTTGATGTGTATTCTCTGTGGCATTTCGACTGTACAGACATTCCTGAGAGACTGTTTAGCAAGAGGACTTAAACACTTGAGGTGGCCTCATGGCATCACAGCTAAGTTTTACTCTTACTGATAAAAACATATCCCTATACTATACCACAGCAACCACAGGACTAGAATCAAAATTCTTTGAACACTGGGAAATTCAGTACCTATCCAATTTTTGCCACCTAGCCTTGCTGCAAGAACAGGGCTCACTACATTTAGAAGCCTGAGGCGGTTTCAAGCTGAGCAACAAGTTGCTCAAAGCCATATACTGTGTTTTCACTTTTAATATTTATCCTTTACTTCCACCACAAATCTGCAACATTTCCAAACCCAATCCTATTGGAGCAAATAAGACTACTTGTAGAAAGCTTCATTTTGGAAACATCTCAGTGCCAGAATAACTTCATTAAAATTGAGCTAACAAATCCCACTTGGCTTAATGATGAATGGAAAATTAATGTCAACCTATCTGAATATAGTAAAGATTCATCAGCTATACAGATTACAGAACCAAAGGGTACCACAGCAATCATGAAGATGACTCTCAAATATAGCTAACATCGCATGTAAGCAAACACTTTGTGTTGTGGGAGTTTCACAGTCTTAGACACATCCCATCGTGTTTTTCTGGAGACAATCCTTTTCCACTGTAACTCTGCATCAGTCCTTACAATTTTACTCTTCAAACCAATTTTTAGCCTCACAATATAAATCACCACAACTTATGGCATCTTCTCTTCAAAAAAAAAAAAAGATTAAGATACAGAGGTTTTAGTAAAGTTCACTTATCCCTTCATAACAGTGGTTGGATAGAGTGAAAAAAAGTTAAAGTGAAAAGGCCTGATTCAGCTCATGCTTCATGAAGTCTCACCAAATTCAGTGACTGCATTAAATGAAAGCCAGGGCAGAATCTAAACTCCAAAGAACAATTTTCCTGGAAGCCTGAAAAAAAGATTTGCCTTCAAAAGTAAATTACACCAATTTTTCTGTCTGCTCTTAAGCTCCTGCTCCCAAATCTTGGCTTTTTCATACAATAAAAAAAATATTAAGGCAATCCAAATGGAAAAAATATGGAAAACTTAACTTGATATAATGCACAGATGTCTCACAATAAAAACCTTTCTTTCCATATTTTAATGTAATATAAATATACAAGTCACTTTATTTTGGCTACTTTAAAACATGGCTCTGCCACAACATGATTTCAGTATTAAAGTATCTGCTACCACAGCACAATTTTTTGCAAGACTACTCTTGGACACCAGAGCTAATGATATATGTTGGAAATACTGCAAAAATAACTGCTTATTTAAAACTCTTATTGATTAAGTAATTATTGAGGTAATTAAATAATAGAGGAAAATAATTTGTTTGGAATGGACTATAAGGAACTGCAGTTACTGTAATATGTTGGTTCTGAAAGAAATATTCTTTGGAACTAAATGTCTTTTTTATAAGGCAAGGTAAAAGAGGGGAAAGGATCTGGGATTCCTACCAAACCACTAGAACTAAATGGAAAATTTTTACTTCAAATAGTTGGAAACTGCTGACAAGACAACTTACCTACTAAAGGAAATTAGACTTTTTATATGTTACACTGCAACTGTACAACACTTCTTTAACATAACACACTAACTCGATTTGCACCTCCTGTGTGAGGTGGAAGTTCACTCATGGATTTTTTTTTTTTTTTTGCTTCACTGGGTCTCCCACAAGTGGTTGGGTTTTGTTCTTTTTTTTATTATTTTTTATTAAGGAAACAGCTGTGTTTAAGATATAGTCCAACTCTAAGTCTTAAATTATTAGGATTCCATGAAATATTATCTAAGCTGCTACATTCAGAGTCAAGAAACATTTATGTTCCACAATAACACAGGTATAACACGGTGACTAGCAGACATACAATTAGACCTATGAAATAGTTTTCCCTTGAGTTAAAACAAAATACCTAGGTAACTTCCCTACAGTCCATGCACACACAAAAATCTACAACAGTAATATCTAAACAGTAATTTTGTTCCTTGGTCTGTGCGTTCAGAAATGCTTGTTTTACACCTGCTTCTTGCCTGCTTGTTTAAAGAGGACAGATAAGGACCATGGAAAGACAACACACGCTGTAAGAAAGAAAAGTGCTGGCCTGGCTGGCGAGTGGCTGTCAAAACACTCCTGATTTTTCTTGACTACAAGTGGAAGCCCATGTACGTTCATCACTTCACACAGCCTCCAAGACATCAGCAAGCAAGGAAGGAGTTGCTTTTTGAAAATTATTCCCCAACAGGCATGAGGGCCTGTGATGCTCTGGAGCATCAAACCAGCTGGTGTAAGCACAGCTGTGAGGCATGCTGAGTATGTACACACTAAAACAAAGTGTTTGCATGCACAGGTCAAAACCCTGCCTGGGAGAACAAGCCAGTCCCCAGCTTCAGGCCATCAGATTCACTTTGGTAGTTCTTAGCTCAGAGCACTTTTCACTGCCCACAGTCTCCTGTACACCTCTACCATCACTCAGTGCAGATACAGTTTCAAAAATTCACTTGATAACTTTCAGTCAGGTGCTTTTACACCCTGTTCTGGACTTCTGTAATGCCCAATCTCCATATTAAGTTTTTCCACTGTAGTGTGCCAGAGACACAATATGATATTAAAGCAGTTTCCCTCTGTCCACTTGGCTTACTTCCCATAGCTCTCCAGCAAACACTGTTGTTACTGAACACAAGACTGAATCAGCTAAAATTAAAATGTTGACATTCATAAAAATCAAATGGCCTTATTCAACTGACCTTTCCCCTCAGAAACATTTACAAAACTCCGGCTGATCTCAGTGGGATTTTTTCATGCAGTTTGGGCCCAAAGTTTAAACAATTTTCTCTATGTGGTTTTTAAAACCAGGTTTCAAAATCAATCTGCAGTGGTAAATTCCATGCAGAGCCATGTTTCATTAAAGTTAAACACAACATTTATCTAAGCCAGCATCCCAAAAGGTCGTAATCAACTGAATAAATGAGCCTTCATCTGCAGAGGTATATGTTATGGCCTGAGTCCTGTCTTGTTTACAGTGGCATAAGTCAGGAGTATCCCATTGAATCAACAGGTAAAATTGCCACAGCCAAGGATCCAAGTGCACCCATCAGATGAGATGATAGCAGAATCACTTTCAGGCAGCCACTTGGGTTGGCTGATATCCTTCCCTCCAAGACATAAAGAAGTTGGAATACCAGACCTCAGGCGTGTAGAGAAGGGATCTGGGCATAGTACAGGGGATAGTCAAGGACTTGCTACACAGAGGGATGTTCACATAACCCCATTAGAGCAGGTTTCCTATCTTCTGCAGAAAGGTAAGAAGATGCCAACCAGGAGAGTTCTGACCCAAAAACAGAGAGACTTTCAGCCAGAACACTCCTGAGTCCCTGATCAAGGTTAACAACAACAGGTGTTCATATTCAGTCCTTCTAATATTTTATCTGTCTTTTCCAAAAATTAATCAGTTAACACTGCTCTCAACTGTATGGAAATATTATTATTCACTCAACCTTCCCCTTTGTTATTTTTTTTCTGTTACGTATTTCATTTCCTAGATATAACTAAGATAATTTTCCACAGATCATCAAAATGTCATACTCAAACATCTTGGAATGTCTAATGTTAAAAATGCATGAAGCAGCATCAAATTGCTGAGGACACTGAGTCCTTGTTTCTGTCAGGACAGAGGCACCACTACACAGTCTGAACATTACGTAAAGTCCCTGTGATATGCTAAAAAACTCATTGTAAGAAAATGTCACTTGAATTTGTACTATTTTGCCTGTAGGAGGTCATTAATTTCTAAAGCATTCTTATGTTACCATAGAAACAGAAAAAAGAAATAATTTCTTTACCAAAGAACTACCATCCATTTTCTGATCAAAAAAGGAGCCCCCTCCAAAATCCCCAAACCTAAGCTACAAGAAATGTATATAAGAGAAAATAACTTAAAAATGAAAAGTGATTCAGCCATGACAATTTTTTTTATACATTGCTTTAGTACAGACCAATGTTCACAGCACAAATAGCTACTTATTGAACAGGATGGCAGCACTGGGTCCTATATCACTGAAACAGAAAGATTCTCTGTCTAAAGGGTGAGAGACTACTATATCTCTTAAATTTATGCCCAGAATATAAACTCTGCGCCTCTTTTTATTCATTCTAAAATGCACAAAGGTAAGAAACAAAATGGGTTGACATCTCTGCTAATGGAGACTAGCAATCTTATGTATGTCAAAAGAACTTTGTCCATTTTTACCAACAGTGGGTCTAGCCTAGGATCTTCACTGATATAAGTGAAACACTTTGGAATTTTTCAGTGAAAGCAAGATGGGAATCTGATCACTGAATATTTTATCTGGGGAAAAAAAAACCCAAAAACAAACCAACCAAACAAAAAAACTGGCTTTTTTTTTCTAAATTTCTCTGAAAGTCGTATTTAAAAGCGTAATGACTTCCTTGCTTACGGTCAGTTACTCACATATTCTTAAAGATGTTCTGAAGAATATATAACTGTCAGGAAAAGGGCACTCATAAAACAGATCCTCAGCTTTCAATCTTTTCAGACATTTCTTAGGATTAAGCATTTCTGTACAGATTGGTTAATCTAGCAATGAATTTGCTACTCTTTAAAACAACTGTAAATTATGAAAGTTAATCTATTTAGCAGCTAATGTACAGTATGTTCTTTTCATCTGACAGCATGCATTTGGGCAGAAAACCAAATTCTTGCCAGACGTAAAACCACATCTCTTATTAAAAAACAGATTAGGAAAGCAGTAGCACTCTCAAATTGCTCACTGTCTGCTGCATTTCCACTCACTGCCCTCACCATGTTTCTCATTGTATTTCATTTCTGGTGGATGATGACTTGGGCAAGATCATATGATCCCAAAATACACTGAAAGCCAAATGGTTTTTTTTGGAGTGTTTGGGGATAACAGTGGGATTTTTCCCTAAGGCATTTTGTGGGTGTTTCTTGTTTGTTCTTCAATCTGTATTATGCATCATCAAATATAACCATCAGTGCTAATTTGTTTAGTTCCCCCAGTTCTCATAAGCCTTGTTCCACCCCACGGCAAATGGCAGTCTGCACAGATTTAATTTGCTTCAGCAGTTTCAACAACTTTGTGTGAGCTGAGGGGAATCATAGCCAAAAAAGTATGTCTGAGGAAAATTTTTCCATGGCACCTTTATAGAAGGACTCCAACCAAAGCTGCCTAGTGATGGATCACCGTGCACTTTTGAAAGTGAGAGAACATGTATAAGTGGAGAGTTTTCTACAGCACATATTTTGCACATGCAATTATGCTTAAAGCAGTATGAAATATAAAGCTCCAGAACTTTCACCTCTGGACAGTACCTCATAACCGTAGACAAAATCAGCCTGTGACTGGAAGTGGCTGTATAAAAGATGAGAGCACTATAAATTTCCTAAAGTCTAGATTACTGAAGAAGGAAAGCACAGTCCTTTAACAAAGTGGCAAAAACACTGTTTCCCTAATTCTGCTCCACAAACACACAAAAAAAATAAAATAAACCCATTCTCTCTGAGTAACAATTACCTGGTAATGAAATGGCACTCTCAGAAATGAGTCATTTTCTGATTACTCATTTGCTAAACTCTCTATAGTGTGTTGTCTCTGAACAGTTCATAAAATGCTGATCCTCTGGCATGTGTTTATCTTTGGGCTGGACCAGAGAGCTATGCAAACAGTTTATAGAAGAGATTATCTACAGTTACTTGGGGGAATATTTGCCCTCTCTGTTTTAAGCAAAGGAACAATAAGGGCAAGCAATATACTTCGCAAAAATAAAAATAAAAGGTGAAACTGAGATTACCCGGCTGGTAAATGATATCAAGTACACAGAACGATTTCTGGGTTTGTGTGGATTGATTTTCCTGTGAATCCTGAAACAAATGCACCACTTCAAAACACTGAAAAACTGCCTTGCAGCAGAAGAGGAGGAACTTCCAAGAGCAATTTGTAACTGCTCCAAAATACTTTGGAGATAACAAACATCACTGAAGGGCCTTCAGTGAAAGCCTGGGCAGACATGTCCTTGCAGATCTGGTTAGAGCAGAGTAAAAACTTCTCCTTTTTTTGCTATTTGCTGAAGGATACCCTGGTCTGGGATACTGTAACTGCCCATGTGAGTTTTCCTAAGAATGCTTGCCTACTCCCTTAATTGCAGAAGACCATTTAGTAATTCAGTAACATTCCACAAATATCGAAGAGTTTGGCTTTTTCATCTCCTGCTATTTGACTGTAAGATAGCTGGAGAAGCTACTGTATCAAGCTCCCCTTTTCTCACTTGCCTGTTAGGACTGAAATGGTCACCGCACCCAAACTGATTCCTCTTAGGCTACCTATCAATACCATAAATTAGCAACTGTCCCAGTTTGAAAGGCAGTCTCAAGCTTAGCTCTTGATATGATGAGGAGTTGAAGTGGCCAGCAGCTATGGCATCACTGAATAGGTTTGGTGAGAATTCATATGGTGAAGACATCAAGTAAGCCCCATAGGGATTCCTGATACAGGAAAATACTTTAGTGCTCAGTATTTCAGTGTTGTTGGCAATGCAAAATACACACCACACTGTTTTGTTTCTCAGACACCATGGCTCATGGAAAAACTAACTGAAATACTAAACACTTTTTTATGCTTCCTTTCACAGCTTTTTTGTCATTACTGTTGATAAGTTTATTTCTCCAGAAGTTAAGATCTGTCCTGTTTCCAGCCTCAGTCAGACAAAATATTTCAGCTACTTGTTAGTCAAGTATTCATTTCACTGACATGTGTAACTTTTCATCCAGGTCCAACCATATTTATTTTAGCTTCACAGCCATCATGACTTCTCTTTTCATGTAAACGTTTATACTAAGCTTTGGAGTTTAAATGTTACCTTTCATTTATGTTCCCTTCGCCATTTTATCCTTCAATGAGGATACCATACAGTGAAATACTGTCTTTTGTGCTGCAACAAATATCCTGAGAACCTTTCGTACCATTAGTCAAAGCGTACTTTAAAATATCTACAGACCATGTTCAAAGAGTTCTAGCCTAATTCAAGTACTTTTATTGTCCCACTAAACTGCAGATATGCTGACTGCTGAAATACATGGTAGATGTTCCACAAGGAAATTTGATTTAGGCCTTTGCTGTCATGCAAACAGAAATTTGTATTCTATTCTTTCCCTTTGATCACTCAGGAACAACAGACATCTCTGCAATGCTCTTACTAACATCTTATCTAACCAAGAAAATTAGACAGTTTTAATATGAAGAGTAATGTTTTCTGGAGTGCACCATGATAGGATTTTCAAATCCAGCAGAATCTTCAAAGGATTTACATTTGAATCACAAAGCTATATCTGTCAAAATGGTACAAGTAATTTCTAATTTAGTTTTCTCTCAGCTGAAGAACTGAATAAAAAGTAATTCAGTTGAGTGATAGGATGCTCATTTATTCATATTCTCTGTCAGAAAATTTTTTATGTAATGTTTTAATTCAGTTGCTTAGAGTAAAAATCTCTTACAGGAATGCTTCTGTGACCTTTTAATTGCAACACCCATTTTAAACTTCATGTAGTTACATATGAATTCATTCCTGAGATATAGGCAACTATTCTTTCAAATTCTTTGACTCTCTAACCAATCTTGAGAATGTTTTTCTTCTTATTAACAATTTAGCAATGCAGAAAGTCCAAATAAGAATCAGAGCCCTCGGGAGGTGGCATGGGGCAGGGAGCACTAAAAGGACAAGACAGTCTGTACCTGAGACTGAATTCTGGTTTTGTGATGACTTTGTCATTTGGATTCTTCTGTATTTCATTCACTGCTCTCTAGGATATGTTCTAACAGAAGCTCTAGGCAATGCCTCAAAAGACTTTCCTCTCACTCAAGTTTTATGATACGGTAAAAAGCTAAGCTTACTTTATGAATTTGAAACACACTTGGTCTCTCCACATCTCCATGTTAATAAACGATTTCTCATGAGTTTACTTAAAATATGCTCATGAAAACATTTCCACCAAATATAAACGGTTAACTTGGTCAATTCTTTTCTAAAATTTGAGGCATTGCCCTAAAGAAGTGGACAATTCAGTCTCTTTAACAGTGAGACAGAGGCCTCTCAAGATTTGTAAAGGAAGACAAGAATTCTTCTATCCGCTAACAGCACAGAGGAAAAAGCAGGGATGTCAGCTCCTCTGTCTACTTGAGATCCAGTCTGCTTTTGCTCTAAGAGTGAGATTTGCATTCCTGGATTTGCAGTGGCTCCGGTTCAATGGAAAGAGTAAAGGAGATTCTTGCCCAGCATACACTGCAGCTTTGTGAATCTGCTGGGATGTGGAGGTGGTGGAGATGTGAATTCAAACTCTCCCAGAATGCATAAAGCCTACATTTCCACTCTTCCTCTTTTCTCCAAAAAATCTAAGAAGACCTAAGAAGGGGCAGAACCACTGCCAACAGGGAAGTTCATTAGGTCCTGATCACCTCTGACTTTCCTGGAGGATATGTGCAACAGAATCTTGATAGCTCTTCCCAGCCACCTGGATCTCAGTAGTGTTCTGGGCAGGAGAAAAACCTTTATCCCCTCCAAAGAAGCATTTGGATCTTGCATGGGTAGTGAAAGCAAGTGAGTTAGGAAACTTTCAGCATGAATTGCAAGGTGCCTGATTCTCTAATGGCTGCATCCTCTCTCAGCATAGGAACATGGACTGGATCTTTGTCTTAGTGGATAGGCAGGGCATTGGTGCCTAGAGCTCTCAGTTGCTCCTTCTGTAGTCAGTAGGCAAATAAATATTCAGTTGAAGAAAAAATGAGATCTCAGATGGACTATCTCCCTTTCTTCGTCAACCACAGAAGAATTCTAGAGCATCCATGCTGCAAAATGCAGTGTTCAAGTAAGTGCCTAAGCTTTAGTGGGAAGAATTCAGCACACTGGCATATCACTGGAAATTATTTTTTTTAATTATTTTAGTTTACATTTTCCTATTTTAAAAAGATTTTCTGGTTTGGTTCCTAACCTATGTTGTAAACAAAAAGTGAGACTTATGCAGAAACTGAGAGTCAAGTACATTGCTACTCTCTAACTCCATCAGCATCAATGGACAAGTCTTAATTCCACATAATTCATTTGCAAGATGTTTTCGGGTGTCATGCCTACACAGCTGGAGTACCAGCCTTCAGCAATACATACCTGGCCAGCACAGAGCAGTCACACTTCCTTTCAAGGCCTAGGACGCAGCTTTCCCTATCCTCTGACAATCTACAGATGACATTGAGAATGCTCACAAAGAACTAGTCTGGGAAATTCTCCACTCAAAGGCAGAAAAAGAGCAGCCTCCCCTCCTTATAAAAAAGTCTTTGGCTCTGACTTCACGCTTAGCCAGCAGTCTGTTTATGCTCAGCTCCAGGTTATTAGCTAGAACCAGGGTATGACTCATCTCTTTGCCTAGACTAGATGTTTTTCCTCTAATGCTAAAATGGCCCTTGAACATCTTTCAGTCTCAGTACAGTAGCAATGCTGCAAATTTACAAATGGATGAGACACTTTAACCCCATTAATTAATCCCCTTACCTTAAGAACAATCTGCTACTAAAACTATTCAGAAGTTGAGACTTATAAGACAAAATATTTCACTGAGGCTGATGTGGAAGTACAGTCAGTTTTGGTTGGTACTTCTGGGGAACACCTTTTTCAAGAGACCCAGAGTCCCCTCCACATCCAGTGATTTACCTCATTTTTTGTTCTGAGGACAGTAGGTTTGGAAAATTCATGTAAAATAAGAGGGTGTTTTTATGCCTATTTTTCATTCATGTATTTACTTCTACAGAAAACTTGGGAAGACACTTTAAGACACCATAAACATCAATCAAATAAATGAATGGCTGTACAGAAAACAATAAAAAATTACCTTCAAGTGTTTCTCCCTCTCCAGAAAGTGCGTCTCCTGCTCCAGAGGCATACAAGGCGGACACAGTGAGTGCATACCTAGTGGCTTGGTCCAAGCCTTTCAGCACTTTAGAGGTGGTGTCACCTTTCACAGTCACTTCCTTGGTTTCACCTCCTGCCACTGGAGTGTAAGTTATAAAGTACTGCTGCACTTTGCCCGGAGCAGCACTCCAAGACAGCTTCATTGTTGATGTTGTAGCATCAGAAACTCTCAAATTTCTTGGATTTCCTCGGACTGCACATGTCAAAAGAGGTTGAAAACAAGTTGAAGCAAGCTTCGTTTCTTGGATGATTTTTTTAGATTACTACAGCATAAGATTTTATGATAAAAAATAATTCCTGAATAGTCTGCACTAACACTGCTATAGTATACCTTTACCATAATCGGGATTTTACAATTCCATCCCCATCCTCCTTAGGCAAAAATGCCCAGTAGCATCTTTTTACTCCCATTTTTTTCATTGAAGCAGGCTCAATCATTCCAGTACTTATATGTACTAGAAACTTAATATATTCTCAACTTCAACACACCAAGATCCATGTTGAAGGCACTATCTGCAGAATCAAGTCAAAGATGACCAATGAAATTAACACACATACAGAGTTCTTTTGATTATAATTCTTCTGGTTTACAATATTTAAGCTTGCGGTGAAATTTCAACTATGATCAGGACATTCATAAATGTCTCCATACTCTCTGGATTTTGTTTAAGAAGGCATGATACATGTTAAAGGATCACAAATTTTCACACAAGTCTACAATGATAACTTCAGTAAATTAGATGTTTCATTACTTCCTTGCTAAGCATTCAGAACAAAATGCAAACAGGGTCTGAATTTGCTCAAAAGGTATATAATTTATACTGCTGACAATATGAAGAATCATGAGGACAATTAATTATACAGGTAGATTCTTCACCCAAGTTACCTTGCCATATCAGGTATTACAGGTTCAAGACATTACATTTCGAAATGAAATATTACAATTTTGATAAATTAAATTGCCTCTCCACTAGGCTTGGGCAATTTTATAATTCTCTGTTCATCTGGGATAATACATATGGATTATATGATTTATTCTCTTTTCAGTATGAATATAACAGCATTGAGGGAGTTCTTCTCAAGCTTACTGCATTCACAGCATTTGTCATGTACCTTCATCAGTTTTTGCATATCCATTCAATGAATTCCCAGGCCCAGACTGATATTCAGGAATAACAGACACTTCATATCTTGTATCTTGGATCAAATTCTGCAGAATAGTTGATCTATCATTTGCTGAGACAGTCACTTGTCTCCTTTCTCCTCCAGTAAGGGGTCTATAAACAAGCCTGTACCGTAGGACATTTCCTGGAGCTGGTGTCCAGCCAACTACAAAGCTGTCAGTAGTTTCATCTGTTATCCTTAAGTTTCGAGGAGCACCTTTAACTACAAAAAATATACACATACAATTTGTAAATATTTGTCTTTGGTGAAGAAGTATCTGAAGTAAAACCATTACAGCCATTTTGTCAGCTCATCCAGTTTAGCAAAACATCAGCTTATAGTGCCCTCCCATTGTTTTAAGATACACACACCATTAGTAATTTCTGAAAATGTAGGACCATAGTTACATTCAGCAGCGTAACAAAGTTGTCCCCAACAGCATATTAATCCCAGTTTATATAACAGCTTCTGAAAATTAAGACAGCCTGACCATGTTTAGCAGTACCAGTAGAACTCAACTGTGTAAGGCACATTTGAGCATAGTGGGGAAAGTACTTAACACTACAAATGATATAGGTTTCCTTGCTGTGCCCATTTGCACCTGCACCACTTCCATCTGACAGTTGTCAGATACACCTGATTACACACAGGCAGCATTCCTGTTTTAAAAAATGACCAAGGAAAATGCAACAGGAAAAAAAACATCAAAACAACTCTATTTCTCTAAATTAAACTTTTGCAACAAAAAATGTATTCACTGCAATGAGAGTTGCACCTAACATTTAAAAAAGGCTTCTGAGTTTAGTCTCTAACTCAAAGAAATAGCTTGTTATTCCAGAAACTAAAGAAAACCTGTGGTGAATCATTTAAGCTAGCCTGCTCCTTGACAAAAGATATAGCAGCTCAGATGAACTTGTGGGCACACCAAACAAGACTCAACTCTTCCACCAGACATTAAGATCTGCTGTACTGCAAGTTGCCTAGAGTACACAGCACTGTCATTTAGGGGAAAAAAATCTCTGTTTTTCTGTTCATTACCACCTATCTGCTATAAGAATTTTCTTCAATGTTAAAAGTGAAGCAATTAATAATCTCAGTTTTAAAGAAACAAACTTGTTTCCTAGTAATCAGAAATACAATACTCAACTTCAAATCCTTTAAAAGCCTGAAACCAAAGTTAATTGCCAAGAAAGCCATCTGGTCCAAACTGCTGGCTAGATCTGCGTGGAGAGCTGCTGACATTTACATGACTGCAGAAGGACTGTCTTCTCAGACACGTTGGGATACCATCAGATAATGATGCTCACAGTTATTTAAGGCAATCAGTTACAACTTAGAAGTATTGATTATTTTTATTAAAGCTTTTCCTTCTTCTGTCCCTTACTCACAAAAGCTACATATTCTAATCAGCCAAGACTTTGTCTGTTTCCCTAAGGGAATGACTGGTAATGTCATGGAAATGTGCATACTGACAGTGAAACCTGGATCTTCCAAACTTAACATCCAAAATAAGCTATTTTACAGGTGTTTATTTCTATCAGTCCTAAGAGGAAACATCAATTAACAAATCTCCAGGCTGTTTCTTTTTCTCCCTGGGAACAATTTATGTCATCAAAGGTCACAAATGACAGCATGGAATAATGAAAAAGAGTGGATCAATATTTTTAAAAGCATGATTTAGAGTAGAATGAGTATTCAACTACTGGAACAGAAAATCAAATTTACTGTCTTGCTTCTCCTTTTAACCAGCAGAAATGCATCATGGCAACTGTATAAAAAAAAAGTACAGTCATCATGCTTAAATTGCCAGCCCTTGATCACATAAACTCACACTGATGTGAGCAGGAGTTTTGAATCAGTTACTGGATCAGCCCCATGAAGTTCTGACAAAAAAACAGCTGACCAAAAACTCAACCCCCTTTAAGCCTATTGTATATAAAGTAGAATTTCTACTAATGTTAAGTTAGATGGCATAGCAAATTACATAGGCACACATTTGTCTTTAAATCTATTGAAGTCAACATGCATTCTTGCAATAGAGTCATCATTATTCAATAGAGCAGAACAGAATTGAATACTTCAGTTGGAAGGGACCTACAATGTTCATCTAGTCCAACTGGACTGTATATTAACACTAGTTCATGCCCCTGAATTTATTATATTACTACTTCCTTTGAAAAGAGACCAATGCAGAGAAACACTGCATCCATCCAGCTTTCAGGGAAAATAAAATCCTATCTGAACAACTCAACATTTGCATATTATTGGAATTCTATATCTTTACTGAATGCACTGAGATACAATAACATTTATTCTCATTCTGTATAGCTTCTCAGCCTCAGCTCATGCTCCTCATAAACCCATTCTTCAATTAGCAAATTCTTATTTGAACATATGACTTTGTGTCTGAGGGTAATGGGAATCCTACCTTCTAAGGTGGTTTCCTCTCCATCCAAGGGAGGGCCATCACCATCTTCATATTCAGAAATCACACTGACTGCATAAGTAGTTTCAGGGAGTAAATTGGTGAGAACTGAGCTAGTACTTGAAGCTGGTACTGAAACAATGAATTCATCTCCACCGACTGCTACTTTATATTTAATGAGATAGGACAAAACCTCAGATCCAGCTGGAGACCAGCTCACTTTGAAACTGTCAGATGTTATGTCAGAAAAAACCATGTTCTTTGCAGGCACATAAGCTGTATAGAAACAAAAATGTGCATGTGAGGCATACTTGCTAGGATATTTTAAACACAAAATCTCTAAAACAAATAAAGAAATTCTCTCAATAATTTTATTTATTCTAATTGAACAGATATTTTGTTGCATGTACACAGTATTTGCTTATAGCTATCAAATTTGATGAAGCTTATATCTAGGTTGTCTAAAATCATTCAACAATGAGTAGAAGCACCAACTTGGTGATTTCTAAATCAAATTAAAACAGTCCATCTGTACTCATGGGAACTTAAGTTAGAATCTGATGATCAAGTCAGGTTTCCCCTTTTATATGTCCCGTGGACAGTAGTAACATTATGTCCTCAATGGAAACTAAGAATTGATGGGATTTCTTTCAGATTTAGATTAGAAATAAGACAAAATAAATAACAGTATTTTTTTCAGGAATGAAGTTGAAGGGGAAACAAGGAATGTGACATGAGACACAAACCTGACACCCTGGGCTTGTTTTGGTTGGCCTAGACAGCCTAACAGTGGGAATCTTAGGACTGCTTCAGCCCTCTAAACAAAGGCTATGCTGCTTGTTTGTTCTTCAAAGCTATCCTGAAACAAAAAGCTTATTTTTAAAGAGAGTGGGGGTTTCAACATTGAGGACTATTCAATGTTTGTGTTCTACTAAACATAGGTAGGGACACTGAGGGTGCAACTAATCATAAGTATCTTTAGCTGCCCAAAAGCTGGTCATTTCAAAATCTTTTAAGTTTTTAACATCCAAGAAGGCCAAATTTGGCTGCACATGAAAACTCCTATGTGCTACTTCAGTTCAGTCATAGAAGTCTTCACTCTTCATACAGTTAGACTGAGATCAATACCACCTAGCACCTGCTGTCTCAAGTTGTATTGTCTAAGCCCATACCAGAGGACAATTAATTTTATTCTAAATATTAATCAGATTGCCCCTAGAGTTGTTGGCATTGCTTCACTGCCTTTGGAAATCTAAAAGACAAGCCTACCTCATCTTGGACAGCTAAAAACAAATGGGGATGGTAACTGTTCTACTCAAGACACTGAGTGTAAAAGCAGAGTACATTCACTAAGGTCATTCCAATAGCTTTTTACATACTTAGCAGGGGAGGGGGGCAAAAATTTCTCCAATAATTTTTTCATCTCCATTTTACCATTCATTTCCCCCAATGCTTTTAATATGTTTGAAAATGAGAAGCAAATCCCCAGTTATTAAAATTATCATTTGTATGTGCACAATTTCATCAATTTACATTCTTTAGGTAACTACAAGCACAAAACATTGGTTCAGTTCTTTTTTCTCTGCATTTTCTACATTCCTCTAAGTAATAGCAGTTACTTACATTTTCTCCTTATAGCAGCCAGTTCCTGCTCAATTCGTAGGCAGACTGACTGTGTAAGCTCAAATGATATTCTTTGAAAAGCATCAAAATCTTCCACTGTGTAAACGTGGGTCTCAGCAGGAGGTGATGCAATTGCTTCCAACTCTGTACGCACAGCATCCTTCACACCAACTGCAAATATTTCTACATCTGCATCCCTCAGCTTTATTGCAGGTTCTTTAAAAGCATCTGACGATTTTCCATCAGTAATAAGAATCATGACTCTTGGCACATTTGGTCTTGATCCTTTGCTGGTAACAAATACTTTCTCCCTCACATATGTCATTGCTTTGCCTGTGTTGGTAGATCCACCTCTGTAGGGGAAGGTGTTAATAGCCTGAATTATGTCTTCCACTTTGTTGTATCTGTTCAAAGAAAACTCCATATAGGGATCTCTGCTGTACTGGACAAGACTTATCTGTACTTTTCGAGGTGATATCTCAAAGCTTTTAACTAACACTTCCAGAAAGGCTCTTACTTTCACAAAATTGGCGATACCAATGCTGTAGGAACCATCCACTAAAAACACAACATCAGCTTTTACATCCACACCCCGTGAGCATTCTGCAAAGAGAAAGAATGACCACTGTAAACAGAATTTCAATAGCCACAGCATTACAATTGCATCTGTAGTTTATGTATCACACCCAGTTGCTTATAAACAAAATAACTATGCTAAGCAAAGCTGTTTCTCATAAATATTAAATGTATGAGATGAAAATTCATCAGAGCTTTAATCAATGAAAAGCTACCATGTGAAAATAATGTAGTGGCTCCTAACTCACCCACTTGAACTTTTACTTGTTGTGTTTTTTCCATTATCGTTATTGGCTCACTGGGGGTCAGTCCTTTCATTGCATAAACATTAATTTGATATTCTGTGTCTGGAGAGAGATCTTTAACATTGAGAGCAGTAGTCTGAGGACCCACACTCAGTACATGTTGTTTTCCACCAGCTATCATTGGAATGAACTGCAGCCGATAGCCAGTTATTTGGCTTGTGGATGGATCCCAAGTGATCCTCACAGATTTTGAGGAGATCTGAGTGGCCACCAGATTTGAAGGAGGCTCCACCACTGAAAGAAATCAAAAGCAAACCCAAAATATTAATTACAATTAAAAATATATTTTCTTCACGGTTTTTATTTCTGGAATAAATTTATTTATATTAGCTTAATCTTTACTAAAAATCACTTTTTTAATTTTTTTTTTAGCATAAATAAACAGAAGCGAATGACAGGACTGTCCAAAAGTGACATCAGTGTAGAAACTATGAACAATGCATTCATGGTCCCTCAAGCATAGCAGAAGTTCCAAGAGAAACTCTGCCTTGCTTTAAACCCATTTCAACCAGAAGTGAAAGCTACTCTCATAGAAACACAGCAGAAAGTGTAAACAAATACAGACTTGAGCAGAGCATTAGGACAGTGGAGTCATCTCTGCTGCCATTTTGGTCAAAGAATAACTAGTTACTAAAAACCTTACAGGGTCAGAAAGCTGAAATGACAATGTCTGTGTTTTCTCAGTATTCTCCAGTTTTCATTCCTTGGTTCTTAACCTATTACATATTCTGCCTCTTCCAAGCAGGTTTTTTCCCTTTAGTACATTTTTCCACAGAAGTGACGCCTGTGTCCAAACTGACTGTATGAGACTCTGATAACTGAACATCGATGTTGCCTTTGAAATTGTGGAATAATGGAGCTATTTCAAACCTACCACATCACATTTTCTGTTCTTGTGCATTTAAATATACAAGACTCAGACCAGTTCTCCCACACTTATTAAATGAGGCAATGGATCAAAGTCCAGAAATAAAGCAAAGGAAGTAAGGATAGCCTCTTAAATATGAATTGGAATAAACTGAATTCTATAAATACATTTACATAAAGTATCTCACCTTCTTCTCCACTAACCAGTTCACCTAGTTGTTCATCAACACCAGAGCACACTTGCAAGATAATTTCATTCTGTATATCCACAATTCCATCAAAATTAGCCACATTGAACACATGCTTCAGTGAAGGCTGAGATGCAATTAGCTTGAGTTCCTTTGCATCTGCTGCTTTGATACCTAGAAGTTGCAATAGACAGGACTGTGTTAAGTTGCCATAAAATACAGACACCTGTGAATGAAATGTCAGAACATCCTGGGGTAAAACTGAGTTTAATTTGTCTTCTGTCATTATCAATAATCAAACTACAAAAACATACAAAATAATGATGTGACACATTCCGTTTCCAACCTAAGAAAATAATGTGATATCCTCAATGAGGTCAGGGTTGAAACTATGCTAGTCAGTCATCCTAATCTCCATGTAGGAGTTACAGAATTACTATCAAATTAACACAGATGCATTAATGCATACGGATTAAAAGAGAGACATAGTGAAATTCTTGAAACACTCAATCTGTACAACATATAAATTACTTCTTTATCAATGTTAATCTCTCCATCACTAGAAAAACTTGACATACCCAAAGAAAAAACTTCAACTCCTATGTTGCGAAGCTCTCTTGCAGGAATTTCTACATCGTCTTGAGCTTTTCCATCAGTAATGACAATTGCTACTTTGGGAAAGCCTTTTCTTGCTCCAGCAGACTCAGTGAAGGTGTTTTGAACCAGGTAATCAATAGCCTCACCTAAAAACACCACCATAAGTTGTGTTTTATTAGACTTGTATGAACGGGGATTTAAAGGAAATTTGAATTATGAAACTAAATGCTGAATACACATGTATGTGGAAAATCTGTACCTGTCATTGTGTTGCCACCTTTGTAAGGTATCCTTTTAATTGCATCAATAAGATCACTTCTTCTGAAATACTGATTTAAATTGAACTCTGTTCTTGTATCTGAACTGTACTGAACAACTCCAACTCTCGTCTTTTCTTCCCCAATGTCAAAAGCTGATACAAGGGCAACCATGAAGTCCAGAATATATCCAAAGTTATTTCTCCCTACGCTCCATGAACCATCTACCAGGAAAACTAAGTCTGTCATTGCACTTATGGAGCATCCTGGAACATAATAGGAGGAAAAAAAGCAAAACTCTATTAGCAAATGAGTAATAGCACACTTACAAATCAGTGAGACATCTAATGGGAACTTAGTAGGGAAAAGTCAAAACAAACAGATGTTTAATAGATCAATCTTCTCATCTGGAATTCTTACTCATAGAAGCATTATTCACATAAGTGAATTCACACATATGCATTTTCTAGATGCCTTTATTAAAAAGGAACTGTTTTGAGACACCTCTCATGCCAATCCATAAGGCCTGTTATGCCACAACAGATGAAAACACACATACAAAAATTTTTGCAGTGATTTGATGTTACAGAAAACCATAATTTTGTTACCACTTCTGTCTTGTATCTTTATTTCCCCATTATAGCTGCACTGCCTCTTCTGCAATGCCTTTTATCCACAGCACAACGCTTGTTGTTAATAGGACCAAGACGCTCATGGACTTGCTCAGGTTAGTTGCATGAAATCCTTAGTTTCAGTACCAACTTTGGACCTTAGTCTTTCAATCCAGCTACTAAATTCCCTTATCCCAGTGCCTTCACAAGTTTTCTTAACTCTGGACAACTTTACAAGTGAACTTTATTGCTAGGTAACACAGGAACACAGTTTAACTTTATGGGGTGCTAGAGCTAGACCTCAGATAAGATAAATGTCAGGTAAGTTGAAAGACAAAACAACTTACTTTGTAATTGAGCCTCAACCTTCTTTTCGTCTGGTATCCCCGGACCACCTGTCTGAACTGCAGAAAGCACACAATAGACAGAGTTAATGGAGGAAATCAGGTTAAATTTGTAAACATCAAAGAAAAGCATTTAGGAAATTAGAGACATAAATCTGACAAGACTCAACATAAAAACATAAATATAGGTTGTGAATAATACGTCACCTGTACTTACAGATGTGACAACACAGTATTCAGGACAACACAAAATAAAGAAAATGCAAATAACTAAGGATACTCTGTATTTTTACATCTTGCACAGTGATTTCCTGAAAATTAACTGCAACCTCCCTGGATGAAATACCAGTATTTCCCATCTCTAACACCTAGTGGAATTGATCATAAATAATTTTCCCATGTTTTTTTGTGACGCTTGATACGAGACAAAATATGTCATAGAAGAGAGCATGCTGTGGATTTTTATTCAATTAAACTTACTGTATGCTTTATTTAATTATTAATTATTGACTTCAGCAGATGCAATTACAGAAAGCAGGTTCAGCTCAAAAAAAACCCAGGTGTCTCCTGCCAAGAATTCTATAGAGGTTGTCAGACACTATAGATCCACATTAGTCTCCTTTGATCTCTTGCAAATTTTCTCTGCTTCTACTAGCAGTAATGGGAAAAGGCTGTTCAGACAGCTCCATCAAATGAGAGTTTAGGTATGTGGCAATTTTGTTGAGGAACTGAATCAAAGTTTTATGAATGACCATTCAGTTATCTTACTTGGTTTTCTAACTGTATAACAGCTACTTACTTGTCAGCTGGCCAAAAACAGGTAGACTCTCCTCTCTGTCATCATATGAAGCTATTGATACAACATACTCTACATCAGGTATAAGATCTGATAAGACAGTTTGGGTAGTGCTAGGTGAAAGAGTAAATTCTTTAGTAGGTCCATCTGCAATAAATATATAAAACACTCAATGCAGTCTTTAAAGCCAATAATATGGATAAGTTTATCATTAAAAAAATGCAACAGAGAATAATCTATCTAAAATCCAATCTCATCATTTTAGAATGATGGACTTTTGGTTTTCGTGAAGTATGAACATTGAAACATGAAACTTCAAACTAACTTGCTTTCAATAGTGAACAAAATCACTGAAGTGTTTACTAAATTCCAGGAAATTTAAATCTTAAAATGCACATACAAAACGTACTATCATGTAACACATCATTGTGCAGTTCTGATTCAATATCACTTTTACACTAATTATTTCTCAAAGTGAAATAGAATAATGAGACAGCACAATACAATTGTTGACCTTTAAGGTAAAAGCATAGAAGAGGAGTAGAGTGATGATTCTACCTTCCTTTTGCTCCTGGCAAAGGAAAGGCATCCAAAACTTATTACTTGCAGTCCCAAAGGGTAAATACTACAGTAAGAAAAGCTCTGACTTGGAACAACCACTGGTCCTTGTATGCCCTTTGCTGCTGCCCAGTCTTGATCACAAACTTCAGAAATATTTTAACAGTTACTTTCATACTTAAGTTAGATATAAGCAAAACCAAACCCAGTGTTTCAAAAAAATGTAATCACAGAACAAAATTTTACAGAACTCACCATTTGTTGGAACCACAGTTATTCTGTAACCCACTATTGCATCTGGTGGCCTTTTCCATGACATTTGAACATTATGTTCATCTATAATTGTAAAATTCAAGTCTGATGGTGGATTAACTGCAAAAGATTTATACCAGGTGGATGTTTAAAAATTTGAAGAAAATGGCAAATGAATAAATAAAAGAAAGTTGAGCAAAGCTTACTAAAATTGTCTTTGCATAAATTTGTTTCCAACAAATATAAAGATATGTTGTTGGAAAAAGAGTAAAATAAAAGCTGACAAAATGGGACGAAACATCAAAGAGTATACGCATTACAGAAGACAGCACAGAACGTATGTTTCTTGAGTTGCCAAGACATTCAAGAATGGCCAGCAAAATCAAGCACAATAGAAAACACATTTGGATACATGTACAATGAGTTCACAGATAATCACCACATATGCAAACATTTCACATAACAATTAAAGGAAATTTTTTTACATGCTGGGTGCAATCCGTACAAGCATGCCAAATCACAACCTGCTTACAATATCATGAGATCATTTAGGATGTGGAGAACACAGTAGTCTTCTTAATTAGATATCAAAGAATTTATCAGCTTTTTTAATAGAGTCTCTGCATAGTAATATTCTCTATCGATTTCACTGAATCTAGAAACTTGGCAGAGAAAAGAATTAATTTAAAGAATACAGGAAAAGATGGGGCATTTAATGTTCAGCAAAACAATTTCTGTCAGGGTCTAGATATGAATATAGTTGAAAAATGTGTATCAGTAATAATGATACACTGATGTATCATTTCATTTCAAATATGGAAAGCTTCACCCCTTTGTCCCTAGAAGCCACTAAAGTGACATATTTTGCACATAGCAGCAAAGGATTCAGGAACTAAGGGGATAATAAATGGCATTAGTAATTATGGCAATTTGCTAAAATATTTGAACTAATGCTAAGGTCACAAAAATAAAATTCTACCTGTTTACACCACATTTCTGTACAGTTTCAAAGGTGTAAACTATTGTTTTCATGTTCCCTTTGCAGCAGGTGTACCCATACTAATAGTGGCATTTTAACACAAAATGCCAGTATGGTTCCAAACAACACAATGGTTAATTATGAAAAGACAACATCAAAGTATATTTATGGACATTTATTTTGCAGAACTTATAGAAAATGGCAAAGAGAGCACCAGTGATCTGAACAAATGACTGCAAATAAAATTTGTAGGAGCTGATGACAGAAGTAACTGAACAGTACAGAAAGAAATAGTTTACATACGCTATTTTGCAGCATCATGCATATGTAAATGAAATGTTGATTATTATTTTTTTAGCTATCCACAATGGACAAAAGCCTCCATGTACAAGGTTCGTTACACAAAGACGTTTCATAAATATTTTATAATGATATTCTCTTCATAAAATTGTCATGCTTATTCATGCAGTATTTTACTGACTCACTGTCAGTGCATGGTAGGTGTATTATATATTATTGTTTAAACAGGTCTACAAAGTAAGATTAGATCCAGCCATACTTTCCTTAACTACCTGAGAGAGAGTTTTGCAGGCATTTTTAATAGACAGATCTCCGTTTCATGGAAGATCTTCCTCACATGTCAGATTTCATTTCAGATTTGTATATAATTTTAAAAGCAGATAAAGAGGTAAATGCTAGAATGTTTAATTATGAAAAGTCACTGTTCATTTGCAAAAAGTAAAACTTTTTGCTCAAAAAATCTGGCATTTTTCTCCTTTTAATTTTCTGTCATTTCAAACCATAGGATAATATGGCTTTGTAATACTGATACGATAGATAACACTAGTACTGAAGTAAATGTTATTTTTCCTGTTGTCCATACACAGGCAGTGAGATTAGACCATTAACCTGCATGCACAGTTTATTCATCATTCAGTTTATGAGTATCACAATGCTAGAGACAGCAGGGTAGTTACTTAGTATCAAAATCATGCAACACATGTTAATAGGAAAATACATTTAGGTGATAAGAATATCATTATAAAATATTGTTTCAGTAGCAATGGCTCAGGACAAATTTAATGCAAAGGCAGAGACAACTGACCTGAGCATGCTTTTAAAAAAAATTCAGTACATGGAAAAAATAGCACTACCAACCTTGCAAGTAAATTGGCATGTTGCAGCAGAGACTTTAGGCTTTAACTGCTGAAGGACAGCAGCAGCCCAACTTGTTGATATCCAAATGACCGGATTCCAGATAAACTGAAAAAGCTGACTGTGAGGAAGTTTTTAATATCTTAAAGTATTTTAATCCATTTTATGAAAATTCAGATGTGGATCTTGGCAGGTAACAAGAACAGTACATCAATTCATAAGTGACGTATCCATTCATCCAGGTGATCACAGCACTTGAGAACAATAGCATTGCAGGGGACCTCGAAAGTCCCCTCATCCATCCCATGGTCAAGACATGATGAGCCACCCCAAGTCATTCCTGACATGTTTGCTCAGATCATTCTTAAAGACCTCCACTATTGGCAAGACTGCCAGCTTCCCACAGAAATTACTCCAAAGGCCTCACTGCTTTTATCATCATAAAGTTATTTCCAACACCTAACTCCAGTCTTCATTGCTGCACTTTAAATCCATTCATTCTCAACCTATGGCTGGCTTATCAAACTCAAGCACTGAATACTACACCCATTCAAATACAAAAAGGAACCTTGCTTGGGTAAAAAAAAAAGGAGCAGTTTGGATCCAATGTCATCAAAATATCTTCCAGATGGCCTGTAAGCTTTTGATACTCAAACAGAATCTCCAAAACATCCATGAACCTTCACATGGGTCAGATTTCACCCAAATGAAACCATATGTAGGGTGAAGACCAAACCATGGTCGTATGACTGAAAGCAGTAAGCTGAGCCAAAGTACAGCAAAATGTTTAGATGATAAAAATCTTATTGTTATAATAAAATAGAGCAACTATTACTCCACCTCATTAAAATTCTTTGTCCAGAAGGGAATTCAACAGTGGAAAAATAATACATCTGCAATACTGAATCATACCAGGGTTCTAGGAACAAAATGCCCTTGATTGTGGTAGGAGATTGCACTATTAGTGGAACAAACCTTAAAACTACGAAATCTTACATGTGAGCACAGCTTTACTTAAGCAAGCAGTCTTGATGTCAGACTACTTGCAGAAGTGAAGTTGCACCAACTCACTGTGTAGTGACAATGCTCACCCGGTGTCCATCAAAATGCATGCCACACCTCTCACTGACTTGAGTCATGATCATAACACATGGTGGAATTATAGCATTGCCTGAATACAGTGATCCCACTGTTGATGCACAGGAATGCATGGCTCCCCAACAGTTTTTCAGAGTAGTAAAAAATATCCTGCTGCACGACAATAGTGTTTACACTGCATTAATTTTGACCACTCTTAGAACTGTGATATGATAATTTTCCTAACTGGATAGCCTATGTTACCCACCACACAAAAAAACCCAAAACAAAACAAAAACCACAAACATAAAACCAACCAAACATAATATACTTAATTCACAGCCACTTCTTGTGTTATTTACATGTATAATAAGAGTATTATTTTCTGAAACAAAAAAATATAGAGCAAAACATCTTTTTCATGCTATGCAGGTCTTATATTAGCTTGTATTATTTCACAGGTAATACAAACCTAATATACAAAAGTCTACAGCTTTTTGCAGATAACACAGTGTGACTGCTAGAGAATCCCAATTAATATCTTAACAAAACAGAAATAAAATATAACGAGAAGCTCAAGTAATTTGTATCCAGAACCAGACTTAAAAGTGATATATCTTGGAAGTAGCTGCCATCCACATGAAAAACAAAATTTGTAATTCCACTCCATTCACTGGAAAAGATGGACTATGATTAGCATGTGAAATAACATGTTAGCCCATGTTAAAATAGCATGAAATCTATACAATCTACAGAAGCTGAAGAGTAATCTCAGCCTTACTGTCATGGTGATACGCCCTGCTGAGGCTGGAAGCTGTCAAAACTCCTCATTTCATATTTTTTTCAGAAATGGCATGGACTTGGCACAACTAACTAGCTCATGACCCCAGTCACGCTCCTCTGAAGTTTGTGTTGCCAGTGCAACCAGGAGAAAGAATGAGCTACAGCCTACAAATGCAGTAAAGACCTACATCTCAGACTTGTTAGATATTCATCACCAATCACAACACTGAAACATTTTCATCTGCATCTCTGCTTTTTTTTTTTATTTTATAAACGTATATGAAATTTCTCCAAAATATAAGATATATAACTCTTAAATGTACTTGGACAAAAACTCATTTAAATCTATATATCTATAAAGATGTATACAACTAAACACAACTGCATAGATACACACACTGCATGCATGAATATTTACCAAATTTCATGCATGTTTGTGCATATATATGTATGTGCATGAGTGCATACACCTACAAATGCATGTACAGTTTGATTGTAATTAGCAGCATGAAAAACAGGGAGGTATAGTTACCTTCAGATATATATAAAATTTCAATTTCATATATTAATCTACATGGTTCACTGTCTTAGGAACTTAGAAATCAACAGCTAGTTTCTCAAGAGATAGAAATTAGACATCAAAAGGTAATAAAATAATGGTCCCACCAACCAGTTCTAAAGCTGAATAGGTGGTTAACTTCAATTTTCAGCTATCCCTGATCATCTCTAAATCATTCATTCAATGAAAATTAGTGTACTCAATACAAACTTTATTACAAGAGAAACTTTGTAATCTTCTGCAACTGCTGTACTGCAATGATTTGTCAGTTACTCTACTGCATGTCCAGATTTTTCACTGGACAAACCTTTTTATGCACTACACAAAGGTCCCACACTTGGATCAATGGTGCCTTCCTTCCCTACCTCCAGCCTAGACAACAGATCTTTCCAGGACTGAACCAGCAGTTCCTAAGAAACTGAAAAGGCAGCACCTTTTGAAGCTCAGTGAGGTCACACAGAACCAATGATTTCCTCATTCCTTTTCCATGCCTTTGAAAATCCCTCTGTATTAGGAAACATGACACACTACACAAGCCATGACATCATCACAGAGGTTATAACTAATAGGTTATTCACATGCTAATATACTTGGCTTAACTCTGACTGAAAAAAGAGCCCCTGGCTCTTTGTGAACAGAGATGGAAAAATTACAGTGACAAAGAGAAATTTTGACAGAGATAATAAAAAGACACAAAAGAACTATAGCATAAAATATAGCATCACGCACAGGAAGTTTAAGCTGAGCAAGAGGGATCAGAAGGATTGCAAAATAAAACAATAATTTCACTACAGGAGAAAGAATTCTGAGCTTGAAAACAGATTTGCAGCCCTGACCAGGGTAAACAACTTCCCCACTGAAATGCCATGAATTTAGACTACATGTGGGTTTTACCCTCTGTACTCCTAGATTGACTGCCCAGCTGGAAAACCCTGTGCTGCTGCATCTCTGTAGAAAAGCTCTAAGACCATTACTGCAGCTCTGCCTTGCCAACAGCAACAGAGTGTGGCTTTCACAAAGGACTTCAGAGCAGCTGTGATGCTGATGAAGAACCAGCTTCATACTGAAAGGTTCAGGAATCTATGAACAGCAGCATCAGATAAACACCAGATCTACTCCCAGGAGTGACTGAAAAATGAAAGCTGAAGGAAGGCAGAAAAAGAGAACTAATCTTTTCCTTCTCTCTGCTTTCATCCTATCTTCCCATCCCATATCAACAATCTTTACCACATCAAATGGTTCTCTCCCTTATTCTCCTTTCACTTTTCCTTCACACCAAGTGAAGAAAACTCACACCTGAGGGAAAGAAAATTCAAAATGTATCTCTCGTGAGTGCCACAGGGAGACCCAAAACAAAGAGGCACAAGACTGATTGACTGACCTGGGGAGGGGAGGGGAGGGGAGGGGAGGGAGGATAGTTTTGCTACAAAGTGATTTGAAAGTTGGAAAAAGACTAAAGGACAAATGTTCACAGGATAAAGTCAGTTCAGCAGACAGGATTTAAGTTGTAGTGATGCCAGAACTAAAGTGAATAAGTTGCAACATGCCATTTGCAAAACGATGCAGAATCAAAGCACAAGATTAAAACAGTGCAGAAGGATGACCTTTTGTGCAGTCAAAAAAAAAAAAAACACTGCAAAAAGCTCTACAAAAGCAATTCCTACCACAGCAAGTCCTAAGGTACTCCTCGTTTTGACCTTCCATTTTCAGCACCACAATTTTTCACTGCGTATTTTTCTGCTCTTATTTCAAAACTTTGAAACTAGAATTTCCTCACAGAAACCTGATCAGTGTACACTAGGTATTTTATTTAATAAACATTTCTGTTTATGAAAGTCCTGGCCAGGACTGCTCTAAAACTCTCAAGATCAGGCTTTGTCCACTCTTTTGCTTAGCAACAGTGCATCCTCCAACATGGGATCTAAACAAGCTTGGGCAGCTTGTCTGACAGTATGTCTAGTTTTACTGTTATAAAATAACTGTGTGCTGCTCCAAATACACTTCTGTAGCTTTCTCTAACAGTACTGAAGCTATGACTGCTTTAGTCTACACCACAGCTAAATAACACACCTTTGCTTGCATTCGGAAATAGCGTACTCCCTGTGTAACCCGCAGCGCAGGACAACAGCAACTGTACTCCAGCTCCAAGCAAGTTCCCCCTTAAGATGGAGAAGAACACACAAACCATTACACTCCCTTCATCAAAACTGTACACTTTCTCTGCTTTCTCTGGCACAGCAGTCCTGCATTTCAAATGCAACTCTGAAATGACTTCAAATGACCTTTTTCGTTTCCTCAGCCAACAACAACGCAGCACAAGAGGAAGGCAGTGGGCCGATTCTCTCCTAGGGTGACCAGATGTTGCACTACTGACAGAAATGCCATCTTTTTCCAGAAAGCCAGTGGACTTCACATCTGCGTGCCCCAAGCAAGCACCGCTGCTTGGGGGCAAACAGTGCAAAGGCATCTCTGACACCCCATGCTTTTAGTAACCATCAGCCAACGTGACCAGCTCCAGATACAGGAGGTTGTGGCAGGCAGGCCATGATCAGGGAATTTGTTTCACTTTGAGACAGAAGGAGATGGAAGGAGGAAAGAAACAAATCATCAGATGCTGGCTTCTGCTTTTTTTTTTCAGTAAATCCAGGGGAGTTCACACCCAGTGGTTTGGTTCACCCTATGATGGAGTCAGGTCCCAGAGGTCAGATCAAGTCATTTCAGTGCAGGACACTGGGCATCTCTGTTGCCCCTGGCAGTCACCGCTGGCAGAAATGCCATGACTATGACCAGATAACACTGAGGGCGCAGGAGAGGTTATTCTCACAGTTGCTGTTAATCCACTGTGGAGCAAATGTGCCAGGGCCAGGCCATTTCAAGCCATGCTATGGCAAGTGCAGTGGCCAAGACGGGTCTCCCCAGGTCTTCATCCCTTCAGCTGAAGGCAGGACACTGCCAGGGCCGACAGGGGCCTCAGCCTCCAGAGAGACTGGGCCAGGGCGGGAGGAGGAAGAGGAAGAGGAGGAGGTGGAGGAGGAGAAGGAAAGCCTCTTTGCAGGTGATGATGCCACATGCATGCCAGAGCCTTGGAGCCCCAGCTGCCCCAGAAAGGCCTGACCCAGTCTTCCCTTCAGAAGTGCCCAGGGTACATGACATGGGAATGGCATCATCTCCCCAGGCATGTTCCCCAGGTCAGACCCTCCACAGAGGTCAAAGTGTCCCTGAGGGAAAGTCCGGCCACCCCAAGGCTCAGCCGGGGGTCGCCCCGCCGAGCAGGGGAGGCCGATGCACCAGGGGCAGAGGCGAGGGGTCCGGATGGACAAAACACACAGGCGCAGAGAGCCAAACTCTGTTGGAGCATTTTATTTCAAAGCTTGAGTTGTTGGGTGGTGGGTTTTCCGTTTCCTCTCTCAATATTACTAAACGAGCCCCGAGACCAGCCATTCTTGGTCCGTCAGGGGGGCAGCGCCACAGCCCCAGCCGTGCTGGGCTGCCCGCCGGCAGCAGCAGTGGCAGTGGGCTCCTCGGGGCGCTGCACCCAGCGGCCACGGCGGCTGGCCTGTGTCCTGTCAGTGGGGCAGTGTGGACAGCACACCAGAGAGACAGAGAGAGGGAGCTACGGTCCGGCTGACTAGCCGGGAGAAACAGAGCACAGAAGGAGCTGGGCAAGGAAGGAGAGGCGTTTCTATGAAGGAGAGAAAAAGTAAAGTAGTTACACTCAAAAATGGAGAGGGAGAGAGCCCGTAGCTCAAGGATGGTTGGGAGCTTTGCTGGTCAGCAGGGCACCGGGGCAAGGGGGCAGGGAGGGGAAGGTTACCTTCAGCCTCGATGGAGGAGAGGAGGGCGGCTGCACACAGAGCAGCGACTGCCGAGCATAGTGCTGTCTTCATTTCTGCCCTTTCAGATCACAACAACATGAATGAATCTGCAGTGATGGAGAAGGGGGGAAGGGGGAGAAAGGAGAAGGAAATGATACGTGTGGATTAAAGGACTGCGTGGGTGTATTCATGAAACACAAAAAACACGAACCGTGGATTTCACTTTGTTCCCTTATCCCCAGCCCCCACCCACGGGACCAGGTTGAAACCTCTAGACTTGAAAGCTGTCCAAGACGACGAAAGATCTGTATGACTAACTGGAGAGTCTCATCTTGCAATAATGTGCCTTTTGTTGCTGAAGTCTTTCCAACCACAGTAAGTACTTGAAGCTTTAACCTAGTTAGGGTTAATTTGATCAGGGAAGCGCAGTGAAGACCTGTGCCTCCGCACAGACAGGAGCCAAAAGGGAGCTCCATGACTTCATCGCTGAATGTGATGATAGCTAATTCAGAGGTCATTCCTGCCTTGGATCAACTAAATGTCTCTTTCAGCTGGGGATTTTATTCGGCTCCTTTTTCATAACTGTTGAACCACTTAGTTAGCTTTGTTTTAGTGGTCTCAAGGCAGTTTGGAAACTGTAATAAAACTTTTTTTGAGGGGTTCTGCCTACAAATGTACTATTCTTCATTGCTTGAAGGTCTGAAATAGGTTATACAGAAGTGTGTGTGACACACAACTGAAATCCGACACATCTGTCTAGCCATGATGTTTCAACATCTGATAATTCATTTACATGTCCTTAGAGAAAACAGATTTAAAATATACTATTAAAAGCCGACAGGCAAAAGAGTCTCACAATCACTGTACGTTGTCTAGCAAAAAAGGTGGGATTAGGCCAAGGTAGCGGTTCTTAATTGCAAGCAGCTTCATAACTATATGCTCTAGGCCATGTAAAATTACTCCTAATTACTCCAGCCAAACTTCCAAATTATTTCCTTGTCTAAGTAACGGCTAATAGGAACAGTCCACATCACTTACAAATATGTTTCTAAAGTTTGGGATTTTCTATCTTGGGAAGTAGGGGAGGGGCCATTTGTCTGAATAAAGTCATAAATGCATCATATATCATAATTAGGCTGGAGGAAAGAGAATTCCAAAAGCAATTAGGCAACAGATTTTATCGGGAAGCTGCCAAGAGCAAAACAAAAGAAAAATACATCAATCTTTCATCCGCAGAAACAACTGAAAGGGAAAATTATATTTTTCTACCATCTAGAGAACTACCCAGCAAGGCACACTTATTGGGTGGACACTATGGAGATCTAGGAATTTCCTAATTACTGACACTTAGCTTAACAGGCTTCTTTTGAGCAGCTGTATATACTTGCCTCAGCCAAATGCCTTTACTGCACATGAAAATACCAAGAGCTCAAAGAAAACCTAAGCAATGGTTTCAGTCCAATGGCAGTTCCAGACGGTAAACAGAAGAGTAATATTGACCATAACGACTCCGTAACACAAGAAAGGCAAGTGTTAGTATTAAATTGCCCTGAAAGCTCCAAAATCATATCATAGCTCTGCATGGGAAACGTCTGTCCCTGGGAAGATCTACAGCATTCTGCAGTGAGTTTAATGATCGCCTAAACTTCACGCAAAAGGACGTTTTGTCCTGGAAATCTTGTGCAGGCCTTTAGTGCCATCTTTTGATCCTTCTAAAGAGCAACAGAAATTAATCATCTCACAAAGGCATCTAGGAGTTCACCACTGCTGCAGGTCTACCGTTTTTGTTTCATGAAATACATCATCTCAGCCAAAGCATTCATTTGCTCACCTAGAAACACTCTGATTCATTCCTGCAAACTTATGAGTGTGAAACAAAGCCTGGAGGTGGCAGAGGAAAGGTCCTCTCAGTGGCTCAGTAGTGACACAACAGACTTTGTGTCAGAACTAAAGGTTTTCTCACTGACCTTTAGAGACCGCTTTAATTAAAAAAAAAAAAAAAAAACCAAAAAAAACCCGACTTTTCACACTGCCAGTCCAATCTTACACTAATTCAACCTATGAAAGCTTAGTCAAAGCTCTCCTCCCAAACACAGTGCACGACATTTACCACTTTAAAGAAGAAAAAAGTAACACAAACAAAAAGAGAAAAAACACCGCAGGAAAAACCCACTACCTATCAAAGACATAAAAAACTGGAAGCAAGAGAAAGCATCACGGGCAGCTGTACACACAGGGGAGGGAAGCGAGAGCTCCTGCCAAAGCCGCAGCGGTAGCATGCCTGCAGGCGCGCTGGGCGCTGACAGCGGGCTCCGCCTGGAGCCTCCTGCCGCCGGGAGCCTCCGTCGGCGGAACACCGCCGCCTCCCTATGCATTTCTGCCCGGGCTCCCCCGTGCCCTCGCCGGGGGCTGACAGCCAACAGCGCCGGGGCGCTCTGCCCTTCACCTCTCCTCCGCCCGGCCGCACGCCTGCAGCCGGCTCTGACATGCCCAACGCGCACACACACGCTCCTTCCCAATCCCGTGCCAGCCTCCAGCGCGGCGCTGCTAAAGCCAGCCTAAGGTGCATCAGAGGGGGCTGCATGCGTGCTGCGTGCGGACAGGGCGGGCTGCGAGGGTCGGCGGCGGGGAGGGCAGGGGACCCCCGCTCCTGCGTGGGCACACACAGACCTGCCGGGGTGGCCACGGGGTGCGGGGTCGGTGACAGGACAGCTCCTCCGGCGATGACTCCGGCGGTGCCCGCAGCGGCAGCAGCCGGAGCAGTCGGACCTGAGTAAAGGGAGGAGGATAAACGATGAAGCTCCGGGGGCACCTTGTGGAGGGAGCAGCAAGTAGCAGCAGCGGCGAAAGAGGAGCAGCAGCGGCGGCAATAGCTGAGCGCAGAGGAGGCGCCTCGATTACTGTAGCTCCCGATGCGAGGGGTCTGTCTGGGAAGACTTGCCTTCTCCAAGTGGGAAGAGCCTCTTCTCAATCTGCTACTTAATAGAGGGCTGTTCCCAACTCTCAATTTACCCTCGTAAGCGGTTACGAAACTGTAGGGAAGGTGGACTGCTGCCACGGGGTGATATATGCGCCGCTCTGCTCCAGCAAGGAAGGGGATCCACTTCTGGAAACTGGCGCATACCTCCGCGCATTCCTGCGGCATGAGACGGGCGGCCGCCGCGGCAGTGCGCCCGGAGGCAGGGGCCCGGCTCGCCGCCCCCTCCCTCCTCTAGGCTTCCCAAAAGGGGGGGACGCGGGAGGGCAGTGTAAAAACTGAGTCTCCGGGCAGGGCTTCGAGGGACGGCGCCGCGGAGGGTGTCCCCGCGCGGTGGGTTCCACGCAGCCCCCGTCGCCCCTGCGGAGGGCCCGCTCGCCCTGCCGAGGCTGGGGCTGGTCTCAGGACAATCTTGCAGAAAAGCGCGGGCGCTCCCAGTGCCGCTGCCGGGAGCCTCGGGGGCAAAGGAGAGTTAGTCATTTTGGCACAGTTCAGGTGTGTCTGGCCTCCACCCTACGCAGCCGACATACATTAAACACACACTGCCCCCGACACCCCCTCCGCCACATGGGTGTTTTGCGTCGAGCACAAAGAGCCGCTGGAGCCGGGAGCGGCTGCGCCGGGGCGGGCACGGCTCCCCGGGCAGAGGGACGGGGCGCACGGCCCCACAGACCCTCCCTCGGACCCTGCAGAAAACCCGCGCCCGTAGGCCCTGTCTCAAATTCCGTGCCTTCCAAAGGAACTGGCACCTTCCAGGATCGGGCCAAGCCCGTTGGTGAACAGGGTCTGCGAGGGTCTCCCGTCTCTCGCTGCCCGGGGCACCGGCGTGTCCTGGCCTCTGCAGCGCGCCGTGCCGCAGGGTGACACGGCAGGACACCCGGTCCCTTCCCTGCCCGAGGGAGCAGGTCGTCCAGCGGGGCTCAGACAGGGCTTCCCCGGCGCCCGCCGTCAGCAGCGGGTCCGCTCCCACACCAGCGGGGAAGGGAATTCCCGGCCACACCGTCGAAGAGGCTCGTCCGAGACCCTTTCGGGCTAAAATACGGGATGTCACAGTCCCCGCGGAGCAGGGGACGCGGAACAGAGGTGGGCGAGGAGCGGAGGCACGCAGGGAGGGACAGACCCCCCGGCCCTGTGGAAGGCGCGGCCCCGCTCCCGCCGCTCCCCCCGCGCCGCCACACCGGCACAGCCGCGGTGCGAGAGCGCCCCCCGGTGGCGGCGGCGCGCGGCAGTGGCGACACAGCCACCGTCCGTCTGTCCGTCCGTCCGACCGTCCGTCCGCTGGGCCCTCGGGGCCACCGCCGTGGGGACAAGATAGAAAACAGGGCCGGGAAGGGTGGCGAGAGGGAGAGAGGGAGCCAAGCCTCAGCGCGGAGCTGAGGACTCCATCTCGGAGCGGTCGGTGAGTCTCCCGGGCCGTGCTGGGTCCGTGTCGGCTCCGTGCACGGCGTGACTGGCGGAGCCACCAGGAGCCGGGATGGAAGTGACCGATAGCAGAGATTAATATTTCACCTGGGGACGGCTCCTTTTTCCGCAGGACTGGGAGATGAAGGAGCAGGCAGGAGGACTTGTGTGTCCTGAGTTTCATTTCTGTAACAGCCCTGTCATCTGCATGGGAACCCAAACGCTGAAAAGAAAGTGATAACTAGAAGACGTGCACTGACCTTTCCAGACACTTTGGAAGTGAGTCAGCTTCTCTTTGGGACACGGCACAGTTTCAGCTGTCTGGTATTGATAGAATGCGCTTTCCAAAAGCAACGTCCCCTCTGCTGATAAACTTTCAAATACTCTTGACCTATTAAACCCCCTTGCCCAGTCGTTGAGTTGGATTTTCTCTTTTGGCATTTTGACATGGGGAATTGAGTTTCTTCTTATCCAGATCTGATATGTAATAGCAATATTTCTAAGAAATAATAAGTTTTAAAATTTTTAATTTCCTGAATGAACCAACCAAGAACACCAATATAAATGCGGTGTCAACAATAGTTTCAGAAGAAGGACCATCAGGGATTACGATGAAATATTCTTCCATAGGAAGTGAATTAAAGCAAATGAAATGTTTTTATCACTTGTGCACTGAAACAGTATTTTTTTACAATTTACTGTGGATTTTTTCTGTCATGGGATAGCCAAGGCTTCATGTTAATAGTTAAAATCAATTAATGCAAATAATGAGGATGGAAGAAAATATGCATTATTCTATTAAGGTTAAATCACTCAGAATTTAAAAATGTTTAAATAATTTGGTGTAAAGCTATGAATGAATTCACATGAGTAGAAATTTTGAAACCAGTGGGCCTCTCAGGGGTGCAAGAATCTCACAGACTCTCCTTCATAGACACTCAGGTGCTGCTGAGGGGACTACTTCCTTTTCCTCTCAGCTGACCAGCTTTGTTTAATTTCTTGGTGTGAAATAAGATTCAGAGCTGGCAAAAGCAAACAATTGATTCTTGGGGCAACAGGATTTTGTTCTTATCTTTAACTCTTTGTTCTAACCATTCTTATCATGCTTCTCCTAAGATCATGTACCTGCAAAATACACCAACAAATTGCTTTTAGAGTGTGTGCTCCCATACATCACAGTAATTAAACAGGTTGTTTTTGATCAGCTCTGTTGCTATGTACATGCATAGTCTGAGTACATAATATGTGATGCAGAAGGCATTTCTGAAATGCATAAACATTTACTAACACTCCCCTGACTGCTTGTTTCTCAGACAAGTGTTAAACACATTAAGACCCTTGCACTCCAGCTCTGTACTTTCTTTGCTAAGCGGAATACACCGAAAGTGACAAATTTAAATACGAAAATTGACATTTAAATTCATATTTATGCTTTTAATAATTTTCTCCATTTCTGGTGTAGATATGGAATATTGCAGGTAATCAGGACTTTCTTAGAAATTTTTAGCTGGTTTTGGGTCTAGAGTAATTCAAGCAACTTTGCCCTTCTGGCCCCTTTTTTTTTTTTTTTTTTTTTGTTACCTCAAACTACATTACCAGGGCAGAATAAAACAGTACATTCTACATTTTAGCACTGTAAACCTTTAATGTTGTTTCCATGTGAATATCACACTAGATTTGGCCTCTGTGTCTTCTTGACAGTTAGTTGCATCTGCTTTACATATGAATATGGTAAACGCATTATTCATATGAATATATGAATTTGAGCATATGTTTTGCACAGAGGAAGAATAAAAAAAAGTCTCAGCTCTTTGAACATTAACGAATATACAGATTAAGCATTAACTGTTGTACAGGCAAAATTGTACTGGTGCCAGTGACTTGCCTACATCTACCTGGGGAGTACTTTGCTGGTTGGTGCATCACTGCATCCATCTCTACAGTGTATCTAGATTAAACATTGTCTTAGAACAGTCACTTAAGAGGCCCATTAATTCCTTGCCGCACAATGCACAGTCTTTCCACTGTAATTTTTGTTCCCTATGAAGTCAATCACAGAACTAATAATTGCATGGTATTATATCTGCACCTATAAAATTCAGAAGGACAAAACAGAGCAAACATCTTCTTCCAGGCTTTGCCTTCTCTGAAAGATTCCCAGTCAATGGCATGAGAAGAACTCAGTCTGGTGTTTGTTTATTTATTTAGATAATTTCATTTCGGAGCTAGTATTTAGAGATCAGTACTACTCTGACCTCTCATAATGAGGACTGACTTCTTATATTAGCAGAGTTCAGAAAGGACTGTTTCTACCTCAAATCTACTCATTTAGTGGAACAACTGTGGAAGCAGCATCCCTGGAGAGTGTGACAGCCACAATTATCTCCCTCACCAGCTATGTTTTCCTTAGCAGCTGTTTATTTCTCTAGTTTGTCTGATTTTTCCCATGATGTACTGCTCTGAAAGTAAAAAATTATTGTGGCTCCAGATAAGTAGAACTGGAAAAGTAAATAAATCATTCAAAATCAGAGGTATAAATAGAAAGCAGCTGGTCTTTTAATGCAATTAAGGAGTCTTAAAAACAGCCAGTTAATTTGTAGGCAGTAGTTCTGAAAAGCTATAGATCTTTAATACTAAAACTGGAAAAAATAGATGCAACCATCTTACAGTCCCTTCCATATGTATACATCAACACACTTTATATTAAAACATTCCAAAATAAAGTTGCTTTTTTTCAAAGAAGCTGGTTCATTATTTCACGACAGAATGCTGATCTATTCAGGAAGCATTCAGTAATAAAGCCAATACAAATCCTGCTCGAGTAAAGAGAGAAGGAAAATAAAGTAACTGAGGACAGTGACTCTGTGTATTTTTCAGGTGTCACACTATCTTTTAATGTGACCATTCCTATCACAGCAATGGACTAGTCACAAAGAATTGTGAATGCAAATCTAAGCATTCCTCTTCTTCACGTAGCTGAGGGGTCCCCAGTGAAAGAAGGATGATCCGTGGAGATCATCATTCTGACACCACTAAGAAAATCCATAATTTTAGGAAATCAAAACATTTTTAAAAGTCACTAGTCATTAGCTGCTACTTGTAGAACATTCGAATGCAGTGCTGACTGAGTACCTAATTGGATTCAACATCTGCTGAAAGGTTAATAACCACTGGTTTCCCTACATTTGGTAACCCTTCGACTATTTCGATGTAATTACAACCTACAAAGAAACTCACTATATTAATCAGCAAGAGAGTCTAAAATTGTAAAGTGCCAAGCTCTGAATAGGAACATTTTGCTAATTCTTCTTAACCCTTCTATATTAGAAAGAAAAAAGTCAATGTATATTGTGACAGCAAAGTCTGTGTAGTGTTATGGAGAAGATAAGCTTGAGTATGAATGGGCAAGGTATTCAGAGATATTGAAAGTTCAAGTTGCATTAACTAATGAGTGACCTGATCTTTTTGTTGCACACAGTGCAATAGTTAATGATGGGGGGGAATTTTAAGACTTACTCTGTGTCATTAGGCCAACGACTGATGCTGCCTTTAACTCCCCGACAGAGACAAAAGACATTGAGGATGCAGAGGTTCCCCTGACTAAAGAGCATGTCAGAGGGAAGCTCTTAAGGGGGAGTAATCAGCTGCTGCTGCACTCTATCCAATGCACATCTTTCCATGGAGGTTTAGAGGATTTAAAGGTCAGCCCTAAACTGTCAGTTCAGCAGGACAAACATTCAAAACCTTGAGCACTCTAACAAGTGAATCTGATGCGACTGCACAGAGCCATAGTAAATGAGGCTGGAAAAGATCCGGAGAGGTCATTTAGTTTATCCCGTTATTTCAAGTACCCTGGACTTCAAAGAGAAATCCTCCATACCATACCTAGTACAAACAGCATACTTCGGGGAGCTGTTTTATAGTGGCTGGCAATAGATAATAAATTGTTTTAGGTGAGTTGCAAGTTGTTCTTAGCGTGACTATGAGCACAGCAGTCAGAAATAAATTGGATTGACAGAGTAAGAGTCTCCTCTGAAGTAAAAGGGAAAATTATTTAAGGGGAAAGTAAAAAATCTGTACTAGAGAAGCCTGTATCTTTGGATCATAGAATCAAAGAATGGCCTGTGTTGGAAGGAACCTTGAAAATCATCTAGTTACAACCCCCTGATTCTACAAAAGTAGCCTCATTTTAGTGTGAAAAATTGTTTGCCTAACTGTTGCCCCTGCAAACTCTCAGCCTGAGAGCAAAGAACTTGGATTGGGAGATTTCTTCATGCCTGTGACTGTCAGAGGTACAGACCCCACCAGTCTTGCTAAAACCCCTTTTGCTGTCAGAATATGTCTGCATTTGGCAGTCATGTAGTTTTTTGAGCATTTCTAAACTTTAGGGGGGGATGGACTCCATGATTATCACCATTCCTGCTCTGCACTCCTCACTTTTCAATCTCAGCATCTTGATATACAGACTGGCAGGTTGCAGCATTCATCACAGCTTTTTCCTTTCCAAAAGAAAGAGCATAAGAGGCAAAATTTGGGCTAGGACACAGCCCCCTAGGAAATGCACCAGGCCCATGAAGTTGGATAGTCCAGATTATATATATTTCCCTGGGACCTATGGAACTCTCATCTGCATGTCACCTATAACAGATGTTGATGGACACATGGAAATTTTGAGGGTTGTGGAAAAAAGAGTCGGGCAAGAGCTTACCTTGCAGGCATTAAAAGCATTGCCTAGATATCACCTGTCAGGACATTTATGAACTCCACATGAGCCAACTTTAAAAAGGAAATCTGTTTCTCTTGCAGAAGTTGTAATTGGCTAGTAATACACAGAACAAAATAATGCAGATTTAACTCAGCATTTCTTAATGCTTCCTTGTGGCTGCTGCATCCCCAGATGTTGAATGCTGTCAGTTCCAAATACCAGAACATAAGATTTATTTGGATTATAAATAGATGTTGCCCTGTATCAGAACCACTCCGTTGTGTAAACAGAAAACTATTGGCTTTTGTTTCTGCTTTTAAAGGTTACTTGAAAGATCCCACCTACTCTTTGCTGACAGCCTTTTTCACCTGTTGGAGTTGTGGTGCTCTCTCATGTATCAACACCTCTACAGCTTGCCGAGAAGCTTCACTTGAAGCTGTTAAAATATCTCCTCTCATATGCCCTTTCCTCCAATCTCTTGGATGCTCTCCAGCTGGCCTCGCCACTGTGTTAGTCTTTAGAAATCCCAGTTAAATGAACATGTCTTGCTTCTGGCATTGTCCTGATTTCTGCATATATTTCTTATCTGGAGAAATGTTTTTGCTCCAGTGTCTCTTATTTGTTTTAAAAAAAAGAAAAAAAAAAAAAAAAGAAAAAATTCATCTGCTCAGGATTTTTTTTTTAAATAGATTTTTAGCACAAATTACACTCTGAAACACTACCCAGGTTCTTTCATCCTTTGCTATTACATTTTCTTGAGTGTAAATGTTCAGCTGGTAAATCTGACCTGTTGCTCCTTTACCCTCTGCCCAGTGCCCTTTGAAATGTGTTTAGGGGATTTCCTGTTTAAGGCACATCATAACATGGGGCTTTACTACATCATACTCTTCTTCCCCAGCTAGGAACACCAGCAGCTGCAAGATGAGGTCCCCTTATGCTAGGAGTAGCTGCTGGGACCTTATTTTCTGATTAAAAATTCAGAATATGTTTCTCTGACCTCCAGAGAAGCTGAGAAGGCAGACAGGGCACGTAGTCCTTGACATATGCCCCACTATCACAGCTTTGCTGCTTGAGAAGATTGACTGCAGCAATTGCTCTGTCCTGCATTGTCACCTCAGTTTGTATTTGGCTCGGGATTGTTATACATTTAGGTGCCTTCACATGAGCCCAGCATCTAAACTTCTGCAGTGGCCGATGAAGACCTAGTTAATGAATTCAGGAGTGCCTGAGCGGTTTGGCCACCCACTATCCATGGGGCTTGGCACAGCTGCATTCATATTGGCCGCTAGAGCCATTCGAGTTTCCTGCAGCATCTGAGATCTCTTGTGGGGCTGCCAGAGACAGATCAGGATGCACATATGCTGACACAAACTGTCCTAGACCACTTAGGAGGCAGAGGCAGGCCCCCAGTGCTGTTTTGGGTGGCACAGGCATCCAATTAGTTCTCCGTTGCTACAACACAAGTGTATCAGTCTCCTGCAGGTCCTCTGTTGTATTTGCCAGCCCCAAGCAAATATATCCTGAGATGGTGCTAGGCTCCCAAGTTCAGGCACTGGACTGAGCACTTTCATTTTTCATCTCTGGTACCTTTGCCAGTCAAGTCTTCTGCTGATGCCAAGCTGGTCTGCTCACGTAAATATGTACTTACTGGGAACCAGAATGAGACCAACAAATGCGCCTGATGCTGATCAAAAGATGTTTAGATGGTAGGGATTTCCAGGTTCTACCTGCCTGCCTTTCTGCTTTTGGATCTCAGGCCCAAACAGAGAGACACAGATTGTGACAGAGGTTCCTGCCTAACTGTAAAATATGTCATATGCAGCCCAGCCATAGAGTTGATGTCTCTCCTGCACCACTCCCAAGTATTGTAACTTTCTCTCAGAAACTGCATTTACACCCCGTAATTAATTATGGTCATACATATTATTTCCAAAAATAATAAAATCCTTTCCTGCAGCTGTAAGATTTTTTCTATTTTATTATTTTAATAGAAGATAATTTCTTCGTATTGCTGTTCTGAAATATCAGCCTATTTATGTAAATGTCAGAGTATGGATTTAGTAGTCTACTTTAGGCACTTCTTTTTTGAAAATCTCAGCCAAAGGGAGAAGGTGTTCTAACCTCCTTGTGCACTGCTCTCCAGCTCTGTGGCACGGTGGTCCCAGTGCAGCGTTCCACACATGGCACATATTAGCACACCACACTATATTTAGCAATATGTGCCCTACTGCTCCTAAGAGATGACTGAATAAACCTTGATAACACAGTTGGCCTGGCTCCTTTGGGACTTGTAACTTCCCACTGAGCAATAGAGATCATTAAAATGTTTTAATTATATAATTCCCTTTTGCATAGTGCTGTGATAGATAAGATTGCATGTGTGTGTCAGCCTTTCCATTGTAAACTTCAGGTCCCAGAGCATTAGTCATCCAGACTAAGTGCTCTTGCTGAGATGAAACAATGTGGAACCATTTTGATATTATATAAACAGGTATAACTCAATTATTATTAAGAACACATTTAGTAACTTAAAAGTCCTGATGAAATCACAAGCTCCTTCTTGGAACCCTGTAGGAACAGAAGCTGCTCACAGTTATTAGGAACAAACTGTCTCAACCGAATCTCACCAAATTTACCTCTCTTGCTTTTATTCCAAAAGGCATCTCTGAGTACCCGTGAATCATGTTACAGTCACATTGATGAGGATGATACCAGGAGATTTGCATAGAAACTCAGAGGAATGTTAATCTCTAAGTAGGAAAATTTTAGACAGATCGCGTACTTCAGATCCTGCACAGGCCAGATTTCTTGGCTAAAAAGGAAAACCTACGTGGAAAACAGCCATCTACAAGTTTTTCGTTTGCTTGTTTGTTTTTCTGTTTCAGATATTGTTAGAACTAGACTATGTCTCTTTGCCCTGAGAAGTCCTCTATAAAATTTTAATCCAGTTAGCACATTTAAAATATCTCATTTAAACACCTTACTGTACTTTTCAAGGAAAACATTCTGCTGCTGCTCCTGGTGAAATCACAGGGAACTATCTCTAGGTGAGCTTCATAGGCAGCCTCAAGAAGAGAGTTACTCCTCAATACACCTCTAACAGCAAGGATACCATCTTATTAGATTGACATATCACAAGACACTCCACTCCTCTCTCAGTTTATGACTCTGTTAGCAGTCAATCACGTGTTATTCGTTGAGGAAAGAGAGCAGTTATGCTGCAATATGCTTTTAAAGTAATACTGTGACCTGATTTGCAAATATTCTATTTAGGAAACCTTAACTTAGATAACTTTAAAAGTCAAAGCCTCATGTGGAATTTTCTATTGCACCTCCTTCCATTTTCTGGTATGTGTAAAGCTCAAACATTACCAGATCTTACCTGATCATCGCTTTCCAATTTACTTCCATGCCTACCAGACAGCATCTTGCCTTTTCTGCAGAGAGCAGAGACCCAACAAGGCAATGCACAGACATTTTCAGGAATGAAAATACCAAAGTGGGTTAACATTACAATAAAAGAACAAAATACCATGAAGGGAGAGGGAGGATGGTTAGATGCACCTGATAAAGCAGACAGAAGCGGGGAAAGATACCTACGTTTCAGAGAGTTCAGATTGGTGGAGTGGAACTCAAAGAAAGAAACACATAAACAAAGGACAAATTCATCCCTCTTTGGCAGTTTTCTCTAGGACACAGCAGGCAATATGCAATAGGAGTTAATGCTTTGTGAACTGAGTGAACTGTATATAGGTACTGGTATTCTTCAAGAATCTAAAGCCAGGAATGCCTGACTGGGGACTCAGTGAAATAACCACTTTCCTCAAGTACCTCCCCAGCCCTTGAGAATTAATTTGGTTTGTCACAACATTTATGAACAGGAATCCCAGCCAATTACATCTTTTTGTGAGGACATATCTTTTTGAGAAAATAGATACACTTGTGCTTTAGCTTTAGATGTGTTTTGGGGAAGGCTGTGATCAGTTAGAAAACCTGTAAATAATAACAGCAACTCTTGAAAAATATTGAGGCAAGGTCAAAACAAACTGTATGTACTGCCCACTGAGCTTGAAGACTTGAATACTTACATTCAGAAAAAGTACAGTCCAGCCAAGACATTCTCCTCAGATTGTGTTTCTGGACAAGCCATTATTTTTACAGCAGAATTAACTGACTGCTGAAAAAATAAGTGGAAAGGCTCAGGCAAGTTAGATTAGAGAAGGTGGTGTTATTGTTAAAAGGAACTTCTTTAAAAAAATAATCACACAAGCATGCACATGAAAAGATACATTGGTTCTTACTTACTCATTGCCTAAATACCTTCTTTGGGGTCAAATCAGGTTGATTGGATTGATTTTGCCTCTGAAAGTCTGATTCATCCTACCAACTATGAAGGTTAACCTCCAGTTCTAATATGTAACAGAATGGGAGAGTAAGGACATGAAAAACGCTCCAGAAAATTCATCATGCTTTCTCATAGTTCAGAGCATTGATAGCCAAGGTAAGCAACATTAGGAAAGTGATATTTGTAATCTGGGATCTGGAAAAAGGAAAAAAAAAGGTACAAATAATAACATACTCTTAAGAGATCTCTTCAGTGTTTTCTTTTTATTTCTGAGAGTTTCTGAACTTTTTCATAGTGTCTTTTACAAAGTCAGTGCCATGTTACTGTGTATTATTAGTCCTAAGACTTTTACTGGGGAAATTTTTGTATGTGTCAGGCTAATTAGATCTATACATTTATTTAACAGCCAAGAAAATGTAGCCCAGGGCACCATTCTAAGAGTTGATATTCTGAACTACCTTTCAGATGGAGAAAGTAAAACATGGTCACACATCTGGAGTGTCAGAAAGGATTGTGGAACCTAGAACTGCAGCACTGAGGATTTAATTTTCTTCTCTTTCATCTGTCTGATTATTATTTGAATAGTCACTTCTCTTAAAGTAGCATGAACAATTTTTTTCATTCCAACAAAGTTGGGACACTACTAAGCTTCCACGGAATCACAGAATGGGTCAGACTATAACAGACTAGAGTGGGTCATTTGGTCCAGCCTCACTAAGCTTTCTTTGTTAATCTTAAAAACTTAGAAGTTTAAAAGCTTAAGCCATGCAAATTAGGGTGGCAAGGAAAGTTGAAGGGATGAAGCACTCTTCCCTATCTAATGGAAAACGTCCCCCAAGTGTTTGCGGTGATAATCAGTGGAAGCCAGGACAGTATTTCTACATCCTCAGCTCCAGGAGGCTTTCCCATCCTTTAAAACAAACTAGTAAAGAGTGATAGGTCCCATTTCTAATAACAGTAACTGAAAAATAAATTTTACATTAACTTGAAATAGCAAATAGAGTTTACATGAAATTTTTAGACTGTGTGTATTGCCTAAACACAAATCAAGAGTAGGACTGCACTAAGCCTAGAGCACCTAATTCCAGAAAATTTTTTAAAGATGGCAGTAATTAAGCACTGTAGTAGTAGAATTTGAAAAGTACACAGTTTAAGCCTGTTAACTGCTAGAAGTCCATGACTTCATATTACTCACCATTTTATTCTTTTAAATTTATAATTTTTTTTCACATTAGCAAGGGGTAATGCACGTTTCTTATTTTATGACCTGCTACTAATACCCACAGGGAGACTGGAGGTAAGATCTTCAGATAATTTTAGGCCTAGAGAAGGTACACAGCTCTCTTTTTGCATTCTTCCTAGAGGCAGTGTAGGCAGTATAGGCAGCCAGTTTACATTTTCTGGCAACTACCGATGTGGACAAGCCTGCAACAAAATACACCTATCTATAGAGTACACAGTAGATGGGAATTTCCCTGTTAGTTTTGTAATGCAGTCCAATAAAATGGTGCTGAGCAGCTGACCATGGGTCTTTTTTGGTTTCCTCCTCCTCCTGCTCCTGCAGCTGAACAAACCCCGAGGTGCTGGCAGCCCCACAGACTGCGAACGCCTCCCCGCGAGCGCTCAGCAGCTGCACAGCGCGGCCCTGGCACTGCCACCAGGTCTCCACCCGCTCTCCCGCCTGCCTCCAGCTGCAGACTCCAGGGACACATTTCAGGGTTACCAGACCCAACTCTGCCAGAAGAAGTTTTTGCCATTTGATACTCATTTAAGCAACATTTCAAGGCTCTGTCTATAAATAGCGGTTGCTCTGTAGTGTGCAGCTCTTTTTCCCAGCTTGCGTTTACCCCCCACGCCGTCCCACCAGGGCTACTCCCTGCAGCACAGCTCACAGGCTGCCACTGATCCCCACACAGTGGACTCTGAGACATGGTTCAGTGCAAGAACAGCAACAGCTGCATGTTCTGCTTCAGTTGCACACATAAACACATACTTACTGCCTAGCTCATCACAGGATTTTTATAATTTAGACTATTTCAACAATTGCCTTTCTTTCAATATTCTTCATAATTCCTGTGGTTAGGAAAGGATGTCAGCTTTTAAAATATTTTGATCTTTCCTTATGCTGCCTTCCAGATGCCCATCGCTGGTGCACATCTTGACAGTAACCCCAGTAGCAGCAGAAGCCTTACCAGCATCAGAGAGCAGGCTGATTGCTTCAGATTCTGTGAAGTATAGTTCATTGTGCTGTGAGGTTTCTCTTCTCTGTAGGCATCAATGTTCATCTCAAAATAAGCCATACCCCACTTCCCAAATCTTCTTCTAACACATCCATCCAGGCATTTCTTACTCTTTTAGTCATACAGTTGGCCAAAGCCACCTGTGCAGAGAGGCTACCATTGAGGGGTATTTACCCACTCACCTTGTCTTGTAAGATTTTTGGTTCTACTAGAGAGTTCTGAGTACACTGGCCCTTCTCTTCCACTTTGCCTCAAGTTTAACAAGCATACTGTGGTTCTCCAGGATAGCAAAAAAAAATCTAAACAAACTTAATCCACAAGAGGCTTAAAATAGCACTGTAGTGGGAGGCTAGATTTTTGAGCTCATTTTCATATTTGAAAATCCCACTGTTCCCTTGAAAAGAAAAACAAAATTATTATTTTGATGAAATTATCTGGGGTTTTTTTAGAAGCTCTGTTTGTTACAGAGTGCCAGACTTCAGGCATAATAATCCACAAGTAGCAATTTGAGAGGAAAGCTACAAAGGCACAAATTCTGTTAGGAACATAAAACCTAACTAAGGATGCACAGCCATGATTGGTTTCCATGATGATTTTCCCCCGTAATTGGAATCATCAACCTAGCAAGAAGCAGTGGGGGTACCTTACAAGTGATTCTCATACTTGCCAACTTAAAGACGCTTCCAAGAAGCGTTTTTCAAGGAGCAGGAATTTTCACTGGCAAGGCTAGCTACTTCAGATATAAGGTTGTTCCTAAATATGTCAGCAACTCGTAGATATTGCTATCTCTGCCCAATTCTAAACCACAAATTTTTCTCCCCCAAGACAATGACAGATCTTCAGTTGCATTTGTGATTGTCAGTGTCACAGCAAGCTGATAACCACCTCAGGCAGTGAATGAGGACTTCACAAAGGATCATGATGACACCATGTACCTTTATCAGCCACTTGTTCTGTCTCTACCTATACAGGGAGCTGACATACAGTTCTGCTGGCAAATAGAGCAGGTGAGCTCTAGTCAGCAATGTTATTGCTAAGGCACATAACCTGCCTTAAAGCATATAGTTGGTGCCCCATTCAGCTGTAACAGACAAAAGCCACTTAAAAAAATAAAAGTCTAGATGAAGGTGCTCAGTTCAACTGAGATGACTTCTATGCACCTGGAGCTGCAGAGGGCAGTGTTATTATCTCTACATAGTAAAAATTGTCACCTTTGGATGACCAGGAATCAGATTCCTCTATTTCTAGATTCACCATCAGCCCTTCCTTGTTTGTGAGAACAAGGTCCAGCATAGCATCACACCCCACTGGCTCCTCTATCACTTAGAGGAAGAAGTTACCATCAGTGTCTCCCAAGAACCTCCTGGATTGCTTATGCCCTGCTGTGTTGTCCCTCCAACAGGTATCAGGCTGGTTGAATTCCCCTGAGGACTAGGGCTTGGGAATGTGAAGCTGCTCCTGTCTGTCTGTAGAGGGACTCATCCAATCAGTCTTCTGGTCAGATGGCCTGTAGCAGACCTCCACTACTGTTACCTGCCCCTGCCCTCCCTTTAATCCTGCCCCATAAGCTCTTGGCTGGCTCCTCATCCATCCCCAAGCAGAGCTCCATGTGCTCCACCTGGTCATTGACATAGAGGGCAATACAGCCTTGTCTCCCCTGCCCATCCTTCCTACAGAGCCTTTGTCCTTCCATCCCAGCACTCCAGTTGTAGGAGCCATCCCTCCATTTCTCAGTGCTGCCACTGAGATAACAGCGCTGCAGGTGTGAGCACATCTCTTAACTCATCGTTCCCCAGGCTGCGCACATTTCACAGAGACACTGAAGTTGTGTTCCTGGTGAATCTGACTTACTGGCTGGAGTGTCTGGGAGTCCTTTGTGCTGCTCTTCAGGTGCTTGTGCTGACCTGCAATTCCATTTCAGGCTCTGAGCATCTATGGCTGGCTCTGGCATCAAACTGGATGAGGACTGGGATGGACTGAGGTTCTCCTCCCCTGGCAAACCTACTAATAATCCTTTAGTTTCTCTTCACCAGCTCGGCAAGCCTGTGACTGAAGATGCTCACACACAGGAACACATGATACAGTCCAGACCACCACACCACCACTTATAAACTGCTTTATTGATCGCAGTTAACATGTTACAATTAATTTATGATTCCAAGCATTCAGCCAGCTGCTTATAATAAGTATAAGCTGCCACCATAGTCACATGGAGCTAGACAGAGAGATGTTTAGTCACTGAGGCATCCTGAACTGGAATCATTTCTGCTTCTTGGGCATTGAAGAGACAATCAGATGATAAATAGCATAGGCTGTTCCTGAATTAAGAGACAGAAAAGATATTTTCAGATTGGCAAACAGAATTCCTTTCAAGTCAGCTTTGCAGTTTGTTCCAGAAGAAATACTGACAACAAGTAGCTGCAATTCAGACAAAACACATTTCCACAGCCGCGTCTCAATTATTTTTTTTGATGACTCATATTTTTGAGAAAAAAAAATCCTTAAATACCTCTCCACAGGCTGCACAAAAATAAAGAAAGAAAAAAAAAGTGGGAAGAGGCATGTTTGTGGAACCTACACAAACAATCATAAAGTAATTGTTGCTCATTCTTGAAGCAACTGAACTGAAAATCCATTAGATCAACGTATTTAGGTTAGGGGCTATTACAAAATATGTAACAAGCAACATAAAGTTTAAATATATGCAGTATTATGAACCCTGGATATAATTCTGCTGGTTTTCACAACACATGAAAATTCAGTACGCTGAGTATCACCCAGCACTAAGAAGAGTCAGGCTAGTGAGAAAAATGCTTTACATACATGCTATAATTACATTTTTCTTCTTTTCAGAATAGGCTTTCTAAGTAGTTCTAATTTTCTCTGACATCATATATGAATTCTGAAGGAGTATTCAACCCACAGTACTTGGTGTGGGAAAAAGCCATCTGAAAAGCTAAATTTGGAAAAAGCACAAATAAATATATATAGTATATGCAGATGTGGGGTTTTTCCTTCTCTATGTGCATTTTGCATGTTCTAAAGAACAAACCAAAGGAACTGTGTAACTGATTTACAGAGAAAACACGAGTCATGTTGAAGATTGTACCAAAGAGAATGTATTTTAATATTAGCGCACTGGAAATTATACCAAAGCATAAAGACTTAAGTATTAGCCTTACCAAACGTTGTTAGAACCATGGTGGTTCTATACAACAGAGCATCCTTTGCACCACCTTTAAGATGCACTGGGAGGCCATTATCCTCCTAATGGAAACAAGTGACAAAAATAAACTATTTAAATATAATTCTTGCAATATTGTGTTAATATAACTACAATTACCCAGAAGAATTACTTCCCCACATTATCCTTCCAACCCCCGAAAGACAATGAACCTTATTTAGATCCCTCTTTGTCTTTAAAGCTTTCACTCTGCTACCACGTGAACACTCACTAGGGGAGTACAGTTAAATGATGTGCATGGTTCATTTCTATAGCAGTGACTGGCAGATGCCTAAACACTTCTGACACCAGTTGCCAGCCCCCTCGGGTGCACAGGATGTGATTACCATCCCTAGAAACGCCCTAATCATCTCCAGCATAGTTAATCCCTGCTATCGGGAGCAACAAGGGGAGGAGTCTGTACTATCACCTGGTGTCACACAGGAAACCGTTTTGCTCCACCCAAAGTAAACCTCCCAGGCATCAGTCCCATGATCTTTACCCTTCTCACAAGTTCACACTGTTCTAAAATTCAGGCCAGGCTCCCGTGCTAGTGACTTGCAATGCAGCCCAGCTTAACTTGCTGTCCCACAAGAAAGGAATGGGAGGAGGAAGAGATATGCCTAGAGATCTCTGCCAGCAGAAACAGAACCTGTGACCTCACCCATCACCAACATCCCGCTTCCCCCTTTGGCCCACAATGAACACTGTCTTCCTTACGCAGTGTCTCAGAAGACTGGCTTTCTCTTTCAGGAGAAAGGAAAGCAAGAAGATACAAACACTATTAAAGTGGGACTTCTAATGTACTTTGTCTCTTTCACATTGCTGAAGCCCACTCCCTCCTCAGTATGAAACTACACCTCCAGGTTATGGCTCACGGCTGGGAGTATGCTCTTAAATGTTCTCTGCTTTCACTAGTTCTGACTTGGTGGCCTTATCAATCAGGAACAGAGTAATTTAGAAGTTGTTTTTAAAGGTTAAGTAATTTTCCAGGAATTAATCCAATTAGTTAAGGCCTTTATGGTTTTCATAACTGAGCAAGACAATAATACTACATCCTCATTAAGAATTACGGGGCTCATCTGTGAACTACAGACAAAGCTGCAAGATTTCAGGCTTAACTTTTCACTATATTTCTGTCCTCTCACTTGCTGTTTTTCTCTATTTGTTCTTACAACGTACTCCCCCATCTCAACTCATTTCAGAGTGCTTCATTTTGTACAGTGCCTAATACTTATGAGAAACTCAGGTATAAATCATTTCACAGGGTAATAAAGCCCCGAAGAGTGAGCAAGTCAAGTGCACATGTACAAATACTCTTAGTGTCTGTAGAAAATTACTGCTGATTACAAGCACTATAATCATACAACTGATTTCAAGAGCTCTCTTCATGTGTAAAGAAGAATCTGACCAGTTCTTGAGAAAAAAAATGTATACAATTCTAATCTACTAAAATTGTTCAACTCGCTCAATACCTGAAAAAGTTTCTGATGCTCACGAACTCTGTTTTCAATCTGCCTGCGTGAAGCAGTGCTTACGGTTCTCTGGGAAATTTGGCGAAGAGCCTGAAATAAAAGATAAAACAGTGTTTTTAAACAGTGATATTTTTCAGCTCAATTCACACTAGATTTTTTTTTTTAAAGCATGATACAAGTGGAAGAGACAGGAAAAAGAAAAAAAAAGGAAAGCCTTTTAAAAACAAAACTTTACCAAAACCCACTAGTTTTGAATTCAGTAAGTCTTTCAACAGACACTGTAAAAGGCTGCTTGACTGGTTAGCTAAAAAGGAAAAACTCAGGAAAATTACTTTCAGTAAGATACAACAGATTTTATGGATCTGCAGCATAATCTTTGCAGTTAGCATCCTTTGGGGGAAATCTCAGCCTCTGCCCCTTAGATTTAAGTTTTAAGCACCACGTTCTGTGTCTGACTAACAAAAGGGACAATAATATTCACACCAAACATTTTTGAGAAGACAAGGATATTCTGTCACGGCTGCAGTTCACCTGTGAGCCCCCAGCACAGGCAATAACCTTCACAGAGCTAGGGAGACACCTCCACCCTGCCACACACAGAGCTTAAGAACACACTGCCATGTCCTGAGCTGAAATCAGGACAGTCTGATCACACAGGTTAGGCGACCAAAAGCAGTGATCTGCGCGTAATTTTTCTGCTGGCGGAGTCTGCCTTCGCTAACACGTCAAGTGTCAAAGCCGAAGAGCCAGCTGTAGCTCTAAGCTGCTCCAGGATAGGAGACTGAAATGTGAAAGGGTAATGCCTCAATCAGCCATTTGCAAAAGCAGCGAGGTGCCCGCGGTCTCCTTCAACCAACACAGACAACACTCACCGCTCCCCGCAAAAATCATCACCGCTAAAAACGCGGGCACGGGGAGGGCAAACACCCAGGTGATGGTGGCTGCAAGTAACGGGACAACACTCCTCGTCCCCCCGCCCGTCCCAAATAAACACGCTATAAAATGTATCTCCCGGGAGACGGGCTAAGCACACCCGTGACCCCCTGACTCAACACCATCCCCGCAAGCCCCTACAGCTCAGGACTGCAGGGAGCGAATGGGCCGCGACCTGGAGGGCAACACCTTCCCCCCGACCGCCGCAGGTCCCTCCGCAGCGCCCGGCGGGGCTGGAGGTCACCGCGGCCGGGCCCCCCACGCCGCCGGCGGCAGCGGGCTGCTGTCCCCGGGCCTCACCAGCGCGTTCCGCCACATCGCGGCTGTTGGTCCTGTCACCTCCCGCCGGCAACAAGGGCAGCGGAAAGGGAAGCGGCTCCCCCGCCCACGCCGGTGGCACCACAGAGGGAGCGGCCCGGAGCGCCGCCGCAGCGCCCACAGCGCCGCCCCGCCAGTCCGCCCGGCTCGGCGGCGGCGCCGGGGCAGCCCGGTTCGGCCGGGTTCGTGTCCCGGGAACCAGAGCTGAGCCCAGCAACACCGGGACGAAGGAGCGGTGACCTCCGGGAACAGGCGGCGCCGGGCAGGGGCTGAGGCGCCCGGGCGGGCGGACGCCAGGAGCGTTTCCTCACTGCACACAGCGAGGGCACTTCGGGAAATCTATGGAATGTCCCCCGGATCCGCTACATACGGAATTTAAAACCGACTTTCATTAAAAAGTTTAATATCCGCAGAGGGCTGGATGCGTGTCCTGTGAGAGCACCACCACGGGCTGCGCCAGTCCGTATGGACTCGCCCGACATCCCCCTTGGCCGCCGCAAGAGGCAGGACACTGAGCTGGGCAGAGCCTGGGGCCGACCCACCGGACCGGCTCTTACACCCCTGGGATAGGTGTGGCATCCCTTGCTGAGCCATTACCCACAGAAAACCCCAAACTAAGCCATGTACCTGCCCGCGGCCTGAAACTCTGTACATAGCAGGGATACCGAGCCCTCTGCACGGGGAGGGAGGGAACCAAACAAAAAACAACTTCAGTTTCACGTTTCACAATATATAACTACGTAGAGTGGAGTAATACCAGACTTGTAAATGTAAACCTGATTGATTCTAAAGGAAGGATCTATTTGCCCTTCAAGAAACTGATTTGAGAAGCCTGTGTTTTTCCTGCATTGCAGATCTAACGCCACAATTGTATCTTCTCATGCTTCAGCCTTATGCTGAAATACGATGCTGTTGGGAACGCTACTTCGTGGCTTTGCTGCAGTTGCAGTGCACTTACTTTTTAGCATTACCCTGCTTTTGCACTGATGCCAAACCTCATGATGAATAACGTGTGTCAAACACAGCAAATTAGTGTTCAATTTAGTATGGAAATAACAAGGATTATATCTCAAAAGCACAGCTGTGCCAGAAAGAAACTAAAAATGCAAAGATGAAGAAAGATTTATAGGTATAATCTTAGCTGAGCAAAATATTGAAAATGCATTTAGAAAGCATTGTCATGAATACGTGTTGTAACAAAGGAGGAAATTGGATGCATTATTTAACGAATAGTTTTCAAACAAGCAGTGCTGTCACAGAATAACATGTAAAAATACATTACTACCACTGCAAGACAGATTTCCATTCATTTTTCCTGCAGCCTTTCCTCTCATGAGTGTACATAATGTTTATTCCGATCTTCATACACTTAGTTGTATTTAGATACTGGCATAAGCATCATATCCAGAGAAATTATTATTCTTTAATTTCTGCTGTGTGGACCATTTTCTGATTTGTCTGAACCTAAGCCTCAGGAATACTGTCTGTCAAAACAGACCTCACAGCCAAAAGGCCACATAAAAGCTTGGCACGTGGGTTATGTACCGATCAAAACTACGTGATGACTGGTCAGAGCAAGCACAGCTGGTGTCTTCAGTGTTGACTAATTTCTGAAGAAATGAAAACTTGAGGGAAAAAGAAATGGTAACTTGCTGCCTCAGGGTGAGGATATTTCACTAGAAACAAACTCAGACTGCTTTTTCCTAACTGAATGTATTGCACTGAAGAATAACAAAATTGTTTATGAAAACTCCTTGTTAAACAGTTTTGCTTAAACCAGAAAGAAAACAGGGCTGTTAATCTAGCTGTTAAAAAGCATTCATCATTAAAAAAAATGTTTTACCTCTTAAACCAATGGTAGAAGGGTACGTAAACCCTCCTAAACTGAGGGTTTTTTCCTGCAGACCAAGTAATTGACTAACCAACTTAAAAGCTACATTGTGTACAAGCGAGTAAACATGTTGTATTCTACCATAATACAGCCATTTTCCAAGTTACTTTGACTTGTACAATACACTGAAACTGCATTAAAAGAACTTGCTAACCGAAAGAACAAACATTTGTTCTGAAGTTTACAAGTTAGTGTACAGCATATAGTAACTTCAACCACATAATGCCAGGCCTCAGCAGGCAAGCCTGGAGCCAATCACATTTTCATTTCTTCCAACTATCACAGCCCAGTCTTCCCCATTTTCATAATAGAATTAATGAGGTCATTAATTCCCTTCCTGGCCCTCTAACACTACTTAAATCATCTCACCATTTTATTTTGCAAAAATTTAGGCACAATCCTTAGGTAAAAATTCAATTAAACTTGCACTTAACTCTGGTATTCCGTTTGCTCAAATTGTTTATTGTATGTGATCCTTATCTGAAATCAGAGTCCAGTGAGAAAGAGCTCCACCTATTTTCTTTGAATTTATTTGTTTTTTAAAAAAAACTTCTTGAGCTTCCATAATGATTGACTTATGCTTTTATTGCTCTTTATTTAATCCCCAACAGGAAATGAGAAAGACAATCCTCCAACTTCAGAGTTTGTAGCAGCAGTTGGTATAATGCAAATGGACAGTATTACTTTATTTATTTATTAAACACAGGCTGAGGATGTTTCTTATTTGAGACTCAGGTCATGTAAGGACCTGCTAAATCTTATCAGGCTATTTCATAATGGACTTTAGTCTTAATTAAAACTGTGAAGTAAAATTAGATTTAGGCACAGAAAGAAATATGGTGACCAGAACAGATTCTGTGAGCTAGAACATAAGGTATTTTTACACTGCTGATCTGAGGAAAATTTACTACTTCTACAATAAAAGAACTTCTTGCAATTGGGCTTGCTGTCTACCTCAGAGTCTATTTTCACACTGTCAGAAGCAGTCTTTTCCATAAACTGACCACATTGCCAAGAAGCAAGAATAAAACTGTCTTAGACTTTCAGTTTTTAATTCTACTTTGGGAATTTTTGGGAGGTTGTTCAATACAGACAAGTATTCAGTATGTGGAACATTTTGGGGTGTTGGAGGTTTGCTATTAAACTGTTATCAAAAACAAACTGATGTAGTACCATGGATAGGTCATGTTTTCCGGCAAGATCAGAAACCGCTGTCTTGTCACAGGAACTTTGAAGCTCAGATTAATCTGTGGTTATGCACCGTTCTTTGTCTTCAGCAGTTGCCTTCCAGTAACTTCTCTTTTTAAGTAACAGTTAACAGTAAGTATGTTCTGCTTTAGACACAAGTCACATTTTTCCACCACACACTCACTTCAACTCAAGCTGTTTATTGATATTGTAACTCTTTTTTCCCACTGCAAGTAAGGCATCTGAGACAAGGGTGCAGTCAATAACACTTCCTGTGAATCCAAGCCAACCATCCCTGTTCATTGCTCTATTTGATGGATTCGAGCCGATAATGTGTGTCTGCAGATGTTATTTGAGCCTAGACTGTCATGACCTTTCCTCCCTCACAGACTTTTATTAAAAAAAATAGTTACATCCTTCAAGGTTTAATATTCATAATTAAAGAACAACCATGCTGCTGGGAACCTAGTACTGAACTAGGAACTAGGTACTGAACCTAGTTTCAGTACCAGTGTGACCTTGAGAAGCAAAGGCTGTGAAGGATCCTTCATGTGAAGGATCCTTCACGATTCAATTATAAACTGGGAACTCATCCCTCTGACTGAGCAACGCACAACTGTCAGCTCCCCAAACAGTTTGATACAATTAAAAAAAACCACCTGAGGTGACAATCTGCTTTGTTACAGGGATGTAGATTTTTACAAGAGAACAGAAGGAACTGCTCTCACACAAGGGAATTGCTCTGGAGAGCTGTTGTGTACATTGAGGACAAATTCTGCTTCCTCAAAATACTGTTTCCAGGAAAGGCTCATTTTATAAGCAAGACCCTCATAACAGCAGCAGCCTCCAGAAAGCTTATCATGTCTCATGCTGTGGGCACTGCCTTAGCTGGGTAAGGCTCAGTGGGGGCACTCTGAAAGCAGAAGTATTGCTCTTGGCGCTTCTGAAGCTTGGCAGTGAATACCTGTGAAGGATGCCACTGAAGAACCAGGTCACTGGTGGTCAAATCCAGATTCAATACATGACACTGAACGTTAGGACAGGGACACTGCCCTGAGAAGCACCAGACAGAGATGTTGTGGTTTCACCTTTGAACATGTGACATATGGGCAACTCCTAAGAAACACAAATTCCAAGGATCTCCACAGTTATCAACATGACAGCAAGAGAAATGACCATGATTGAAGGAAGAGTTTACAAATTTTACGTACATAAAGCATTTTAAGCTTCGTGGGCACACTATCCCATGTATTTGTTGCTACAGGCTCTCAGAGAACCCACTTAATTGCAACAAAAACCGGACAGCAATTCTCACGCTGGTGCATTTCATTGAGAAGATCAAAGATGCACTGACAAGCTGCAGTCAGTAAAAAAATGTAAGGCATTGAAAAATAAGGTGAAGACAGAAAACAATTTTGGTTTTAGTTTTAAGCACAAAAAGCAGCCTTTCCCACTTGGAAAAAATAGGAATTATGAATGAAGCAGAATAGAGCTGCACATCAAGTGACAAACACAAAGTTTAAAAATCAAAATATTTTAATAACTAGTAATTATGAGACATCCCCTTGCTCACTTACTGTATTTTGGACTAGCAGCTTTAATCAACAGATGAAAGGCAGTGTTCTGTGAATTTTCTGCCTTACAACATACAAAGTTCCATTAACTGTATTCTGTAACTCCAGCAACAGAGATACAGCACTTTAAATAAAATCTTAAAAAGCTTCTGACTGTTTGAAAGCCCTGTGCTGCCAGACTATACTGTGCAAACAAATTACTATATGGAGCTATGGTGAGCTAGCACACTGGAAATGCTGCCCATTCCACAGTTAAACCAGATTTACACACGTACACTGTTAGGCTACACAAGTGATTAAGTAAAACCAGTCGTGTTTATGTGATAAATTATTAAGTTTTGTTTAAACCTGCCCACAGACTAGGATACTGGACCATGAATTTTTGTAACAAATATGCAATCCCAGAAATGTAACTCACTTAATACTGCATTTACACTTAATGACATCTTTTCATCCAAATGAAAATAAATGTATGTTCAAAAACAAAACCAAATCTCTTATTAAATGGTTTGCAGAATTTATTAGGTCTCTTTTAATATACTCAATATTTTATCAAGCTAGTTGCATATAAAGTGATCTCCACCATATACATTACAGTTTCTGTGCATCATCTAAAAAAAAAAGTCACCAAAAATTAATATTTTACAGGTTGCAGTTAATTTTTAATTAACCTAAAGGTGAATCCTTCTGTTATTTTATTTAAGACACTAAGCTGCGCATTGCTTCTTACAGCAATATTTAAATTACATTTCACAGCAAGCTAAACCTGCACTTCAGGTAAAACAGGTCATGGCCATCTCAACTTTTAAATTTCTATAGTTTACTTCCTTAACACCGCAAAAAATTAATGTGGTGTTCACTCCAAATAAGGAAAAAGTATACAATTCCCTTGCAACAAAGCCTGCTCAGAATACATATGCCTGAAGAAAATTAGGAAACTCCTCCAGTAAAAGGAATTCACCCCAGTACAAGGAATTCACCCAAATTTGACAACAGAAAAAAACCTTTCAGGTTCCTCTTGATTAATGCTTGGAGCTGCTCACAAAAAGCAAAACCAGCAAACACAAGAAGGAAACTTAGTACGGGATATGACTTAAAGCAAAGAAAATTAGAAAAAGCAGATTATACCTGCAACAAATGTCCCAATTTAGAACAATCTTTTTAAGAGACTCGCGCAGATAATTAACAAATAGGTTTTCTGGTATCTTCATAGGATGCTTGTTTACTGGCCAGGCACATATATTGTAAATATACAAAGAATCCAGAGTGCTGAATTTTACACAGCACTTAAAGTGGGTAGGACACAGGAAAAATATTTAACAACTTGTATAAATATATTAAAATCTCAGCAAGAAATGTAAGAGCCCATGCACACAAGACAGTAAATTGAAAAAACATTTAAAGACTTGACTTTTCCTTTCAACAGCACTGACACTTGAATTCTGGAAAGTTAACAATATACAGTATCTTTTAACAGTCTTTCTCCATACAATCCAAATGTACTGAATCATAACAACATTACACAGCATGTGAACAAGCAGCAGATGCATCAAGGGAACAGGAGCTATACGCATCATGTGGCCTGCCCAGTTAGAGGCAAACATCAGAAAAATTGTTTCTGACACAGGCAGAGATACAATCAATAGAGCTAATTGTATACCCGTCATTTTCAAGAGTTAGTCCACAGTATGGGAAAGGGGAGCTTTACATATAAATTATGCACCCGGTCTGAGAAGCGACAGAGGCAGAGATTTATCTTTCAAAAACTGGATCCATTCTGGACTGGCCTTGATGCACATGCAGTACATTTATTTTCAGAATGCAAGATTAATTGGGAATGTCTGCACTAGTGTTTCGATTGCCGTATTTGTGATGAATGATCAGCAATACCACTCCTAAGAAGAAGCATATGGACCCAACAGTGATGTAAGCAATTCCCAAAAAGGGATTTTTGCCTCCCATCCATGAGATGGTGCTTAGGATCATCCTTTTTCGTCCATCAAAACTGTGTACAGGATAATCTGAAAAACATTTAGGAAAACAAGAAGCAAGTTTCCAAACATAGCTTGATGTGATCAGGCACATGAAAACTTAGGGTCATTTCATTCATGTTTCAAATACAAACTGCTGCCTTTGAATACTGGAATTGCAAATATGAAACATTTAGCTGTTCTTTTTAGGCTAAGACTGAACCGGGCACTGTCAGCTACTTCAAGAAAATCGCCACACCAGAAGATGTTAACTCCTTTTTAAGGGAAGAATAAATGCAGGATTTGTGGGCTTTTAAAATCAGCTTCAGTAAAGTGAGGAAAATGTAAGTCTTGATTCTTGAATATATTTTGGTACAAAATTTTTCTTTATGCTCATTCGTTTTTATATGCAGTCCCCACAGTTTTGCAGCAAAGGAAAATACTGCAGTAGCTATATAAAAATGATCATTAAGTGCTTTTGAATTTGAAGACTTTGGTAACTATGACAACCCTCCTCCTCTAGTCTCCTGCATTTCTACCTAGTCTTTAGTTTGTCCAAAACAGTGACAGACCTCCACTTGATCCACATCTCTGGTATTTTTCCAACCTCCAAAGTCAGTATGCCCTTCATTATATATTGTCATTTCACCCTGAAGTTACAGTTCTCAAATTTCTAGGCTACCCTCTCTGCTCTTCATTTTTTTCTATGCTTCTGTCATTTCCTTTACAGCACCCGAACAATCTCATTTCCCCCTCACTACAAAGCTACACTTTCTAGAAAACTAGCACAGAAGTAAAAGATGGTAACATTCTACCCACCTCTGAGCACCAGTTTTCAACCACAGCTCAATACCATCTTTTTTTAGAGATGGTAATAAGAAACTGAACTTGCAAACATATGCCTGTGTATAAGGCCCTTAGCTGCTTTCAAAGGCTTTTCAAAGGATACTGTATGCAATCTCCAAAGAGTAGTTTCCAGCCTGTAAGGTAGGCTGTAGGTTGTTCTTCCTTTCAATGAGACGATACAGCTTGCGGAACGTTGGCAGAGCAGCCGTTCGCATCCACACAATGAAGTCCTCGTTGATAAAGCCATTGTTGTCAGGCTCTGAGTCCAGCATATACACTGGCTTGGGCCAGTTCACAGGTTTTGTTGTGCCTAGGATTAAAAAAAACCAACAAAACTAAGTATTTCAAATACAGGACTGAGTCATCACTGGCTCATCAAAATTCATTCTAATATTACCAAAAAAACGTATTAACTTCTAAACAGTATTTACAGACAGGCTGACACTACTATTGCAACACACTGGGCTGTGTAGGAACTTTTTATTTTGCAGTTTAGTTTAATTTCTATAAATAAATAGCTTAATTCATGACAGCACTGTCCATTTGTTTAAGCAATTCTGCCTCCCCCACAGATTCATACAGCTAGGAAGTCTTGCCTCAAAGCACTACTTTGTGAGATAGTTCTCCATGACAACAGCTTCTCTGCTCACACGGTAGAGATTGAGCACCTTTTCCTGAACCACGAGCAAGTAAAATTGTGTACAGTAGTTTAGATTATGTACAAATGCTTTTGCTAATGTTATTGGAAATACAATTCCACATTACATTAGGGTAAGGTATCTGATTTTCCAAGGGTAGCCATCACACTGACAACATATAATTTGGCTGTGACTAAGCAACAAACCCACATCAGGTTAAACCTGAAGTTATTGTATACCTTGCATAAACACACATGCTCTTAGAGCCCAAGACTATTTTCAGACATAGTAGCCAAAGGAAACTTTGATTTGCCAAATCGTATATAACCTAACAAATGAGAGACATCAGTCCTTCTAATCACAAAAAAGAATCAGTTTTTCAGAAAACTTAGCACACTTTAGCAGTAGAAGCATTTAAAGGAATACTCCATATGCAGAGTTTCATTTAACAACTGCAGGATTTCTTTACAAGTTAAATCCAAGCATTATAGCAGCTGTACTGTCTTGACTGAGATAAAGTTAAATTTCTTCACAGTAGCTGGTATGGAAGAATGTTTTGGATTTGTGCTGCGAACAAGTGTTGGTAACACAGGGATGTTTCCACTATTGCTGAGCAGTATTAGCACAGCCTGTTCTGCTTCTCCCCACTCCACCAGCAAGGAGGCTGAGGGCCCATGACAGATCAGGAGGGGGCACAGACCAGAGAGCTGATCCCAACTGACCAAAGGGATATCCCAGACCACGTGGCATCAGGCTCAGCAGTACAAATGGGCTGCCTTTCCTCGGGACCTCAGACGGTGATAAGCAATTCTTTTCTTTTGCATTACTTTTTTTCTTGGGATTTATCTCCCTCTCTCTTTCTTGTGATTTTTGGGGGTTGTTTGATTATTTATTTATTTAGTTTGATGCTTAGTTGCCAACTGGGGTTAAACCCTAGCAGTGCACATATTACACTTCTTTTAGTATTCAAGATATTTAGAAATTTAAAAAAAAAAATTAATGATTACAGTAAAGATTAAAACCAAACACTTTCATAGGAAACTGAGACTTGCAGCTTTCATTACTTAAAGAAAACTTTTCTAAATAGCAGAGTAGTCCTTAACTTGGATTTCTTCAGAAAACCACATTTAATTAGCACATTCAGTAAAATATCAGTGAGACAAAACTCACTGGAATCAAAATGTGCTTTGAAGCATTTTGTTATTCCTAAAGTTTCACTTTTTTTTTTTTTGTTACCTTGGAAAAGTGCAGTTAAGTTGTTTCCATCTCCTGTAGGATTCCTGAACTTTACATTTTTATCTGTCCACCATGCAATGCCTTTTTTAATCAAAGTAATTGGAGTCCTCGTGTCATTATCAATGCGGTATAACTCCAGTGTATCTAAAGACAAAACCAAATTAGAAAACCAGCTGAAGAAACTTCAGTTAGACAGATGATCTTGACAGGCAGTGAAACAATTACCTCAAGGAGAAAACAATACCAAAAAAACTGGACAAGGCATTTACTACCTGCCTGCCACAATCACAAACTGTTCTATAAGAATCAGTGTATATCAGATAGCAGCATATTATCCATATATGATATCTATGTTTCTACTCCACAGCAGTAGCAACTTCTCACAACAGGTATTTCCATCCTTTATGTGCTATGAGATACAATTCATTCTCATACAATTTTGAATAAAGCAACAGCAGTAAAAGCATATTTTATTCTGAATAATGAAAATGTGTTAATTCAAAACAAAAAGGCCCCCGATGTCTTTGCTCAGAATAATTTGCAACACAACACAAAACATACACTAGATCACAGAACCATCTAAATGATAACTTAAAAGTGTTACCATACCATTAAACATACTGTTGGCAATAGCTCCACAAGGAGCAATGGGTTTGTCCTCATTTGTGCGGTAAGGCTCACATTCCTTACTTGGATTCTGACAGAAAGAAAAAAGGCAGATGAGTCTGCACTGGTTTATCCAACTAACCTGGTTTCTACTACAGTACCTCTAATGAGCACACCTTAAATGTACCACAAAATAATCTTTTCACAAGTCAGCTTATTTACAAATATTTCAGCATTCAATGCTAGTTAGCATGATTGATTTTTCTCTTACAGGCAGGAACAAAATCTAAGAAAAACATGAATAAAGTCAGAATGCCATCGTGGTCATAGTAAAAATAAGACTTTTCTTGGAAGCTATTGGAACTTTTATACTTTAATAAAAACAGCTGTCTAACATGAAGTACCCTTTTATTAAAGGGTTTTATTTGAATATGCATCAGTGTTATACAAAGTAAGATCATAACAAGAAACCAAGCATAATATAAAACACAAGAAGTTGCAAGAACTCCAACCGCATGCCAAAGTGGAGAAGAAAAAGCCCCCCACAAAACTCTGCCAGTCATCTAATATTGCTTCTTGAAACTCTCCCCTTTTTTAAAGTTTACTGGTAAAAGAAGAGAATCATTCTTGCTGGAGCAACAACTCAACTGTTATTTCCACTCCTCACAAAAATTATGAAAAGGAGAGGTCTAGCCCTAAACATTATAGTGCCTTGAACAGAATATACAGTACTGATATTTTCCAATATTGGTGACATTCAATATTGAACCAGAGTCCATAAAAATTATATTCAGTTGCAATACCCCAACCAAATGCTAGATAACTGAATGTTATTTTATGCTGAAAATGAAAGCTTCAAACAGAATGAGTACAGACAGGTAACAAGATAACATGAGAGTTTAAAACTACTCAAATTTGAGAAGTGATTGCAAGTACCGCACTGTTGTTTAATAAAATGATCAACATGGAATTTTATAATATTTTTCAGTTATTTTCAGTAAACAAAATTCCAATTTTAGTACCTCATGATCATTAAACTAAATACTGTGTGGTGATTTATGCGGTAGTCAGAACTTAGTTGCTTATGCATATCTAAGCAAGAATACCTACTAGTAAAGAACTGTTGTCTCCATTTAGCTGGCTGTCATCTCGAGATTTCACGTAACGACGGTGGTTTTGGTAGAAGTTGGAAAGTCCGTAATACATGAATACATTGCTCTACAAAAGGCAAGATGGGGAAAGAGGAGCTTTCATTCACACAAACTCTCAGTTTTAAGTTCTTAAACTCTGTGTTCACAGCAACATTCATGAAGTAAGAGCCTCAATCCTTTCTTCACAATGAGTACATGAGAGTACTACCCTAACATAAGCCTGGAAGCCTGAAGTCAAACAGTATAAACATGCCACAAATGATCTAAATGATACTCACCAGTACTAATCCCAACACCTGTCTTGTCCAACGTAGAACCCATAAGCCTCATTTGCCCCCAATTTGTCAGAAAGCAAATTGTTATTTCCAATTCTTGCTGAACAATTCATGTAAATCATTCAGGAATAGCTCATCTGCTCTCCAGCTATATGACACATACAGTAACTCTGAACATGTAAAACACAAGTGTTCTATTTAATGTTTTACATTTCCAGATAAACAGAGGCATTAAGAAACATCTCACACCTTCTAATGAAAAACAGGGACAGAAAAATCAGATCCAAGTTCATAGGAGAACTAGAAATAATCCTTCAAAACAGGAAAAAAATAAAATACTTAAGTAATAAAACTTTCATTTTGAACAGGAAATAGATCATATAAATCGTTCTAATTTCACTCTGCATACAGGGCAACATACCTCAAATGAATGTTCCAGTGTGAAGTTGATGGTGCAAGTACAAGGTGGTGTGCTGTCCCAGGACACATTTAAGCATTTGTTGCAGGGACTAGAAGGCTCTGTTCCTGTATAGTCAATCTGTAACAGAAAAAAAAGTCAGAATTTACAGTGGGAGAGTAAAGAAAAATTACTAATAAGACAGAGAGTTTTTGCAGCATTTATTTTGAAATCATATTACACCTCAACACCAAAAATGCATTGAGGGCTATCTGACAATCTCCAGAGGTGCCTTCCAACCTTAACCATTCTGTAATTCTGTAAACAATTTTTTATGATTCTGACTATATCCTCGATTTCAGAGTCAAATAAATTTAAGACTGAGGTGAGATTACTGGGGCTAAACCAAACAAAAACAACAAAAAACCCCACACACACTAAACCAAAAACCAAACAACAACCCACATCAAAACACAAACAGCAGACACTCCAGATAACATGATGTTTCCAAAGACACACACTGTATGATACGCAGATCTCAGCTTTTACAAGCTTTCCAGAGAGCGTAAGCTTTTAAAAGTCTAGGTATTTAATAAGAAAAGATCTGTGCTAGAAAACTTGCTTTGTTGACCATTTTTAGCCATCTAATTAGTCAGAAGGTTAAAAACAAAATTAAAAAAAACCACTTAATGCCCCCAAATTATCTAAAATAGGGAAGATTAAGACACCAATACTGTTTTGCTAGGAATGGTAAAATAACCAGTAAGTGGACAAGAAAGATGATCAGTATTAATCTGGCTTATACAAAATTATCTGGTTTTAACAGTGTAGCCCAAAAAGTAAGCCATTATTTGAAATCTGTACAGTCAGGCTCCCTGGGCAGTATTCATAACATACTCTCAGCAGCCATGAGCTCACCCTACTGTCCGAGCCAACTCAAGTGGCTTGACCACAATAGCTCTCTCTCATGTGTAGCTCCAGCAAGAGTAGCTGGAAAAAGCTTCCATCTCCCAAAAACAATATATTTTTATACTTAGTATGAACTTCCTATTTTAGAATTTAAGACTCAGACTGGCAGAATATATAACAAATTTTGACAAAAAACTGTTTAATGGCAGTAGCATTTAAACTACACCTGTAGAGTTTTATGAAAGGCTACTGCAAATGGTTTGTCCTGATTTATGTTTGTAGAGAAAGGCATTACCAAGAATTAGTGATTTATGATCTGTCCTAATACCCGTATTAAGGTTAGCTAAAACAAACACACAGTTTCAAGGTTCAGGAAACACATGAAGCCTATTTTCCTCTGGATCTTCCTCAAGGTCTCTCTTCCTGTAATTCCTTCTGTATCTATTAAGTTGAAACCCCTCCATCAGCGCTTTTATTGGAATCTGCTCTGCTGCCAGATTTCTGACAGACCAGACTACACCCTAATGAGCCTAGCTGAAACGAGACAGCTTCAGAAGCTATTAGCTGGCAGAGAGAGAGAGAGAGCGAGCGCAAGAGAGAGAGGATCACATAATCTTTGTTCCTCAGCTGAACAAGATTCAGAGTTTATGCTGATCTAGAAATAGCACTGCTGCAGAGCCCTGAACAGCTCTGTTTGGCTACAGCAGACAGACCGACCACTGCTCTAAATGAACAATACACCTCATTTGTTCAAGGCTAACTCAGGGGCGGGTGTGTTCTGCTAAACTAAGCTGAAGCAAGCATTTCCTTTAGAGAGAAATTAAATCCCTGTATCTTGAGCCAGTTCTCCAATGTGCGGAGAAGTTTTAGATCAAGAACAAACTCCAAGGTTGCAAAAGACCGAAACATTTCTAACACATAATCCACTAAATTTTGTAGAGCATGAAACTGATATATATTGACGCAGAACCGTGCTTCTGACAACTGCTGCCAACTTCCATGCTATCCAAAAGAGCTTTCCTGTACAGTAACTGCCAACACAAGTGTTTTTTCTGTATCCACATTTCCAGGTTACGTTCAACAGAGACCTTATTTAAAGGGATAAAGGTATCCATCTTCACCTCTTGACAAAATAACAAAATCTCTTTGAGAACTGAAGGAGTGACTTTAGAGTCCACAGCAGAAACCCACCTGACTCCACCTTCTGCCCCTGGGATCAGTCAGCAGCTAAGTATGACAACTCCACACCATGAGCCCCTCCCAACAACCTCCGATTTAATGACATTGAGTTTATTCAAATTATCCCACACCAATGGCTTTTCAGGCTGTTAACGTCTTTGTCAGTTGATTTAGACATCTGCAATATAGGAATAATGTAACTATTGCATACACATATTCTCCAAACCATTTGTGCTTTTGTAGACTTCATATGCTATTACAATTAACTTGCTCTGCTTAACCACTTCTTGTATAAAAGGCATCCCACAACTCTGGTCCTCTTTGCTGTTCCTCTCAGTAAGTTTTATTAAGTTTTGTATCATTTTTGAGAAGAGGCTACCAGAACTGCACACAAGGCTGAAGATGCGCAACAGTAATCCACTTACTTCAAGTTCTCCATTCGTAGCCATGCCTTCAGTCAATCTGGTTTTTTAACTACCATTATGCATTTCACAGCAGCAGTTACAGCACAAAGATCTCTTTTCTACATGGGTAATCTTTTGGATATTCTTCAACTTTTATCACACATTACTATGCTGTAATTCTAGTACACCTAAGCTGTTGGAACTCTTCCACTTTTGAATTCAAGAGCACTTACATAGGAAATCAATGGAAGAGGTACATTTTGCTGGTCAGTCCTTGTACCTGGATGAGAACAGCACAGTTCACAGAGATGGTTATGCCTGCAATATCTTGTTTCAGGAAAGGGTGAGTTGAATTTCAATATGTGTGCCAGGGTTATAAATTACACATCCTATTCAATTCCAATACTCTAAGTTTACAGACACATGTATGTGCACACACGCACAAGAAGTACGCTATTGCCTAGGACGTAGGTGTAAATAACTACCTCTGCTTCCTCCCAGATTACATTTTTTAAAAAGCTTAGTCACTGCTTTTAGCTTCTAAATGTGTTGTCTCCTACAGCTAAATTTACAGCTATTTGTGAATAACATCTGGACATTATAACAAAAGCCAGCATTCCAAGAAGGGACATATGTCAGCTATGCATATAGGTGGATAGCAGTGTCTTAAACTGCATCCCTCATTCATATTCAGAGCCGAAATGTTGGCCTATAAAATGGTATGTTTTGTTGCTGCAACCATAAAGCCTTTTTTGATTTAAACTTTTTTCTTCCAAAATTCAGCTGCCTTTAGAATGATTATCTAACTCAATAAGCACTTGATTAAGCACATATGAGGATCAGAGAACAGAACTCAAATGTCCCCATTCTGACTGTCCACACTCCCAGAAGGCAGGGCCTCTGTCCTTCCTGTTCTCACAAAAGCCCAGCAGCTGGACTTTTGAGAACCTCACAAGGTGACTGACAGAAGAGTGAACCCACACAGCAAAACAAATGAATGAAACCCCTTCCAGTCTTGAACCTGAAACTTGAGAGGATTGAAGGCCAGCACCTGCCAACTGGTTTCCCCTACAACTGGTTAGTACCGCTGTATGTGTGCAACGTGATTGCGTAGCGGAGCCTCCCGTCATGCTCCCAGCTCTCCTATGATTTCTGTGCTAAACATTAGGTGGGAACAGCTAGTTTTTGGCTTCTACTGTACCTTACCAGGGGTACATGACTGAGCTGCTAAGCAACAACAGTCCATAAAAATTTTATATATGCATATAGCAGCAAAACTGAGCATTTCTTGTCCCTACAGATCAATGCAGACTCAAGCATGATGAAAAACAAGATATATTTTTCCAATCATTTACCTTACAATCATTATGATCTAAGGCTATTGCTTTACTATAGAAATGACTATGTTAAATGCAGTTGTCAAAAAATCAGAGTTAATAAGGATATTTTTTTACTTCTCTCCAATGAGTGTCATGTTGAAAGCATGGGATTGTATTTACCTTAAATATGGTTATAACATGACAATTTAAAAATCTACATGCCCAGGACAACTTGGCCATGTTCTCCAGGCACTTGTGTCAATTTTCAGATGTTCATCATAATCCCAAAGTTCGACACAAGAAGCAACTTCTTTTCAAAAAATATGCTTAAATATTAATTTAGACACTGTAAAATAAACTTTTGCTTTATTTTTCCCCTTCTGCTTTTCTCCTTGACTTGAATTTTAGTTCTTAATGTAAAAAGAAAATGAAAGTTAAACCAGTTTTATTCTAATATTTGCATTTTAACAGAAATATTAAAATACCATTCACTACCTACATCAAGATTTCTTTAGTTAACTGGGCTTCACTGCCACATTGTTCCACTTACTAAGCCACTGTCCTGAACGCTCCTTATTTGAAAGTGGCAGCATACCTCCGATTACTCAGAGATCTTTTCCAATCTGGTTGATTCTGTGATTCCACAATTCCAACTACAATGATTTGATCCACAAAAATTCATGTTCTCCAACATAATAAACCAAAAAACAACTACACACTTTTTTCTCTACAATCAGTCTCGGTCACATTACCTCACTGAAACTAATCACAGCCTTCAATTTGCTTCCTAAGCCCTGTGCGTTGTTTCCTTCCTTAAAACACAAAGTGATTCTGTTATCAAATGGATCAACCTCTGATATACAGTTCCATTTCCAGCTAATGTTCAGCAACTTTTCACAGCAATAGCCTGGCTAATTATCAGACCTAAACAAGACAGTGTTTTTAAGCGTAATTAGAAAAAGCCACTCTCTTCGATCCAGGTTTACTCCGGACACCCTAGTCTCCCACAGAGATCTGAAACACTGTATCATCAGTGCACGTAAGAACTACAGCAATACACTCAACACAGAGCTTTGTCCTGAGAATGCAATTACTTTGGAACATTCGAAAATAAATAATCCACCACCAGAAGTTACCCCAGTGATGGTGCACATACTAATGACACAAAGCTTTGCTGGGCTGTGTTGATTAAACGCTGGCAGTGACTTCCCCGGAAGCTCGCTCGGGAGCACCGGCAAGGCTGACAGGAGGGACGCCGTCTGTGCGGAGGTGACTCCGTAAGCTCGGTGTCTGCTGAGGGCAACTAATGTTGACAACCACGAACGTGACCCCCCGATCGGAACCGCCCGGGCGCCGTGCGGGCTCCGCACAGAACCCCCCTGGGTCTCGCCCGTGCCGGCAGGACGGGCCGGGGCCGCATTTCCCGGGAGGCGCAGACGGCCTGGGGCAGGCGATCCCAGCGCTGCCCGCCCGGCCTCCCCCCGGGGGCTCCCCCGCTCCGCGCACCTCGTACTCGCGGATGTTGTTGGAGGTGACGAAGATGCCGATGCCTATGGGGATGAAGATGAGGCCGATGATGAAGAAGGCCGGCAGCACCGTGCCCGCCGTCAGGATGGGCTGCCAGGCCGGCAGCCGCTGCTGCTTGAACGCCGTATTGTCGGGCTTGCGAGTCTTCACGGCCCCCCCGCCGCCGCCGCCGCCGCCACCGCCCACGGCACCGCCGCCCGGGACGCCGACGCCGCCCGAGGGGTGCCCGTCCGCCTCCTCCTTGGCGCTGTAGTTCACCGCCATGGCGCCCGCACCGCCGGCACCGCCGCGCTCCTCACCGCGCACTGCGCCTGCGCACGCCGCGGCGGCGGCGGGGCGGGCCGGCGGGCGCGCGGCTGGTGACGCGCTCGGGCCGCCTCCCGCCCCAAAGCGGGGGATCGGGAACGGTGCGGTTATCCAGAGGGGGAGAGCCTTGGCCGGGTCCTGCTGTCCTGCCGCCCACCCAGCACTGCCGCTGTAACCCCCGAGCCGCTAAACCGCAGCACCCCGCGCCCCAGACCTAAACGCCTCTTAAATACGTCCGGGGACGGTGGCTCCCAACACCTTCCTGGGCGGCCCGTTCCAATGCCTCAGCGCGCTAACAGTGAACATTTTTTCCGAATATCTAATCTGAATTTTCCCCGTCTCGGTTTCAGGCCATTTCCTCTTGTTCTCTCACTGCAGGAACTGCAGAAGAGGTCGACCCCCACCCCACTACAGCCTCCTTTCAGGCAGTTGCAGAGAGTGATGAGATCCCCCAGGAGCCTCATTTTCTCCAGGCTAAACAACCCCAGCTCCCTCAGTCCCTCCTCAGGAGATGTTCTGTGCGCTGGCCGGGCGGGGCTCCGGGCAGGGATGTCCTGTATTACACATAGGGCAAAGTTAAATCCAGCCAGCCTTGTGCCCCATGGTCCGGGCCAGGCCCGGGCCCGCAGCCTCGTCACCCTGCCCAGTGCTCTTTTTTTAGGGTTAGAGGTGTGAATACTTCCAGGAGCTATGAATTAACTTAAACAATTTATTTTAATGACAGGAGATGGCCCCCTCCTGCCCCTCGTCCTCCCATTGCCATGGGGAAGGGTGCTGGTAAAAGGCAGCATCCACCGGGTCGAAAATTGAGAAGTCAGTTTCAGCTACAGCTTCTTGTTCTCATAACTACAATTAGCGCTACTGTAGAGATGTAATAATGCAGGAGAGTTGTGAGAGCTTATCTTAATGGAGCCGAGTGTGCTAACCACCACTCTTGGTCTGCTGACAGGAGGTGTGCGACTGAATCAGTGCAGTAAATCACAGAATGGATCAGGTTGGAAGGCACCACAGTGGGTCATCTGGTCCAACCTCCCTGCTTAAGCAGGGTCATCCTAGAGCATATCACACCAGACTGCATCTGAAAGGTGCTTGAATATCTTCAGTGAGGGAGACACCACAAACTCTCTGGGCAATCTATTCCAGTGCACGGTCACTCACACAGTAAAGAAGTTCTTCTTCGTATTCAGGTGGAACTTCCTGTGCATCAGTTTCTGCCCATTGCCTCTTGTCCTATTGGTTGGTACCACTGAGAAGAGCCTGGATCCATCCTCTGGACACCCTCCCTACAGATATTTATACATACAGATGTTCCTGTCAGAGTTGTTGCAGTACGCTTAGGAGCTAATCTGATTGCATTAAATAGAATCACAGAATCAATTAGGTTGGAAAAGACCTCTGAGATCATCAAGTCCAACCTGTGACCAAACACTACCGTGTTAACAAGACCATGGCACTAAGCACCATGGTCCAGACTTTTCTTAAACATCTCTAGGGAGGTGACTCCATCACCTCCCAGGGCAGCCCATTCCAATGCTTAACACCTTTGCTGTGAAGAAACAGTCATCTTGCGGAATGCAGTGTGAGAGTATGTACAGTTTTTTAGCTGCCTGTAGACCAATTTCCCTAAAATATATGCTTTTTAGTTCTCTGAACAGCAGGAGTATCAGGCAAGACCACTGGGGGGAGCAAGTGACTTGTGCAAATGAGCCTCTTACATAGACAACATAGGGAATTTGGACATATAAGCATCTAAAATTTAAGAATTAATTCGGTGCCTAAAAAACTGCATAGGGTACAAAAGTTAATCGTACTCCTTGTGGCATCTGTGGTAAAACTATATCTCATTCCTAGTTTATCTTTTCCATTATCTTGTGGGGCCCACCTTTTGCTTCCATTCCCCATAGCTAAGCTGCTTGTCCCTAATACCACCCTTTTCTTTATTATCTTCTGTTTTTAATTACCACCTTCAGCTATAGTAACTTTTATTCCCACAGCCTCACAGAGAATCGGGGACATGGAACCTGGGATCCCAAAGGAATGACTGCTTGTAAACCTGTGCTGAGAGATGGCAAGAAATTTCTCTGGCATCAGCATAAATGAGAGGCAATATTGGAAAGCTGGGACCTGATGCTGCCAGCTGTGAGAGGACTGGCAAGAAAGGGCATGTTAAATTTGTCCAATTATATTTCACAGCAAGGCAAAAGGAGAACTCAGAGGTTGCATAATTTCTCTCTAGAAATCAAAGTATTTGAGATTTTTTAATAGATTGAAGCATTGTACTTTGTCACCTATAACTATACCCACAGAGTTGTTTCAATCCTCTTTAGACAGGAAAAGATCTTTAAGAGAAAAGTAGATCTTTCACTGGCTTTCTATTGCTTAAAAGGTACTGATATCTTTAGCCCAAGGTAGCCTCTACATTGTCTTAGTCTGAAAACACTTCCTGACTACCTCCTTTAGGATGACAATACTTGTAGAAATTAATCACCTTTAGTCTATATTAATAGATTTCTTCCTGAATGTCCCCAAAATATAGGCTAATTATGTGGCTAATGCAATTTCTTTACATATTTGTCTTAGATTCATATCCAAATAAGGTAATGTAAAAAAGCTGACCAGCAACATAAATGCATGGAAGATGAAATCACCAGCCTCCTACTCCAAATTGCTGCAGCTTATCAAAAGTATTTTAAAATCTAAATTATTTCAAATATATCGAGTATTTATACTTTAAACAAACCTTTATTTTGTGAAGCTTAAAAACTTAAAAACTTAATGTATTTGCAATTTGTTTAGGTATCATAAACTTACACTCATATTGAAGTGGCTTTATATTAAAATCTAGACAAGGAAAAATATTTTCTACTTTGATTTGGACCTTTGAAATGTAGACTCCATTTCAGAATATGATTTTACTTATGTCTTACTCATATTTAAAAGCTGAAGTTTATTTCAGGCATGTCACCATCACTTTCAAACAGCCAGGAATTTCATTCCAGATGAGCTCAGTGTATTTTGAAAATAGAAAATCTGGGTCACTACAATGTCCATTCTACTGTGCAGTAAACACTATGTGGCACAGACTAAACTTTATTCACTTCAGCTGTACTGCTCTCTGAAAGCTGGAATTGTTCTCAGTTTGCTCTAAAATATGATCTACAGACACAGCTATGTTATTGGCATACATTGTCTGCTGTACGAAAAAACCCACTCCTTAAAAAACATGGTGTACTAGCTAAGCATAAGCTATACCAATAAAATGACTCTTTTGCCAGGATAAGCAGCACTTATTTTGATTCCTCAGCATAGCTGTATTAGCAAACATTACAATAGAGATCAACTCCAAGACAAGTCCCAGAATATCCTGCTTCTCTACAATGTAAGCCATTGCTGCAGAACTCGTATGTAGAAGGAAAAACAGCTCCCATGGCTCCAATGAAGACCAAATTGAATACACAGCAGCGCAATATTCCATATTCGAAGATGGACTGACCTACTCATCCCAGAGGGATGCTGAGTTAATGCACTCTTTCTGGCGTCTCACAGCACATCTCCTTCAAGCATTACTATTTTCCCTTCCAAAAAAGTAGTCTCTCCCAGTAGCTTCTGCAATTAAAAAATCTGCAGTATTTTAAATGTGTGTCTATGACTTAAAAATAATTATGAAATGCATAAGAAAAAAAAAAAAGACTTTGCCTGAGTTGTATGTAGCTTTATGTATAATTAATTAAAAAATCATCTTAAGTATAGCTGCCACAGAACTCTCTGGATGCTATTTGAAAGTTACAGCCACCATGGTGTCTAATTTTTACAGTCCTGCTAGTCCAGGACTAAAGATTCTGACTGTACCAGTCAAACATCTCTGCCAGTGCTATCGTGCATAAGATTAGAAACAATCAAGTCATTAATGGCTTAGTGATTAATCCCTCTCAGTAACCTCTGAGCCTATAAGAAAGATGGAGAGACTATTTACAGGAGCATGCAGATAAGGAGGAATGGTTTCAAACTGAAAGACAGTTTAGATTAAGTATTAGGAGGAAATTCTTTACTGTGAGGGTGGTGAGGCACTGGAACAGGTTGCCCAGAGAAGTTGTGGATGCCCCATCCCTGGAATTGTTCAAGGACAGGTTGGATTGGGCTCTGAGCAACCCAGTCTAATAGAAGGTGTCCCTGCCCACAGCAGGGAGTTAGGAACTAGATGATCTTTAAGGTCGTTCCAACCCAAACCATTCTAGGATTCTGTGAATCAGTACATCACTGTGACACCATATGACACACAAGTCAGAAAAAGGAACTTCCAAACCCATAATTCTGTCCCCATAAACAAATACATAGATGAGCACTGCCAACCTCAAGCAATTGGAGTTAAAATGCAAACACTTGATCATATTTGCATAGTTGTGAAAATTTATTAGTTACAGTGTAATGAAAATCAATCTTTTTTTGGTATAGGCAGAAGTAAAAACATACTTTACATAGAAAAAAAATCACAGCTTTAAAAACTGGCTTACATTGTTTAAAATGAGCAAATCTGGTTGTATTTCAAGGCATTGGACTTTAATACCTAATTTTATGCCAAACCATCACACAGTGCAAGAAATATTCTGCAATAGTACAAATTCCATACAGCAGTGCTGAATACTTTTCCATTTAAACTCAAAACATTGCTGTAGCTACATTTTTCTTTACATATTCCCTATTACAAAAATATCAAATTGCAAATTTAACAGTGTATTCTACAAATAAATGCGCCATGAGCAACAGGAATTGCAACTTTGGGACAGTTACTTTACACAGTGTATTATAAAAATAAATTATATGGCAAATATCAAACAAAATCAAGCACATGCCTTAGGCTTTGCAAATAAAAGTGAAATTCAGCCGGCAGAAAGACTGCTGCTCTCTCTCTCTGACTAGGTACTTTCAAAATGCCAGCAAGGCCCTTCATTTTTTAAAGCTCTACCAAGAGAAAAAGAAATATATAAAATCTAATGGAAGCACCAACACTTCCACGAATAGTCAGTAGCACAAGTGACCCTGGTGTTGATGGCAGGGAGCTTTACAGTGATCCATCCCACGGGCGCGGACGGTAGTGCACACAGGGAGCTCTAGCGGGGCTGTAACTCATCTAGAGTTCATGCGTAACTGGTGAATGATGACACTCTCTAAAAGAAAAGAGAGCAAAACATTTGGGTTTATGAAACTGCAAAGGCATTCACTGCAAGTTACTTTAAAGAACAACAATTACAATGGCAGTGCTAGGCATTTTTCTAGAAATGTCTCACAGATTTACTCTCACATCACTGCTTGATAAAACTGTCCTGGCTAATATTACAGAGGGAAACTAAATTACTTCCTGTCTAGGGCCCAGAGGCCCCTGGCTTACACTTCAATGTTAACCCCATCATTTGGTCATCCATAGAGAAAAGAGAAATACAGTTGAATGGATAAAACCACAGGGACACTAAAGTTCCAGTTCCACAAGGAAGACTTGGGGCTGTGTGTCTTGTAACCTGTCTAAGCAAATCCATCATAAATCCGGTGGCAATTCTGAAATGGAGATGATGAAGAGGTATGGGGCCATTTCTCACTTTTTTTATTTAAACTTGGCTTAGAAACCTATGCTGGATTTATTCAGCAAGCCTTTTTGAATTTGCTACTGACTTTAATGTGGATAAATTTCAGCCACAATATCCAAAATTAAGTGTTGGCCTTTTCTTCAAAAGGCTGGATTTAACTTTGCCCTATATGTAATATAGGAGGTCCTTGATCCTGATTAATCCCTGGCCCTGCTGAAGTACTCATGACCTGGTCTATTCTTCTATTCTATATACATGGCTCTTACAGGCAACCTTTTTAATATAAGAACTTAGCTATCAATGACATTTTTCTCTGAAAAATTGTGTTTTATGCAGGAAATTATTTTTCTTAAGATTCCTTCTCTTATTAATAGTCTTAAGATTTTTCAAGCATTACACGACCCAAGAAATGACACTAATCAAATCATTATTGCCTTTGACATATTTATTGACTTCTGCCTTTGTTTGCTTCCTAACTAATATTTGCAAGATGTTTAAGTTACATTATAAGAAGAAAGAAAAATTAAAATATTTTCCATGTACTTTTAGTGCCAGAACTTCGCCACTAGATGGCAGATCACAGTGCTGATGGTGATTCATGAAACACAAAAGCGGTGCTGTGGCAACCTCCAAGAAAATACGTTAAGGCAAATGAAATAATAGAATTTCCCAGATTGAAAGTATTTATTTTCCATACAATTTATCATTAACAAATGATTTTCAACAAGATATGTATACCTGTTCTACCACATTTGAGCAGTGAATGAGAAAGAACCAGACTACTGTATGAATTTACCTTACAACCAGTGCTGTTCTAGCTTGAAGCTGTTGTGGAATATGATGTTAAAAGCTGTATTTATATAATATCAGACTGTAACCTCAAGCAAACTCTCCCCTAATTTCAATGGGAGTCACATGAACTCTATGAAACAATTATTTTCTTAATATTCACTATACACATTATATATTAATATGGAGCTTAGACACAAAATTTTAACAACTAAATGGGTAGCAGAAAAATACCACACTCCTTGTTAAGGCTCAGTCACTGATTGAACAGCAAAACTACAGCAGGTTGCTCAATCAGTCTTCCTCCTACGGGCCCAATATAGCAATTTGCATAAAAGAGTAGGAGAAATAATTAAAAAAAAAACCAAAACCAAATAATTGTCTATCATTTGTATTTTAAATGCTTACATATATATAAACATGTATACTATATACACACACACATACTGTAGTTACTAAAAGAGGTGTCTGAGCAGCTATTAAGCTAAAATTAGAGTAGGGCATATTTTGTAAAAGTTCTTTTGGACCAGCCTCTGTAGGAGTACGATTGTATCTGAATGATATGATTACATAAATTTTTTTAGGGTTATAGTTGTGAATATTTCCAGGAGCTACAAATTAACTTAAACAATTTATTTTAATGACAAGAAAAGAAAATTAAGTTCATGTGAAACAGCTAATTCTGCTTTCAGTTCCACTGCTGTAAATCAGAACTTCTCCAGGAAACATATCATGATACCAGTTCATATAATGAAGCACATAAACTGACATTTTAACGTACAAAGTTTAATTTCTTCTTACAATATATACAAACAAGTAACACCAGATAATACAAAAATGTACGTGCAACAGACAGCACACGCCCAAGCAACAGAAGAGTACATACATCAGTAATTCTATTTTTAAAATCCCAATGAGAGTTTTTTTGTTTGGAGAACGATTCACACCTGAGTGTTTCACACCTGACTCCCAGAGCTGATAGCTCTGCATCTCACAGTAGTTAATCCTGGTGGCATTTTCAAAAAAAGCCAAGTTAAGATCAGTGTGTAGGAAGTAAGATTCAAAGTGAAGTTAACATCTGTAATGAGAAATGTTGCATATAGTTTTGCCTGAGAGAGCTCAGGCAAAATTAAGGGAACAAGGATAACTCACGCTGACGTAGGGGAAAAAGCCATTCCCCTAAATGAAAACAAGTTTGAAAGATGAGCTCACAGAAACTCCTGCCAGCAAACTACGTATTTCAAAGCAATTCAATGAAATTGGCCACTGATGTGTGATGGGAACATATAATTGGTCTGAAAATTGTCCTGACTGTTGCGGTTTATGCCAAGTACCTGAAACCCAGCAGGACAGTAGCTTACTCTCTTCAAAGACATGCTCTTCCACATCTGATCAGAATTACTGATTATTCATGTAAATATTAAGCACGGTTTTGAACATAAGTAGCATATTTCAGGCAGTGATCTATGACTTGGCATCCAGTTGGCAGGAATCAATATGTTAATGCGGCTTTAGAAATTACTCACATGATGCTAATTACTATGTGCTGTAAAGTGGTTTGTGGTTTAAATACAGTAACATGCATATTCTATGGGCATATTCAGAAGAGTCACAACATGGTGTTTGATTTTTGAAAAATCACACTAATGGGTGTCACAAAAGGAAAAAAGGTGGGCAAAATAAATAAAAATCTGTTTGTTCTTTAGCATTAACTTAGCACATTTACCGATCTTGAGAGAAATCCCTTAGGCATGAGGGTTGAAGCTCTGTGCTCCTTCATTTTTAGTCACACTTACTCAAATGTATTGATCTGCTAATAACTCATATGTAGCAGTAATTCCAGTGATGAGATCCAATGTAGCAAACACAGTAGAAAACCTATTAGGAACTAAATTTAAAATCAGAGAGATCACCTGAAGAACTGAGGGTACACCTTCTCGGTCCATGTGTGGTGCTCATGAATGAGTTGGCATCTTCCCTGCTCTTCCCCCTCTCCACCTTACTGCTGTCCTAAGCCCTATGTTCCCATTGCTTGGCTTGAGTTATCACAACTGCTTACATGGCCATGCCATCAGCCAAAACAGGATATCTCTCCAGCTGATGTTGAAAACTACTAAAAATGCAAAGATTGGTTCTCAGCCACCTTAGTTTCCTGATGAAGCATTGTAACTATCATTATGACTCTGTGTTTTGCTACAGAAATTGTGGCACTTCATTAAAAAAACAACAAACAAAATGACAGACAAAAAGGTAAGAGAGAGAAAGTATGAGGCTGAGTGATACCAGACGATCACTTAGGAAAGCTCATTTTCCGCATTATAATCCACTAATGTAGAATACAAAAATGCCCTGTAAATAAAGGCCCTAGTAGTATGGATTGGTGTATCAGAATTTGACTCTTCGTTGCCTTGTCAAATCTGAGGTTTGAACAACGCTTGTCCTTGTGGTACTTCTGACATCACTCTCTTGTGTTCATTCTTTGATGCTGTATGAAGGTGAGTTCATGCTCCACTCTTCCGCACAGTGGGGCACTGCTAAGATCTTCCTCCTCTTCTCTGCCGCCCTTTTCATTAAACTGGAAGAACTACTTATTCTGGAGACCCCTATTGCTCTGTTAGGTTTGGTTGAAATGGGTTCATGTGTTCAGTGTTATTCATCACGAAGGACAGATGGAACGATGGATGAACACAGACACTTCATCTTATAAGCTTTTTTTTTCACAAAAGGCTGGGCTCAAAGGCAGCCTTTGGAACAGGGATATAAAAACAGGGGGGCTCCCTCCTCCTAGTTCAATATCCTAACCACTCAAGCACTCACTTGTTTCTGCTCAGTGAATACTGAAGCACTTCATGCAGAACGGCACAGCCTTCAAAGGAGGGGATAAGAATGCCACCTCTTACCCCCTCAGTCTGTCAGTGCTGTTGGTGAACCTGCCTGCAGCTGATGTGGGTTTGAGTCTCCTCAGATATTGGTAGGAAGGGGGATCTGTCTCCTCAATTTGAAAAAAGGTTTCAATCAAAAGCTTTTTAAAACAAGCAGCCCTACCCCTGCATTTCTGTGGTATTTATCTACTAGGAAACATTCATGATTCCACAGTCACTTCAAAACAGCCCCTGGTTTCCTGTGCCTTCCTTCTTTCTTCTTCTGGCATGAGAGCCTGAAACTAAGCTATGTTGAAGCTAGCCTTTCTTCTTTTTGCCAGATTCCTTTGAATTCAGATCAGTTCCCCAGTTAAGTTCAAACACTTGTGCCAGCTCAAGGGACAACCACATGTTGAGTGACTGAGTACTTTCTTGGCTGGAAGTGACAAAGACAGGACCACAGCTTTTCACTCCAGTGTGGGATTACATCCCGACTTTAAGTGACCATGAAATTGTGGCTTGACTTAGAAGCCCTTAGAAGAAATACAGGAATACCTGGATTATGGATCTTGGTGAGGTTCAGAGGCTGCAGTGCTAGAGTTAACTCACAACAGAAACATTGACTAGACAAGGGCAGTGGAAGAACATCAAGAAGATCTTCAGGATGCCTCTGGGGCTTAGGCACTGTCTTTAGACTTGGTTGTTTAAGCTGCCTTCTGGAGCTGACCTACTGAATGGAGAATCTTACTGTAATGGCTAAACAGAACTGCCTTCAGATTCAGAGGAAATTCCAATAATACAGACAGTTACACTTCAAATTTTAAGACTTCTGAACTATAGGCTTTCTTTTTTCTTCCTCTTAGCCTTCTTCTACCTTTAAGAAACAAGTATGAGTTCAATTAAAACAGATGTTAAAAGTTATAACTAAATACTTACTTATAGCTAACAGTTAAACCGGCTGACTGATGTCAACTCTTTAGGTTTCTGCTGTGGAGCAAAAGTTCCTTTTTTTTGTGCTCCCCCTGGGAAAAATAACAGGATCCTCAGTCTGACCTGTCTGGAATTTCTCTAATCTGTCTCATCAAATCCTACTGACTCCACAGGAGCAATCCCCAGATTGTGCCTGCAGTTCTGGCTCTAGTTGAAGAAGTTTGTGTGCTCTGGATTTCAGGTACTATGAGGCTGGCTTGTTTCTTCAGGTGAATTATTTTCTTAGACCTCAAACAAAAACAAATTTTTCAGCCACAGGCACGCACAGAACATTGCCTTGAGTGCAGTGACAGTTAACTAAGGAACTAAGTTTCTTTGACATAAGGAAGGCTTAAGGCAGCTGTAGTTCATCACCGTATCAAGCCACATTAGCTTGGGGCTCATGTTCACAATATTATTTAAATGACTGTTTTGACCTTAAGACTTGCTTCAGTGCCAGTATTTAGAGTGAATATCCAACAAAAAGCTCTTAAAAATGTGTTTTCTTCAAACATCTGTTAAAAAGTCCGTGTTACAACAAGAACAGTAAGATCTCAGCAACAATTTATTGATGTACTGAGCCTTTCAAGTGATAAGAATTACTTGAGAGCATCTGATGTATTTCTGAAACAGTAACTCACATTGCTTGATAATTCCAGTTTTCAAGTTTTATCTGAAATACTGAATAGAGTGTTGGGAAAAATGCTACAAATATTAATCTGATTTTTTGATGTCATAGGAAGCAGAACCTTAAAATTAACAGGTATTGTAGATACTACATTGTAAAAAAAAACCCCACAACATACTTCTTTTTCGATGTGACAAAAAAATGCCCTTCATGCGAATAATAAAATACCAGCTTTATGGTCAGCTAATTGCTATATCTGAATCTTAAATTGGAGAGCAATGCAAAGCACAGACTGAAAACTAAACACTGCTTGGATTGAATATAATTTTGTTGACCTTCTGTGATAGATTCTTCCATGAAATCTCTTCTCCCAGACAAAAAGCCATTTCATGTTTCACCCACTGGTGCATTTTCCTTTCTGTGAATTGTATTTATTATTTATGGGTGATCTTCCCGCCTTGCTTTCTGAAAGCTGTTTCAACCACTGGGTCCTTCACAGCTTGCTGAGATGGTTGAAGCGTTATACAAACTTTAAACCCACCACTTATTGATCTGCTTGGCTCCATTTCTTTTGGTTGAGACTTTCTTCTGTGGAAATTGATCGCTTAATGGAAATGTCTTTTAATAACCTTACTGTTATTAACTAAACAATCATGACAATCATGGGCATCCACACTATTTCCATGCTGGAACAATTCCTTAGAACATGCTTTAAAAATGCAAGCATATAAATGAGGAAATTACAAAAAGGGAAGGAAAAACAATGAATCACCATGGTATTGTGAGGCAGTCTGTATTTATGACAAAATTATAAAGAACTGAAAAATGAGAGTAACTTCCTTATCATACCCTCTCTCTTTCACTGTCTGTACCTGGCTGTGCCAGCAGCCCTCTAAGACATACAGATGCTTGACAACTAAGGTTTAAATGTAAGACCCCAACAAAGAAAACAACAATTGAAAACCTAGTCAGGTCAATGGAGTGGCTTGCTTCATAGCATTAGTGGTCTTTGGAGCAGGCATAAAGGGCCTGTATTGATTTTAGCCAGATCAGTGTTTCTTCAGCTTTTGCTAAAGACTAAACACTTTTTGGCTCACGTAGCTTCATGTGAGCCCTGAGCTGGCAGTACCCAGTGTGTGTAAGTCAGGGACCTGGTTTTGAGTACTGTCTACATATGTTAATCCCCTCTGGAAGAATTAAGTTGGTGCTTAACACTACTGCTGCCAAACACTGTGCTACATCCCTATGCCCCTGAATTCTGTAACTATTTTGAGAAAGCACCTCACCACTGAGAAACACTGACTTGGATGGGAGGCTCTTAGAGAGGAGACGGGTCACACAGTGCCCATTCTTTATCTCTTCCCCTCCCTCCCACAGCTGAGGTACTGGCTTTCAGTAAAACAGGACCTCAAGTGCACTGTCTCCTGGCATTGCTTCCCTAGGCCAAGTGGCATTTCAGTAATGTGATCACAGGCAGGAAGGGAAGTGTCCCATGCAGCAGCAAAGGTGGAAAGTGATCCGTTAAGGTGAAAGACAAACAATAAAAGTGAACAAACTTCCTTCAAATGACCAAGTCCATCATTAAGAATTCCTGAACTAGATTAATAACCTAGTGTAGCTGCACCATTCTCACTTCTGAGACTGAAAATCTTCCTGGCGTACAAGAACTGCCTTTATGATGGCTTTTTTTTCCTTTTTTAAACTTGAGTTCAAGAAAACAAAAGGATGTTGTTACTTAAGTAGTCAGTGCACACACTTATTAGTTTTTGTAAGTGACAGCTGCAGGATTTCGTTAGTACAAGGAACTGTGAGCAACTACACAAACAAGGGGGCTGACTTCCATGGGAGCAGTAAAACCTGCAGAACGTACCCCCTGAGCCACTGCCATCAGCCCTGACCCCCGCCCAGGGAGCCAGAGCTGCTGGCTGAAGATTTCTTCAGTTCTATTTTCATAGACTGAGTCTCGGCACGAGGCTCGAATTTTGTCACATTTCCTGCTCCCGGGGCTGCCACTACTGACTTTCCTGCTTTCATACCTTTTGACACGGGAATGCGGGTGGGTGTAGGTCTCGGGGATGACCCATCCTGTCCTGTCTGCGAAAAAGAGAGACAGAGAAAAATGCCATGAATGGAGGACTTTTTCTTCTCAAATATGTTTACCTTACACTTTGCATTGGTTCTTCATTTACCTCTTAAGCAACACTATTCCAAATCATATCCATTAGCAAAATAATGTTCACATTTGGAATCTGGCTGTGGCACGTACTGCTAGAATACGGCTGAAGGTACAGTTTCAGTGAGTTTCCCAGATCTGAGGTCCAGTGTTTTGGATCAAGATGAGATTAGGATGGGAATCCTTGCAAAACTCCCATTTCACAGCACAACACAGTGCAGGCTGACCTTAGAGGATACCAGAACACTGCCTTAGTTGTCAGACAGGTACAATGTTAGCATTGTGTACAGAGACTAACAAGGGTCCTCAAAACAGCGTAGCCACATGAGGCTAACATTGAACCCAGGGTAACTGCCATATTTTCAGAGCTGGGGCACATTGCTCAGCATTACAGATAATATTGACTTTTACTTCCCAAAGTATGCTGGGGTCATGGCTGGGGCTGCTTATCTCTGCACTGGAAGAGCAGGGGGGGTTGAAAGAAAGAGACAGAGCAAAGATTGGGATTTCCTTTTCCTGTCACTGTGGTAGGAAGGATGTAGGAAAAGGCTCTCCCCCCCTCTAGCCCTACCCATAACTTGATGAACTCTCATGAAGGCAAATCAGTCAACCCAGATTTCCAGGGATACCTCATGATAGTGTGGACATGGTCATTTTACTGTTTCTGCCAATCTGCTGCCCTGGACAACAGCCCACCAAGCACACTTATCCTCAAGTGTGAGTACTTCAGAATTAAAAATAAATAAATAAATAAAAATGGCCTGAGTGGTTGGCCTAGGGCTGGCAGACCCAACACACCTCATGTGCCCTTCTGGAGCCCGAGGCCAGGACAGAGCTATCCCATAGCTTTGAAATTGCAATCAGTTCATATGGTTAGGCAACAGAATCCCACTCTGTAAGCACACAAGGAGTACTTGGATAGGATGAAAAGATTCAAAAGGTCCAACTGAATTTTCTGTCTCTGTTGGCCAGATAACGATGCATGTACTTTGCAAGGTCAAAACTGGAAGCTACCCTCTATGAACCATGGCCTGAAGAGAATACTTCTAACATGATAACTCTGAAAGGAAAACGGGCTTTAACTCCTGCAGTGTGCAATACAGACACAAATGTTAATGGTGACAACTTCAGTGTCTCAGCGGACTTCATATGTGATTGTTTTCTGTTCAGATAATGGATTAAGACTTTGATCTAATGAAAGAGAACAACTCTCATAAGATCCTGGAATTCTAGCTAGACCCATCTGCTAAATTACTAAACCCTGTAACTTATGACATATAAGCAAAATAAAACTAAACTACTGATCAGATTAGGGGATCGTGTCAGCTGAAACACGTATTTGCACATTTACTTAAAAATGCTCTTAAAAGTGCTCAATGAAGGAACGCTTTTCTCTCTCAAACATTTTTCAGTCAGTATCATCAGAGCTTTCTGTCTGCATCCTGAGTATGCAAAGGAAAACCATTCCTTAATCTTCTAAGAACAGTTCAAAACCCCATGTGTACACTCAAAAAAAATCCCAATTGGAAAACTTGAATGCAGTCTGCCTGACAGGAAGGAAGCCATTTTCAATAACTAAGAGCAACATTTACAATAGCAGTGTAAAGGCTAATATGGAACTCACATGTAGATGTCAAAACAAGTTAGGCCCATACAATTCTGTAGGGCAAAACATGCAAATGCATTCCATCAGCCTTGGAAAATATGTCAACATCCCAGGGAACCCAAATGACAAACATCTTGTACTCCCTGAAAGAGTTCCACAGTGTGTAAACATGAGGCAATCAAATGGAGTAGCTGGAATCTCAGGCATTTCTTCAGCTTTATTCACATGTAAATTATTAACTGAGGATTTGGGCGCTTTCAAGTTACTCATTTCAAGCCTAAATCACTCAAAAGCACTTTGAAAAGAACTCTAACTTGCTTTAAATTTCTTAGTTGCCTTCCTTACAGCATACTAACATGTTCATCGTATGGAAGGTGATGCCTGGTTCACACGCAGCTGCTAAAGTATTTTGCGTTTGCCAAGTGAAATGGCACAAAGGTGCCTCTCCAGCCGGCAGTCCCCGCTGGTGCGTGACGGGGCAGGCAAGCAGAGGACACTCTCCCCTGTGTCAGTCCTGTCTGTCTGCCAGAAAACCCACATGGCTGTCTGTCTCTCTGTCATTCCTTCCAAGAACCAAGCTCTAAGCCATTCCTTCCAGCCCTGTTGGTCTGTAGGCTGCTGCCTTTTGCTTGATCCAGGAATGTGGCTCCAAACAGAAAGGAACTCTTATGCAGCTGGCAGGGAGTGCCTGGGATGAGACCTGTGGGACGCTGGGTGATGCGGGCTGGCTCTGAGCTAGTGAGGCAGTACGTGGTGTTGGAAGACCACGGGGACCCGAGTGAGGTTACTAAAGACATTACTGAGAGTGAGATGAACACACACAGCTGCTAGGTTGGTTCAGTCAATTATCAGCCCTCACAGAGGACACTGGCAGGTGTATTAACCTGTGAAGTTGCAGTAAGGCTGGACAGACCCATTAAAGGAAGAAAAGCAATCTGAATATACAGATCATTTAGAATGCTTTAGTAGTTTGTAACAGATCTTGCTTAGTGCATTTTACTGACATGCACCGGTGCTTTCATGCACACATTGACTTCTGGAACAAAGGTGATTTTCAGCTTTTGTTTCTGATCAGATCAGGGCCCAGCTTGCCCTGTACAGAAACGGTTCAGTTCAGTGACCAACAGATAGATACCCAGTGCAATTTCAGATGCCCTGGGCTACTCAAGCTATGTGCACAGAGCTGGCAGATAAGCCACAGGACCCAAGGAAAAGTGCAATCTCTGATAAAGCAGCTGGAAGTTAGGTAGGCACTTAAAATGACACTAAAAAAGTATGTTTAGGCAATTGAATCCTGAAAGGGTGGGACTGGAGATCTAGCCAACAGAGTCAATGGAGCCCGTGGGCAATTCAGCTCATGCTGAAGCTAGCCATGTCTCAGCTGAAATCACACTCCAGTCTCCATGGAGCCAGCACGCAGGCCTCAGTGCTGACAAGGGGACTGATGACTACAGGCTGATTCAGTTGCCCACACTGAGGCATCCTGTGCCATCTGAGGTATCCCACCAGCTGCCACAGCAGAAAGGTACAGGTCTGTGCTGTACCTCCCAGCCTCATGTGTGTGTCTCATCACCACGGGACATGCAGCCAGCACCACACACCTCTGCACGGGCAAGTGAGCTGACCCCTGGATCTCCAGCAGCTCTAGCAGATGCTTATAGCGTATCTGGGACATCTACAAAGAGCTACATTTAGAAGTCGACCTCAAACTAAATGCTGCCCAAATGAAAGTATAAATGTGCGTCCAGTTCTCTCTGACATTCAGCAGCCTCTCAGCTGTGCCTTCCTGCCCCGGTCACAGGACACGCTGCACAGTTGGTGCTGTGCCACTACGCTGGCTCTGCCGCAGCCAGGATTCCCTCTGCTTCCTGCAGATTTGCATGGCACTGAAGTCACTGTGTACCCTGGCAGCATAAACAGCTGGCACTGATGCCAGGCTTGTAGGAGGTGGGGAGCACAGGGATTAAGTGATTATAGGACTGACACCTATCCTGGTAGCCAAAGAAGATCCATATTCACCAGCAATCCTACAACCAAATATAAGGCCTGAATCAAAAAACAGGATACAGGCACCACAGTTTGTTTGGGGTTTTGTCCACAAAGTATATTTGTTTTTATTCTGTGGGATTTTTACTGTAAACTGTATGAACTGTCCTGGGAACAGGAATTCGGGCCAATGTGCTGAGGCAAGACCAACAACCAGACTACAGTTTCAGGCTCATTTTGGTCTCAATATCCTCTGTGGTCCACCTGTAATTAAAAAATAATCTCCTAGGTCTGCTAGGATAGTTCAAGTATCTCCCTAGAAGTGGGTTTGACTCTAATCAAGCTAAGGAGAACCAACACCCCTTTTTTCTGCTTCTGTGGGAACTGTCCAAATCCATAGGCAATTACCTAGAAAAGGCAATTACCATTTTAGGGTTTGGTTCTTTTTCTTTTTTCTTCATCAAAGTGGTGATGGTTCTGTTAAATGCAGAATTCAATCCAACTGATCAAATAGTCTCCATCACATCAGCTCCTGCCATGGAGACCCCTGTGGGACTGGTGTGATGAGACCTGCTGCTCAGCTGGCCAGCCCTGGGCTTGTCCAGCAGGCACAACATGAAGCACTTCCAAAACATTTGAGTCAAGTGAGTCCAGGTGCCAGTGGAGATACTGTCACTGACTGGTGCCTTATTTGATTCTTTTTGACTAAGTGCTCAAAAATTTCCCATGTTCTCCTTCAGATGCCTGTGTCTTTCTTTGGACAGCGTCTCATTTTATATAATAAAATATAAATATAAATCTCTAGATACTCTATATAGAGTGTATGTCAGTGTAAATCAGTACAACCAGAACCCTTCTTAAACCATGGAATTCAAAAATCATGAAGGTCCACAATGAAATCACAGACTATGGTTTTGGACTCACATATGCAGAGAGACACCACAGTTCAAGCTGAACATTTAAAAGTACTGTGTGTGCACCTGCAGTACTGAAGTCTACATTCAAATGGGAAAAATTAAATGTTTTCAAACAGGAAAACAGTAACTGCAAATCTGTTATAGGAACAGATGAGAACTAGGAATTTCAGACTTCCTTTGTAGCTTGGCACTGCATTAGCACACTGTACAAAGCATCTTGTATGAGGAACGTTAAGACAAAAATTAAACCCAGTGAGCTAAAGAAAGTAGCTTGTCTTGTTTGATTTTATTAACTTAAACCCTCAAACCTGTACCAATGTTGGTTTCTGCTAGGGTTACTGAGTAAATGATTAGATACTTGTTTTTTCTGACTGTCTGTAAAGTTGTCATTTGCAAAACAGATGGGGAATATGCAACTTGTTGTTTTCTTTTTTGTTTTGTTTTCCAGGAGGCTGGGGAGGAAAAGGCACATTTGGGCTTGTTCGAAGTTGCTTGCTCATCTAACTAGGGACATTAAAAAGCAGAGGGAAGCATAAGATAAAGTAAATCTTATGGTTGAACTATTTTCCTTACATTCCAAATCAGGGAGGATGAAGTGAAGAAAGAAGCCGGGTTTTAGCCAGAAAAAAACCCAACAAAACAAAACAAAGTTTTGTCTGCCATGGTTCAGTGCATCATCACAGTAGAGACAGACATCTAGTTAAAAAGAAAAGTTTAAAAACAAGTTTTCCAAGCTTCTGAGAGACAAAGGAGTTTGTAACTTAATTAATTCAAGACTTTTTAAAAAATGAACAGTTGTTTCTAATATGTAGGAAAGCACTGTACAGTAAATGTACACAAATACATTATATATGTGGGGAGAGAGACAGCAACCCCAAACAGATCTGTATGATGAATGCAAGTTTTCTTAATGTCAGAAGGCTTAAATGGGAATGGCAGCCTCTCTGCAAAGGTGTGGAAGTGTATCTTAAATACACTTTGATATTTCAGCTTGGAGAGAGATGGCTGAGGAGGCGTGTTGTAGGGGTCTGCAGACTCCTGAGCTGCATGGACAAACGAACAGGGGAGGACTATTCAGTATTTGTCAAGATACAAGAAAGAGGCTGTAAACAATGAAGGTATTGCATAAAAGGTATTGAACAAAAGAGCATTTTTTCCAAAGGCCACAACTGAATTCACTGCCCCCTGATGTTGTGGAAAGAACAGTATAAATGAGTTCAAAAAGTAATTTAAAGAATAAATAGAAGAAAACTCAGCCACGGTCTATTAAAGACAAAGATGTTGCTACAGGCCCTGATTCAGAAAGAAATAACCACCTATTGCCAAAAACTGGGAACAGACACTGAGGGAAACATTACTGTGTGTTTACCCACTTAAAATAATCTTCCCCTAAGCATCTGTTGCAGACTCTGTCTAGCTAAATAAGTTTTTGGACTAATACAGTACTGATGAGTTTTCTATTTCAGTTAAATTCTTCTTTCCCAGCGTATTTCTAACTAAAGCAACGAAAAACTGCATCCAATAATAAACTGGGGGAAAGATTATCAATAAATACTGTCCACTGTGGTTAAAGACAGAGGTGAGAAACTGATTTAAGTAGGAAAAGCAAGCTGGGGTACCATCACAGAAGCCCAGAGAGAAAGCAGAAAAAAAATATGTTAGAGGAAGCACTATTGTAATACAGCACTTGCAGTTCAGAGGAACAAAAAGAGCTTTACTATTCACTGGCTGAAAGAGGCTTGGAGCTCTAAGCAGTGATAATATGTCTGCTTACTTATTCCTTTGGACTACAGTATTAGAGAAGACATTAACTGAATTATAACTATAATGGGATTATACCAAAGAGACACCAGCCTGCATGAGCAGTCTAAAGATCTGCCAGCCAGGCCAAAAAACACGAGGAGTATTTTCAAAAGTCAGAAATTGCACTCACCGAAAATAAAAATACAGTTTCCTACTCTGTCATCTCCATCATTCTTTGTCCCTCTGTCTCTCACTTGCAATTTTACTGGATTGCCTTTATGAAAATAACTTGAAAGTAACTTTGAAGAGACTTCCTCTGAAAATTATTGCTTTGGGAGATAATACCAAAAGTATACCAGCATCCAATACAGGTACAAAAATATATGAATCAGGCAAATTCTGATTTTATAATTAAGCTCATATCTGAAACAACTTCAGAGAACTCAAGAGTTTCTCCTCACCTCACCCATTTTCCTGCTGGTGTCTCAAATCCAAACTACAGTTGCCCTTCTCCTTACCATGGAGACTACGTGGTGAGACTAGGCTGCTTACCACTGATTGTGTTCCTCGGGTGGAAGACGTTGTAACAGGCGTTATAGTGATGGTACTTGTCACCTTGCTCGCTGCGGGTCGCGAGGACACGCTGCTTCGAGGTGATCGAAGGACGGTACCGGTCACAACTTCTTTCTCTGCTGCTACGTTCACTGGTCTCACTGTTATCACAGGACTCGCACCATCAGGTGCAGCACTGGGAGAACGTTTAAACTGGGAACCTAAGTGGATGTGGATTTTGTTGTCTTCTGTCGTAATAATGTTGGCGTTGGCATTGTACTTGCGGATTGGAGTCGGGACGGTTTGCTTTTCTGGTGTTACTTTGAAGACAGCCCTTCCCATGGTCATATCTTGTGACTGTGGGGAGACAGAGATTTCTGCTGGTGCCGCAGATGTTGATACTGTCATAATCTGAATTGGCGACGCGGGTCTGTCGGCAAAGGGTGCTCTCCCTCCCTCCGGGGACTTTTCCCTGGAGAACGTTGTTATAGTGACTGGAGACATAGAACGATCTGGGCCCACGGAACTTTCACTGCCTTTTCCTTTCTGTGGCATAACGTTTGGAGAGGGAATGATGGTTATTCGTGGCTTCTGATTTCCCAAAGTAGGAATGACAGTGGTACTTGAAAAAAATTCCTCTGCGGTTGGACTGGTTATCTCCAAAGTTGCTGTGCTGTTCTCATGGTCTGGTGTCACCCGAATATGAAGAGGTTGACCCTGTTTTGGTGAAAGGACAACCTCTCCAGGATGTGCTGGACTACTGTGGGCCCGGGCTCCTTTATCAGGAGTTGCCTGAGCCCCAGTTTCCCTCTTTTTCATCCACGGTATCCAAGATTTCCTCATAGCAAGCTCATTTGCTGCTGGAGGATATCTCTCGAGCACTGAAGAACGCTCCATGGGTTTTTTCAGACCTACCTGTCGCAGATTGCTCATGATATGATTCTCCTCCTGGAAGGATTTCCTTATAAACACTGCCGGAGTTTCTTCTTCTGCTGCTTCATTGCTTACAGCATCTGTCTGCACGCCAGTGGATGTCACAGGGACATCGACCATTCTTCGTCCGTTTATGCTGGGCCTCAGAGCACGGCTGTAACGCTTAGAAAGCTCCAGCTCTCTTGTTAGGTTCAGAACTTCCTGCCCCATGCTCTTGTTTTTGTTTTCTTCTTCCACAAACCTTTGCTGCAGAACTGAATAATCAACTTGGAGCTGAGAGAGCTGGTCTTCTTTGTTCATCAGCTCATGGATTTTTTCCTTAAGAGCTTGAACTTCTGCTTTCAAATCTCTGCTTTTGGCCTCTTCCAGACGAAACCTGTGCCTCAGCTCTGCCTCCTGGCTCACCACTTCACCTTTTTCTATTGCTTTGGTTTTGGCAATCTGGAGTTTCATCTCTTCCAACTGTTGAGAAAGAAAGTTAGCCTTATCTTGCTCAGTCCTAAATTTCTGCTCTAGCTGATCATATTCATCTTCTGTCTTCATCAAATCTCCTTCAACCACTTCCAATTGTTTGAGACGTTTTTTCAGTCTTTCAATTTCAACGGTGAGTTCCTTAATCTTGTTGTCCTCATGACAGCCATGCTCTGGTCCTTTCCTGGTTCGACCTCTTGTAATTTCTCTTTCTACTTCCTCCACACCATCAATTCTTTTCTTTAACAAGTCAACTCTACAGCTTAGTTGAGAAGATTTTTCTTCTTCACTTCTCAGTTTGCCAATTAACTCATCTCTTTCCTTTGTCAAACTAGACACTTTTTCCTCCATTTCAGATTTCAGTTTCAAAAATTTCTTGCTTTCTTCTATCAATTTCTCTGTTACATCCATAACTTTCCCTTGTTCAACTTTAAAATTCTTGTTTAGACCCTCAACCTTTTTTTCCTCCTGTTTTATTTTTTCCATCATATTTTTTCGTTCATCAACCAACATTACAGTAAATGACTTCAGCTTTGTAAGATCATCTTTTAAGCTTATTTCAGCCTTCTCCAACTTGCTTTCTGATGTCTCAAGGTCCTTCACTCGAGTCTTTACCACTTCCAACTCATTTATCAAATCCTTAGTCAAATTCTTTTCTTTCTCCAAGTTTAAGTGTAGCTGAGTGCATTCAGACTTACTCTTACTGAAAGCCTCTTCCAGCTTCTCTAGTTCTGACATTCTTTTCTGCAATTTTTCCACTTCAAGTTTCAACTCTTTGCTATGGTGCTCCTCCTCTTGCAGTTTATTTTTCAGCTCTTTGCACTGGGATTCAGTTTTTGTGATCTCTTCATCTTTGCCCTCCATTTCAAGCACGCGCTTGCGGAGATTTTCCACTTCTGCCATTAAGCTAGAGTTCCCACATTCCCCTTTTGCTATTTTATCTCTTAGTTCTTGAAGCTCCTCCTCAGCTTTTTGAAGATTTTTGTTAGTTTCTTCCAGCTCCTCTATTCTGCGAGTCAACCCCACTAGCTTAAGCCTTAGCTGTCTATTATGCGACTCTTGATTAGCCAGTTTAGCAGTCATCTCCTCATGTTCTTGAGAAAACGATGAAGTTTTGTGTTCAAGTTCTGCCTCTAACTTCATCAGTTTTTGTCCATCTTCTTTAGTTTTTGCACTAATAATTTTAAGCTTTTCTTCTTCTTCTTTTAGTTTTTGGGTTAAGTCTTGTATTTTCTGGCTTTGCTGACCAAGTTGTTCAATGTGCATTTGTCTTTCATCCACCAGCATGAGTGCAAATGATTTGAGCTTGACTAGTTCTTCTCTTAGTTTACTGATTCTCTTTGTATGTTCCTTCTCCTTCCGGGCTTGATAGACCTTCTCCTGCTCAAGGAGTTTCTTCAACCTGAAACAATTTAGAAGAGATGCATTAAACTAATATATGTGTGTGTGTGTGTGTATTTTAAATATCTTCCATTTTAAAAATCACCTTTGTTTTAGCTTCTTTTTTTAATTTCAGTAGTCTTGCAAGAAACCATGGAATAACTACCTACTGCAGTTACATTCCCAAACTCAATATTTTAAATTACAAAACTTAAATGAAAAATGTATAATGTCATCTAGAAATCTGAAAAACAGTGAAATTTTATACATGTATAGATAAAAAAATACATCTGTTTTTAATTTCTTTCTCTTTATTTCTCTGTTAGAATGATGTTGGTAAAAGTACATAATATTCCAGCAGGGCAAGTATTATCTACTCACCAATCCATTTATATCAAACTTGTTTTAAAAGGTGGATTCCTTCTGATGTCTTGCATATAGAAAAATGCATAAAGTAAGACAGAAAATGAAAACTAATTGCCATATGCAGCCACACATAAATGGCCCAATCCTGGTTATAAATAAACCAGCAGGATAGAAGATTACGTTAGCACACAACTGATAATTATCTGGGTATCACAAGCATACAAAGTTAGTAGGAAGATAAATTTGCCAGCACATTGACTGTTGTGTTAAAAAGTTTCTGCTTCCAAACACATTTCCATTTAGTAGATTTTGTGAACCACAAGGATCAGACTAATCAAACCTTTGGCTACAACTAACCTCATCAGGAAAATGCTCTTCTTTATATGGTCTGTAAAGGTTATTTTTAGACACTATAAAAGCTCACAATACACAGATTAGACGCATCCTCAGAAAGATAACAGAGACCTACATTTTCCAGCCTTACCCACGCAACATGGAGAAATGATTCGTAATGTATTTTATACCTGTGATTTATATTCAGGATAAGTTGACATCAGCAGAGGAAGTTCCTGAACATGTTAAGGGTTGGACTTGATGATGTCAGAGGTCTTTTCAATTGATTCTATGATTCTATTCGGTTGATTCTATGTTGTAAGCATGGATTTCTGAGGATGGTGATCCTCAATTGACAAAGAGGTACGGATGACACGGGGATGTATCCCTACCAATCTAAGACCTTTATTGTAATAGCAGCACTCCAACTTAGAAAGACAGAGGTACACACGCTGAATTTACTATGAAATGGTGTTTTCCAAACCACTGTCATAGTACCTACAACTCCCATATACCCTATCAAGACGTGTGGTAATTCAAATCTACTTGCTTTGTTTACTGTATTGTCTGAAGCTTTTCAGCTTCTTTTCTATAAATGAGACACATATCGAAGCGATAATTGTAGAGCAATTTATGCTTCTTAACTGACTTGCAATAACTGGAACATCCATATCTTAGCAAAGATAGACTTTTACCAGTATTTTTATCTAAAATGCAGGACTGTAGATGGTAGTGGGTGAATCACAGATACAACATTCCTCTCTGCTGCCCCAGCAATGACGCAGTGCAAAGGACTCTGGGGCCCAATGTCATACACAGAGGATGTCTCCCAAAGCCCTCACCTGAACTCTAAACTCGTAAGAGCCATATTAACTTGGTACTCCAGCAACTGTTAATGTTTTACTCCCTGCTCCTTGGGGACCAGAACAAAGAGGAGCTGGAAAGAAATGCTATAAGAAAAGAGAAGGAAGTCAGAAAGCAGAACACAGGATGCAGTAGGTAGGGAAGGAGAAGGCTGAAGAATGCATTTGAAAACAAGAGTCGGATAGAATGTGGGAGTAAGAGAATAGTAGGAACCAGTGGGAGACAGAAAAACAAACAAACCTTACAGCCAATCTTACTGGGTCACAGATTACTCTCAAAAAAAAAAAATTCTCTTTAGCTTTGGCATCTCTTTGGAAAGACCTGAAAAGACATGCTGATGAATGGATCAAGTTAAAATATCAAAAAGTAAAAAAAGACCCACTGTCACTCACAAAACATGCACTTTTCACACTGAAGAAGGAACTTTATTGGCATGCAATGTATTCCCTGGCTGCTCTATCACACTGCTTCACATAAATGTTCCTGCCAAGAACTCTTCCTCATCTCCCCCAGGCTATGTTTTTAAAGAAATAGTATGTACCCTTCGACAAAATATTTGCCAAGATCCTACCAATGCCAGTGTACCCTAACCTAGTGGTGCTCTAAATGACCCATATCCCAAATAAATAGAAATATAACAGAGAGTTTCCAGCCTCCCTTGTCCCACTCTCAAAAGCCTATCTAGAGATGCTTAGAAAACTGCCTATGATTTTTAATTCCTAGGCATGCATGTGTGATTTTTTACCCAGCACTTACTCCAAGTGGTACACACCAGCCAGGCTGCTAAGCAGAATCCAAAATAATTCACTGGCAACACATGGTCCCATGTGATTACCTGAGAGTCTACTGGGGAATAATGCCAAGAAAGCCACTGAAAAAAACCCACAAATATCTGTTAAACTACGGCAAAAAAAATGCCAGTCATGAGACTGAGTAACAGGAGAAGAAAACACGTTAGCCCTGTCACTGCCTTGCAGGAGAGCTAACTGGCCTGGCCCCTCTGGGAAAACAAAGCACTGTAACTGTGCCAATACATGGAGGTGAATTTACTAACATATCTCTGCTGAGTGAGGTAGGAAGCAACATGGAGCATTTTATCCCGCCTCAGCTTTAACATGGTGAAACTGCACTATCTTAGATATGACAAGTGAACTTTCAGAGAAGATACTTGACAATACTTCTGTTTTCCATGTCCAGGGGAATGGTTTCTAAAATGTAGTTCTGGGGAGAATGGATGGGAAAGCAGCACACAAATCTATCTGCTAATTACCGAAGTAATTAACAAACTCGACACCTTTCCACTGCAACTTCTAAACACTAAAATAAAGCTGAGTTTAAGCTTGCTCCCACTTTCTGCTTTTCCATTCTTGTACAACTTTCATACCTCAGTGGTTAAACTCGAATTCCAGTAGACTGCAAGGTGAGATTGCCCCTTCTTGACCCTCACAACAGATTTACTACCGGGCTTCTCACCTGACTGCTGCTGCTAACGTTTGCTAAGTAGTGCAGAACCGCATGGGCTCCAATGCAACGCTAAAAGCCTCTCAGACTCCCTGCATGTGTGTCTTCAATGTGTTCTCCAGAGCAACTACACTCTGGATTGTAAAAAGGCTGACAACACCTGCATTCAGGGTCAAAATCAAAACAAAACAAAACCTTTAATAATGAAACATGAGGCTACATACAGCAAAAACACTGACAAGCCAACCATATAATACCCCCAGCCATGAGAGTCCTGGTGGTCTCTCCCTCTCCTTACTATCTATCCTCCCCACAGAATTTGAAGAACAGATGCCCTACAGGTGTCCAGTACTCAAGACCATCACATTACCCCTTGCAGTGCACTGGATAAATAAAGTAGTGAGCCCTTAGGTATGGCTGTGTGCAAACTGCTAACTGCCTCAGCTAAAATCAAACACTCCAGGACAATGCTGTTCCCTGATTTTGAGCCATTAAGAAAGATGCTTGACTGGCATGGCACAAGATGCTGGACTACAGAAGCTACTGATGCAACCTCACGTGGTCCATGCTGCGTAGGGAGCTGCATCTCCTGCATCCCTCCACAGCCTTAGCTGTTCACAACCAGGGCAGCAGGAGGGAGGTCTGTGGGCAGCCGTGCTGGGGAAGTAGGAGACTGAGGACTTTCAACAACCAATCTCAGCTTGCAGAGAAAGCAGACACCAGAGTGGAGGATGAGAAACTATGGAATTAGTTTTAACATCTTTCATGAATGGTGTGCTGGAAGTCAGCAAGGGGGAAGGCAAAGTGGATGGGCAGGAAGCAGGCCCTCCCTCTCCTTTAGGTTTGGTGCTGAAGTGTTTCATTGCACAAGGTCTTTCTGCTTCCCCTTTCCTCCCACAAGCTACAAACTGATGAACAGAGGCACGATGGGATGCTGATAGCTACAGTCTATTCCTCCAGAGATGTGCCTTCATTTCATTTACTATGGTTATATTCCTGTGCTTCATCCTGTTCGGACTGCCTTACTCAGGCGGGGGCTCATCACTCCTTCAGATTTGGATGGTAACTTTTCCTTAAAGTAAACCTGGTCAATACCATACCTTTTTTCCCGCCACAGCCTCAACTGCCAAAAAGTCCAGTTATCCTGTCAAGGTACTTGCACGAGACAGTGCTGGGTTACAGCACAGAGGCAGTTTGTAAAACAGCACTTTGGGTACGTTGAGAAGTGGTGTCCAACACAGGCAGGGCTTTGGTAAGCCAGTACCTGAGTCTGCCCAGAAGGATGGGAGGCAGAGGACATGGATGGCTGTATCTCCTCCTTCCAGTGAGAAATGCAGAGTGCCCAAAGAGCTTCTTGCTGGAGTTTTCTGGGTAGCCATCAGGGTAGTTTAACATTCTCTTTAAGACCAATCAGTCCATTGTATCAATAAAGCTACAGACTTCATGTATCGTTTTTTCTGTTTTATGTCTACATGTCAAGTGCAATCACTGAGATGCACAGGAGAAACCCCACATACCATTTTTACAGTGTCTCTGCTCAGACTAGAGCAAGACTTTATAATATTTTCATGTTTTTGAAAGACAGTGCAATAGTTTCTCACAACAGAAAGCTCCAATGGGCACTACTAGATTTTAGACAAGATTTCTTTTATTTGTAAATGGTAAAAGTAGTAGCAGCAGCAAGACCTTAGCCAAAAATCAAGCATTAGTTCTTGTTCACAGTTGCAAAAGAAATTACAAAGAGTGGTCAGTAGACAATTTCTTCCTTTCTGAAGGATAATAAACTTCATTACTACATTTGAAATTTAATAAATAGAGCAAACTGGGAACTGTAAAACTCCTGCTTAGCAGTGATAGCTGATATGAGAAGCTGTTCTCTGAAGTGGGAATATTTTAAGAAAATACAAAGAAGTTTCAGTTATCAGGGGAAAGATGCTCGGTGATTTCCAAAAAACACCACTCCCCCTCAAAAAACCACTCACTTCAGAGTATTTAAAACGGAGCACACGAAAGTGAATAGCCTCCCAAACATTTACTGAAAATTACACCGGTGTGTGCACCTCTCTTTCCATTTGTACTTCCACTGAGATGAGAAAACCTCACAAATACTCATACAACCTTTTTCCATTTCTAGCACAGAAATGGGCACTTACCTACACACAGAAACCCTAAGAAGGCAGTACAAGGCAGAGGATGTCCTGAAAGGACATGAGCTGCCTCTGTGGTTTGCGTACGTGCGAACATTTTGGCACCACATTTCAGCTGTGTTGTCCTGGTTTAGCCTCCTGCTTTGCAAACAGACTAAGCCAAGCTTTCCAAGGTGTCCCCCAGTGTTTAATGAAGCACTCGCAGGAGGGGCCATGGAGGAGGGAAATCTAGAGCTATTTCCCCTGCTATCAAAACTGGCAGCAGGAGCAACAGCAGTTAGAAAAAAGAGGATGGGAAGGAGGGAAACAGGTAAGGTCTCTGCAGGACTTTTCAGTTGAGTTCATAGACAGCCTGAAGATCTACAGAGCTCCTCATTGCTGCTCTAGCACAAATCTATTTGTTGTATTGCTCCTATAGTGCCTATCTTGCCATCTACATTCCAAAAAGTTTGTGAAGATGTTTCTAACCTGAAAGCCAGTAGGCTTAAGGAAAAGTATGTTAATGAGGACTTGGTCACTCTAAGGGTGAGTTGACTGATGGCTGATGAAGGCTGCTTCCTCCTGAGGGGCCAACAGCATTTCTATGCTGCTCACATAGCAATCCCAAGGGAATTTTCACTGGGAAAGCCAATGCCTTCGCAAGCTTATCTTTCCACTTCAAACCTAGAGAGTTTGCGACTGTATCTGCAAAGTTAGAAAGACTGGACAACTTCTTAGTGGCAGCTAGAAAGCTGCTGCCCATTAAGGGATGGGAGACAATGTAAACCAGCAAGAGGTGGGTTAACTTAATAGAGGAGTTCCCTTCCCCTCTCCGCCCCCCCTCCTTCAATATACAGCAGCTGATTTTGAGAATTGTTTCTACAGCCACTGGAAAATCCTCCACATGTCAGGACTATTTCTGAGTGCTTCCGTGTTTGGGGCCAGGCTGAGATACCCAAAAGCTGAATTTTGCTAGTTCTGAGTACCTACAGTTTCAGCTAAAATCAAAGAGAGACAAAAGGTGGTCAGCCTCTCCAGGAAGCAAAACAATCCAGCCTAACACTTACATTGGGCAATTCAAAATTAGGTAACACTTTCAAATCCTCAGCTTCACTACTTCCCACATATCAGTCTCAGCTGGGAGAAGAAATATGTAAATGAGATCAGATCCCATGGCAAGCAAAAGAATAAAGCACATCTGTATTACCTTCTCCTTTCTATCCATTAAACTTGAAAGGTAAGCAATGAGAAAATATTTGAATTATCTTACTACAGAACTCGCCAAGCTGCTGTTGAGTTTTATCACAGAACAAACTTTTTAAAAAAATATTATCAGTTTTAGTAAACCTAAAGACAATTTTCTGTGGCTACATATTATACAAACTCAACATGCAAAAAAGTGCATATTCTTCATTGCTGAATTAACTTTTGAGAAGTGATTGTATCAAACCATATCACAAGCAAATTAATATTCTTGCTACTTCTAAACTACATGAGAATTCACAAAATATACTGAAAGTAAAGGAAGTGTTTTCTTCCTTAGGAGGACCCATTGCTTACTACCTACAATTTTTCTTCCTCCTTCTGTTTCTAACACCGATTCTGTAAAAACTAAAATCCAGTTTGCTGAAATAGTTTATTTGTTTTGAAAGTGTCTTATTCCAACTGAACAGTGACTAAAGGCAGTATTTTGGAATAAAACACTCATTAAATTCGGTGACCCGCCACCTTTCCAGCACCTTGTTAACATCAAAAAAGCACCAAAGGTCTTCAAAAGCAAAACCCGACCGACACCCCTTCGGACTGTGACACAGTCTCCCAAGCGGACAGGCAGTTTTTCCAAGCCCCCCCAGTCGAGGTACCCACATTCATTTCGACAATCAGAGGAGAAGGGGGATGCACCGAAAGCATGCAAACAGCAGCTGGGAGCAAAGGCGCAGGAGCGCTCAGCTGAGAGATGGAAACTGCCAAACCTGTCTCCGGGCTGCGGTTCTCCTCCGCTGACCTCTCCCTGCGCTGCTCGGGAGGGGCAGCCCCGCAGCACAGCCCCACCAGGTGCACTTCCCAGGGCTCCAGCCCAACGCTACGCTCAGCACGGGGCTGGCCCGGCTCCGCAGCGCTGTCCTGGCTCGTCCAGCCCGGCTGGAGCCGGAGCCTCGGCGGGAGCGGAGCAGCCGAGCATCCCGGGCCCCCCGCTCCGCGCAGACCCCGCTCCAGCCTCCCTCCCTCTCTCCCTCCCTCCCGCTAATGCCCGGTGCGCTCAGCGAACCAGCGCAGTGCGCATGTACGCAGCAATTAGCAGCGCTCAAATTAAAATTATGTTTAAAAAAAAATCTGAATTTCTCGTACCTTATAACTAGACTTTTTTTTTTTTTTTCCCCAAAGCCCCCAAAACAAGAATAAAAGAGGGAGATTCAGGGGCACGGCTTAGCTCCGACGCTGCTAGGTGCCCGCTGCGCCTCGCGTTGTGCTCCCCACAGGGCAGGCGACGGGTGGAGCCGGGAATGGACCGGGAAAAGGGTCCGGCTGAGGCGGCGGCTCGGTCCTGCCAGCGCTACCCTTTGGGATCGCTTTCCAGGAGTTTGTTATTGACAGCCACCCCGGGCTGTTTATAGGTACAGTTTAGAAGTGAACGATTAAGAAATAATACTTTGATCGCAGAAGACCCCTGTGAGTTGCTTTTGTTTAAACTGAACTGGGATGCACGAAGGGATACTTCCCAGTCCCAGCTGCCGATTCATTCCTCTGTCTCAAAAAAAGTTCTGTTGCTCTCCTGTTGTCTTTCCGCTGTTTGAAGTGGCAGTACTACTGCTGGTGCGCTCTAGCTGATCTTAACTTGAGTTGATAAAGGTGTGAATACATGAAGAAATCCCCTGTGGATTTAATATATGCACGTGTTTGTTTTTGAAAATCCATGCATAGCAGCAATGCAGACTCTGATGAGGTTTGAAAAGCACCATTCTGCTAGTAGCCTGCATTAAAGAAGTCCTAAACCATCTCTTTTGTTTCCAAAACAACAGAAAAGAACTTGGGGATTCTTTCTATTTGCCTAATGATTCCCTAGATTGCTCACAGTCACCTTTTCAGTCTTTACAAGGGGAACTAGAAAGCACTCTTACCTTTCCTGTCTCCCTCCCTTTCTCCTTCTTCCCCCTTGCTTTCTTCTCTCCCTTCCCGTTCACCTTCCACTTTTCTTAGGAAGCTTTTAATAGCCAAAACACTGAAAGCGTATCATGTCAAATATCATTATCCATTAAAAATGGACCAATATATGTTTACATTTTTGAGAAACTATCTAATTTCATGTTCTTTCATTATTTTTCCTTAGGACCCTTACCTCATTCAGCACACAGGCTGAACAGAGCTCGTTTGAAAAGCAGGTGCTTAGTGATTGATTTTATGCACTTTATTCAAGCCCATATTTACCATGCCCTCTTCAGACTCTGTTGGGAACAGAATTATTAATTTCTGGGTGTGCGAGAGAAGCACAAAGGGACTAAGGTTTTGGTTGGAACACCTGCTCCAGGGTACACCGGATGTGGGTTTCAGAGCACTGCAGGGTGGGTGCTGCATGTGTTCGGATCACAACCCCATTTGCCTCCACCCAGGAGCAGATGCTCCAGACTCCTGCACATCAGAGCCCAGATCCAACAAGCTCCCCAAAATGAGAACCATTCTTTGAGTGAAAAGCATTCACAATCCATGTAAATTAGCTTCACATGACTTAACTAGCACCATGTAGGAAATCCGTCACACAAATGCAACAGGAATAGAGTCACATTTTCCAGGGAAACATATACTAGCCTTAATCATTCACTTCCATTTTATATTCCTCTGCCTCATTTACTAAACACTTTCCAAAAGATGAAGCTGGGGGTCCTACAGAGAGATTGTTTCTTCCTGTGTGCAAAGCTGATGCATCTCGCTATGTTTCTATTTTTCCAGTGTCAGAGGAAAGGTTTCTGTACAAAACATGTTTCATTTTGCAAACACAAATGATCGCATGCATTGGTCTTAGAGCAGAAAGTTCTGAGACATCAGGAGGATCTTCATAATTATATTAGGAAAGCAGCCATGAGTTTATAGCAGTCAGCTTTGTACAGATGTGACATGAAAAAGGGAGGTTCAGGCTAAAAGGGATCACCTATCTCATGAACTCTAACAACTCAGAATCACAACAAGCATGCAGTGGACTCTCCGCACCAGAGACCTCAAGAGATTGTCTCTACCCATCACAATTTTTGTAGCAAAAAACCATCAGCCAGAACAATAATGTGTCACAAGAAGAACAGAAGGTGACCAGGGGCATTGCCAGTGTCTGTACCTGGCAAGAGATGTGCTAAAGGGAATGCTCAGAGGATGCTACAGAGCCCATCCCAATCTAAGTCAAGACAGGTGCAGGCAGAGTCTCCAGAGAGTACCACATCATAAAACCATGGAATGGCTGAGGTTGGAAAGGACCTTGGAGATGTCTAGTCCAGCCTCTTGCAGGTCCAGTTAGAGCAGTTTGTACAAGGTCTTCTCTACTTGCTTTCTTAGACACCTCCAAGCATAGAGGTGTCACAACCTCTCTGGGCAGCCTTTTTAGGGCCTGGGCAACCTCATCGTGACAAAAATCTAAATCAGGATGGGTCCCTAAGACTGTCACTGTATGTATACCACATACAGTGACAGTCACCAATGGCACCTGTGACCACTAGTGAGCCCCAGAGGGGACTTATCCCAGACTGACAGCTCCCTCGGCTTACTTTGCAACTCAGAAATAAAAGAACAGGGAGCATGATCTAGAGTTGCCAGGGTGGCCTGGATATGCGCCAGCCAGACAACTGGCTGCAAGACTTGTCAGACCAAGGGAAGTGTAGTAGTGGTGAGCCTACACACCTGCACTACTTGAGATATGTCTGTACCACCACGAGACTTTACAATTGCAATATTCTCCATCCACATTTCAACTATTCCACGTATCCACCACTGTGCTGGTACCAGAGCTACCAGGGGAGATCATGTAGGATGTCACAGCTAAGGTCAAACAGGCCTTTAATATTTACAGCTTTTCTTTTACTGCAGAGAAATCACATTATGTATCTATATAAAAATATAAAGGTGCTCCATATGTTGTTATTTCTCAAGAGTACCTTCAACTTTAAGTCACATCAAAGGCTGGGAAAATCTAACTTGCTCATGAATCTTTTTGTTCATGCTTTCATTGGGATGAAGTAGTCCAAGAAACACATTGCTGAGTAAAGCAGCTTTTTCAACATTGTGAGACCAGGTAAAAAAAACCCAACAAGAAATAAAAGCATTGGAGGGAATGGGGAGGGAATAGGTAGGAATCCTAAGTTCCAACTCACCTCCGAAACTCAGAAATTATTCTGTGTACCTGGTGCAGTTGTCTGCTATAGAGGTGACTAACTGAGAAGCAAAAGATGGAACTGGTTTAACAATTTAATGACGTGCTAATAGACTACACATTTCTTTGATAAGTTGCTCTCTTTAAAAATTCCCTAAGCTCTTCACAGCAATAGATTCCTCTTCTGGATCTTAGAGACTTGTGACAAATGGTTGCCTGAGTATAAAATTATCTATAAGTACGGCTTTGTAACATTTCCAGCAGACTTCCCTGCTTTCTGTTGGCTCTTCATCTTCAGTGTAGAAACACATGTAACATTAATAGTGAAGGCAGAGGTCTTGAGACTCTCTCCAACTTCTCTAACACGTTACAAAAAGCCCAAATATTTCTGTTTGTGAAAAGCAAGGCTTTTCCTAAAATTGTGTTTACTTACATACATGAAAAGGTATGCTGTGTGCTTAGCAGAGGTTTTTTTGTTCATAAAACCTTCAAAGCAGTTTTATTCTTCAAAATGTTATTCTTCAAAATCTTCCATCATTATTTTGTTTTTGTTTTCTTGCCTTCTTTTGGTAAGTCAAACTCATTTGTTAAGTGAGACCTGATCCCTACTTTCTGCTTAGCCAGTTGCCTGCTCTGAGTGCAATGGATACAAATTCATTCAGTGGCGTCTTGTTAGAACATGAAAATTTTGAATACTGAAGGAGAGAAGAGGCTGATTTTAATTTGCCACTGAAGATGTAGCGAACAAGGTGATCCATTGGGCCTTTTGGAGAGAAACAAATAATGAAGATAAATGCAGTAAATACTTGAAACATGACTTCGTAGGAAAAGCCTGAGAAAAAGACTTCAAGCTGGACTCTGTGCTGTTACATCTCAGGCAATACATTTTATATGGCATACGTAATGCACATTAAAAGACTTCATTTGGTGAGTTGCACTGACAACTGGCTTTGTTCACCTTTGTGCTTATTTAAAACAGGTTATTCCATGCAGCTGTTAAAGAAACTGTGCATGCACACACACACTCACACATATTTGCACACAGGATTTTTTATTACTTCTCAGATCTTTCTAAATAAGTCTTCCTGCCTAGGTTTTAAATTATTTTTCTCTTTACAGCATGAAAATCGCCCTACATTAGAATCTGCTGCCTTTTATGGAAGCAGGATTCAAAACTTTAACAAAAGCATTTCTGACTTTTTTTTCCTATTGCACACACCCATCCCCTTCTTTTTGGTTTTCTGCTTTCTTAACACGTGTATGATCCTTCTGATAGCTGGAAAAGCTCAGCATATCCAATACTGGTGCAACTCTCTTAAGTAAAAGTGATTACAGCTGAAGCAGGACCCACCAAAGTTACTACTGTTTTGTAGTATGATTTGATCACTATTTTGTGAATAAGCACCAGTAGTCTCATAGAAGCCTGCTGCGACCCGTTGACCAAAGCATCTCTGGAGCCAGGGGAAGAGGTGTCCAGGACTTTAGGGAAGTGCACATGGCAGGATGGTTCCATGCTGCACTCTATGGACCTGCCATTGTTAGTGCTGGCTGCTTCACCTACCTGTGCTCCATCAGAGCACCCTACTAATGCTGTCTTTACCTGCTCTGGGCTCCACCCTTGTTTTTCTGAATTACTCACGTTTGATGTGCTAGGTGTTCTTGTGGAAAAAAATAGGTGGAAGACTGAGCTCAAGGCCTGCAGTGGGAACCATGCCTGTTCTCAGTTTATGCAGAGAAAATTAGTCTTTTGGGAGTGCCTTGGCCTCTTTTGCTCAAGCTGGGTCTGGAACATGAAATTAAACCTGACTGATTTTCACCTTTGTGTTGCTTTTGTTCTGTTGGCCTAAACCTGTCTCTCTGCTATTCCTCGTCCTTTACCTTCTAGGTCCCTCAGTTCAGTTCTTGCCCTGTTGCTCTAACTCCTGCTGACCTTTTCTGGACTTGCTTTTCTTCTGTGCTTCTTCACACTGACCCCTCCTCAAAGCAAGGTAATACAGTGACTGATTGGGGTTGAAAGGCACCTGAGTCCTACACCTAAAACTAAAGGTTGTCCACCTCGCTGCTTCCCATTTGGCACATCACTGAAATAATGTGGAGCGCAATCAATGAAGAATTTTAAAATGAGAGGATAAAACAAACAAAACAACCCAAACCAAAACCAAAACCAACCAATGTACATATAAATTTGAATATTCACAGGCACCGGATTTTTGAGCAGATCTGTATTTGGCTTGCCCAAACGTGCTGTTGCACGTCCTTGGTAGTCCCGTCGTCTTGTCTGAGCTGAACATCATTTTTCACCTCAGGTTATTTGGGCCTTATGAAATACTTATCTTTAAAAGCAAGGGCCTTGTTCTGAGGACCAGAGGTATGGGCTGACCACAGCCATCGCACGAGGATGGGAGTCAGAGGTGTTTCCATTAGAGGAAAGACTTATAAGGGGCATGACTCTTGCACCAGCACCCCTGTATTACTTCATCCATGCGTGGCATGTCTGGTTTTATTTCTCTCCTTAGTCTGAAAAAATTCTAGCTTGCACTACCCCTTTCCAAGGTGATGTTCTGACCTTCTGAGTGTTTGAGTGGTGAAGAAAAGGACAGGGAAAACTGAGGTTGCAAAATGGAGAGCAAGCAAGGAGAAACCGGCCCAGTTTCATACACTAAGTGTGAATTAGAAGGTTCTGTGCTTGCCTTTGCCTTAAAATTTCTTTCTACCATGTCTGTGTTGCTCTCTGAATAACTGCAGAGCTTCACTTCCACTGAGCATACAAATCACTATTATTTTTAAAAATCTTATGGTGACATAAGTGCAAAAGATGTCTTATGCACAAACAGGCAAAGGTTTACAGCCTCCTTGGTAGAATTAATAAGCAATACTGACCAAAAATAATTCAAGGGCATAATTCATCTGTAGAAATTATGAAAAAAAGTTTTTGTTATTGTTAACATTATTATTGTTACTACTACAACTACTATTATTATTATTATCATGAACCAAAATGCATATAGAAGTTACATAAAAATGTAATCTTACATGAAATATGTATTGTTGATAAGTTAATTTTCTGGAGAGAAAACTCTCATGCAAAAGCTGTAACTCCACTCAAGAAACTGCTGTATGTAATACATTTATATATGCATGTATAGACTTCTACAGGTACGTGCATACACACATTTCAGAATTCCTACTCTGATTCTCATTAATCCCATTAATTAAGAAGAGCTCTACTGACTTCAGAGGAATTGCAACAATGCCAGCTTTGTGCTCATAAAATCCAGCATCAGGATGGCATGTTTACAGATTAATTATTTCCTAAGACCTGAAGAAGCTGCATGTGGAGAGCTTGGTGTGCTAATGACGGGCACAAGGCAATAGTGCTTGCCACCGAAAGCAAGTTGGACCAGCAGCACTTGGTCTGTCAGGCCAGTCAAACCAGGACAGACTCTTCTCTATTGTAGATTAACCATGCCCACATCACATGAGCTGTGCAACAACAACTGCAAGCGGCAGTACCCCGTTCTCCACACCACCCGCCTGCCTTTCACCAGTACAGGAACTGTTCTTCTCCTACTGTTTTTGGAAACCAGGGTTGTATCCCAGTCGGTAATTTCCAAAATGAAAAAATGTTGAAAGCAATGCATCATTTTAAAACAAGTGAAGTCATCTAGTTAACGACTGACATTTAAATGATGAAAGAGAATACATCTATCCCTTTCCAGTTCTCTGAAAATAAACATTTTAAACGGAACTGTACAGGAACTTTCATTCTGTGATATATATACTTGTCACCAAGAGATACTTTTTCAGCTATGACATAATTGCTATCATGAGAAAAGCATTGCTGTCATTCTGCTATAATTTAGCCTCATTTTCTGCTCATTTCTTTATCTTTTCTCATTAGGGCATTACATACTCAGCTATGTTACTATTAATCATTCCCTAACATAAGCAGCTGAATAACAGAGCTGTGTGAGTAATTAATTTTTCAGTTTCAGAGCTGAATCAAAAATTCAATAAGTATCAAGAAAAAAAAAGTCTTAATTTTTCTCTCTCATTCAAGTGAAAAAAGTGTTTCATGTGGATTTCAGTGAAACATTTGTTTTTCTCAAATCAGTAGTTTTATTTCTATCTTTGTCATTTTAAGAAAAGCAACAGACAGAGAGAACCACATCTTGGCACAATTCACCAAACCAACAGCTGAAAAATGCTCACTTTTTCAGAAGATGAAGTGATCTGCCTGGACCAATGAATTCCTATCTGGGGGAATTTGAATACTCAGACACTGACCTACAAGAAGATTTTCACCTCTTTGGTGAAAAGAACTCAAAATTACGTAAATGACTTGCAAAAGTAGAACAATTTTGCCCAGGAAGAATGGGAACAGGCACCCCAAGGGACTAGTGATGTGACCAGGAGGGCCTCCTCAGAGAGGTGGATTCAGGTCCCAACAGACTGACTGAAGGATTGAAAGTCTCCCATGGTCCAGGGGAATGACATAATCACAAGGTAATTTGATATGGTTCTTTGACTGGCTGGTCTGGTGAATTAAGCCACCAGATTTTTTTTTTTTTGTTAACATTTATAATAATCTTACATCCTAAATGGCATGTTTTAATGAGTTTTTAAAAAGTTAGTTGGAACACTAACTATGGCAACACAATATTATAATGAGGCACCTACTCAGGTACTTTACAAATATGTGGTGAATTATACATTTTGCATGTCTTTCCCCTCAGTCCTTGGCACAGGCCTTGGCAAATTTCAAGAGAACACTTTGTTTGGATATGTGCACCCCCTGGATTTTTTGTTTCTGTCTTATGATTTTTCCACATATAAGCCTTCAAAATAAATGAAAATTGAAATGATGCAAATATAAAACTCATTATTCTCCATTGCTGCTGGAGTTACTGCAGGAATGAGAAGGGAATGCTCAACTTAGCCCCCTCTTGGGGAAAGAAGGTGGAAAAAGCATTACATCTGTTTAGGGTTAGGAAAGCTTCTATATAGCCTCACTGCGTCACAGTAGCCCCCCTAGTCAGACAACATCTTGAGGTTCTTCACACAACTTAGTGGAAATTATTGGACCATATAGAACAGGTTTTGAATATTAGCAGGGCATTAATGTAAGTAGTAGGTCATGTACTTCCCTAATTGGTCTCTGCATCTCTGCACAGGTTAACTTTCATTTAAACATAAAGCAAATATCCAACATGTCCAACCTTGAGTGCCTATTATCATGTATTTATGCTTGTAAATAATTGGCATCTGTCTAAATTTTTTAGAAATCCACTGAAACCTGGCACTTCAGCTGAAACCTGTTTCTAATCTTTCTGAATGAGGAAGCAATTTTCCCTACGTGACCCTGATTCAATTCTTGTTTTCTTTGCCTAAAAAAATGACAAGTTAAAAAGATGGCCTCTGTAGAGCTGTGAACTGATATATAATAACTCTGAAACATGCCAAAGACCCTTTAAATGTTAAAATTGTTACCTATTGCACCCTGGACAGAGTTTGAGTTCATGAGTAGATTTTGAATGAAGTCATTTTTCCCCCCCTGTCTGACCCTGGGAGCATTTGAATTGATGATTTTAGCAAGCAAAGTTTCAAGAATAATGAGCCACATATAGTTTTGTATAATAATTCTCTCTCAAGGGCTGTGAAGCTGATGCCTACTTAGAAAAAATTTTGGAAGAATAGCTTAAACAACACATGATGCCATTTTATATAATCCCAGAAGTGACTGAAAGACCGGACAGTTTTGAGGACTATCCAAGTGTAAAGAGATGGATTTGGATTAGTCCCAGCTCACATTGTGTAACACTTGCAATACTTTCATATTGTTTCTCCACAGTCAGATGTGGCTGTTTGTTCTCTCATTTTTAAATTACCTTTGGAACCATTTTGTTGGAACTTGGGACCAGATTCATTAGTTAAAAGATAAACTTTGAACTGTCGCTGCCTTACAGTCAGATAGAGCTGTGAAACAGAACCTACAAAATGGATGACCTTCAGATTTACTTAACTGTGCAGAAATTGTATTTGTCATTGCCAAGTTTTTTTAATTATTTTTTTAATAGACTACCACAGAATTTGTGATCTGTGATCCTGTGAATATATGACATTTACAGAAAATATCCAGCATTTCCAAACCATACAGATAGCATGTCAGCCTAAAAGAAAAGAATAAAAACTGTACTGCTGCCCTCGTATTCTAAATTATAAGATTAAAAGTTCAGAAATGCACTTACTGAAAATTAGACAGACAGTGTCTCAGTACTCTACTACAGCCAGTAATGTGCAGTCAGATGAGTAACTACTGTAGGCAATGCTGAGTTCCCACAGTGCCACTGAGCCGGCTTTTCCTTTTTTAGGATCACAATTTGGACACCAGGACACAGAAACAGCCACCATATGAGAAAAAAACAGTACCAGTATGGCTAAGAACTCTTGGGGGAAAAAAAGATTGCAAAACTGTTTCTGTAAAGTAATTTAGTTTTCAGGCTTTAAAGGAATCACCAACAGATTACACGGTTATGGGCCAAGTGTAAGTATGGGATCTTACATCTCACCCCAATATCTCTGTATGAGGCTATTCCTACCATAAAATTTGGTCTTACAGTGTTAAATCACAGAGACTTATTAGTCTGAACACTTTATATATGTGGCTTGATTGTTCTCTAAGCGAGTAATTGACTGACAGATATTCTGCCCTGCTGTCTTCCTGCCAGCTTCATAAAAATAATGAGAAAATACAAACTGGAAAGATAACACACACAACATCTTCAAGCTGTATTACACTCCAGCCTTTGCAGTTGCTTAGGTCCATGAAATAGAGGGAAACAAAAAGGCAAGCGCTTTCCAATGAAAGACTTGGTGCTGCCGTCTTGTGGGAAAAGGAAGAAGGGGAAATTTGTTAATAAAAGCAGAAATGCGTAAACGGAAAAAAATATTTTAAAAACTTGTTAACATCAACACCCTCATTTTTGTTTCAAGACGGCTGTATGCTTTATTTCTCACACATCAGTTTCCTTTGCAGGTGATGCAGGCCCAGAATTACATCACCAGCAGAGCAGCCAAGAGCATCTTTGTGCCAGGATGACCGAAGCCAAGAGGAATGTATTATCACAGCCCTCCGAGGGACTTGCCAGTGCATTCCTTGCTGGGGGTGCTGTGATGGGGGAGGCAAAGAGGAGACAATTTTACGTGAAGACTGAAAGGAAACTTTGTGGAGGAAAGATCTGGGGTCACAGTCTTGCTGTCTCCTCTAAGCAGATCTAATTATGGCCATGTACTTCAAAAAGAGGGTTTAACTAAAACCAGATTTAGCAGGGCAATGCTTAGGAAGTACAGACTGAATCCTCGGCCTTGTCTTTGAGGAAAACATGAAATGCTTCAGTGCACTAGGAACACTGTCTCTGTGGTTGTAAAGAATAATTTGAAGCAGCATGGAAAGCAAGAACCAATTTAAAATCCTCATCACTTCAATTAAATCTTACAATGAAACATGGCTAAGCATAATATCAATGCTTTAGGACAAACAACACTTAGACATTGGGTGTATATTTACTGACACCTTGAGTGGTGGGGTTACAGAGTCTCAGCAGTCTCACGGGCCATGGTGGAAATGATCGAACTGCTCACCAAGCAGTCACACAGATCCCCCATGACAGAGCTCCAGCAAGGCCTTTCTGCCACATCACACCCTCTATTCGGTCACCCACTTCCCATGCTAATAAAAGAAACTCCCTACTCCCTCCTCCTCCCGTTTTTTTAAGTCTTTTAGGCTATTTCTTTAACCAGTCCTGGATAGCAGTGGTCCTCACAGCAAGCCTCTTTCTGAACCGTTAAAATCAGTGGGAGCTTTCCAGTGCTTTTAATAGCAGCAAAATGTGCTGTCAACAAACGGGATTAAAAGAAGGGTACAAGACAAATTCTTCAGAGATTAGCACCTCTAAAAATGTCAGCATTTTAAACCCCGTCTCCTAGGTCAATCAAGAAGTGCTAAGGTTACACAGAGCTCTACCCTCTTCCACCAGAACAAAAAGCCCTGCTGATCAAATGAAAAAGTTTATAATTGGTCCTAAAGATTCCCCCCACCCATCCCACTTCCCTAAAGGGGAAGGCAAGAGGGCTGGGACTAGGCAGAACAGAGAACAACCAAGTACCATTTCATGCTAAGCCTGTTTTACACATGAATTTTTGGAGTGGCAAAGTACCAATAGCTGGTTTAGCTGCAGCCAGCTCAGCCCAAACTCAGACCACCAGCTCTCCGCACTAGGAAGGCTAATTTTATCCCTGAGGCTGCTGTTGCTGCCTCATCTTCTGCTCTCCAGGTGTCCACTGCAAGCTACATTGTCAGTGGCAGTTCTGACCAGACCCCTCATTCTCCATCTGTCAGACCAGAGACTTTTTACCCCACCATCTGCCAGCCAAGGTCTCTGAGAGGGCCCAGGGGCCTCCAGCTCTTCTCTGTATTTCTCAGCCTCCTCAGGAGGAGGAGAAATCTCCCCAGAAATATGTCTGCTTTTGCATTCCTGGGGATAGGAAATGACCAAGGACAACTTGATGGTACAGGAACAGCAGCTGAGGTGAGCAAGTATTGAGAAGGGAAATTTGGTCACATAGAAAAATAGAAAACACTGTCTGTAACTTTCAAACATCATTAGATCCGATTATAGCATACTATAGGGAAATTCGCAAAACACTTCGGCCACCATGTCTGCAGAAGCACCTTCCACTAAAACTATCAGATTTCTTTCATCTCCGTCTGGCAAATGGTTGTCACTACTCTTTTCCTGTAACATGCCAACTTTTCCCACAATCTTCCTTCAGGTCAGTTGCACTTGGTCTTGCAGAGCCAATACCAGCCAGGCGCTCCAGCTTTCTCCCTTTACCCTCCCAGCTGTCTACATTTTGAATACCCCAGTCTTATACTTTTCATGCATAATTATTCTTGACAAATCATGATTTCCTGATACTTCCTTCCTGTGCGAGGCTGACCTAACAATTAGTCCCTCGCAGGAACGGTTTGCTTTCATATCATGTTGTTGTAGGTGGATTAGAGATAATGTATGAAAGTGTATGTAAAAAAATATTCCAAAGTAAATACATTAAGAGAGCGCTAGACATACATTAGAACTGAGGCATATTTCCTCTCTTAGAGAATTCCTCTTTTTCCTTTGTTCTAACGTTCAGAAGACAGCAAAAGCAGATGTGGCCTGCAAAAGTTGATGTGGACAATGGTTAGGAAAGGTTGATAAAATACTGTGAGGAAAGAATCACTGAAATTACTTAGATTCAGGACAAGAATTATCACTGCTCTCATTGTAGCAGACTGCTGTGAGATGGCCATCCCACAGCACTGTTCTTCCTCCGGCTCACCCTGTCTCATTAACATTATAACTGTGAGTGCAGCAGAGTGGCTGACGGGCAAAGTTCACCTCTGTGTCCCTTTTCGTTTTCATGGAGACTACAAGTCTGTTCAGTTCTTAATAAAATAACCCTCAAAGCACCACAGTAAAATGAATTATATACGTCGTGGTACTTATAAAACAAGAATGCTGTGCAGGATCTTGAAAAATGCCTTTGGACAGGTCAGTTCTCTGTCTCAATATGCAGATTAGGTGAGTAGGAGTTTTTTGTATGTTTTATCCTACTGCAACTTAATCTTTACAGTTCAAACTCTTTCTTTTTGACAAAATCTATTGTCAGCTTGGAGCTTTCCTAAGAAGTCATCCCATCACTCTTTCTTTCTTTCTTTCTTCGTGAATATAGCCCTCAAACAATACTACTTCTAGTTTTTAATATCTACAAAGATATGGGGGCAGCCTCAGTTTCATGTGCACTCAGCAAACAAAGGTGAGGAGTTGAGATAATTTAAGACTGTATGCTAATATGTGGTTTACAGCCCATCCTGATTTTGCTAATCTGCTCTGTGAGTGATCTGGGAGGAGGACTCCCAGAAAAAGGAGGATTTTCTATGTTTAGCTAAATGCCATATCCTCTCTACTTGGTGGCTACTAACTTGAAACAGATTTTCTCACTAGTGCCATAGGCAAACAAAGTGGATTAAATAGTGAACATCAGGTTTCTGGTGTTACTCAACATAGATCAACAGGGCTTCATCACTGCAATTATTCCCCTGCAGCCACCAGTACAGAGTCACCACTGACTAAAGCCAATGGCCTTAGTTGCACTTAAGATCTGCTTTCAGGAGAAATTCAAACTCAAATTTTCCTTTTTTAATTGCTGTTTTTAAAAAACCGATAAAATGGAGAAAACCTGAAGTTTGAAAGAGCAGAAAGGGGAAGAGAAAATGCCCACAGAGATGAGACTTGATATCTTGATAGCAGTAGTAATGTAGGACAAAAATCTTTTTAATCACTTGATTGAAGGAAGTTAGTTCAAACCAGGTCATAATCTTAGACTATTTAGTGGCCTTCACAAATTGAGAGGGAATAATAAGAAGGCAACAATTGTCAAATGAATGTGAATATAAAATGTAAAGACAAATGTAAATGGTATTTTAATAGCACTTTTGTAGCATTTTGGTGGCTTCATGTCCACACATAAATGGATATTCAGCATAGAAAGAAAATGGCAGTTATGAGAATCAGATGTGAAATTGCTCTTTACTTGGAAAAATAACACATTTTTTATTTTCTATTATGACAATCAAATTGCTAGCATATAGAAGCATTTTTTTCCTTTAAAGTTTGCCAGTCAGCCCAGGAAAATAGAGACAGAAAAATATAACAGCTATTATACCAGGAAATATGGTCACTGTAGCTCATGTGCCACCTACTCAAAGCTGGCGCTGAACTGAGTTCAGGGAATACACCAAACAATTTCGCTCCTGGCTTTTTGCAAATGACTGCCACAAACCTGTGGTTTCCTCAACAGCATTTCTTCTTTGAACTTGCCTTAAGTATTTTTCTCAGAGCTTTTTTTTTTTTTTAAAAAAAAAAAAAAGAAAAAAAACATCATGTATTGATTTCAAGCAATTTGGTATGAGCATGAAAATTTCACGTTGAAAAACTGAGTGCTCAGTCTTCACCTAAAGTAGGTGGTCTTTCTTCTCTTAGAGGCACAGAGACTCTTCCCTCAGGCAGGATAAACACTTGGAAAAAACAATCTGGAGTGTATAGACTGTGAGATAAACACTGCAGATGCCACAGGCTAGGCACATTTTTTAAAACATGGAAATATTTTCCTCCAGGGGAAGAGAGAACTTGCCTGAGGCACGTGTCTTCAGAGATATTAAAAAGAATGCAAATGGTTTTTGATTTTTCAAGCCTAAATGTGAAGGGCATGGCAAAGTCCCACCACTTGTGTGCTAGTATCCTAATATGTGTTATGGTTTTCCTTACCCTGTCTTCCTGCTGCGACAACAGTGCTCTGGCCTGCATGAAATGTAGCACTTAGCTAAGCAAGCCAGTCCCAAACTTAGCCAACATAAATAACATCTGATCAAAAGCTACCTGGAGGTGAACCCAAAACAGGCATGACTAATTCAAAACAAATCCATTTCTTAATTCAAGCGCACACGACAGGAACATTCAGTGGTATTCCTCCAGCTCTAGATTTGCACAGTAATGTACTTACTAATAATGTGAGTGGACTGACGTTTACAAATGGTTTACACGTGAGTTTAGTGTCATTTGAACACAGAAAATACCAGAGCAAATCACTGCTGAACCCACAAACACTGGGACACTGGGTATAGTCTTTGCACTGTCTCAGGTACTCACCTCTCCCGCTCCTGTTCCAAGAGGTTGGTAAAGTCATCACTCTTGTTCATGTAATCTGTATGTTTATGTTTCTCATTTTCTAGCTCATAAACTGTCCGACGATGGCACTTTTCTGCCAACAGGAGCTGTTCCAGCATGCGCCGATACGTCTCTTTCTGCTTTTCTTCAAGTCTGTCTAGCTGGATTGTAGGAGAGGAGAACAGACTGTTTTAAAGGTGTCCTTGGTTACTTCATCTGATTTATTAACCAACAGTGTTCTGTTTGGTAAATGTGAGTCCCACAGTTTTATATCTTGGGCTTTATGTAAAGCAGTGACTAGAAATAACTGTCCTGTGAAAGTAATGATTTATTTGGAGACATATTAGCAATAAACATTTGCACAGTTTTCACATACACAGAGGGCAGAACTTCACTTAGTTTTAGGGTAACAAATTTGTTGCTGTGCAGAACATCCCCTATGGTGAGGTGCTGTGCACACTTTTTTCATTTCGCACCCGAAAAGCTGTAGCTCAGACCTCAGACTCTGGGAGCCTGAGTTCACGCACCTATACTAGACACCTACGTGTAGAGCGTAAAGTGTAATCTCAAGGCTGAAATTTGAGTTACGCATCTTCAACGCACCTGTTAATCTGCTGAGATAATCTATTTAGATTCAGTACAGATTCAGTTTTACATTACCAAGTGCAATTCATTACAAGCCTTAGGGTTTTCCCCTCAGCCTGTTTTTTGACAGAAATTATCTTTCTTTATTTGCAACACTTTACCTTTTTTGCCTTCTGTAATTTTTTAAATTAATTTAATATGCCAGTTATTATTCAACAAACACTAAGGTCAGGAAGGTGTGTCTGAAAAGATGCCAGGGCACTCCAAAGACACCAGGCTGCCAAAGCAGCCCACTGCCCTGGTACTTCCCTGCTTGCCTTTCCATGGCACAGTGTCTGGCTGAGCCTGCTCTGCCCACCCCCTGCCCTTACCATCTTCATTGGCCCCAGGTGCGCCGGGCAGCTGTTGCTTCACAGGGTGCCTCAGCAAAACTAAGGGACGTAGGAAAGCAGGAGGACTCTGGCAGTTTGATCTCCAGAAACTGACGATAGCAGTCAAACAGTCGTTGCATTTTATACAGGACACAGGTTTGGTTAATCTTTTGAGAGAGATCTTGGCACTTAATTTTGTCACCATTCTGTTTTAGTTTCAACATGACCCTTGTGAACCTACACGTGACAAAGTTTTACTTTTTTCACTGAGGTCCCTGTCAAATTATCAGCTTCTTTAGAAAAAGACCTTGCTAAACTCTTTTAATCTTGTTTGACAGTGTTTTTTGCATGCTCCCACATGCCAAGGTTGGTTTGCTGTCCTTATTTACTTGTCATCCCCAAAATTCCAGGAGATGTTTCAATGAGAATAAACACTATAAATATATCCCATGGCAAACATAATTCCTGGTGAACAAATTAAATGTTCTAATAGGAGGAACTGTGAAGATTTGGGCAGCCACTACAGTATGTTGTTGCATGCTCTTTCTCCATGCCCTGGACTGTTATGAAACTATAGACATGAGCAATGGCTGTTTATTTTGGCACTCACACTGGCCTTAGACATTCCCAGGTCTATTCTGCATTCATTTATTACTTATATTTTAAAGCAAAGGGTCAAGTCCTATAGGTCTCTATTAGGGGCTGAACTGACTTTGGAGTTCTAGAGCTTAAGTGATGCAAAGTGAATACGGATTTATGATCCCATAAATATCGTCAAAGTCAATCTCCAAAGGTCTTCTTTGCTTAACTACCCACATGACAGTGGTCTTGTATGCCAAGAAAATCAAAAAGTGCTTACCAGTGCTGTAAGCAATAGAGGTTGAAGCCTATAATTGAAAGGAATTTAAAAACCAGAAGGCAACACCCGAAGATTTTGGTCTTGCTTAACAGCACCAGCCCTAAGAATCATACAACCTCTTTATGGTTTGTGTTCAAATCCAGTGACTCCACTTACAAACTGTTCTGCTTTTGAGTGAACAAGACTTTCTTTGATTTCTTGTCATTGTACAAGTTCTGTGTTATCCCCTTGAGTGCTTTGCACATGTTCAAAATATGTGGGTCTCACTTCTGGTTAGGATTCCCCCTGCACAGGCATAATGTTGTAAATCAGTTACCTCTGAAATTGGTTTTTCATAGACATCTTCCCCTATAGACTTTTCTTGGGCAAGGATGGCATCCCTGTGTAGCACTCGCAGCACATTCTGTGGAGCTGCAGACCCATAATGAGCTTCTAAAACTTCAGGTTTGGTTTTCTCTGTCTTCAGCATGTGGATCACATCCTCTCTTGCCTGTAATATTGCAAATCATTACCATAAGCCAACTTATTAACCAACAGGGAAAACAGGGAAAATAGGGGCATTTCATATGTACAGGCTGCATACACAAAAATAAAATAAATTAGAAAAATGCCGGGTTGCCAATGCAAATATAAAAACTTCAGGAGTTATCAGAGTAAACATGATCTGTGCAATACAAATGCTGTCCTTAAAGGCATTAAATATTCTATTCCTGCCTGCCATTACATTTGAACAATATGAATTTTTATCTGGGTTGCAACTATAGCAAGGGAACATCATTATTTCATCTTATTTGCTGCCCATGCTGTTCCTTGACTGGGATAAGGAAATGAGTAGAAGAAGCAGCACAAGTGAGCTGAATTAATATTTCGTGGACAGCTTTAAATCAAGTACTTCCGAGACACTCCTACCTGAATCTGTGACTAAATACTCTCTTCAAGTAACTTTTGAAATAAATTTTTCTAGTTTTCGTTTCTTTAAACAAAACCCTAGAAATTTTTCAGACCCTGGTTAACCAGCAGAACTGGCATCAGACATGGAAAGGCTGAGCAAACCCTGCTGGCAGTGGAGGAAGGCTGCTGACCCTGGAGCCAGGGCTGGGAGCCTTGGGGCACCTGTGGCAAAGGGGAGCTCCTGCTCCCTGCTCCCTGCTCCCTGCCCCCTGCCCCCTGTCCCCTGCCCCAGGTGGGTGTCCCCAGCTTCAGGCAGCAGGAGCAAACACCTGGGCATGATGAGACTGTTCTGCAAGGCCACCTGGCTTTTTAGGGCTATGCTGTGGACACACACTTAATCCGGAGCTCTGTTTCTAATGGCACTTGCCAACACCTGTTAAGCCATATGTAAAATGGGGGCATTTGCTTGTCTTTCAAGGTGTCTTTATAAGGCCATGGTCCAGGGAAGGGCTGTAAAACCTGCATGTCTTTGGTGGGCATAAGGGAGCTCCTGGATTTCCCTGGAGAGCATCTTTCCCACAGGCTCAAATGGCTGGGGGAGCAGAACAGCATGGGCACCAATTTTTCTCTCGCCTGCCTTTTTGACAATGTGTATGAGCTTGGGAAGTAAATTAATGGCCAGTCTTCGCGAACGAAGAACCGGGGAAGGTCTTTACACCTTCCAGCCTGCGCATTGGATTTTTTAGGT
>JAWMRA010000113.1:84413818-84467887 GCA_035584735.1 Pseudotriccus pelzelni | reverse complement strand
GCTTTTGTCCGGAAATTCATCCGGACAAACTATTTTCAATCCCCAAGGAGGGGGACTTTTGCAAACCCATGACAACTGCATATTGCATCATACAAAGTTCTTTTTTATAAAAATTCAATAAATATTTTCTCTCCTGTACCAGGTATCTGAAGTAGCCTTGTTTGTATCGCTCACCTGGTGATGCTAGCCATGCAAAATGCTGGCTAATGACATAGAATCACAGAATCACAGAAGTCCTGAGTTGAAAGGCACTCACAGGGATCATCAAGTCCAGCTCCTGGTCCTGCACAGGACAGCCCCAAGAATCACGTCATGTGCCTGACAGGATTGTCCAAATGCTTCTTGAACTCTGTCAAGCTTGGTGCTGTGACCACTTCCCTGGGGAGGCTGTTCCAGTGCCCAACTACGCTCTGGGTGAAGGACCTTTTTCTAATATCCAACCTAACCTCTCCTGACACAGCTTCATGCCCTTCCCTTGGGTCCTGCTGGTTACAAGAGAGGAGAGATCAGTGCCTGCCCCTCTGTTTCCCTCTGTGAGGAACTTGTAGACTGCAATGAGGTCTCCCCTCAGTCTCCTCCAAACTGAACAAACCAAGGGACCTCAGCCACTGAATGGCTTCCCCTCAAGGCCCTTCACCATCTTCATAGCCCTCCTTTGGACACTCTCCAATAGCTTTATATCTTTCTTATGTTGTGGCACCAAAACCACACACACAGGACTCAAGGTGAGGCTTCACCAGCAACATGTGTGCATAGTTTTTCTTGCAAGGCAGACGCTGTGTACAGCAAAGTCTTTTCTTGCCTTTTCATCTTAGCTTAATTTCCTAATACTTGAAACTGTGGAGTTCGCTTGCTTGAATTTCTTTTAACATTTTTGGACTCAAGTCTATGTACATGATCATAGAATCATAGAATCACAGAATCATAGAATTAACTGGGTTGGAAGAGACTTTCAGGATCATCAGGTCCAACCCTTGATCCAACCCTTGATGTACCCTGGAGGTAAAGAGATTACTTCAGTGATGAAAAGTGATCATCATTGATTATTGATTTTGTAGAAAAGTTAAGTGAAATATATTCAGAAATACAAATGATCCCTCATGACCCTGAGGGAATGGAACAGAACTATCCTGTCTTCTTCACACTGTGCAGAACTTTCTGGCCTTGTATGAAGCCTTTGGAGCTATACAGCATATTTCATTTTATTGTGCATTATCTTATGGTGATAACACAGAAAGTATTTCTAAAATCAATACTGGAGAAGAGGCACATGATAGAGCAGCTCATCCACTGCACAAACTTTCTGAAGTGGCTCCAGAAGAATTACATCAGAAATTAATTTGTCCTCTTATGTTTAAAAATGTCCCTGTTAAAGATCGCAGAGCGGAGGAGAAGCAGCACTGAGAAATGTATTACTTCTTACAGCAAGCTTCAAAACAGATCAAATGAGCACTAGAAGACATCTGTCTGTTATTTCCTGCCCACACAGCTTTGTTCTACTCTATTGCCAGAGCGCTCCATGGATGACATCACTTTTTCTGAAGAAAAAAGGCCACAAGAGCCTTTCACTGACATAATTAATTATCTGTAGTCTGGGCCACAGCCAGCAAAATTCCCATAGCAAGGCCCTGAGAAGTATTAACTCCACACTGCATGATGTTTTCAGAATTATTAGGTTCTGGGATACCCTGTCTTGTCTTTTCACACTGAAAGAGTGCTTTGCTTGATATTATCAAACCATGGGACAGTTACTGCAGCATATAGAATTGCAGTGTCATGATCCAGTCAGCACAGAGACAGCACTGCCAGGGGTCTCTGTCAGTTATGTGCACAAGTCTGCATGTTGGGATATACTCTACATGCTTCAGCAATGCATCATAATGGCTAAACCCAGTTTTGGGTTTGCTATATCCACTCATGTAGTTTTCGTCTCAGCCAACACTAACTGTATAATAACATTTTTCACATGACCTGAAGTCCAAGCAGCAAGCAGAAACCACAGATTGATTCAACTAGCCATCAAGGAGGGGAATGAACATCTGTTAAAACACTTTTTCAAACACCTGAGCAGGAAGAATAATTGACAACAGCACATGACTTACTACATTTGAGTTCAGGACTGGTATGTGGCTGTGTGATACACTGTGCATCCCAACAAGTGAGGTAGTTAAAAAAAGCAACCTTAGGTGTTTCCTCTGACCAGCACTAGTCACCGCAATGCTTGCAAAGGCAGAGAAGAGCTCCCTGGTTCATGTGCTCCAAATCACACATGACAGTCCCTATTCTGGTTTATTCATGCTACGAAATGATCTGAAGCTTTCCATATCCCGGACAAATGGCCCATCACAAGCTACTGTAGCAGTATAAGGAATTCATTAAAACTGCAGCATGTTTCCCACACAGTGAGGTGGTTTTATATATTTGGAGTCATGTAGTAAGTTGCCATGTTCCTTTTGTAATCACAATTTTTTTTGTGATCAGTTAGGACCTCTTAAAGAAGAAAAAAAGGTGATTAATGAAAGGGCAATAACAGAAAAAGCATTTCTTCTCTTATCATCTGGCCCTTAGTTATATGTTAGCCAGTCTGGACCAAGACATAGAGATCCATGGATCATGAACTTCTTTCTCATGTAAAATTAACCTTACCATGTGCCAAGTTCCATTCCATACAGGAAATAATACTTTTCAGGAATGCTGTAAGATTTATTTTGTAAGTACATAGAAGATCTAGGTACACTATGAGTGCTACAGAAAATATGGCACTCGATATCAATATAGTTTTTCTCCTATTAATTTTCCCCATTCATTTCATTTATTTTATTTCCTTCACGTTTATGTACTTCTATATATCATCCAAGTTGTTGGAATTCATTGGAAATTAAAAAGTGTCTTCATTAGGCATGTCACTAACTTGTCTAAATTGCCCTTTGAAGTGCTACATTGACTGCATAAGGAACTGAAGCATCTGAAATTAGGTAGTCTGACCTGAGTTTCAGCAATGCTCTTGAAGCTGCTGGCGTGAGTATCCTCTGCCCAAGAGAAACAAATCTGCCCAGGCATTTTTTTTCCACCCCGATCTCACTGCCTTCTGGCAGGAATGAGCGCATGAAAAGCAGGATGGAGCAAGACAAGCTGGTGCCAGCAGGGCTGTAGCCACCAGGATGATGAAGTTCAGAAGCAATCCTTCTGCCTCCTCTGTGCAGACAGAGGCATGTGGGACACTAACAGATGTAACTGTGTGTACATGTGCAATAAACTCTATACACAACTTCCCCTTGTCCAAGCATTTTGTTGGCTTCAACAAGCTGTTTTTCAGTATTCTGTGCTAGACGAGGCATATTCAAGCTACTGATGACTGATGAACGGGCAAGACAGCAAGCCCTCACCAACACAGCTGATAATTTCAACAGAGTAGTTGCCAGAGGAAATGAGGACAGTGGCACAAACTCTTAGCGTGAAGTGACTGGAGAGGGTGGGCAATGAGAGGTGCAGAGCAAGAACTCCCAGCCATGCCTACAATGCCCTCACAGTCTCCTGTCATCTCCAAAATCCCCCTGTTCCTCTCCTATGTCTTTCCTCCCCTTTGCCCTCCCCAAGCCCCACTTGGACTTCCTTTCACCTCTCCATTCTCCCATTGCATTCCCAGCAATGACTCTGAAGCCCTTCAAAATGCCATTTACCTGAACTGCTGAGACTGCCTGAGCCAATCCTGGGGAAATGGGTTTTCATTATGAAGCTGATTGCATTGATATTTCTGTTCCTGATTTGTTTAAATTTGAAGGTGACAAATGCCTGGAAATTACCATGCAAGTGTATTTGAGATAGTCAGTTACACTCATTTTGCTGGCATGGAAGACTTGATGCCAATTTTGTTTGCAAAGAAAACTAATAATTTCCAGGATAAGAAAGACGTCACTTGCAAAATCCAAACTCTTCCTGTCTTAGGAGAAAGACTTCCCTTCATAATGTCTCAGCAGTGCATCATTTTGGATGCCACATCTGCACCAAAATAAGTCACTGAGTTCACTTTATTTTGGACATCACGCAAAATTCTACACTGAAGCCAGAAATTTCGTAAGATGTTGCAAGACACAGGATGTTCAGTAGGACCCGCAGTTTTTTAATGTTACATTTCTCTCATTTTAGTTAACCAATAGGTGGAGCCTTTAACCCTGGAAACAAGACACTTTCTCAGATAGCCATGTTCTCATAATTATTATGTAAAGACATATTTGCTTTTATTAAAGCTTGTTTTGGATGAAAAATAATTTGTTTTGCTCTCAAGAGCTTATCTGATCCTCAGCTGCAGAACAGGAGACAAAAACTTAGTAAATACACAACTGGAGAATCAAAGTTAATAAAAACAGACTCATCTACAACTTCAATGTTAAATTAACAACTGGTGAGTCAGAGTACTGGGCAGCATTATGACACATAAGACATATGCTCATTGCAAGCTCTCCCAAGAATCCCAGATATTTTAAAGCCAGAGTCCACACACTTAACATTGATTGCAAAAGGGTTGGCCATTTCCTCTCCCGCAGAGTGAACCTTCTCTCAAGAAAAATGAGAAAAGACACAAGCTTCCTCATTACTGTTGCACTGAGTATACAATTTCTATTAAGTGAGAAAAAAAATTGTCAAATGACATCAGTTATATAAAATTATTTTAAAAATATTGCAAAATAGGATCAGTTACAGACACTGGTTCCAATGGGAATAAGACCAAAACTTAAAACCTGATATGAGGCAGTCCTTACTGTTCTGTTTTACACAGTAGACCAAGAATTTTTTGGGGAAAAAAAAACAGGCTGCTCATACTATTCCTTTAACTCTAGATGAGATGTTCAACAGATCAGAGACACTTGCCAATTATTCCTCTCTCTTCTGACCCTCTAAGCATAACTGACATGAACGATGTAGCTCTGTTAAGTACAGCTCAGGCATTAAGAGAGAAAGATGTTAAAATGTCTTTGTGAAAGACATTTTCAGCCTACAGCTTTCCAGGGACTGTGACATTTTATTGAGGATCCTTACTTTGAAAAGCATGTCGTTCTAAAGCAATTTTAGTACAAAAGAGATAGATGGCTACCACCATTATTGATGATAGGTTGACATTACCTCCACCCTTAATTTCAGAAGGAGCAGGAAATTGCCTAAATAGCTCAATTTAACTATATTTCAGTATACTGTTGTTTCTTTTTTTATTTTCTTTTTTTTTTTTTTCCTTTTTCTGCTCTCAGAAAACAGCCAGGTTCTATTCTAAAATTCATGATTTTGGGACTTGCTAGACAAGTTCTGCTTACCTCCCATGGTATGTCCTGCACTTTGCACAGCAATGATTGCAAGCTACAGAAAAAAATCCATACTCTTCCTGACAAAATTAATCTCTGGTTATAAATTATTCAATAAAAATAGAAGAGAGCATTTGTGGTCTGAAGTCCATCCTAATTTAATATTTTTGTGCTGCAAAAGCATGCTTCACCAGGAAAACACAAACAAACAAACTAAGGGTCAGTAAGAGGGAAGAAAATTTTTAAACTTATTGCACTGATATGCCAGACATTTTTAGGGTTTGTTCTTAGGCTCTTATTGTGCTACACTTCTTGCATACCATCTTTCTCTTCATTCTCTTGCCTTTTTTATGTCCCCTTTCCATGTCTCTGGATTGGCTCTATTTATCTCTGTTGTATTCTTACACTCTTTTTCTTCTATTGCCCGGCCTCTTTCCCCTCATTCCATTCTCCTTAAGTCACCTCTCCCTCCTCTCATTAACCCTATCTTCTCTTTTTCCCTGTAGCTCTGAACATGCCAAGGTTTTTCTCTCAGGGAATTTATATGTCATCTGTATGCTGTGCTCAGGACTCCTAAACTGTTTCAATTCAAACAAAATTTTGCAGTTATAAATGCCTCAAGATACCCTACATGCACTTTTCTCTGGCTTTACCTACTCTTTCCACCCTGGCTCCTGTTCAGCTTGTTAATTTGTGATATTTTGCTAATGACCATTTGAAAACTTCTTCTCTTCATTCTGTTATGCACTCCTTTCTCTGGTGCCACTGTAACTTGTCCCAACTTTCTCTTCTGATTTCAGTACTGTGCAAAAGAAACACATCTGATTTCTATCCATCTATCTATCTCATATTCCTTGCTTGAGCTTTCAGGCAGCTCAATATTTAATAATGTTAATGCAAGAGTATCAAAAAAGGCAATCAAGAAAAAATATAGAAGTTTGTACAGTGTTTTTGCCTGAGCAACAGCAGGGTGTTTCTCACAATGTTGTTAAGACATCTTGGGAAAGTCAAGTTTGATACAAAAGCAGTTTGAGGCATTACATGAAAGTATACACATTGCAGCAAGAGGAAAAAGAGACAGAAAAACATCACAACTACAGCTACAGAGTCAAACTCTCTTGCTTGTATTAGTCAGACTGGCAAGTGATGGAAAGGCCAAGTAATGCCATGTCAGCAGAAAAAGGGAAATATTAAACCCAATGTACCAGGCACCGGTGAGCTCTCTCCTACAGCACCACGTTCAGTTCCAGCTACACACATTAAGAAAGATGAACCCAGGGTGCTGATCAAAGGGCGATCAAAATTGTGAAAAGACCGTTTCCTAGAGGAAACTAAGAGGATGTGGCACGGTAGCACAGCAAAAACAAAGGCTCAGAGGATGGGAGACTGCTGTCTACAAACACATCGGGCACTAAACAGTAGGGAGAGAGGTAGGCTTTTCGAAGCAGGATCAGTGTACAGCACAATTTCATAAAGGTCTCACTACAACTTAATTAAAACTGCATTAGAAATTAAAAGAGGGAAATTAGCTAAACATTAAAGCTTTTCAGTTCTGGGACTATTTTCCAATAGGAGTAGTCAAGGTAAACAACCCACCTAATCTAAAAACACAGCCTAATAAATTAATGACAAGAGTTAAATGAAGGGGTTGCCTTAAAAAATTAGCTGCTGGGACTTGATTTACAGTAGATCTTCCACAGTTTTATCTCCAGGATTCTCAGGTCAGTCAATGCATCTGCAGTATGAGGATGAGGAAAGCCTGAGTTGGGAAGTGACAAAAAGGTAGAATAGCAAAAAGGTCACAACTAGAGAGATAAAGAAGGAGGGGATAAGTGAAGAGAGAAAGATCTTAGGAAAGAGAACAGAACAGAATGATTATAGAATAAAATATATTAAAATATGTAGCTATACAAACAGGAAAGAAAGTAGAAAGCAGAAAGATAGAAAGAGTAAAGATTTTTCCTTTACATTTACAAAGCTTAGTTTTCTGATAGACACATGGTAAAATACTAAAATACCTTTTAAAAATGTTAGGATGCAACAGGCAGTCACAGGTATATATCACCTATACCCATGTGAGTACCTGTTAACTGATTTTGTAAAGAGAGGGTATTTCCCTCATGGCAGGACGCGCAACCACTGATCTAAGTGTTTCACAAGGACCTTGCCAGAGAGAACAAAACACACTTTCCTTTCAGACCTCTGCTAACCATTCTCTGAAACATCCTGGTCGAAAAGAAAGTCTCGCAGCCCACCTGAAGGTAAGCTCCTCCTGGCTCTGTTGGATGAGACGCTCCTTCCCCCCACAGCTATTCTGTTTCAACCACTAGCCCTCTGTACCTGCTCCAGAACAACCTCTCCTGTGTGAGCACTCGAATTAACCATTAAATGCAGTCTTAAATAAATATAAATTAACAGAAAGGGCTTCTTTGACAACAGAGTGTTTTGGTCTTTCTCTCTCTGAAGGAGGGGTGCTGTACAAATAGATTTACCTCTGAATATCTGTTACAAAGTCAAATGTCAAACCAAACCCAGTGCTATGTTAGACCGTTTGGAAGTCTGAAGACTTCTCAGGAACTGTGTCTTGTGATTAATCTGTATATCACTGGCATATTACACGTACTGTTGCCCAAGACATCATATTTCACGTATTGCCCATCTGCATCCTCAGGTCTGCAACAGAAGGCACGTACAGCTGACAACTTAACATGCACTTCCTTTATGCCCCATGGCTGCCTAGCTCTGTGGAGCTCTGCTCCTTCCCCGTGCCAGGCTCTCAGGAAACATATCCCTCAGCCCTAAAGCATTCAAGGGTCCTCCACAGGAATGGGTGGATGAGCTGAAGGAGATGAATGCCATGTTTGCACTGGGGAAGCACAGTAAAACACTGACTGTAATAAAGGCCTCAAGTGGAAATGCTGGTCCTATTTAAATTGGTGTGAAATATAGCAAACTCCCTCCCTACGCTTAAATTGTCAGCAATAGGCACAGAACATGGCTAAGAAATTATTTTTCTTGAAAAACTTAATGATTTGTAGTGGGATGCCATTCATAAACATAGTTGTATTATTCTGTGGGTTTTTTTCCAAACATGCAACAGAAGAGTGAATAGTAAACATGTTTGAATACTGCTCCTCATTTCCTTTTGGGCCCCCAGTCAGGAAATGTTGAAAATCAGTGTTGGTATTGCTGGAGATTAATGGCTGCTGCTCAGAAAGCATGCAGAAAGGGAACATATTCCTGCCAGGACAAATACATAGGCCACTGGACAAAGATCTGTGAACCACAGATAGGACTATATTATCATTGTAAAGATTCATACTGCCTGTGTTGCTCTGTAATTAATAATATTCACATGTGGGTTTGACAGAAATAACTGTAATAGCCAGGTGAATTAATGCCATACCTTCATGGTCTAATTTATTCTAAGGTATTTGAAATTTTCTTTTCAAATCAGCTTTGCAGTATTTAAAAATTAGGTTTCTCTTCCAGCTATAGGCAGAAATCCTTCATGGATTTTTTGGCCCCTTTATATATTCAATATGGGTTTAAAGACCATGTAATCACTGCTATTTTTATATAAGCAGTTGGATCTCACAAGAGAAAATACACTCCACTGAGCTATAAGGCCTTTAAAATCAATCCCTGTCATCAGTCCGTTTGTTTCCCACTCTCCTTCAGAGAGGCTGTACTTAAGAGCTCTCCAGCTCCATGTATATTGGGACGCATCACTGCAGCTTCTGTACACTTTTTCTCCATTTTTGTTTTCTTACAAAATAAGGAATAGGCTACGATGACCTCAGACATTTATGAAAAGCTTTCCTTCTCTATATTCAGTAAATTGACAGGGTCTAGCCAGGGAACCTGAGAACAAGAAGAGCTGAGTCCAGCTTGGTCCTAGAAGCTAAAGCACAGGCAGCCTACCTGAGGTCATTATAATTTAAAAAAAATAATACAGTTAAAAATGATGACATAAAACATCACTACCAGAGCACATCTCCATGGTCTTCTGGCACATTTGCCTTCAAAATGAAGAGCTGGGGGCTCAAGTCCTAAAGTAAGGACTCAAAATTGATACCAACAGCAATGTGGCATGGCTCTACGTTTGCTTTGTTGTTACATAATGTGAATAGTGAACTAAGCTCATGATACACTTGAGTACATCACCAGTTTACCCTGCTAACCCCATGGTTGTCATGACCAGGTTACTTCCCATGGCTGAGCTCACTGTTTGGGAGTTACTGTTTGGTGGTACAGGCATAAGATGCCCCCTGCTCATGGCTGCTCAGTAAACAGTCATGGTATTTTATCCCATTTTTTAATTAAAAAAATAATAGATCTCCCTACAGATGCAACCTGATGGTATTCTCAAACCGAAGTCCTCTTCCATATGCCTTCCATATAATGTTTGTTTTGCCAGCCTTGAAATGGCTTCAAAATAAACCCACAGTTTGATTTGTCAGTCTAACAAAACACCAGCCTGCCACCAGAGATGTCCAAACAGATCTGAAAATAAAAAGCCATGAAATGACTCAGTGCATTAAGTCACTGTGACAACCAGGAGGTAATACCAGACTATCTACTTTGGCTGGAGTCTTCCTTGGCTCATCTTCATTTGTACTGTTAAAGCCAGGCCCTCATCTCAAGCCAAAGCTTGCCCACTTCAGAAATGTGTCAACGCAGGTACCGGAGAAAAAACTAAAATGGGGAGGGTTGAAATTAAATTAAAAACTCCTGTGGCCACAAGGAGCAGAAGAACAGTCGCACTCTATGGCTACCAGTGTGGTTGTCCCCACAATCCTCCTGTCATGTCAGGAGGCTTTAGCAGTGCCTAGCATCTCTGTGGGGTCTGTATGTGTGAATATACCTAAAAGTATTGCCCTGGACAATGGAAGTATCAACTTGTCAAGGATGTTCAGCCCATATTGCACAGCACAGATTGCAGCCATCCCCACCATCGCCATGGGGGTTATGAGAACATGGACAGCTCTTTGAAGGTTCTGTAGCTACCCCACGAAGTAAAAGCCTATGGTCAAGAATAGGGGAATTACTCAAATAATAAAGGTCACATTTATTGCCACACTGGAAACATTAGTGATGTTTTTCACCTCCCCTTTCCAGACCACAAAGGTGACTTCAGGGTAAACTTTTCCGAACAACACAAGCACGATACATTTCTCTTGAGGTTGGACTCTATTCACCACAGAAGCTACATGCTAGCTCCACCTTTAAAGAAGAAGTGATATGTACAAGTTTTTGTATGAAGTAAAATGAAGGACTATAAAAATGGTTACTGTTCTATAATGACAATTTCATTTTTTCCTTGGCAAAATGGCAATTTTAACAGGTTTTCTCCCCTTTTTTTTCTGCAGTTTTTCATTGTAAAATGACCATTCTCTGTTTTTGGCAAAATTATTTCTTTTGAATGCATACTATCTGTAACTTGAAAGTACTTTCTGACAAATCAGAGGTGAAACATGTACAGAAAAAGTAATACCTAATGTCACTTAATGAGATGGAATCTCAGAGTTGTCATAATGGTACAACTCAGGTAACTCATGTACCAAAGAAATTAACAATATGCTTCTTGTAATCAGCCAAGATAGTAACAAGTTCAAAATTAAAGTAAAAATGTTATGAATGTGGGTTTCAGGTGAAAAGTAAGACCTTACATGAAATGCTAAATAATAATGGTTAACTAGAATGAAGAGATTAAGGCAAAATATTTTCACACAGGTTGGGCAGCATTTTTCTGCCTGTCCGTGGGTTCAGAGAATAATATCACTAAAGCACAACCAAGAGAATGTATAAATTTGGTAAGCAGTCCTACCACAGAAGGGGTAAGTCTCAAAAAGTCAGAAATCTTCATATGGACTATTTGAAATACCACGTTTCAGCTCCTTATTTTGAAATTCCCTGAAGGCTGACACTATTGGGAGTTCAATGACTTATTCGCATTAAGAGAATCTCAAAACTGGACAGACATTTGGGGGACAAGTTGAGCACTGCCTGCCATCAAGGACTTACTACTGGGCAGAATTAACATGCAAACAGGGACAACTGAGGAAGTTTTCAAGCAAGCACTACTCCAAGAAATAAACCTAATGGATCTTTGAAAGGCAAAGAATGTGCAGAGTGCTGGACGCCAGATGAGACAGGCAGAGATTTGGCTGAGCACTCAGCAACATCTAAATATGCAGAAGGTCCAGGGAACATCTTAAGTTCATTTTCAGTATTACTGACTTGCAGATTTGTCTCCCGAATATTTTTATTAATGATGGTAATTGCATTCACTATATTTGCTTGTCTTGCCCATCCCTTTTTTCCCCCCACCATCTGCAACTGATTCCCCTGTGGTTGTTTTCTGCCCCACCTGCAGATCCCCATTTCCTTGTCAATTCTGACAGTTGTTTATAATTTGTTTTGCTTTGGTAGCTGCAGATAGAGATGGCAAATAAAGTAGTACTTAAAACTGTTAAACACTGACCATAGCTCTCTCCCTGTGATCCTTTGCCTTTAATTTACATGTCCCTGTCCGTTGAGCCCTGTGCTCTTTGGACAGCCTAAAAATGAATAGCTACATAGAAAATATGGTTTAAAAGATGCTTAATTTACCTGCAATTCTCCTTCCATTATACTAAGTAGTTTTATCAAGTCTTCTTTAGAAAGCTCTATGGACTTCTTGTTCTTTCGTTCAGAAGGTCCAGGTGATTTTGAGTGCCGTTTGACAGTTGCTGAAGCCATGACCTCATCTTCCTTCCGATGAGGTTTGTTCTTTTTCTTGGCATCCTCCTGAAGTTTTTCATTCTCTGCATGGCTGATGACAGGCTTGGAACTGGAGAAGTGCCCGTTAGACGAGCTTTCTCCACCTTGGTTTCGGGATCTCATCCCTGCCTAGAAAGAAACAAACATAAAGATGCATTTATAAACAAAATTATTTACAAAAAAAAAGCCGCAGTGGAAATACTGCCTTTGGAAAGAACAACAATCTGCTATAAACCAAAAATACGGTGATGTTCAAGAGACTATGGTAGAAAGGTCAACCATTTTAACAAATCTATGTGTGGCAGAAGCAAAGTCAGGGTAACCACCATTTTCAGCAAGCCAAGATGTTAATATGAATCTAAATCTATGGAACTTAAAAGTGATGCAGGAAAATGGTAAATAACATGTTCCAGTGTTTTCTTTCCTTCAGTTGACATTTTGATCATTTACAACTCACACTGTAAAACAATGCAGGTTGTTAAGTAGCTCTTATTTTAACATGTAGTTTACTTGAGAAACAGAAATGCAATTAAATTTTAGAAAAGCATATTCCTTGAGTACAAATTCTCCACAAGAGAGGAATGACAACGCCTGACAGAGGTCACTCTGTAGTTTCTCTTAGTGAAGCAATGATTTTATTCCAGGTAACAAAGAAAAATGGAGAATGCAGAGTAAATCAGTTGGCAAACAATGCACGAAATTATTAGTAAGTGCCATAAAGGAAAGTTGAAAAAATATTTGAAAAAAGAGTACACAAAGCATGAAATCACTAAGAGGTAAATGGGCAATATCAGCGCAGCCTTTCCAGAAGATTCAGGGTCTTTCTGAAATGTCAGGTCATGGTTATGGAATGCTTATATCTGTCCTCTTAAGCAGCTACACTACAGTCTTAGACTATGGCAAAAAATGTTCCTTAGCTCTATCACTTGACCTACTGTATTGCTAAATTTTTATATCAATAGATCTAATGAATAATATTCCATTGTTTCACTTAAATTTATCTCTGGATTTAGCCTGCAGCTTGTTCATTAGTCAAACAGATGCTTCTCAACACCAATAACATCTCACACTTTTCTGATAAGGATTTCAGAGCAGCTGTTCACTAGCGATGGGGCAAAATGTGAAATACATTGACTAATCAGCTTGGCTAAATTATACTGGCTTGCTACTTACTTGACTCAGGCCAGTGTTACAAATCTCGTGCTCACAATAGCCTTGCGCTTCTGCAGTTTCACACTTGGCAGGAAGATTGTCTTTTTATTAACACTTGATACTCATGTCTTCATTAATTCAGTGGAATTTGTCCAGCATAAAGGGGGAGAAAATTAGATACAATGTTTTTGAGCAAGAGAGTTTCACAGAAATTCCTTGCATTGTAGGTCTGCTCCTATCCAAACAATACGTGATACAGGTATACAATGGCCTTTAGCTTCCTGAATGTTTACGCAGTGTGTTTTTCATCAAACAGTTTGGATTAAACACATGAATTACACTTTCTAAAAACAGATCTCCATTATAAGCATGAACAATACCTGAGAACCTCAGGAAATCTTTTAGGTTTTGGGTTTGTAATGGAAAAATAAACACTGTACTATGTTTCCTCTCAGATAGGGCTTCTCAATTTGTTTAACTTTAATGGGTTTTAAACTTTCCAACCATGCTTCCTCTTCGGAGAGAGCACTTGGGATTCAATCTGTCTCTATTTTCTAAGTGTTTCCTTCTGAGTCTCTGTGGGTCACAGCCTCTAGCCACTTTCATCTCTGAACCAAACCTATTTTTTATGGCTTGCAGTGAATGGTTTCATAGCTCTAGGACATCCTACATGTTTTAAGAATAAATATTTGAAGACTGTCTTCTGTAGATGTTTTCCAGTGGAAAACAGGTTATTATATTACAGTATTCTGCTTAGTAACATGCCATGTTAATGATTTCTCTGTAGTAAGATGACTCAACTGTTAAACTCGAAGGTGCACAATTAATTTTAAATTGAACACATGACTAGTTGAGACACATCATCCACCTGAAGCACTGCATAATCACCCAGATGCAGTTAGCTGAATATGTTAGACTTCACAAAAAGTGGTGTGTCACCCTGTCAAAGACAGCCATTTTGATCCATCTACCCCTGTGGGAGCTGAAATAACAATTCATGAAGCCATGTAAGGACTGAGCAGTTGACTATAGGCTTATAAACCTGTTAATAGAGAAATTAGGAATGAATATTTAAAGTGTGCTTCTACTTAATGTAAATCAATATAGGCCCACAAAGGACATATGCAAAGGTATGTTTTTTTCAAAACTCATTAAAACAGCAACAGATCAGCTTGACGAACTGACCTGGTGTTTTGTTTCATCTGGCTAATTAGAATATGATTGTCATTAAAGGAGATCAAACTTGGCCTCCTTTGAAATTTCTTTTAAACTTGCTGACTTATTTTGCAGCAGGTCTTCCTGTGGCAGACAATCTGTCACTCTCGGGGGAAATGCCCCTAAAAGCCTTTTGTTTTGTTAAAGCCTGCCAAAATCAGCATAACACTAATACTTACTCTGACTTCCCTTATAATGTTGATACTTTTCCAACATGTTATCCAAATGCAAAGGTGTCCCGTGTTGAAGCCAGAGATGCAGGTGACGGAAGCTTAAATGGTGACAGAAAGGGCCAAAGTTTTGATAGTCACACAGTAATTTCCAAGGAGTTTAAGGGCCAAAATCAACGGCATGATCCAGCTGTTGTGCAGTGCTCTAGGAATATAAAGCAGCTGTAAGGATGACTGAGTTTTAATTAGAGTAGGGTGAAGTAGCCAGAACATACCAGTGATCTTGGCCGGAATCCTGCATGCTGGAAAGGAGTGCTTAGTATTATCATTTTGGACATCCGTCTGTATTTCTGATGGCATCATGATAAAGAAGAAAAGGTTCTGAGCAATTGCATGACATTATTTGAATATGCAAATAATGAAATCCCAAAACTTTGCTGATCTGATTTGTCACCAAGGTTCCAAAATTGATTCTGGGGACACTGCCAGTCTAACCCTGGTAACAAATGACCTCCTGCTGTCATCCCTGATCACATCTCTGTATCTTACAGCATTCCTGATCTGCTGAAAGGATTGTGTTCCCTGAAGAAAGAGCTGGTATGATTTATAATGACTTTAGCATTCAACTCTGCTTTTTTTTCCCCCAACCCTTATCATATGGCCTATTTAACTGGAAACTGTTCTAACAGTTTCCAGTCAAACAAGAAGACTTTATATGATCAGTCACCTTGATTTTGACATTTATTGGCTACTCATTTCAATATGTGCTCACAGCATCGGTACTTGGCATGGGAACTCTTCAGCCCCTCCTCTGTTTCAGTCATTTTTTAAGCTTTAAGCACAAAGGACAAATGCTATGATTATTTACTTGAGTCTGTACTGTTGTTCTGGGCATGGGTCCTCCAGTTTTCACAAGTTAGCAATCCACACAAGATTTTATGAAATAACCTTTGTGTTAGTTTTACTGACATCAGGAGGAAATTTGTGAGGAATTTGCTGAGTAGGATGTCAGGAGAGGACAGGCTGCATGCTGTTCCAGACCCTTTCCCCATTGACAGCAATTTGTTCTCCCTATATAACTCTTGTAGTGACAGGTTAGATTGGGCTCTGTTACTGGTGCTATTAGAATCAGATAAAGTAAAAGGGTTCTTTGAACTTAATATGTAGTCCCCCTTGCTAATCAGACATGCTGATTTTGGCTCCGTAGTGCCTTCCCTTAAAACAACAATAATAATAATGTTATAATACACACACAAAAAAAAGTTGATTTAAAGCCATGATATGGTTGTTGCCATTGGCTATAAATTTGTAGTCTGGAGTTCAGTTGCGGATCTAACTGATTAGGATATCACATGAAAGTGCTGCGTTTCTGACAGCCTAACAGTGTATTGTATGGTCAGTGCAATTGGGTTACTAGTAAGCCAAAACTGGACTTGTTCATCTGCTGTGGCTCTGGGAACTGTGTCTTTCAGAGGCTCTGCTGTGCAGGCTTTTGGAGTGGAGCACAGTGTTGTGCAGAAGCACATGGTACACAGGGTTGATTGGGTAGAACTCAGCCACTGCACAAGGCAAATCTCTGCCCAGTGATTACCAATCAATGTATAGCACTAGGAGTGAAAAATAATTTAAACACACTCAAGATGGAGACCATATCATACAAAACCTCCATCGTATGTGAAACACCCCATAAACAAGGAGGAGAGCTGGAAAAAAAAATTTAAATAGTATCAGTCTGTATCTGTAAGTAGTAGATACCAAGGGGGGGAAAAAATATAAAAACACACACAAAAAAGAAGACACTTTCTTAAATGTCAGGAGGAGGGGAAGATAGATCAAATTGACCTTGTTGGCTTAGAAGTCCTGAGCAAGGACCACACCCAGATGGGAATGGATAGCTTTACCCCAGGGGATCTAAATAGCCACAACTAAGGTTACATGGCCTCAATGCTGTGCCTTTCACAGGACAAACATTTAGAGATATGACTGTTCACACCACCTCAGAGACTGATTAAAACTATTAGTTTTCATATTAATTCTTCAAAGTTGTTCTCCTGTACTCTACAGATTTCATTATTATTGTTTTGTCTGACTAGAAGAAATCGAAAGGAATGAAAATACCAAGAGGTTGTGATAGGACCAGGTAGGAGCTGCTGGCTGCATTATTGGAGGCACATGCTAAGCAATGCTGCACAGCTGGACTTGAATGCTGCATAAAGCAGACGTGTGTCAGACTCCAGATTGTGAATGACACCAGGCCAAGCGAATGCAGACCTTGTTCTTGGTTTTGCTTTTGCAGATGAGTCCAGTGTTTGTTTCAGTTATGCTGGTCAGAGGAGAGTGATCAACCAGATGACTAATACAATGAAGAATGGAACAAATACCTACCCTTAGCAATTCTGGAGTTTCCTGAATTTCTAAATATTCACGCCTAGAGTACTAATCCATTGTGCTGTCTAACCCTCTCCCGGTCTCTTGTCCCACAAGCATCATGACTTGATTTGAGTGAACAACAAAAGGTCTTTGTTCTTCTGACAGTATTACATATTGCCAGTGTGCTTTTGTGAGAGCACGTGTTCTCTGCTTGCCCTTGTTGGACTATTGGCACAGAGAGATAGATATTTTTGAATCAGGACAATTCTCTACTCAGTAAACAGCGTGAATAACTGAGCCACAGGGCTGTAATTCCTAGGCAGACTAGGAAAGCACTTGTCTAGCTACATAACAGCACTGCTGCTTTCATCCTTTTACCTGGTCTGTTTGCATTTGTCATACAGGTGTTAGGGGGAGCAACACCCCAGCATATGTGTTGAGCCTCATGCACAGAAGAAATGTTTGTTTCATGCTGTTGACACTGCTGCAATAGCGAGGTTTGCTGTTTGCAGGTAGTGTAGAAAAGCAGTCATTATAACAGACACACTTGTTGTACTCCAGCATGAGAATCAGCGACGCCTTTTTGCTTTATCAAATATTTATTTTGTAGCTTCTAAAATTGATTCTTGTAACAGCGGAGCATAGTTGCACATGGACTATATTCACCAAAGACTATATCAACAATAGCTCCTTTGATTGAAAAAAGAAATGAGAGGAATAAGCATAAATATAGTGTCAAGAAGAAAAGAAATAGATTTGTGAAAATTCCATATCCAGGTGTCTTTCTGAATAAGTATAATCTCTGTAAAAGCAGAAAAGGATTTCACAAAACTTAAAGAGGAAACCCAGTCATCACTAAGGCAGATTTATACCACTTTAACACCATTTTCTTAATTCCAAGATAAATTCTCTGTCTAAATTATGGCACAGATTTACAAAGAACAGAGTTTATGCTGGTATAATTCCATTAATTTTGTCATTTTCAGGAAAACTTGTGGTTTCATCTGGAATACTTTTTCTTGAGTAATGCAGGATGACCAACTAAGGAGTAACATAGAGTTGTTTCACAAAGATTCATGTTTCCCAGGCTTCATCTGGAAAAACATCTTGCATGCATGAGGCATGAGGAATGATAAGCTATTAGATCATCACTGAGTCAAAAAAATAAACTTTTATATATGACTCTACCCATGTTTTGATTGCTGTGCTTCTCAGCTGCCAGAAAGTACAAATAAGAGTCACAGAGACAGTTCGAGTAGCTGACACCACTAGACAAATGTGTCACTAGGTCTGATGAGGGCTTAGAAATTTATTCTCTGGAGTGGCCATGGGAGAGAAAGGGGCTAGCCAGGAGCAAGGTAGGTGGCAACAGTGCTAACTGCCCACAGTGCAGCCTTTCTAGCGTTTCAGCGGAGCTGGGAGGGATGCACGACTCATCCCTCTTCTCAGCCCTATATTCCTGTGCCCAGGACTACTTCTGATTTGAAGGAAGAGCATGACTCTTCGGAGGAAAGAAATGCCCCGGCTTTCTGGGGCCTTGCACATAACTGATGGAGCCTGTCTTGAGACAGACACTCTTTGAGGGCTGGATTGAGCACTGTGCCTTCTCATGAGCCTTCTCATATTGTTTTACAGCTTTCTGTCTTTTGAGTTATCCCATATCAAATCAAGCTTCACATGAAGATAACACTAGCAATGTCACCATTAGTTCCAGTCCAAACCCACTAAACACTTGTTTTATCACCGGACAGCCAGAATGTGCCTGGTAAGAGAGGTGATGCAGATTGGCTAGCCTACCAAAGATTTTTTACTCCTGCAAATGGGAAATCTTTGGTGTTAGTCGTATCTGTTTGTTGACAGCATAGAACCAAGCTCAGATAACCTCCAAGATCAGATATACTGCGGACATAGGAACCACACTGTGTCTCTGGTAAGTAGTTTCTAAAGACCACTGCTCCTATAACAATGCACTGTCTCCTGCCAAGATGGAAGGAACCTGCTGAACGCAGCAATAGACAGGAGCAGGCTGATAATCATCACAGGTCTTGACTCCCAGTCCCTCATCCCTATCCTTACTATGACCAGTCGAAATACCTAAAACTGATATATCACTGAGGGAACACTGCATGGAAACTCAAGTCATTCCATGGTCCATGCGAACCTTCTTTAACCTAGGAATAAACCATGGAGCAAACAGGGAATACAATCAGGAAATGAGGAAATCCTTAGCTTTTTACAAAAGAAGTTTCAACTTTTCACTTTAATTTTTATTTCAAAATTAGCTCGGATTTTAGCAAGTGTGAGATAAGACAAAAAGATGAATGTCCCAAAAGCAAACTTCAAGCTTTGGGTCGAGGTAAGCATTTTTCTATCTCTTGCTGACCTGATGTGGATTGTGAATTCCCTATTTTTTTCAGTAACCGTGATTTGCACAGGTGATATTGCTGAAACCAGTCAACAACTATAGCTACATTTTGTATGTGACTAATTTATCTTTCTTTTGTTTTATAAAAATGAAAAAATCATCACAGTGCAGATACCCTTACAGATTTTATAGCAAAAAGAAAAAAATAAAATCAACAGAGGACCTGTACCTTCTACAAGTATTGTCTCCAAGAGACAACAGTGTAAAAAAACCATCTGCAGCATCTAAAATTTCAGCTGAAAACCAAAGCAGGGAGCAAGTTCCAAATCTCTCTCAGTGACTCCTTTGTAGGAAGTTTCAGTTGATAGACAGAGAGTACCAGCTTGCACATGAATGTCTAGTCTGGTGAGATGTGAGTTTAACTCTCTTCATTCGACTGCGCTGCCTTCTACCTCCCAAAAAGTTCCTCCTCTGTGGAGTTTAACTGGCTTCAAAACAAGGAGATAAAAATAGTCTCTGATCCCAAGCCTGCCCTTGAGTTTCACTGTAAATTTTGGTGCGTTTACCATAGTATTTTTTCCCATTAGGAAAAAAAAAAAAAGAGAATTATTTGGCTACACGTATACTGGAGATAAACCATGTCCAGGACTGGTCTCTGACTGTGAGGCCAGCTGTCCTGGAAAATCCTTCAGGCTCTTAAGCCCTCCTAGCATCCATAATGTGCTGGCTGCATCCACACTGCCCACTGGGAATTGCTCCTAGCCCACGGTAACTCCTGAAACATGCCCTTAAATGGTTCAGGAGGGTGTTAAGTGGTCTGGCCAAAAGTGTGCCAGCGACCACTCTAACTGTTTTGCATGAGTAGGGACGTTCCCCTTCCAGTATCTGTGCTCATGCCCATCACTGTTTAATTTGCAGCCTTTCCTTTCCACGGCCTGCTCCTTTACAAACAAAGGAAATGGAAAACTAATCAGCCGTGCAAAGGGAAAGTGCAACTCACCACAAATATACAGTCTGGAGAGAAAATAAGCGGAGGGTGGTGGGAAAACACAAAAGGATCCGAATTTTTCAAGTTAGGTCAACGCATGCAGAAGTCTATTACTTATTCCAGAGGCATACTTTCAAGTTGCTGCTGAAGCATGGTTTGAGATAGAGCAGTTCAGCAGGAGTCAGGAAGAGACAGGGCAGCTGAAGCAGAGAGGCTGCACAACATCCCTACTTCACACCAGTCTTATCCTGGCTTTGCTGGGCTTGGAGGCACAAACTTAGAGCTCTTCTGCTTTGTGTCACTGATAAGAAGACTAGCATTGTGAAGCTCCAGAGTGGTCCTTGCAGTATTCAAAGCCCTGGCCTTCACTTGTCATTACTATTTGCAAAGAGGTAAAAGGAGAGTCTTACTTCATTCCTGGCAGTGCCAGCCCAGTGGCTGTCATTATTTCCCAATAATCCTGCAGGCTTTCCACTGACTTCAGAACTTGTGGCAAAGAAAGTAAAGAAATAAATGTCAGCCTCGCTGATTTAAATAATACCATGCTGACAGGGAGCAGCACAAAAACCTGCAGATACCTCACCTGGGCATTGAAAATGGCCTCAGCCACTTCAATAGCTTTCATTTTTACAAACCATATTTACATGCCTCTTCTAATATGGTTTCAAAATCCCTGGACAGCAATTTCTTCACTTGAAAAGAATGAAGTCAAAGAGTTATCCTGTAGGTACAGGTTGAGCTGGTTTTGATTTTTTTTTGAACAGCCTGTCACTGTTAATCTGCTCAAATCTTCACCTGGCTTTTTAATTCAGAGCAAAAATTTAGGCTAAGCTGAAATACAGCATAGTTGCTTTGAGGAGGGAAGAAGGAGAGAATAAAGAAGCAAATAAATATCTCTGTATGGGCTTGGTCTTTCATTAACATTACTAAAATTACCTGCTGCCAGATTCAAGTTTCTTTAATGTCTGTGACTCCTTAAAATCCAATGTCTTGTTGCAACTAGCCAAACACCCTACCTTTCTTAACTTGAGAGAAAGGGTTGAAGTTTCTTTGTTTTCCACTAGGATAGAATAAAACTTCCTTAGCTGCTTTTCTTAGAAAGTAATTTTAGTCCAGAGCCATGGAAAGATATTAAAAAGAGCTCCTACAAGTCGAGTGGGTGTTTTACAAGCCTACATGAAGTAAAATCATCTGCACTGGCATAAATTCACACCGTTCAGCTTTAAGTATTTCACTTGTGTGACTAAGGAGTTCAGGTTTCACCTATAATCTGCAGCGTCTTTGAAATGGGGCCTGAGCTCTCTGGGGCTATGCTAAGGCTTCAGGCCTGTCCTCATCCTCAGTTATGCAGTTCCAGTGACCACTGCTAAAGCCCACCATGGCTCCTGTCTATCAGGGAAAGCACCCCTGATTTTCTTTCCACAGAAAAAGATGCTGGGTACAGGGTGGTGTTGCCTCCCTGTGAGAGGACACCACTGCATTATGATTTTGGGATGTGCAGGGAGGTCTCAGCTTTTCCCCTCTGAGCCACTGCTGCCCTCTCTAGAGAGTCTGTGTCCTTGATATAGGCACATCAGTGAGCTGACTGATAAACTGGCCTGGATCCAGAAATGGAACCAGAAATGGGAGGCAATAGCAGGTATTTAGCACCTCGTTATCAGCATCTACCACAGTGAAACACATGATGGCAAATGTTAGGACATGACAGAGGCTGTGGGACTGTCCCCACCCCTCAGAGTCCCTCCTATAACCCACCCTGCCAACTCTGTGCTAGTGAAGTGACAAACTCAAATGGCTTGGGATGGATTTTCCACAAAGCATCAGTACCTCTGCTTGCAGGCACACTTCTGACTGAGAGGGGCAGAGAACCCTCTATTTCTAAAAAGTAGTGAAGAGTCAAAAACTCACCCTTAGTGAGCTCCCTAACTGGGAAATGACCTCATTTAACTTTCCAGTCACAACTCCTCATCCCAAACGCTGTTTCTTGGATCAAAGAGTGAGGAGGGAATCTGGTCATAATTGTACAAAACAAGTAATTTAAGAAACGGCAGTAAGAAACGGATCTATGTTAGCTTTCTTTTAGTTGGAGCAAGTGAAACTAGAGAATAATTTTTAATAATTAAGGTAAATATGAAAAAATTTAATTAGAAAATTTTCAAGTTCCTATTTTGTATGTGAAGGCGTATGACAGAAAAGCAATATTGATCTCAGGGTTGCTGAAGGGAATTGGTGAATGTCTCTAAATATTAAGGCATCATTGTGTCTTGGAATACAAATTTAAAAGATACAGATTGTATATGATTGGTAAATCAGTTAGGAAAGCAGGTAAGAAAGCAGCACATAAATAAAGACATTACTGTTTTTCTTTATTTAGTTAAAAACAGTCTGACCCAGCAGTTATGTAATGTCTCAGCATTCCTTATTTATTTCCTTAAATACTTTTCATCTGCCTTCAAGGAAGTTTAGGTGACTGAGAAATTACTTTGGGCTTCTTCTCCTGTGCATGTGTGGTGGCCTCAGGCCTTGGCAAGGACCTGGTGTGGTTGCTGCTGGCAGTTCTGTCACATCTTGACTCCACTGGCATCAAGCTGGACCAAGCTGTGGTTTGGGAAAAGGAAGACTAGCCAGTTTTCCTCCTATGAGGAAGCAAATTCACCTCTTCTCACATATATATCTATGTATATATATGTATGTATGTATATATATATATATATTATCTTAAGAAATAAGATGCAACAGAGAGTATGTATTCTTGTGTGTTCATTTCACATTTCACTTATTGTCTCACTCCTAGTGAAAATAAACCTCCCTCAGGTTTCTAACCCTAGTGAAAGTGTTCAAGTGAGCTTTCAGTATCACTGCTTTCTTAGTATTCACTGCACAGCACACAAATTAGAGATTTTCCTATCTGCATTTTTCCACAGGCAGACTGCAGGAAGTTCAGACTTTTTTTAGATCTGCCCAGCTGAAAATTAAAGGGCATCTCTCCAGAGCATCCAGTAGCCTATTGGTAAGCACAGCTGTCCTGGAAAAGCAAGCCCAAACTAAACAGCTGAGCCTCCACTGAAATACTGAAAATACTTCCCAAGGCTTTCAGAAAAGTCACAACAAAGCCCCATGTTGAATAAATATTTCCTTACTTTTATTAATTAAGAATGTAATTTGAGCAATATATACACCCTATGCCTCCATAAATTGTGTAACTCATTTAATCAAAGTAAATTCCAAAACCTGGTATTCTACTAAATCTTTTCAATACATCCCGCACAACATCATTGACTGCATGCCGAAAAAGCCTACATAAATTAAAAATTTTTAAAAAATCAGTCAACAGTTTGTGAGTCAATTCTAGGACTGCAAAACCTCCCTGCTATGAAATGGCCATAATTAGAGAAACTCTCTACAGCTGGGAGGATGCCACACGTTCAACCTAAGGTAGCTGTCATGTTTGAAAAAAAAAATAATCTTTATTCTAGTTTTACTTACTGATGCTGTTATTAATTTTTGCCATCAAGAAAAGCCAAAATCTTGCACGGAAAAATGTTTGGCAGCACATGCCATTGTTGTAGGATGGCTTGGCTGTAGCACTGGACTTCCAGGCACTAGAATTCACCCTGTGGAAGCAGCGACCACCAAGGAATCGACAAACCTTGGACTTGTCGAAATGAGCATGTGAGTCAAACACAAAGGATTATACTTAAAGGGATAGGAAAGCCTATAAAATAAGAATGTTGTCAACAACACTTAGCATTATAGTACAAAAGTCATGAACTGGTGTGCCGGCAGCAGGCTTAGTTCCCCTGCCCTCTGCTCAGCCAGGGAATGACACAATGTTGTGCAAACAATTTCTGCAGGGAGCCAAATGCATGACATTATCTCTATTTAAGTAAGCAAGAACAAGGCTGGAGAGTTCTATGCAAATACTTGTTCCTGACTAATCTCTTATACCTTGAAGATGCATTTATAGAAAGGAAAAAACCCAGAATTGTTCTTCTCATTCTGTCTTCAAAAAAGCTGAAAAGTACAATTTTATTAGATTTTCTCAGACCAGAGAAATTTTCCAAATGTCTATAAAGGTAAATATTAAACAAATGGTTTGCTGAAGTAATGGAACAGCTATTGGACTTCACAACATGCGTATTTTTAAAAGAAAAAAAAAGAAAAAAATGCGGGGATTTTATTTTTTTTTTAAAGTCCATGAGTAGAAAAACATCATTAGTAGCTTGTACTCACATCAACTTTCTATCAGAGAAAAATACAGTTTTGTCTGCGTAATATTGTTAGGTGAAACAGTAACTATACAAATTCAAGAAAGCAAATAACTTACGCCAAGTTAATGGCAATTAGCATTATGAATGACACTTTAAGAAGCATTATATGATGTAGTGCAGGTTTCAACCAACTGGAAATAGAAAAGCTATACAAGCCGTAAAAATTGCACAATGTACAACTTTCAGTTCCAGGAAGACTGTGTTTGCAATCCTTGACTACAAATGGAGTTGCTTTCTGGCTGTAGAGATAGATCTTCTGGAGCCATAATTAATACAGACAATCCTGAGCTTTCCAAATGAGTCAGACATTTTAAAATATTGGGCTTAAAGTTCTGAAATTTTTATAAAATCGGCATTTGCCTTTCAGTTTTTGAGCTGGGTTTGCAATTTCAAAATATGTTCCAGCACTGTGAGGCATTTTAAAACTGGAAATAAAGCATAACCAATGTGATACTAGCAATGGGGCTTTCAAAAGACAGGCAAAATCTAATACGAACATTGTGAGACGCCCAATATGCTCATAGAAGCCCACAGTGCCTGCTGAAGAGTTCCTCGTTACACTTGTTAGCTCAGGATGCTTATTTTTAACTCATTATGCTAAAAAATTTCAGTGAAAATAATGTGCACTGAGGATGTCCTTGGGAATCCTCAGCAGTCCCTGAGGGCTTTGACAGCTCTGCAGTTCAGATGAGCCTTTGAAAGACAAGAGATGACTTGAGTCATTTTGGCCCCCTCCTGGAGCTGACATCTGCAGGAAGCTCAAGCGTTGCTTTCCAGCCATGCTATTGCAACAGCGTCTCCTGAGTGTTAGTTATTCAGGAGCCTGGCTCCTGGAAGCTCCTGTGTGTCAGCAGAGCAGCTCGTGGTGTGCAGTAATACCTGTGTGCAGGGATGCTCCCAGGGCAGGGGCTTCGCTAGAATCTAGGTCCGGAGGGGGGAGGAGAGAGTCGAGGGTAGAGGTGTCCCTGTGCCATCGCTCTGCTGCTCCCACCTGAGGCTGATTGGGGTCCCTGCTGCTCCCTAGAGAAAAGATAAGGCTCAGGGGCTGCATGCCAGGAACAAAGAGAGAAGCAGCACGTTCTGCTTGCTCTGCCAGCCAGACAACAGGCTAGCTAGAAAACACAGATTTCCAGACTTAAAGTGACTTGAAAACACTTACATTTTTTAAATTAGAAACTCCCATTTACTTTATCCATGTGTTTCCAAAGCCATGTTTCCACAGCACAGTGACCTGAAGAATCCAGAGTACACTAGGCAGTATGTTTGCGTGTATGATGCCAACCCAGGTAGTAAAACCTTGCACTCCCATTGCCTCCAAAGAGCTGGTACCACAAGTCTCAGCTTTCTGCTTAAATCTAGCAATCAACATCAAGTAACCCCCCCCATCCCAAGAAAAGGAGCCGTAATGAGGGGAGCAAAAAGCTGATACGTAGTGTGCTGGGTTCCTCACTGAGAGCAGCTCTGCAGAATATGTGCAGTGCAGTGAAATGACATGGCAAAACGACAGCAGAGAAGAAACGTGTCCAGCTTGGCCCATGGATCAGGGACCCTGCAGGCAGTCTGTAGAGTTCTACCTGCTCAGGGAGAAGGTGTGACTCCCTTGGCTGAGCAAGCTGGAAAACCTGCAGCACAGCAAGAGCTACAGGCCAATTCCTTTCACAGCCCACAAAGCAGAGGAAGGCTGGGGACATGGTGGCAACTCCAAATCCCATGGAGGTATGGCACACATGCAGGGAACTAGGAGTTTTGCTCCTGGAAAGCTGGGGATGTTGCAGGGCATATGGGAAACAGAGCCAAAACACTGGAAGGAGGCAGGTTCTCATGTTGATAAAAGCTCATTGATGCATTTGATTAGTTTGGAAATGGAATTTGATTCCACCTTCGTGACAGAGCAGTATGGTTACTGTATAAACAAACTTTTGTAGGTCAAGTGCATTGCAGAGACAGCTGGCATGGAAACGTGTCCAGGCAGGCTCAGTGGCAGGACTGGTGGTGCCACAGAGATTCTGAGGGCTGTGAGACCATGGAGGTTTTTCCTTGGCAAGTCCAAGGCAGAACACATAGTGTTCTGGGAAGCTGTGATCTTTTTAAAGGAAACAGTAACAATTCTGTTCAACTCTACAAACTGACCATTATTTAAATAATTTATATAGTTCTCCTAATAACAGTACAGTCATACAAGGAACACAACCATTTAAGGAATAAAGCAGGACTACTACGGTGTCAGTTAACACCAGTCAGAACAGCGTATGACACATCCATCCATTATTTCGTAACAAACTTTGTGAAATCTCACAAAATAGTAAATGCCAACTTGGTATTTTTTTTTCCTTGCTCTGAATTAGAAGAACAAGATTTATTGGATCATGAACAACATAAGGATAGAAACAGTAATGAAGTCTTAACTAGCTGTAATCACAGTTAAATTGGTGCGGACACATTAAGGAAAACTTAGCTTTGTAGGAAGGTTATTTTATTGATAAATACTTTAATTTTCTAGAAAATTTATTTAGGGAACTTCAGTCTTGAGTATCTAGTTTTTGGAGAAAATGGAGCAATTATCCAACTATTTATATACTTATGAATAGCAGAAAGCATTTCCTACGCGTGTGGGAATCACACTGTTATACTCACAAGCTCTGAATCACATCTGGCATGACAATTTACAAGAAGCAATTTAGAGATATTTTTGCAAGGTACATGGGATTTAATTTTTTGCCTGACAAAATGTTTGTCCTTTAAAAAAATTCAGTCAAAGTTTTCTCGTTGACTTGAACGGAGGAAGGATCAAGACTACTGTTTTTAAGAGACAACATGCAACTATCTAGACCTAATAAAAGAAAATTAGTCATGTTTTTGCAATGAAAAGCTGAATTTTCAGTGCAATTCACAAAATATAAGAAACAAAGAAGAGTTTTCTGTCAACCAGCACTCTTCAGAGTTTATAGATGCTACTTTGGATTTTCATCAGTTTAAATGAGATTAAAATCTTCTGGTCTGAGTGCAAAAAATGCTGTTATTCATGATTTTCACAAACTTTGTTTACAGGAGACATGGTTTAAAAATAGACCCTTAAAGGTACTTTCTCTCCACTATGTATTATTTTAGAGTCATTTTACAGGTGTAGGAACTACACTTAAATCCTCCCAAGAAGAGACATCCTGGAACACAGATAGGACTTGAATAATTTCAATCCTCTGATGTTTTACCAAGCAGCAGGGTAATGTAGATGCTTTACACTCTGTGGAAGAGTTTTTCCTTTATTAAACTTTAAAATACTTTGACATAATGTTTATGCCTATACATCTCCATTTTAATGAAGTGATGCCACAGTAAACATGATGAGCAATAGAAAAAATCAAGATGAACATCACTGTATTGATTAAAATACTCTCCATTATATGGCACTGTGTTGTTTGGAAAAGCCCATGGGATTTTGCTGCTGAGTTGAATAAAACTGTTATTTCACTCACAGACATCACACAGGTGCACCAAAATGCTCCTAACTTCATGTTAGGCTAATGAAAGAAGCAGCTTTGGTTGCAGACCAAAGTTCTGCCACACTAGCAACTTAACCTAACAGAGGTTATGTTATGTTATGTTATGTTATGTTAGGTTAGGTTAGGTTAGGTTAATAACATCACAGCCCTTTGCACAGCAAGATGCCTCTTGGGCTGCTTTTTCCATGCCAGTTGTTGACAGTTTTATCCCATGCGCTAAATAGAATAATTTTTGTTATTCTCAGTGCAATAGTGTGAAGCTATTGATTCTCCCTAGATTTGTTTTGTACAAAGGCTCTCATCTCTCCTCATTCCCATACACATGGCCCCTCTGCCCCAAGGCACCACGGATCAGGAAACCAAACTTAGCAGAAGGAAAGCTGAAGTTTTCTTTAGTAGATTTGCCAAGATACCCTAACTAAAGGGGTCAGTGAAAGTCCCTATATTCCCACTGATCTACAAGCCACAGTTCCCAGGACCCTTGAAGGAACATCCAGGGAAAGCAAAGAGCTCTTCAAGCTGCTTTTCACTCCCTTGCAGCTCCAAGCCCAAGCTGCCACACTGGGGATAGTAAAACAAAGGGCGAGTCCTTCTGGGTAGACAATCTAGTTGTGCACTGTGAAGACCTGGCTTGAGGTAGTCAGGATAGGACAAAAAGTGAAGCTGATTTTGTCAAGCATCACTGGAGAACATTTCAGGGTGCATGAAGGAGCACCTACTTCCCATGACCCACAGGCCACTGTGGGGGCAGACAGCATGTGACAGCTTCCACTATCAAATCAACTATTTAACTATGGCTGTTATCATCAGAAATGTTTGTTAGAATTACAGTTCCATTTAATTTATTATCAGTGCCCCCAGGACCACACGTCAGCCCCCTGGGGCCATCGGCTCCTGTCTCAGGATTGCCACAGCAGGGCTGGCCTCGAGCTCCACATAACCCTACCATGCTGGGTCCATGGCCCATCCCAGGCTCATCTCATCTCCAGGGAAGTGCCTGATGCTCAAGGCTGGGACTGCCCTCAGCCCTCTAGTCGCCATGGGGATTCTTCCTGCTCCCAATCCCCAGGAAGCAGCCACCTATGAGTGCCTTGACATATATTTCCTGAGTTGTCTACTTCACTGCTTGTAATTACGGTTGGGATGCGCCTTTGCTCTTGCTTAAGAAATTGCTTATATTTTAAAAGCTTTTAATTTTCACTGATCTTTGTATGTGCATGTAGTAACTTAAATTTGTGCTTCCCTTTTCCTACAGCATATTACAAAAGATCTTTTACCTTATGCTACAGGGCAGAGAAAAGATAAAAAAGAAAACAGCATGTTTATTCCTGAGAAAAGAAGGATTGTAGAAAAACAAATGCTCCCCTAATGTCTCTCCTTCACAACTAAGAGAGGCATCATACTTTCCAGTGATCCTGGCCCCAAGCACTGGGATGTCAGGCTCAGCATGACTGGAAAAAAGTTTTTGTCTGAAACTCCCCTTGAAACTTGATTAAACTATCAATTCAATAAGGACTAGAAGTAAAACAGCCAGAAAAAGATTGCTGTCACAGTCTTAACAGCTGGCATTCAGGAGTGTCCTGAAGTTTTCCAAGAAGCTATGGTAAAAGAGACCAGGGGATACCGGATTTGACCAAACATCCTCTTCTCTGGGATCCTGGGAGGTGGTGGGATCAACTGTACCCTCATTCTCTTTTGCTTTCTATTGGCTTACACCAAGAGGAGCACTCTCCAGAGCTAACTCCAGGGAACCAGCCCCCCCAAACCCTGTCACTGAAATTTCTTCAGGGCAACGTGTGAAAGCAATTGTGGCTTCTCCAGGGAGGGTTCATTACATACGACACAGTGTTCATAGAAATTTTCTCTGTCATAATTGTCAGACAAACTTTCAAGATGCCAGACCCATTTCTTCAATGGTTACTGTCACAAATCTAATCAACTGCATACTATGTTGGCTGAAGGTCTCAACCAAGTAACAATTTTCCTTGATTTCCCAGCTTTTGATTAAAACCCTGAAACCTTTCATACTGCAATTTTAATCAACAACTTTGGGGAAAAAAAACCCACATTATTTCTAATAAAGGTCCCTTTAGAAGATTTCAAAACCTTTACTCAACCTCTTAAACATTTGGCTCAGCACATCTTTGCAAGCATGGAATTATTACTCTGCTTGCTGTGGTTTCTTTTATTATGCTATTATACAAGACTGTTGTACTTTGTCATTTGTAGCACATTACCTCAGACTCGTTCAGGTACAAAGATGGACTTCTGGGATAATTGGAGCAAAGGAGAGCCTATCACATGAGGAGACAGAATGAAGAGCTTGGCTTGTTTAGCTTGTCAAAATAAAGGCTCTTAAGGGATCCAGTTGCTGTGTATAAATATATCATGGAGGCAAATAACAGGGAGATGGAAGAGCCATTTAAATTAAATTACAATGTTGGCAAGGGAACCCAACAGCACAGATTGGCAAGAATTTAATCTATGCTCACTTGGAGCAATGAGATTTGGGAACAATTTTCCCATTGGAGTAACAGCAGCAAAAATCCTAACTGCACTCACAGTGGAACTTGGTAAGTTCATGAAGAGGATTGTAAAACCTGATTCCTGCAATATTATTACAATAGATTTGGTGACCCATTAGGTCCTTTCCAGTCCTGTGTTCCCATATAAAGCTACAGTATATCATGCAGATTCCCTAGCCTTCAACTATGCATGCTTCAAAACACGATATGCCAGAATACTTTATCTGCTTCAAGCTATTTAAAAACAAAACAAATCAAAACCCCCAACCAAACAGTTCAATTTAGTAAGTGTATTTTTTCAGGGTAGGGATAAAACTTCAATAATTTTCTCTCCCATAATGGCAATAAATTCAATAGAACCCAAATATATTACAAAATAAACATATTTTACATTCAGTTGCCCATCACTGAAATGCCTACATTTATTGGTAATTAGTTCTACTTGTCACCCAGCACTGTTTAGCTTTATTACAATTTTTATAAAATATTTTACCCATGGCTTCAGAACCTTTGCAGCAGAAGTTCAACTGTTATTTATGGTATTCTGCCCTAAGCTATAAATTAATTAAGGACAAGAACATTTTTGTGCTAATGCATTTTATGTTGGAGGGTATCCAAAAGATATAGCCAGAGGAACAGAATTATGATTGTTTCTAATTTACATTGGTCATATCATGGGTTGTACATGTGAGAGGAAAGACTTTTTTTAAAAACAGAGCTGTCTGGTTTTGGAGATACTTATTTTTTTTTCATGTTTAAAATATTGGTTATGGTGAGCTTGAAGTAAAAACCCATTAACTTCTACAAAACAGAAAATTTCTTGGGTTAAAAAAACCAGAGTTTAGAAAACATTTACTTTCACCAAAAGCAGCAAGATGTTTACATAAAAAATAATTAAAAAAAATATTTCTTTCTAAATGCATACCCACGCACACACACACAAACAGAGCCCCCCCAAAATGGGACCAAAGTATAGCTATGGTGGTATTACACATATTTTCACTTTCCTGTAGCTCCTATTTGAAATTTTTATGGAAATCCCAGCATGCTATCTTCATATAAAATGTACTAGCACATCGAAGGCAAATTTTACTATGAAGATACCCCCAAAATTACTCTAATATTATATTCTAGGGTAATTAATAGCGTCATAATCTGATTACTCTCACCTAATGTGGCTTCATAAACCTAACATCAGTTTTGCTGGTTGACTTAGCAGTTCACTGTCTTAGCCAGTCAAGTCTCTCTCCACTTTCTTGGGGACAATGCTAATTTCAGCTGTTAAGATTCAGCATTAGATGATCAAGAAGAAAGGATCCAACAGAATGGAAAACATCTCTCCATTGTCATCAGTTAATGGATGGCTTAGGACATGAATTATTGACTTCTAATAGCTTATATAAAAATTCTTTTGAAAGCATTCTAAGCTTCTGTCTTTAATCAAAGGTGGTGAAAATCAAAAGCCTGTTTACATATGTGTTTACCTACATACCTTGCATGCATTTCTTAATTTTACTTTTTTTGTTTTTTTCACTCATGTATTGTGAAGAAGCATCCACCCATCTGTCTTCTCTAGCCTCTTCTTATTCAACAGCTTTTCTTGATGCCTCTTCACACTTTTTTCTCTCAACTAAACAATTACAGTTTCACTTTTGACTCTGACAGTGCTAATGATTTTCATCATAGCCTCTGTTTCTATTCCCATTTGTGCTGGTTTTGGCTAGGGTAGAGTTAATCTTCTTCACAGTGGCTAGTGTGGGACTGTGTTTTGGATTTGTGCTGGAAACAGTGTTGATAACACAGGGATTAATTATTGCTGAGTAGGCCTACGCAGGGTCAAGGCCTTTTCTGCTCCTCCTGCCACTGCACCAGCAAGGAGGCTGGAGGTGTACAAGGATTTGGAAGGGGACACACCTGGGACAGCTGACCCCAGGTACCAAAGGGTAATACACTACATAGAGTGTCATGCTCAGTATATAAAGCTGGGAGATGAAGAAGGAAAGGGGACATATTTGGAGTGATGGAGTTTGTCTTCTCAAGTAACTGTTCCCACCGTGGTGGAGCCCTGATTTTCTGGGAATTAGCTGAAGACTGGCCTTCTGGTGGGAAGTGTTGAGTGAATTCCTGGTTTTGCTTTCCTTGCATGTGTGACTTTTGCTTTACCTGTTAAACTGTTTTTATCTCAACTCACAAGTTTTCTCACTTTCACACTTCTGATTCTGTCCCCCCTGGTGGGGAGGGAGTGAGTGGCTGTGTAGGGCTGAATTTCCATCTAGGGTTAAACCATGACACCATGATATATGACTAAGGATTCAATCAGAAAAATATGCATTTTTCAAGTTCCTGATTTATCTCAGCAGTCCCCATGACACACAGAAATCAAAACAGTCTTGTTTTCTCCTTAAACACATACTTTTGTCTCATGCAAAATTAGTTCTTCATTTGAACAGAAACCATTCACATGCTTTGAACTCTTTCAGAAACAAATTGGTCAAGAATAAAAGGGGACTGATGACTTCTCAGAAGGCTGATATTCTGAAACATTTTCTCTTACATGGGGGAAATGTCCTTGCTATTTTTAGGAGAAAACTTGATCTATATTCAAAAGAAAAGCTACATACTTTCTGACACTAGATTCTGAATTTACACATTATTAATCCCGAGAAATTCTGAGGAAAATCCTAACAGGCCACATTATTTTGTTCATGTTTGAGATAGCTTCACCAAGGAATCTCCAGCACTGTAGCTTATAAGTCCTCATTACAACTGGTCTAAGTATAGTAGAGCCTCCCTAAGGACTGCTAGTTTCTGTGCTCCTCTGAAATAGTAGTAAGAAACAGTATAAGGAAGGTCAAAAAATTTATGGTACGAATTCTAGATTTAGAGCCCTGGGCAAAAATTTCATGTACAGTTTTTTAATTCATTTCCTGTGAAAGGCATATCTGTTCTCAAGAATCTCCCAGAGTTATCAGATCATTTCTGTGCATTACAGTGGGCAGGGAGTATCTGCCTCTATCTTTCCTTGCTCATTCGCAGCTCAGGGATCTGGGCTCCACAGGTCTCCAGTACTGACTGCCTCCTGTCCGGGCTGTGTCTGGGAAGGAAGCCAGGAAGGTGGGTGATGTTGACATCTCTCAAACGCATGGAGTTCCAGTAGAAAACTAGTCTATGCTCCTGTCATGTGGCACCTGCTCTCTTTTGGTTGTTATTTCTGCTTTACACAGGCTTTGAAGCAATCTCCACAGACAGACAGACAGAACGGGACAGTTCTTCACACACTGAGCAGCAGATCTGCAGAACGCCCTGTCCGTGGATGCAGAAGTTAACACGACTTGGAAGGAGACATCAGAAACCCTTGGAAGAAATACTCACTTATGGTTGCTAACCAGATAAACCGCATTGGGTTCAGGCCATCTCTTAAACCAAAAATTGATGGAGGAAGTTTCAAATCCTTGCCTTGCACTTGCTCTCCCCTGCTAGCAGCTTTTGGCTGCTGGTTTGCATGCTGGTTGGTTTAGTTTCCTGTCCAGAGCAGAGCACAAATGCAGTCCCCAGCTGCTGCTAATTATTCTGTGCAGCTCCTCAAATGCAGTTGACTAAATTGCAGGGCTTAAATCTCACCTTGGGAAAACCAGCTGGTGGCCTTTTACTAATTTAGTAAACGTCTTTCTCTTCATCTGATTGCTTATGATAGGACATGGAACTAAAACTGAAGGACTTGATGCTCAGCTATTTTAAATGACTTGGTTTGGCTGGGACCTTTGAAAGAAGGCTTCTTTATCCCACTCTAATTTTGACATGAAAAGCATATTGTTATCTCACCCAGGATGGTTTATTGAACTGTTTCATTCAAATACAAAAGACTTCTATTTTTGGAAACAAAACTGTAATTCATACCCTATAGCAACAAAAGCTAACTGTATACTCAGAAGAAGTACACAAAAAATTATAGTATCTCCCAGCAGGTGCTCTGGAACTACTTATGTTAGTCTTAAACCACACAAAAAAAGTTGCCATTACTAAGAAGTTCAAGTGCAAAAGCTGTTCTTGCAAAACAGTAACTAATGGGCCTAAAAATAAGAACAGAACAGCAGGGAACTGTTATCTCAAAAGTACTTGCCTCACCCTCAAATTAAATCCAAAATCAACTCTTCTCATGAACTGAAAGGAGGGCAAAGCATGCTGCTTATCGTTGAGCATGTGAACGAATTGCATGCCATGGGTCAGATGTCACAGCACTCTTTTCAATAACATTTTTAAGCTTTCAGTAATGCCTCAAGCACCTAAAATTAAAGGTGAATATCTTGAACAGCAAGGATCTTAATCTTACATATATTTAGAGATTTATATTTGTTGATGTAACAGTTATTCCTCAGAAACTTTTCGGCTGAATTAGTGCTGGAATTGAAAAGTTTTGAACAATCCGTATCCAAATTTTTGTAAAGCCAAAAAGACTATTTAAGATAAAAGTATGGGAAATATGAATTATGTTTTCAGAGCTACAATTTAAAAGTGTATTGAATTGCTTCTTAATTGCAAAATAATCTTATATGTGAAATCATTAGCAATGTTCAGGGTGCATTTCACAACTAAAATTCCACATAAGCATATTTTAAAAATTATCTCTTTTTTGACTTAAGGCATTTTTGTTCGAGAATCCTTTTCTCACAGATGAGTTGGTAAAATATGCATCACTCAAAGCTCTCTAAAGAATGCAGCCTCTGCTCTGCTTTATGTTAGATGATTTCATCAGCTCTTGGAGAAGGATTTGAACAGGCATGTTGGCAGATAAATGTCCTCTTGGTGTGCTTTAAAATTGTGATATATTACTTTCAAATTTTAACAAAACATGCACTGTACATGGATCATTGGAAAGTTATGTCAGAAGGGTGTTCTTTTCACTTCATGCTATCACCTCAGGATGGAGTTGCCTTTGAGTTTCTGCTCCAGGAACAACCCCTGGAGCTCTAAGGAACCACCAGTGAGTGTCCTTTCACAGGAGAGGAAGGTCAAGGAGTTCAGCCAGCATCAAATCCTCACGAGCTGCTGCAAATCTCAATGCTATATTTCTGCATGGAACAGTGTAGAAAGCTACAAGGCCTAGTGTCCTCACAACACAAAAGTGATGTGCTCCATTCTGCTGAAGTCAAGAGTTCAATGTGGTTATTTGAGTTTCTGGTTGGTTTGTTGCCTGTTTATAGTTTAGTTGTTGATGCATCAAGAATTATTTTCTTTCTGACAGGCCTCAGAATTGCCTGTATGAGTTTTTTATGTTACTCACTGAACTGCTGTTCAATAAAAGACAGTCCTCAAAAACCACATATGGTTAAAATAAACATTGCTAGCTTTTTTTTTCCTTGTTCACATGTTACCTTTTGAAAAGGCAATAGTTTTGGGAAATCCTGTGTGCACTTGCGCCTGTAGCTCAAAGCATTCTTTGCCCATGAGGAACTAAGAAGACCCAATGAAGTGTTATTAGCTTTGACTCATCTGACCAAAGTATCATCTGCTGTGCTCATTAATTACAATAGTTCAGGTGGAAACACTGGTCCCCGAGCTTCTTATAATTGTTTGGGTTTTCCGCTTTTTTTCTCCTTTTTTAATTTTTTTTTTTTTTACTCATCTAATGAAAGGAGAACAAGGAAACAGACATTTGCAGAAGAACAGCAGAAAGCAAAGAGGTACATGCAGAGGAAATATACTAAAATAATGCCCAAGCAGCTAACTCTAAAAATCAGTTTAAACATGTGCCACAACATTTTTTCCAATGCTAGAATTTTGCAGTGTTGAAAGTTCAAAACATGCTTGGAAAGCAGTCGCTCTAGCTGTAATCTTAGAGACGTCTGATCCAATAACAATAAAATATATCTTTATAATGCAGAAACGTTTTATGTGATTGTTCAGATGATCCCAGGCATTTGCTGTGTTCAGATGAGTATGACATAATGATTATGTCCACATTAGGAGATTAAACAGGGACCAGGCCTTGGTCAAACCACTGGTCTTCCTTGAATGGTCCCTGATTGAGAACCAGCCTAGGCAGGGCCTGGCAGCCTGCACACAGTCAACCTATTTTGAAGGCTTCAGTTTAATAATGTAGGTATGAGCAGCTGGTGACAACTGGACTGAGGGTCAGAGAACCAGCACTAGCATTGTCTGAAAATAGCCAAACATAGCCAAAGTGTCGCCCACACATTTTTGACTGTTTTCCGTACGGCTGTTACCACATTGCTTTCAAACAAGGAGAAAACTGTGAGAAGTGGAAACTTGTATTGTTGCTTTACAAAACCACAGCAGAACTGCAAAGCCCTGACTTTTGAGAGGAGGGCAAGCAAGTGAGAAGCACTCAGACAGATGGCACGGTCAGATGGAATGAATTCCTGAGGGGGAGTGCAGCAGAGAGAAAAGGAACAGTGAGCATAGTCAAAATGGCAACAGCAGCTGCCATAGCTGTTTCTCCGAGAGTAAAGCAGGTTGAGCAAATTGCCTTAGGAGCCTGCCCTGTTTCCCAATCCAAAAGGCAGGACTAAGAAGACAGCTTTGAAGTGAGTATGGTGCCATGTAGGTGGGTGAGGTTGCAGCTATTAGAGAGGGATTGGAGATGAACACTTCCAAAGCTCACAGCTTGAAGATCAGCTGAGGTGGACACTGGGACCCAGAGGGAAGTCCAGCTTGCCTGCCAGACAATGGTGAATGCCAAACAGTACAATGACACATCTCAGACCACAGAGACACATGAACTGAGATAATTCTGGTTCCAAATGTGAGTCAGCTGAAGATCCAGAAAAATTCCTAATAAAAGCATATTTACACTGGCAAAGTGCCAGTGTGATTGCTGGTTATTCTCTGGCTTCCCGCAGGCAGTGTTTCCATCCCATAGCAAAGGTGATGGACAATACCTATTACTGGCAAAGAAATCCTGACAAAAGTATTGTAAAAGGGTTAGTGTTCCTCCCTGGCAGCAAGACTAATCATGCTGTCCGTGCATCTTTTCCCACTGTGCACAGGCTCTGCTGAGGAAAATATTATTGAAATAGAAAAAACAAGAGCTTTCCTCTCATTTCTTTTTGTACCATAGGCTGTAGCATCAGATGAAGAAGTAGCTGTGGGAAGAGTATTATTTAACTCTGTAACTGTGACATGGAGGTGCTCTCTGGAAATGGCATATGCCTAAGCCAGCCACAACAGGTGAGATGTGAGGAACTGCAACAGCATACATAGGCTATTCTGAAAAGTTAGCTAAAAATCTCTACCAGGTATCCTTGGTGAAATTCTTTCCAGTGGCTCTTAGCCTGACATAATTTTCACAGGGATGGCAAAAGTCAGTTTGCCACCATGGAGCGGTTTCCTGGATGAATTATGATAGATCACTCTGGAACATGGAGACATTAAAGCTCTTCAGTAAAATGGTTATGGGATTGTTTTCACATGGGCAAACAAGGCTTTCCTCTCAACTAATTCTTGGAAATGCTCAAAGCATTCTAGCTGAAACTTCCAAAAACAATTCAGGCTCAGCCAGACATCCAGCCTGAACAACTGAAGTTTGGCAAAGCTGTAAACAACTGGACTACAAAACCAGATTTTTAATGAATGTCAGACTTAGATAGGTTTCTCTGTATCAATCTGCTCTGGAGTACGTCTACTCTTATATATTCCAACCTAACATTGCATTTGTAAATCCATTGGCAGATTTGACTTATAGTGTTTTAATATAGCATTTAGTATCTGCTCACAATTATACATCACATTTTCATCTACTGCTAATTCCCAGTTGATTAGCTATATTTTGCCAGTAATAAAACAAAACTTGAGACTAAGAGAAATTCTTCAAATGTCTCTACTAACAGAGTTTTAGGTTATTTTCTAGATCAACCACACAAAAGTATCTAAATGAAGCATCTTGATTTTTCCCAGTTTTATCTTGACTTTTAGGAAGGAATCAGAAAGAAAATTTAAGAGGAAGCTACTGAAGCAGTTGACTTAGATCTCTTTCTAGAATTAAACCAATGAGACTCAAAATGTACCTAATGCTGATAAGACTGCTTATCCACAACTCCATTCTTTCCCTTCTGTGTTCTAAAAGAAGCATTTTTAAAAATGCTAAAAATAAAACCAGAGGTTTTATTAAATAAGGTAATATATTTTTGTTTGTAACTGAAACATCAGAAGTCATGTCTTTTTTGACTTTCACTATCTTAGTCTTGGTGGATATCATGGTTTCTCAGAGAGTATATGAAAAAAGGACATGATCACGATCGGTGAGCCGACATACACAGCACATTCTCAGAGATGCCCCAAGAAATTTCTAAATATTCTTTACAATTATTTCAGCCAAACTTGGTAAGTCTTTTTCTTTTGATCTGGAAATGACCTATTCTGGCAGCACTAAAAAAATACGTAAAATTAACATAATATATGCAATTTGTGTTTTCCTGCCTGCAATGCTCTATGGCAGCATTTTTAAGATGAACCAATATGACACTGCCAGACTTTTCTGCAATTATGTCCTTGGGAATTTTGACCCACTAGCTACAATGGAGTTTTAATGCAAACTGTTTAAGGCAGACTTGTTTCCATAAAGAAAGTGTTTGGAGAGGTTACGCAGATGAAATCCTACTCCTCAGAGTTAGAATCCAGATGATTCCAGTGAACTGCAGGACAGAATTGCAAGGTTTGTGCCATCTTTGAAAAACCTGTGGAAGGAGAGCTGTACCAAAGAAGGCAAAGTAAACCAGTTATAATACAATAGTACCCACACTAGGTATTTCTTGAACTGTCAAAAGCTACATAATCTAGTACCATCACTTGACTCACAGAAAACCTCGGTTCACTGCTTTCTTCTTAGTATAGTGACACCATATTATTTATCTATACTGGTAAATATTTTTTTCAGTGATGGCTTCGTGCTTGCTTAGGTTCTCTCTATGCAGAGAAGGGGTAATACGAGGTTAATATCAGTTCTCTCCAGCACTAAATCAGTTCCCGTGGGCTCTAGAGAAAGACACCCATCTCTAAAGGCTCAAGGATGTGCTTTTCTCACTTAGCCCCTGGTGTTACAGCTACACAACCATCCTGCTGCCAAGGCTTTGCCCCTTTGGGAATCCCACCACATGGGGTCTGAAAGCAGAACAGTCTGATTAGAGCCTGTAGCTGAAATTATGCTGGACAATTTCTTCTACTAAAGAATTCATACTGTCTGAAAAGCATGGGTTTGAGTACTCTGAAGCAGGTTTGGGTCAAATTTGGTATAAAGTTTCAGAGAAACAAGAAATGACAATGGAATATATGAACTCCAGAAACAGTTTCTTTTGCTGTTTCTGATCTTTTTTCCTCACAATAAGATCACAAGAAGTCAGAGGTACTATCTGAGTGAAGTAGAAAAATTATGAGAAAATGGTTTCTCTGTCTTTTTCCCCACATGTGCCAATTCGCTGTCAAAGCCCAGTAGTGTTTTAAATTCTTACTACACAGAAATAAACTTTCAAATTCTATGTATGATTCAAAATGGGTATTTGAATAAAAATGCGTGAATTTTGGATCACAGGGAATAAGAATGACTCTATGACTTTGCATGGAGCTTTGGGTCTTCCCAAGTGTCTGCTCTTAATCCAATGAATATTTAAATATTTCATACAAAGTCAACTTTTTTTCTGCAAAGAGCAAAACAGCCAAAATACTTTTCTGGGAGGTAGATGACTGTGTTTTAATGCATATACTGTAGCAATAAAGTATTCTAACCTTCTCCTTTCTGGGTTGTTTTGGTTGTTTTTTGTCATGGTTCCAAACTCCCACTTGTCTCCCTGTTCTTTAAGTTTTGATGGAAGAGCCCCAAAATCAAATCCGTATTTTGCAATCTAGTAAAATATTTAATCCAAACAAAAACTAATGGGCTGCACTGTAAATCCTGGAAAAACATAGCAAAGCATTTAAGTGTTTGTTTGTTTGTTTTAAATTCAGCCATCAATCAAAAAAAAGTACAGATATATCATAATTAATTTTCACGAGAATTCCTTTAAAAGACTAATTGAGCAATGCTTCCTTTTCACTTTTCTCTTTGTGTCTCTCTCTGTTGGTTACTTTTGCAACCAATCCTCCAGCTTCTTCTTCTTCTTTCTAACAGATTCAGATGTTCAGGGACAGAACTAGGAGTACTGTAACTGCTCTTATTTTCTCTGGGAGGAAAACAGTCCCACATTTGTAAAAACCTTTTGTGGGTGAATCACCACAATATTACCAAGTGATAGATTATGACATGAAAATTTCTATGAACCAAGAAATCTAAGCCTGTTTCCTAGGGGATTATACATTAAGATAGATAATTTTTTTTATATATTGACTATGGTAACGAATACAACTAAAACAAATATGTAAGGTGACAACTAACGTAAAATGTAAAATATCAGTTGACGTACTGCAGAGTTACACACACAAAAAGTACTTCTAAATGCAGACTCAGGTGCCTATTTTCTTATGCATGGGAGACGAGATGAAGGGAAAGAACAGGAGCTGTTGCTGTGCCATTAGCAACCACGAAATGGCTGATGTGCTCCCCAGCACATGACCCGACTGCAGCCCCGTTTCTGCTGCTCCATCTCAAGTGACCAGTAGGAATAATTGTATAATTACAGACTTGCACTGTGATGCAGGTAAAGCCACAAGGAAAGTAACATTTTCAGTCTAAGTAAGGGAGCCTTGAGACAGAGTTGATGTTGGGGTGAACCGAAATGTTATCCGTCAGCTGTAGCTGTCAGCAAAAATATTAAAGAAAGAGCAGCTGCATCATGCCACAAGCAGGGGAGTGGAGCAGTCGTAGCTCCAAAATAGATTTTAGAGTCAGACAGAGTTTTCTTTTGATGAACCCCAGCAATGGTCAAGGACCATTTATTTTCTAAGCTGCTTGAAGCCAGTTGATAATGCTACTGCTTTTAAAATGTTTTAAACAAAGGTTTGAGATACAAGTAAAGAATAGCTATTTAGAATAGGACGTACTAGTAGGTATGTTACTACATCTATAAAATGTAGTTTTCCCTACTAATTATTTTCCACTTCTGTAGCTTTTAATTTGCCCTCACCATTTTATTGTGTAAAGTATGATACAAAAATAAAATTGATGACAATAAAAAATCATAACCAAGTTTCTTAGCTGGAAGAAAAATTATTGGCTTATTGCAGCCTCTGTAGCATTTATTCCTCCTTCTTAGAATTATTTCCTTTTAAGATACTAAGTTATCCTGAAAATATTTATTCAAGAATAGCATCTTACATTCTTTTTTGGACTGTCATTAAAGAAAACAGTAATAAGCAGCAGTTTCTTCAGGATCTTGAATTCCAAGATAAATGTAATAAAGCTTGTGGCAGTGTTGTATTGTTTACTGCTTGGAAAAACTTATGCAACAGCAGAATACTGCTCTGATTTTGGAGCTGCTGCTAATGAAGTACAACCAGGCAGGGTACAGTTGCCATGAGTCAGGAAATGTGAATGTTCCTGGACAAAGGCCAGTGGAGCTTATAGGCATCAGAGATGAGATGTATATGTATCCTCTGGAGAAGATACACTAAGTTGTTTTGAAGTATCTCAAGCTGCCTGATCCAAGAAGCAACCAAATGACCAACCACCCTGAAACAAGGTTAGAAGCTCTTTGTTACTCAGCCCCTCATTTTTACACCAGGAAAAAAGAACGAAGGGAACTTAGAGATTAGATAATAGGTTCAGCCACGCCACAGTAGGCCCAAAATCCTGAGGGCTTAACTTTGTTCTTTCACTATGAAAAGAAGAAAAGAAAACTAAGTTAAAACAACAACAACACCAAAACCAGAAACCCACAACCCAAAACCGACAACAAACCACCATATGCAATCCCCTAGCGTTCTCTGAGCCTTTGAAATATTGTTACTGTGGGTCCCTATTTTTTGAGTGAAATTAACCGGTTTCCTAAAGCTAGCTGAGATCATTTAGAACGGTACCACTCGTTTCTTTTCCTTTCTACATCTCTTTCTTGCAGCTGAACATAACCATCCCAAAAGACTTTGACTTTTCACTCTCCCATACCCTTTTTTGGTAGGTGTATTGTGCTTATCTTCCCACAACCCTTTCCTGTGTCATGGACCCAAGGAAGGACGACAGTTTTCACTCTTCTCCCAGCAGAGTAGGACATGCAGACCAGTTTTCTGTGCTGGTCCACCCAACTATGTGGGTGGCTGCTTAGACTTCCATATTTCCCATCTTTTTTTCCAGGAGAACTCTCGCAATCAAGACCTGAGCTCCCTTTCATGAAATCCAGCAAAGGGTCATTTATTACCCCATTTTTTTCCCGCACCTGGAAAGGCCCACAAGTAAACTAAGAAATAATTTCCAGATTCCTACTTTGACCTGGGATAGTTTTGAGGCCTCCTTTGCAGTTGTCACTGCCATTGTACCATGGCAGGGCACAGTGGGTCAGCCCCACTGCGCCTCCAAAGGTGTTTCAGCATTTCTGTTCTCCAGGTGCTTTCTCTTCCTCCAGCGGCTGTGACCTATTCTGTGCAGTGGCACATATGTAAGAGTGGGACTCTGCCCTGCTCCCAAACTAGCCATCCCTTCTGTCTACTGGTATTGCCAACCACAGCATTCATAATCCTGAGAAAATCTTCCAAGCTGTTTTTCAGGAGATTTTAAAGAAATTACATCATGGTGTAAGATCATCCTCAGGTCAGAGACTTCAGCTTCCTTGAAGACATGAGGGCAGTATTTTTTCTAATTTTCTCTGGTTTCAATTAAAGCTGAGAGTCATATAAGGCAACTAATTCCTAGGGTAAATCCTTATCAAAGGTCTCAGTCACTACGAGAGTCATTTGAGCTGCCACCATTGCTTTAACAAAGCAGGTATGACTAGAGACCCTGGCTGCCCACTGAGCCTGCAGGAGACAGGAAGCAACATAGGACATTTCTGTTCTCCAGGTGCTTTCTCTTCCTCCAGCCAGTACGTGAGGTTTGTGCAGTCTCCCCTCAGTCCCACAGTGGATCCAGAGCTGCCCCACCACCAGCTAAGTTGGGCAGTCACCTCTTGCCCACTCCTTCTTTCAAAGGTCCTTTTCCCTCCAAGATTTTTTCTTCCCCAGCAGCCTCCTTCTCATACTAGGGAGCTTGTTCTGAGCACTCCCAAAATAGCAACAAGCTCACGAGTTGACAGCACCCTCTTTGTCCTGTGAATTACTCCCGGTCATTCTGAACCTGAGGGAATGATTTTGTTTTTCGTGAAACGTCTTAGTATTGACATTAGTTTGGTTTCTATTCTGGTTCTCTTCTTGAAGCTTCCTGGTCACATCCCTGGTCCTTTTCCTTCCTTTTCCTGCTGTGCTTTACCAGTATGGCTGACTTCTTTTGACCCGCAGCTAAGCTTCCCTCTGGGGGGCTCCTCTAAAAATACATATTCTTGTCACTCAGACTAATTCAATTTCTATTGCTACTTCTCCCAGCAGAATCTGGTTTCCAAGGAGGGCTATTTAAGTCTCCTTATTCAAAGCTGTTGACATGATGTTCAATACTGCAACATCTCAGAGTGAGAAAGTCACTACTATGTTTATTCTCGTAACATTCCAGGTTGTTATTAAAAGTCTAGAAGTAAATAACTTGCTGAGAGTCATACAGGGAGTCCCTGATGTGAATGTGCAATTTAACCAGGTTCTTCCCTGGTGACAACTACCACCTCACATTTTAAGGTAACATTATTTCAAAGGGATAAACAACAAAATTCAAATATTACATGAGTATTTTGGAGAGAGAACCTGAATTTAGCAATGTGCCCCTCATGAATAAGGAATCTATCAGATGTCCTGTCACTCCTATAGCCTGTTTCCTGCAATGTGATTTAGTCTTTGTACAATTAATGCTGGATTAATTAACCCTCCTTGTGCGCAGTTACAGTTGCCTCATTTCTAGAAGGTCAGTGCTGTCTTGGAGAGATTTTTTGAGATGACACCAATAGCCTGTAGAATTGTTCCCGCTCTACTTACTCCTTAAAAAACTGTTACAACAGTTTTTTATGTTAAGGATATTCACTGAACACTTATGTATATTATTCACTTTATTTCTGATATTTTCCTAGGTTTCTTTTGTGCTAAGCTGAGGAGAAACTCATTACACTGTCTCTAGCTATCACACATTTTTCTAGCACTTCATTAGTTCTCAGAGACCTGTAGTGATAAAGGCTGTGTGACTGGTAGTGATACTGAACAGAGGCTAAAAATTTGTATTACTGCAGGGAATTTGTTTTCTTGGAATGAGGCAGCTGTGTCACTATCACAGACAGGGCTCTAACAGTTCCTCCTGAGCCCCCAGGTACCACAGCAATCCTTTTGTGTAAATCCTGTAAATTTCCATTTGCAAATACATCAAATTTTATATCAAAGGTTGTCAAAGGTATCAAACATTGTACCCCCCTTCATCTTTCTAATAAAACGCTGTTCCAAAATAATCTGGGGTTTAAGAATGTATTCTGTAAAAGCAGAGAAATGACTTTAGCTAATTTTTTTCTCCAGCCCATAAGCTACTTTTGAAACCTTTGCCCACATGTATATGAGGCAGTTAGTCAAGGATGCTGTTACCTGGTAAACCCACAGTTTAGAGGTTTAGCTTTAAAATTGAAGCATTAAAAAAAGCTGCAAGGGTATTTTGTACGACCTCTGTGTGTCTGTGTGTGTGTGTGCGCAAGACATATCAGCTCCTCAGGTCCTCTCTGCATCAAGGGCTGAGTTTGCCCTAGACAAGTACAATGGGATCTGAGACCTCTAACACCACCATCTGTGAGAATTCCCGAGTCTTCTTCCACCCATCTGTACTGATGACGACAATATTTTAGTTACAGTTTCAGTTTTAGGAACGTTATTTTCTGAATTACCTGAAGAAGAGTACCTGTCTTCAGTGGTAATTCTCAGCAGGTAAGAGAAATCCTATGTGGAAAGACTGCCACATTCCTTGAGTGCCACAAGGCCTCTACTTTGTCCTTGCTTCATGCTACAGAAATCACTACTAGGCAAATTTAGATGCTTCCACATGAAAGGCTTTCTTAACTAAAAGAGTGCAAACCAATCTCAGGTTAACCAGAACTCCATCTAGGAATCCTGTTTGCCATATGTGCATCATGCTCTGTTCCTGATCATGATACAATTGAAAAGAGATGTTCTGTGAGAAAAGTGAACTCAGCAGTGGAAGCAGTCTCCAGAGCTCCCTTCCTCAAAAGTAGCATCTGTTTTTCCTTATTTGCATATTACTTACAATCTCAATGCTAGCCTTTCAGCTTTATGAACTACCTGGAAAGATTAGGATAGACTATACTTAACCTTTTTATTAACAGAATTGTTTTTGCAGAGAGATGGCACCTTAATGGGTACCTGATTCTAAATGTTTGGTTTTCAAATAGAATGTGGCAGGGAGGAAAAGGAAGATGGTGTGCATTCTGAAAGCTGGAGCAAGCTCGGATAAAAAATTACACACAAGATTTTTGGCCCTTATTATTCCTATTTTAGGACAGAACCCATTGAACACTAAAAAAAAATCAAACAAAAAACCTACTACAAATATTGCTTCTGAACATAATCAAAGCCCCAAGCAATCTTATCAGAATCTGGAGTTAGTCCCACTAGGTGTGAGACTACCCCTAACCAGTGAGAGAGAGTGATGACTTCTTTTCACCTGAATTATGTTCCTGTAAATAAGTGGCACCTCTCATTCAGAGGATATGCCACTGGGACCCTGCCTTTTACTATCTGCAACGTGATGCCTTTTGGGACTCAGATTCTCTCTTCTGCCTCATGCCTTGGAAGCTGCAGTGGTTCCCATAGCCAGCTGCCTCGTAACACGTGGTTCCCCTGGCACTCAGGAGCTCTGCTGCCATGTATGTCCTTCTGTGCAGAAGGGACATCTTGTTCTGCGCTATGTCTAACATGCTTGAGGACATCCAGCATGGCATCGTTCCCTTCCTTCTGTCCCCCGCCCAGAGTCAAAAACTGGAATGTTTGTTTTTCTCTAAAGAATTTTATCAGACTGAGGAACTGAAACCCTTATCAACTGGAATATAATTTATGTTTCTTTTCATTACAGAAGTCCTTGCTGAAGAACAAAAGGAGGAGAAATAACACACTATAGAAGAACTACTGTAACCTTACCTTAAAAGTCAGACCCAAGAGGTTTTGCAATTACAGAGCATGAGACAAGTGAGATCTTGGGGATAATTAGGAATGACAGACACAGAAATTGAATAACTTTAACATGAGAAATATATGCTTAATTATATTTTAGTATTTTAGACCAAACCAGTCATCACTAACCACATGTGCTTTCCCACCCTTTCATTTATGACCTTCTTTATGGCTATTTTTATGGTCATTTTTTCAATAAAAGTAAGAATGTTCTTTGAGGCATACGACTAGATAATGTGAGGTTTTATGAATACCCTCTCTACTATGTCCACAAATTTGAATTTGAGGATAAGTTGTGTATGTTTTTCTTCAGTGTATATTTGTTGTCACAGTAACTGCAGTTTTCCCAATAAATGGAAATTGCATCGTTTCCTTAGCATTCAGGTTATTGCACTGAAATAGCACCATGAACTCACCATTACTTCTCCCTTCCTGTTGTCAAGATCTCATTCAGTTACAGAAACAGGCACTAAAACAGGTTAGTTTAGATATGTGCACATTAGAAAGCTGAAAGCAAGTCTGCTTAGCCCCATTACATGACTCATGCCTGTGTGGGAAAGACCTTATTTTCACAGAGATCTCTTAGATAAACAAGGCAAGTTGGCAGCAATTCGATTACACTGATGCAAGCAGTCTCCTGCTTTCTGTTGCATTCATTTACTTTGTATTTTCTGAAAAATGCAAGCAGGCTGATAAACTCCAGTGAGAATTCTTGTACCAAGGACACATGAGGTTTTTTTTTCAACTACATTTTTTATAATAGGAGCAGCCTTGAAACCAGTTTTTTAAAAAATCCTTTTCTGTAACTCCAGTAGAATCAGGTTGGTTTTTTTTTAAAGTTTGTTAGTGGAGCTGTAGCTCTTGTTATCCACAGCCACAACACACTAGGTAGTTGGATGCCTCCCTCCTGCAAATCCACGAGCCTCTAAATACTGTGGATTTCAGATAGAAAATGGATTTAGCTTTTAAAATATCACTTTTACATATGCGCTGGAACAGACTTTTGAACAGCACAAATCACAAAACACTATAGTCTTTGACACCATTTCCCTGAAAAGGAAAAGCAATGAAAGCAGCCCTTATCGTATTAAAGAGCACTAAAAGTGTATAAATCAAACTGGAAAAGTTCATTGCAAATTCATTGCGGGTTTTGCTCTTGTTCTGAAACCCCACTGGTCTAAATCTGAATGATTCTGGCCACATCCTAGACAATTAAGATTTTAATTGTCACTTTATCAGCTTTGAAATGAAACTCACTTGGACAAAGTACAGCAGTCTTAGATTCGCACAGCCCTTTGCTTCTGTCAGCACACAGCAACCAGACGGGTTGTCCATTTAAGGGAAAAAGCACAAGCTCCAGCCTATTTCCCTGTACTTCGGATGTGTTTGTCCCACTCCTTCAGCAACGCATTCTGTAGTGCCAAAAAACATTTCCTTTCTTACAACAGTCATACACACGTGCACGCACATATGTACATTCCTGATTGAGTTTTAATTAAGATGTTCATTGTCTCCTTGTATTTCTGAGTGTGTAAAACCTTGTGGAGGAGGCCACGATCTATGTAATCTCATATATCATCTTTAGAGCTACAATTTATATGCTTTGCTGGTGGATTTAGATTTAGAGATATAGTCCAGCCAAAGCAGAAAGAGAATGAGAGGGCAAAGCCATCTTGAATTTAAAAAAAGCACAGCTGTCCCCACATAGGAAGACTTTCTGTTTGTGCTGATATTAGTACTTATTTTACTATGATGTTAAGAATAAAAAGTAATATAGAAAGTACAGATTATCTGCAGAAGCAGGAGGAGTAGGTGACAAGACCCAAAATAAAAGGAAAAGTCTAATCAAGTACACTCAAAGGCATAATTTTCAGAAATACATTAGGTGTCACACAATTTTCAACATGATCAGAGACTCTCACTATTTCTTCTGACCAGGACGCAGGCATGATTGTTCCTGTCCTTTGGACATCTAACCTCAAAGCATAACTACAGGACTGTTACAAGTTCTAGTAGCACTAACTTGGTACAAATACTAGCTACTAAATAGAAAAAGAGAGGTTAAGAAATCTTAATATTTTATAAATTGTTTCCTCAGTTATCCAATATCCTCCAAAATCAAGAAAAACCCATATTCCCAAAATAATTACCAGTGTTCTGTATAAAATTAGGAAACAACTTTCAGTAGGAAACACTGAGAGAAATGAAAAGAGAAAAGGCTAAAAATTAAAAGAACCACAGTAAGATAGTGAAGCTGAAAAGTTTAGGTGTTTGGGCTTCTGAAACTATTCTATAAAACAGAATATCCTTATTTTATCACATACACTATTTTATCCTCCCAGCTTTCAGTTCTTATCCTGGATTTTATATACTAAATACTTTTAGTGAAATAGGAAGTATGAATAGATTAAGTTCCATTTCCTTTGTGTTGTTGTTTCATCGGGCTTCTTCACAAATATTCACTCTATTTCTCCAAATTGCATTTTAGAGATGCAGAAGGACAAAATCCCCACTCCAAATTCAGATTGCATGGCAACCTGCAATGACAGACCTTGAGAAAGGAAGGCAAGAAACAGGAAACTGGAGGAAAAGTAAAATGTCTCTTAGGAAATAAAATGTTTGGACAGGAATACAGATGATCCATTTTGTTAAATGCTCTTGAGAGGACTGGAAATTTATCTGTTAATTACTGAACACTAAAACCTGATCTTATTAAATTTGAAGGAAATCTCACTCTGAGTTCAGTGGCATAAGCTGACCTCTGACTGGCACGAGGCACATTCTTAATTTCTGCCTGAGGGCACATCGGCTGAATTAGATAAGATTACCAAAAGCCTCAAATTTAGCACCTGTGGAATCTGTGCCAGCAGAAAGATCCTGTATCAGGAGGAGTTTTACTGACATGCCTTTTAGTGTGGAGATGGCTACAGTGGTGAAACTGTGAGCCAAAGGAGCAGAACAGGGCATACTACCGAAATACAGATTTCCTAATTTACTAATGCTTACTCCACAAGTTGCTTCCAGGCAGCACATCTGTATCTTCAGGAATCCTACCTTGGTCGACATAGCTCTGTTAATATTAAAGTTCAGTCTTTCCATGATATTAGTGTCAGGTGCCACAGAAAACTCTGATGTTCTTACTTCAATTTCTAGCACAGAGGATGGGCCAGTTAACACCAGAGGTGAAGGTTAATAATCTACCAGATATGAGAGGGAGAGGTACAGGAAAATCAAGGCACATCCAAGCAGGCACCAAACAGTGCTCAGATTTGAAGATGAGTTTCAAGTCTTTGAATTTGGTGTTAAAAACAGGCAGACATTCTATAAAGAGATTGAAAGACTGAGGTGATGAAAAAACCACTCAGTTAAGATGATGAATTAGCTGTGGCTAAAATTATAATAAAATAAATATAATAATTAAATAATAGTTCATAATAAATAAACATTACCATAAAATAAATTATAATTCTGATTTAATGAAGGTAGACGAAGAAGCCAGAGAGGCTGGAAGTGAATTCATACTGGGAGGAACATACAGTCTTTAGTACCATGAAAGGCACCATTCATTACACAGTTATTCTAATATAAACAAAATTAAAATAATGTTAAATGAGGAGAATAAATGGCTATGCTACATCTACTTGTCTTCCACAAAAATCTCTACAGTGGAGTGTGTCACCAAAACATAAACTGCTTTTTGATTTGATATAAAGTTGACCTTGATTTCACTGTAGTCAGTAGGAGAATTGGCTATTTTTCAAATATGAAACCATCTGTTGAATAGCCACATTACATATTCCACAGATTTGATTGGAAAATCCCAGAGCCTCTTTGTGGACACCTGTTGAGAAGAGTAATTTTAGCCTCCTCCTCCATTTTGAAGTGGAAAGGAAGACAGATGTATGTAAAATCACATTGTGTTAGAGTTGGGAATTGCTATTAGACTGTTCAAATGTCACTTCATTTGATAGTTTATCAGGCTAATAAATATGCCTTTTGATTTTAAAAACTTTGCTAAAAATAAATTGTGCAAGACAACTAAAGTTGTAAACCCACACATTACGCTAAGCAACAACTAAACTGAAAAAGCAGTCAATATCACCACATCATTTTCCCAGATTTTGCCACCCCTATATATTCAGAAAGTCATTTCTCCACAGTTTAGTTTGCCAAAACTTTCAGTAAAGAGAAGAAATGGTAATTTTCACTCAAATGTCAAGATGACAAAAACTATACAAATCATATTGTCTTGGTTTTAATCCTCACTGTATAGACTTCTTATGAAAAAATAACTTTCTCAGGATATGTCCCTATTAAAAAGTAATTCCAAAGTTTCCCTTTGAGATTTAGACACGGGATACCACAGTGCTCTAATAATTCCACAGTAATGATTATCACATTAAATCATGGCCGCCAAAAGATATTTCTGTTTAGTGCTTTAGTGTGCCCCTTGCTATGAAGTAAAATATAAACTATATTATCTTTTGCTCTTAAGAATTTTCTTCCATCCTAATACTTCATTTATTTTTTTGTTTCACAGGCAGTTACATTCTCAGTCACCAAGTCAGAATTGCTTCAAAGTATTTTAATTCCATCCAATCCATCCACTGCTAAGATGTGGTATTGATGTCATTTATGTAGTATGCGGGGATGCAACTAGAATTATTTAGTGAAAGCAAGTCATTCTCATCTCCCTGAGGCAGTCTCGGAGTCCTCAGACTAAGTGTCAAACACGACAGACAGTCAGCGTAGACTCAGTTAGTTCATTCCTTCCTTAGGACAAATATTTTTCATCTGAGACATTTCTATACAAATCCGTGGTTTTGCCCGGGTTAAGTGCATTTCTTAAATCTTTGCTTTCACAACTGAATTCATATTGCATACGAACTCGTAATCAGTATGTCTTTTAAAGATTCATGCATACTCGATTCCTTTCTTTTGGAGAAAACGGCTTTAAAGTATGTGGCGGGGAGGGGGGTGGAATTCATTCTTCAGTTGATCAAGCAGCTTTTATCAGTTTAGACAAAGTAAATCATATGAAGTGATTCCTCCCTTAAATGACATGATCCTTATGGGGTCATAGGATATGCATTTCCAACAGACAATCAGAGTTCCATTCTACTGTCAGGGTAAAACATCTGAGAACTGGTTTCTCATTTATTTTGCCAGATAAAACATACACTTTAACAACAATGACACAGCTCAAGCACACTTAGGTACAATAAACATAAGGTCAGTCCTTATGACACTTGAGTGATACAGCTAATCAAATGAGCAGACATTAATATTCATTATATGTAAATAAGTACAAGAGAAAGAACCAAGAGCTGTTGTCACAAAGGTAGTAGGAAAGGCACCAGGTGTGTCCATGTGTTAAGAGTTAACAAGGAAACAAAAAGTACAAATGCGCTGGGTCACAGAGTTAATTCTGTTACTGAATGGCTATTTCCTCTTATTTATCACACAGGCTGTTTTTAATAGCTGCTAGACTATCACTGGTAAGGGATGATATGTATTCTATTATTAAATGTTGGTTTGTCTTCTGTCAGCATGTAAGCAGATATAAGCAAGATACATGTCAAAATCTATGCACACTTTTTCATAGTTTCACACTTTTTCACTACTAGCTACTTTATTGTGCTTGCTCTCAGAACTGCAAAAGTTATTTAAGCAATGCCTTTCTACGGTGGAAGTGTAAAAAAATCCTAAAATCTAAAACTTTTATCCCAGCTTTCATCTACTGACAATATTTCCAAACCATTCAGAAGATTGTTCAAAGAAGAAAAAAGACAATACACATTAGAAAATTCTTGCAAAAAGGACACTGGAAAAGAGAAGTTCTTGTAAAAAAAAAAAAAAGGCATTGGAGCTCAGTCTTACCTGTCAGCAACACGAACCCAGGAATATGTCCTTTAACACTGCAAGATCGCAGTAGCTTGTCCCACAGCACTACCCCAGCAGTAGACTGATCCAGCTCAGGAGAACACAAAGATAGAAACTTTTCCCACGTTTCTAGGTCTACCGGCAGTTCAAGTAATGAAGAAAACAAGGTAGAGAACAGAAGACCGGAGCTGCTTCCCGCAGGAACCCCAGGCTGGAGGAGTAGGAGGTATACTCTGTCTGTGTCTCACCCAGACTTTTGTTTAAAAGTTTTTTCAACTGTTGCTAGGTGGTGTTAGGCTTTGGCAGTTTAGTTCCCAGATTGTATTTCCCCTCTTCTGGTCTCTTCACACAGTGTTACAGCAATGACTTCGTTGAGCTCAGCTCGCTTGTGCTATATTTAACCAGTGTTCTCAGCAAGTCAAGCCTGTCAACAGCTGAGAAGTTTGGAGCAGGCTTTGCTGAGTTCCTCAGCTGCTGAATTATCAGTGGATGTAGCACTGCACAGCCCAGCTACTACATTCACTGAAAGATTGTGGGGAAACTGTCAAATCCTTTTAAGGGCTTCCAGTGACTTCAGGGGAGTAATTACTATTTAAAGCACTAAGTACAAAATGTGTATTTAGGCATACATTTTAGACTGCTAGAGAAAGAATACTTGTGCTCGCAGCAGATGAGTTCAATTATTTATACAGTGAGAATTTTCCTAGGACAAGTAGGAAGTTTATAATTTGAAAGGTATGCACTTCACTTGAGGAAAAAGTACATGTGGGGAGAACTTTTCACAGCATATTCTTACAGAGTTTAAATATATTAAGATGACACAGAGAAATTAATGAAAGGCTTAGGCTGGAAAGTTTTCACTGTGATATTTACTCCAAAGACAACCTTTTTGTCCCAAACCAAGAGCTTCCTACAGTAATTCCCACACTGTTTCTAACTCTCACTGAAGAAGAAAAGGAAAGCCACGCAAATCACAGTTTGTTTGATATGAGTATTAGGAACATGTTACTCCAGGGCTGTACACATTCTGATGTATCCACACTTGCTTGTGGATCTAATTGCTGTTCTTAATTCTAAGCCATAAGTCCCTTAATGCACAGATCAGCAGTAACACTGGACAGCTTTCAGACCACAAACCATTACGATATCAGGACTATCCAAAGATATTGCAGATCTCGGACTCCAGAACAAAGTTCTACCACCTTATGGCAGAACTGTCTCTGCAAATGTCTCTGGCAAGGAAAATTCCCTACCCCAAGAACTCTGCTTTTCTCTAGTGTTGATCTGTGATATTGATCTAGGGTTTGATGAAGAGGAAAGAAAAGAGAAGAGAAGAGAAGAGAAGAGAAGAGAAGAGAAGAGAAGAGAAGAGAAGAGAAGAGAAGAGAAGAGAAG
>JAWMRA010000113.1:84392900-84413718 GCA_035584735.1 Pseudotriccus pelzelni | reverse complement strand
AAAGAAAGAAAGAAAGAAAGAAAGAAAGAAAGAAAGAAAGAAAGAAAGAAAGAAAGAAAGAAAGAAAGAAAGAGAGATTTGGTGGTTGATATTTATACATGAAGGCATACGAAACTTTTAGAGCAAAAAAAGTTTCAAGCAAGTCATAAGAGCATCCTTCAGTGATGCTGGGTTGCTGTGCAAGGAGTCGGATGGGTAGTGAAAAGGTATCCTGCTCTGTGATTTCAACATGCAGGAAAACAATTGGCCACAACTACGTGAGATACCAGGGGGTGAGCGCAAGCCCTCACGAGAAGCAGCTGCAGGATTAGCTGTAGCCTGGTGCTCTAGCCCTGTCTCTGGAATTACTTCTCCTTGATTTGTGTTATTGTCTAAACAGCAAGGAACAATACAAAAATACTTTCATTCCCAAGTTGCTCATAAGGAGAAAATGAAGTAAATACTAGGTATTGTGTCAAGTAACTGATATTTAGACATTGATGACACATTTATGAAAGCCCTAAACACTTGATCATGTCAAATATATTTTATTTTGGAGACCAAGTAATAGTCACTAATTTCCATTTCCATTTCAATATTTGACTTGGACAGATTAGCTAGAATGTACAAAAGATAGGAACACTTCTGTTTTTCAGAAACAGCTATTTGGAAGACTATTGTAGAGACAGATAATATATTGGCATAAACTTTGCTGTTACATGCTTCCACTTCGAAGTGTTACAGATATCCACTTTCTAAGAAGAATATCTAATTTTGTTCCCTCATATAAAATTGAGGTACTTCAACCAGATGAGTAACATTTTGACTATTCTGGCCTTAACTTCTTGTTCAAAATGCAATATTAATAACACTTTATCCATTCACATATAATAAATCAGACAAACAAAACAATTAACTTGGCTCATAGATCTCAACAAAAAACAAATGATTCTCAACATTTCTCTCGCATTACTTGTGCCACATTCGCCAAGTGGAAAACAATAAAACTTTGGAGGCATTCTCTGCTGCCAGCCCTTGTGGGTGGGTTTCAGTAGTGACCTGCTGGTACAAGTCTGCTCCTTCTTGTACACTTGCAAACTCCCTCCCCAGCTATGCACCATATCCTCTTTAACAAGGCAAATTTCAGCAAAAAACTTTCGGAAAATAGAAATTATTAGGTTTTGCAAGTGAATCAAAGGAAATATGAGGACTTCTAGCTCAGGCAAGAGTGTAATTAATCAGCATTACTGGAAGTGTAAAGCTTTTAACGTCGTGCAGTATGAAAGTGGTTCACATCTAAGTTTTTCCCTTACTGAATGATGGAAAAAATAGTTATAAATAGACAGGTTGCGGAGGGTGAGGAATAAAAAGAGAAACAGAACCATGAAAGAAACTTTTTAGTTTGGCATCCTACATGGTCCTAATGTCAAGATCCAGTGTTATCTGAAGCCCCAGTGACATCCTACAGTTAAGTCTAAAAAGTGACTTCCATATAATTTCTGATAATTTTGTTATCTCTTAGTCAATCAACCAGGATAGTAAAGTCCAAAGTAAATAATTTTAACAAAATTTGTCTGTGGAAGCCAAAGCTCTCAGTATTATTTCAATCAAAACACCAAAGGCCAGAGCAATGTAAAGCGAAGGGAACAAAATGTGGCTCTAGAGAGTGACCAAGAGCAGCAGCAGGATCTGTTGACATTTTTGAAGATAATGCGAGTCACAAATACATAAGAGGGACTGTCACTGTCCACCCTGTCATATTGCTTTGTACTTACTTTGCTAGAAAATGGAAGAAAAATTTTTGTTACCTGAGCTGTCCTAGAGAAATTCCAGGCTTGAGGCAAAAATTGCTGGCAGAAAGTCCATGCTTTTACAAAGAAGTTCAAAACAGATGTCTTCTTCTGACCTTACTGGTTTCTCTTGACCTTAAAATGTGTGCCCATAAATAAGATTTTTCTGGAACACATACAATAGTATTACTATATAATTTTGATATCAACAATCCATCACTTTGGTATACGAGAATATCTCATTCTCTTAAGTCATAGAGGCATCCAGAGATAAAGCCTACTACCTTTGTCCTTTCCAAATATTTTACATCATAATTAACTGGACCAATATATTGGGGAAAAAAAAAATCTATCTAAATAGACTTATAGTTTCTTAACTGTATGTCCTGAGGAGCTCTAGCATGCATACAATTCTGTGTGAGCAACCACTGACAGTTCTTCATTAAGTTGCTTCTTAAAATGCATTGAAGTAATCAGTGTTTTAATTTCTAAAAAAGATAATTTCCCATTTGCTTAGAGGGTAATGCACCATAGTCTTCTGACACCCTGTTTTCATGACACGTAGTGCTCACTTGCATAAAACCTGTATTATTTGAGATTATGCTACTCCTTTTAGCTTTGTTTTGACTTTACAGTATAAATGTGCTGCCTTACATTGAATTGGAAGGGAGGGTATTCAGTCATGTTCTGATTCATATGATCTTGGCTGAACCCCCTCAAATCTGTAATTTCGAAGGTCTAGGTTTTTTTGGTTTGGTTTTTTTTTTCATTTTTCCAGACAATATTGCTACCTTATAAAAGCTGATACTGCTTTTTAGATCTCAGGTCTGCTATATTTTCAGCTCAAGCACCTGCTTTTTCACAACCAAAGAAAAACCCCACATTTCTGCCATTTACTTAATAGATTTAGTTTAGTTCAGTTTATAATTTTACCAAAAGATCCCTGTCACAGTCACAAATCTCCAGGAACACTTACTGGAGTTTTGTAGTCTTTCTAGTAGTACTTTTGCATGCTTTATCAGTGAGTTAAAACCAGGGTGCCTTTCATTTTGATTCTTCCTATGCTGCCTTGATCTATATCTTGTCTTCAAAAAGCATTTTTGGCTTTTTTTAAATTGTCACATTAATGAAAGAAACATATTAAAAGATATGTCCATTTCAGTTATTTTAAATCTCTTATTTCTCCATTGTGCAAAGAAAAATATTGGCATTTCTCCAGTGCTAAGCTTTCTCCAAATGAAGTGAGGTGCAAGTCAAAGATGGGACATGGCCACATCAAGAACATCAGGTGGCCCATCAGACTTGGAGGGGAACAACCCTGTCTACAAAAAATGACAGAAAAACAGTGGTAACTTCCAAATGACATTTGGGCGCTTTTGAGTCCAAAGACCCAGAACCTCTCAGATGGGTCAAATTAAGACAGTTTGAGGCACAATTCTGTAGGAAAGTGCCAAATCAGACCTCTGGAAATGGAGTAAATCACCTTGTTAGCTTCACTGCCGCACCCCAGGAGTGGTATGCAACTTGCTCAAAGGCTAAGATAAAAATGAGCTGAACGTGGATTAATTGCTTTAAAGGCCAGAATAAACTATTTTCATAATCTAATACAGCCTCTTACACAGAAAAGGCTGTGGAATTTGCCTCATGCAAAACAGCAAGTTGCAGTGAATTAAAGCCCATCTTTTAGAAAGATTATATAAACCAAATATGGATAATTTGCCACAGCAATGTATAATGCAGTACAACAGTAAATTACACTGTTTCAAGCTAACCCAACCTTTGCAATTTATTTCCAGTTTGATGTTGGCTGACTTTAGCTCCTAGCCCATAAGATGGCTAGTCAGTGGTCTTCAATGTCTCTCAGTTTGATCAATTCTAAATAAGTTCCCGTGGCTATTAACAACTCTGCAGAGAAAATCTCTTTACCAAGTCTCCTTCCCCCACCCCCTACAAATTAATCACCTTTACATGAAATGCAGCACTCTGAGGTGAAACACAACAGTCTTCATAAGCTAAGAATATTACACAGTAAACGTGTAAACCAGAAGTAATAGAATATTTTCTCCAAATAAAACAGATCATCTGAATTTTTATTAAAGCTGCAACACTTAAGGACTAGATCACCAAGAAGGGCATCTCTGGTCCTTGGAAAGAGCGACACGTACTATTGGATGTCCCGAGGAGGTGAAGCTCTGGTTTGACATCTCCAAGAACACAGTGCCACCTATCTTTGCGTTAGGGTTAGCTCATGGCAGGCGGCCGGAGAGGATGGAGAGAGGGGGCTGTATTCTTTGCACCCAATTCTGCATTATCCTTTGCTTCCTTGCTTGGTTCCCAGCGGACTAGGTGGAAGCTTCCTCCACTGCAAATCCCCAGATTGCAGCCGTATTTCCTCTAAGACACCGGCCTCTGTCATCCACTCGTTGCCATTTACAAGGTTCACTTAAAGTTCACACTGGTTACACCTTACCCCGTTTAAGACATTGCAAGCTGACACTCATATCATTAGTGCTCTTGCAGATTTTATTGACAGAAGCCTAAACTCATTATTACCTTATCTGTGCACCTGCAGAACTTGAACTGCTGAGGAGAAAGAAATGGCTAAAACATATATAAGCATCCTGATAGCTTCAAAAGAGGTACCTGCCTGGAGTCCTCCATCTGGGAAAGAAAGAGTAGGCTAGCAGGAAACAGTCTTTCCTAATTTGGCTCCCTGGAAGCCTCAGGACAAGATGCCCCAGAGATAAACCACAGATGTACTCCAGATGTAAATAACAGTCCAACTACCTTTTTCATGAAGAGCTGTTTCCAGTCCCATGACCAAACTGTACACATACACCTCTCAGAGACAGTCATAGCATTGGTAATAATTTGTGTGCACTGAGCAGGAGAACAAGAGGGAAGGGATAAGGTATTTAGATTCAAGAATAAATCCATGCTTGAGGAACACCTCTGCAAGGGGTTAGTGGTAGAGTTTTGAAATTCAAGATTTTAATCTCCATTAAGTATCAAAGGCATGACATTTTAAATATAAAGGAAAAGAGGATATATGCGAGATAGCTTACTTCCATCAAACTCTCCAGCAAAGAATGGGCCCTATTTTCCAGATATTTCTGAACAGTTGCCGTAATTTACACTGCATGGTTTTACTTTCAGAGATGTTGGAAAGAGGAATCTGTTGAAGCACTTCTTTCTATTTCCTATTATTTAAGATTTGGTGAACAATAATGAAGGCAGATCAGTTAAATTGATGTTCCATTAACTTGCATATGAAGAGACATTGCTTGCCAGTGATAGACAAAAGTATTTAAAAACGCCTTGTTTTTAAGTAGTGATGTTTAGAACTGTTCACTAAACACACATTTTACTGGGGAGTGTTAGAAGAGACTTGTTTTGCTTCTTTTATTGACTGTGGAAAGGGCAGGATAATATAGATAAAATTTCAGTAGTAACAAGTGCAGGTGGAAATAGGAAATTTGAGGGGAAAAAAGGTTCTAATGCTTTAGAGTCACTTTTCCCCACATTAGCATACAAACTTTCTGTATATTTTGGCACTAAAACTACAAAAATACTTCTGTTTTGTTTTTAGAAACAGCAGGAGGATTTGTATTTTTAAAACATATCTGTTGGAAAACATCCTCTGTGAAAAAAAAAAAAAACCCAAATGTTACTCCTGTTATTACCAGTAAGTCAGCAGTTGGAACAACATAAAAAGTTTGAACTATAACATGTTTGGACTGAATATAAAATCTGCCACCTTCAGTCTGACTACAAAGCTCTATGCTAGAACATCACCCCTTGGTACGTGACTGACTTAAACCATATGCTCACAGTGCTGAGGAGCAAACTGACAAATCTAATGCCTTTTCTTCCATACACAGAGACTATGCAATTGCTTAGGAAATCCATCTGAACCAAAACCTAAAGTGAATGTTTGATAATCTCACTACAGACTGGTGTCCAATATGTGTCTATTAACACCAATTACTGAGAGGAAAATTCCTCTAAGTTAGAAGAAACTACCTGAGATTCCTTTCAGTCCTTGTAAATAAAAATGGAGTTTTTTAGAGAAACAAAAATAGTGATGGGAGGTGAGATGAAGAATCCACAGGCAACAGGGAAATGTGTTACTGCACAGTGCAGAAATTGGGAGAGGGAATGGATACAAAGAGGAAACTGAACTGCAGTATCAAGAGCACTGCAGAAGGCTTCCTCGCAAGGCACCTCTTCCTAGAAAAGGAAAGGAAGACAAATTGAGAAAGTACCTCGAACACTCTGAATCCACTCAAGTATTGGCTTTCAGGGTATAAGCAACCTCAACAGAACAAGGTACATAGTAAGTAAAAGATAGGCATCTATCACCACTGATGGCCGTGTAGCTAATTTAAGCAGACCTATATTCAGTCAATTCCTGATTATCCCCTCTTTCAGTAATCAAAAACATAACAGCATGAAAACTGCTTAACAGAGAAGTCAGAGATAGTACTGGATAAAGAAATTTGTAAGAAAACTATATACTACTATTTATTTTATTAGGTCGCTTTTCTTTTTACAAGTTAACAATATTTCAAATGTCAAGTATTTAACATTAACAAATTAACAATATTTCAAATTAACAACTTTCTACTTAAATGTCATTTTTTTCTTCAAGATGTCACAGAATCAGACAACAGCTGAGATTCAGAGAACCTCTGGAGGTCATCTCTTCCAATCCTTCCACTCAAGCAAAGTGATCTAGAGCATTTTCTGAGTATCTCCGGAGAGTCAGTACACAAAATGAACAGGTATATGTGTATATCAGAAGAGGTCTATCTCACTTAAATCAGCCATGAAGTCAGGCATACAGTCTGAGCTGGTTGATTTTGCTTCCTCCATAGTCAATCAAAGTGAATCATTGAGAGGAGATGATTCATTTTAGGACAGTGTGAGTAATATGAGAAGAATCTAGTCTGCAGCACAATTCCAATTTCTGAATTTCTGGCAGTTTTTATGTTTTCAAGATTCTAGGTGTTAAGACACAAGCCTTTATAGTTAGCTAAATAAAACTGGGCCAGGCAACAAGTTGCATTGCTGGTAGTTCAAAATTATAGTGCCCTCCTGAACATTTAAGTGCTACAGGTCTTCCAGTGCTAAAGAACTCAGTATCTAACTGTCTTTAACAGCCAGAGTTTAACTACCTAAGAAAAGTCCAAAGAATCTCTGGAATTATGCATTTCAGTGATACTGAGGAAGCATACAGTTTAATTAATATTCAGAGCTGATCACTTGATGTTACTTCTGTTGTTTTATCCCTAGAATCTATATTAAGCCTAAGATTCCCTTAAACAGAAACAGATCTCTTTTTGGCAAATATTACCCTCACATTCCTCCTTTACTGAATGTGGGAGGCCAAGATTTTTAAGTATTTTGTGCTTCCCTCCCACATATATACCTCTAAAAATTGAGGCTTACTTTATTTTGTCATGTTTTTCCCACAACTCTTTCGTATTAAGCAGATTTCTTTTCTCCCTGAGGTCTAAGTAGATCCTTCTAGAAACTCAAAAAGACACTTATGCATCTCAAACTATTCTTCTATATTTCTGTGAAAAGGATGCCCTCCAGATTATCCACTAAGTACTTCTTTATTACTTGCTTTTTATTAGTGCTGCATGTAAGATAGGTTTTTCCAGCAACAACAAATTTCCAGGGCATCATCGCTAAGACTCTTCTAGGGACAGTTTACCACTTAGAAAACAACTAATAGATAAAAAACCTGTCTCCAGACCATGGTGACATAGCTGGGAATTAACCCAAACAGAACAGAACAACGTGATCATTTCAAGCTAAAATCAAGACAAATCAGTAAAACACCGCGAAACAAGTAAAATAAATCATTCTCAAAAGAAGGTAACAAAGTATACTGAAGCAGAACCTGACCACCTGAAGAAAAGATTAATTCTACTGTAGCTGAAAGACATGGCTGGTTTGTCACATACAGCCCTAGTGCTCTGTAAGACAAAAAAAAAACCAGAAGAACTGCACTGAGGTTTATTTCTACCTTTCATAAAAAAACAGGGGCTGTCACATAGACCAAGAGACGGCCACCAAGATAGACCTTTAGCTGCAAACAAGGAGCTACATGTATATAGATACAGGAAGATATAAAGACATATGATAAAGCCTTCAAACATCCAAATGAACTTCAACGATCATTAAAGCAAAGGACATGCTCATGGATTATCGTGACATCAGAAGAAAAATATGATGAGAAATAACAAAATAAATTAGTAAGGGATATTAACTAGCTTTCTGTACTGATAATTGAAGCCAGTTAACTATTACACTTTAGGAAAGAGCTTCCTGCAAACACAGATAACTGTAAACACTATAGCTTTACTCAAGCCTGAGAAAAGACTTTAACTCAATAAGCTGAAACCCATGTGAAGGCAACATCCATCTCTAAAAGGCCAAAATATTATACAGATCTTGTGTCTTCAAAACATTTTCTTTTTGGAAGGGAGCAGCAGAAAGCAATGGGCAGCCTGTCTCCATGTAAAGGTGATGGAAATGAAGCGTGTTTGCTTTCTATCTGTTTCCACACATACAACCATTTTACACCTTGCCACTCATAGGGTCAGCCTAATCACTGTGCTCAAATACACAAAATAACTCTTTTGCATTTGCTCACCAGCACTTTTGAGATAGGTCTTAGGGATAATGGAATGCAAAAGGCAGCAACGCAGAGCCAGAGTAGTGGCAAGTGGGCCCTGCACAGTACAGCAACATTATCACAGGCCTTTCACACCATGCGAAGACCTAAAACTGGTGGGACAAAGCAAACCTGGACAAACATTATATTTAAGTGTAGCTGGTAATCCGTGCAATACTCCTGGACAATCAAACTACTGATCTCAAATTATCAGGATGCCAGAGGTGGAACTGAGGTTAGAATAAGAGCTATATATGAGAAGTTTCATTAGGGTAGTAGGAAAGGATGCAGCTCCTCACCATCTCCTTGCTAAGCATTTTTCCTCCTGAATATAAGGGAGTTACAGTAGTTGAGTGTAGTAGACTGGAAAGGCAAAGGATGACCAGGGTCTGAAGCTACAAGTAACCCTTGAGTGCTAAAAGAGAGAGCCTGCACTGTGCAGGCAAGGACGTAGGCAAGACTGGTCATCCCTAGGAAAACATTGCACCCTGAAGAAAAAGGGCCTCAGTTCCCAGTGAAGAGCAGTATCGCCTTACTTTGACAGCTGTCACCATCAAAACCAGTAACAGCCTTACAGAGGCACTGCGGGGAAAGGTCCTTCCACCTCTGTTTTCAGGTCATAGACAGAAGCTGGAGGGATTTTACTGAATACCCTCTGACTTTTGAGTCACTCTTTTTTTGTTATCACTGGTTCCCTGCTTTTTTATTTAATCCTAGCTAGTGCAGGTCATTTTATTCTACCCCAGATTTTTTTCCTGGATACATGACAAGAATGTATGGGAAACTAGGTTACTCCACAAATATTAAGATCTGCACTTTTGAGAGATTCCATAAAGCACAAAATCTAGTCCACAAATGTGTGGTTCACACAAACTCCAAACCCATTTATAGAATTGAATATCAATATCTCCCTTTTTAGTGGAAATATTTCTGATATCCCAGATCTCACTTCAGGTTTCTTCAATAAGTAAGTTCAAGAGATGGCAGCAGAATAAATGTGCCATGTTTTCAATAATTCTTCAACATCCTTATCCTCACAAATTAGAATTTTATAAATATTACAAAATTACCTTGTTACAATAGAATAAGCACAACTGTAGCAAACCCTATTTATAAAGAACAACTTCATAAACAAAGACAAATTTTTGTTTTCCGCACTGTCTGGGTAAAATAAAAATAGATGAGTTGAAGAATATAAAAGGAAAAGAAGGAGCACTGAAATGCTGTTCTGAAAGATCACTAATGAGCAAACCCTCCCAAATTCCTCTTCTTTGACTTCACCATAATCATGAAATTAATTCCTGTGGAATGTAAACAGGTTTGTCTTCTCTTCAGCTACCAACAAAATTAAGTCACCCTTCACCTGACCTTCACAAAAAAAACGGAATCACAGAGATACACATTCTCCTGGACTCCCACATATTATAAACCTTCTCATTCTTTCTGTGGTACACCTCATGGTAGATTCACTATTTGTTAAAAAAAACAGCATGGCAGTTCCTTGATTAACTTTTGTTACTTATCTAGCTTCATCAATTTAATAAACTGCACGCTGAACTTTTTGGTGTATTATAACATGAAAATATTGCTTAAACTCTATCCACAGCTCTGAGACTAATTCATGATGCTAATAGTGGTTATGTAGAAATACATAATTTTATTAGTCTTCACAAAAAGAAATCCCACAATTGCCCTTCATATGAGAAGTCTGAATGTGGGAAATCTGATACCCAAAACCACTTCAGATTAGATACTCTAATAAAACTTCATGGGAGTGTTTGTGACTCTGAGCTTCAGCAAATAAACTTTACATTACATGGAAGGAAAACACAACCGCAATGAGCTCAAGATAACTATTTATTACATGGTACATAGATGTCAGTAAAGCAGCTAAAAACTCCCCCATTTATTCGGTACCAAACACCTATCAGTTTAAAAGAGTTCTGCATGCAAAGCCCGAGAAACTTCTACAGGAAGGAGGCCCAAGGAGGGGCAGGAGGCTCCTTCCTGCACATTCTGATTTGAGCAGCAAGGGAGAGCCTTGGATATTATGATATCCATACCACAGATCATATACATTATGATCAGCTTGGGATTCAGTTGTACTAATATGCTTTTGAGCTAGTTGTCCAGTCTCCCTGTGCTGTTGAGAGAAACAAGTACTTCTAAAGCGTAATTCCTCCCCTACTAATACAGTTGATGAAATCACTCCCTAGAAGTGTTTGTCTCCCCTGATCATAAGATGCTGAGGTTAAATCGGATGCCCATGACACCTGAAAATAGATTACATGACTTTCACTCTTGCCATTTTAACTTGTTGCTTTGAGATCCCAGGTATCTGTCTATACTGCTGAAAAAATCCCTGCATTTCCTCCACAGATCTGTTTTCATTCACGCGGCTATTTTAAACAGCTCCGTTTTCATTACATTAAGCAGCCCTATGTTTTTCATTTTTTCTTCAGCTTTTCTGTCCAGCCAGAAGATTATGCCACAGAGAGTGAAGACTACTGAGACCTACCGACTAGGTCAAGATATGTACTTAGCTGAGCTGATGCTGTTTTTCTCCAAGTTTCAACCCAACTTTTCTACTTGAACTTGATGTAAACTGTCTCTGTAGTCACGCTTACATCAGCTGAAGCCAGTATAAACAAGAAAGGGCATAGCACAAAATACCAAAACCTCTTTAAAGCATCCTCGTTATCTCAGGGAAGTTTACGGACTTTCAAGCCTTATTTATATCAGATATTTATAAGGAATGCTGCATCATACTCAGTGTATGCAAAACAACAACTACAACAACAGCCACCAAGAAAAAACCTGCCAGAAAGAAAGAAAGAAAGAAAGACAAAGACAGAAAGAAAAAAGGAAAGAAAGACAACGAAAAAAAGAAAGACAAAGAAAGAAAAGCTAGAAAATAATTAAATTGCCTCAGACAGGCATGTTGGTAGCAGACAGACTTACCATGCTATATGAAATACACTTATGCACATATGTCCCAGTACTGTATAGTATATTAACCTTATTCTACTATATTATCCAGTGTAGAGGGAATGAGTGTGACTGGTGAAAGAACAGATTATGTTTATTATACTTGTATTTGAATAAAACTGTATTAGGTTAATCCTAAAAAGAATTTAACTCAAAATAACATCTATTTTTATATCTTCTGCTTACATATTCTAATGAGAAATATTACAAATATACAGGATAGAAAGCTTGTTCCTGTAGTGAGCCACTAAAGAGTTTGACTACTCAGGCATTCACTAAAAAAACTAACTGCAAATTTTGGCAGCCTCCTGAATCTGGAAGGGACTAGTGCCACAAAGAGAGGTTTTCTGCCATGAACAGCTCTGAAGACTCTCCACTCCCTGCTGGCACCGTTACCAACAGGAAATTTAATACGGGTCAGAAATAAGATGTTTTTCTTGAACTTTAACTAAAAACATGTCTAAAGAGGACTTACAGATAAGTCAAATTTGAATTTTTATCAAAATTCTTGAAAGAAATTTAGAAATCAGATTTGCTTTAATTTATAAAGGTGAATCAGTGAGAGCTGTATGCTTACAGAACTGTGCTCAGCATTGCAGCCATTTCTAACAAGATGGGACTTTAGGCTACAGGCACTGCCTGCAGAACTGAAGCACTAGAAAACTAGTTTCTCATGAATTTTTTCTCTCATTATGAAGCCATCATAGCAAATATTAAACTGAATAGGCTTTGTCCAAAAATGTCCCAGGGGCTGCAGTACTTTTGGTAAAGATACACTGAGGTAGCAAATTTTGGATCTGAGACTGGATTTCAAGCACAGTAAAGTTCATGAATTACGGGTTCCAGGAGTTAGTCCCATTCTAAACACGGGGAACATTTGCAAAATTCCTAACTGGAAATGAGTGTTAAACATCATCAGAGTTTGGAGTTATTTATCTCCAGGGTTTTAACTGAAACCCATCTGTAGCTGTAAATCAAGACTAGATACAAATGGTGGAACTGCAAAAGAAACCTTACATTGTATGAGTGCATTGTACTCACAATGCCTTTGTCATCTCTCCCCATTTTTATTATTATTAAATTTCCCAGAGATCATTTTAAGTGTGTATATACTGATAGTCTGAGGTAATAAGCTAGCGATTACTGGCATGCTGTTACAAAAACAATATTCAAATATATCTTATGTCCTTACACAGATAGCATTAAGAGTATGAGATGTTTTTATTCCTACTTGAAAACAACAATATTTATTTTGGTGCAGTATTACCAACTTCCACTTCATGTGCAGTCTGTTCCTTCCATGTATCCTCAGTGATTACATAATGACATCTAGTGGTAGAGGGCTTCAGTGCTTTTGAAAACTGTTGAATTTACATTAAACTTTGTCATGCAAGATGTCTAACTGTGCCATTTGCAACCGAAAACATCACAATTACTACTTTGGCATTTAAAATTCACTGGTTCTCTAAACTTAGTGATTTCAAAGCTTATTACTATCCATTTAGATTTCAAAGTGTATTATAACACACTTATAAAAGGCACAAAAACTAATTAGTATTTAGAGTCTTAAAGCAAGTATATACCACCCTTTCTCATGACTGCTGCAAATATATTTTGGCTATTAGTGAAAGAATACAAAAGGTACATAGCAAAACCAACCAAACAAACAAACAAAAACCCAAAACCAAAACAACAAACCCACAAACAAATAAAAACACCAAACCACAACCAAACCAGTAATGCAAATATATATTTATAACTCTTCATATTTAAAACATATGCTCCACCTATGGAGGTCCCTGTCCTATGCCCTGTAAAGCAACATGAACCACAGAGGCTCTTATTCTACTGGATCATTTGTACAACTCCTTTGGAAATAAAACGTTTCCTACCAACCTTTAAATGTTTCCATTTTAGCAGCCTCATTAACATGATAATGGGTTTCTGGTTTCACCATCCCTACCTACACCTGTATTAGTAATTAATACTGCGGCCACATGGCTCTCCTTTATCTTTTGCCAGACTGCCTATTGGGAATAGACCCTGGCCTGCCCTAACCTGAACCTTTCCTTGTCTAGGGAAACAATGCTTGTCACAAACCAAAATCATCACAGGTTATGCTCTGGTAATTTAAAAGTTTGGTGATGTATCAGTGTTCAGGCTCATAGTTTGGATGCGTTTAATTTACCAGTAAAAGATGTACTTTCTGTTTTTTCATAGCTGTTCTTTCAGTTATATCCATAAAGCTGAGTCTCTGTTGGAGAGTTTTGCACTCAGCAGGAACACAAACCTCTGATGTTCTGGGCAGTCATTTTAGAAATTGTCTGCTGGAGTAATAAATGGTATTTTAGAGTATTCGGCCTGGAATGGAAAGAAATAATTTATGAATACTCCAGCAGCTTTATACCAATTGTCTCAGGCCTGCAACAGGGTTAACCACAGGCTTATTGGACAGAAAAGTTCTTATTTCAGAGACTTGACTCAGAATTGAAATTTAGGCACCTGGAGCACTACATGTGCATTTCCTGTTTTCTTTCCCAGGTAAAACTGCTTACAAGTGGACATTTGCCTGTAGTTCACGTATCCTAATATAGTCCTGAATGCATGAGCTACTACCATTCCTTATCACCCGTTCTTAAGAATCTATCAGCTCTTTTTGTCTTAGATCATGACATAAGAGTAGGTGGATAAAATGAACTGTACTCAGAACTAAGCTTCTGTTCTTAAGACAGCATATCTAGTCATTTTCACTGCAAAACTGAGTAATTGGATGGATATGGTACTCTTTTCAGTTTGCTACTGATTTTTTCGTAAACACTATAGAATCATAGAGTGGCTTAGGTTGGAAGAGACCTTGAAGATCATTTAGTTCCAACCCTCCTGCCATAGACAGGGACACTTTCCACTACATCAGGTTGCTAAGGCCTCATTCAACCTGGCCTCGAACACTTCCAGGGATGGGGCATGCACAGCTTCTCTGGGCAACCTGTTCCAGTGCCTCACCATCCTCACAGTGAAGAATTTCATCCCAATATCTAATCTAAATCTACCCTTCAGGGAGAGGGCTTTCCTCACATTCAGTGTAGGAAACCAAAGCACACATCATAGCTTTCAGGATGGGGAATATAAAGGAATATAATTCAAAATACAAAAATAGTTCTGGAGAAAGAAATAAAACAAAACAAAACAAAATCAAATCAAATCAATTCCACTCAGTTGTGTGCCCCCTGTCTTCTTGTAGAAATGTATAATCTTTTGCCATGAAATCAGTAAAACAGTGATAAAAATACTTTCATAAAAATTAGAAGCTAAATTGTTTTTTCTAACTGTAATCAACTTACTAAATATCTTACTATCATGCATATATGCATATGTCTATATAAGTATATATTGCCAAAAAAAGTCCAAGTCAAACACAACCTTTAACAACAGTATAAATGGCATCAGGTCTTCTGTCATAGTGTTTTTTATATGAGATCAATATTTGAAAAGGTATTAAGCAATTAAGATTCCATTTATCCACTGAATTAAGATCCAAAATTAATTTTCCAATTATTTTATTCTAGGAATACTATAAAATAAAACTGAATTTAAAAAGCACTTTCTTACCATCGCCTTTGTCACTGTTTTCCAAAAGTTTCTGGTCATTCTACTTTGTTACTGAATTCAAAATCAAAGAGAAAAGATCAAACACACATCCTGAACGATGTTTTAATGTTCATAGAGAGTAAAAAGTCCGTTCACATCCAGAAAGACTTTAAAGGGCGCAACTGAAATTTGCAAACACAGTATGCTGAGTGTTTGCCATCTGGTCTGTGTCTTCGGTTAGATTCTAGAAAATGTCTTAAAGAGTACTTTGATTCTGTTTAAGTGTGGGATGTACTGTCCACAACAACATTATGCATGTTTTTCCCTTACATAATGTCCTGGATACAATGAATAAGGTCAGTACACACCAGATTTACCAGTAGGAGTAGTGGCAGCATGGAATAAATATTTGGCATAATAAATACATTTCTGTTTCTCTCATTTAACTATTACCATGGGGCCCTTAAAAATACAAGAAGTATACATAACAATTATAGGCACGTAAATAAGGCTGTTCTGATGCAGAAACTGGCAAAGGCAAGTTGACATCTTGCTCTCTTAAAAACAGAGCATAAATTTCAACAAGGCTTTGCAAAGCCTTCCATTTGATCTTAGAACAATCATCACTCTGTACTTCATCCCACATACACACGACCTGCAGACTGAGAACAGAAACCCACATCATTTGCTCATTTGTAACAAATTCGGACATTTGAAGATGTATATTTGAGTGTATACTTAAGTAATTTGTGTTTGAATTAGTCATCAGAATTCAATTGTTTAGATATTTTAGCCAAATGCCACTACTTCTGACAGAGTTTTTATCACTACACAAATATATATTTATATACAAATACATATATATATACACACATATATAATGTGAAAATACTAGCTAGATTCTATTTCCTATACTTTCTTATACCTTAAACATCTGACCTGACATTTTATACACATGATCTCAGTTTCAAACTCAGGTTATTTTTATTTGGTTTGAGACATTTTATTTCAGAAAAAAAAATCTTGCCATCCTCTAGTAAAGATTAATTACAACTCTGTTAAAAATAAGGTTGTTGGGTTTTTTTATCTTGTCCTACATAGGAGACCTGATACTTCAGAAGATGGCTTGCTTTTACAGTGTAAAGCCACTATTTGTTATCAAATTATAACCTTCTGAATTATCTCATTTTGCACATACTTAAGAAGCTTAAAACTGTGCCTGCATGTTAGAGTTTTGCACATAGAAGATTCTGTTTGTATAGACTAGCCTCCATGCTGAGGTCTAGAAAACAAAGTATTTTGGTGAAATTAATCCCTGAAATTCGGTTATATGTGCTTTCATATAATCACCTCTCATTTATTTCCATCGGATGACACTGGTAACATTTCTGTTACTCATGGTTAGAAGTGGATGATACTTTTAACTTAATCCTTTTAGCAGCTTATTCACTTACTTATTTATTCTTTATATATTTATTTTCCTAAAATCATAGGTATGAAAACTGAGGCACACTTCAGTACATAAATATGTTCTAAAAATGCTTGCTCAAATTACTACAGAGCATATTCAGTCTAAAACTTCTCAGCACAAGAAATAGTCTATTGCTACAACAGAACCTTAACAGAAGTACCTTTTTTTTTCTCTTTGCAGCATGCAGTAAATTCAATGGAATTAATACTGTTCTTCTCTGGTATACAAAGCAAAAATTCTTGTTTATTTTCTAGGTCAAAATTCAAGGGATCCTTTAACAATTATTTGAGCTAGACACTAGCTTGTGCTAAGTGTTTAAGGTTTTGAGCACAGACTTATCTTGAAAAATATATAAGCTGCAGTGTTATTCCTCTCTCAGTAATATGTAAATATAGTGAGGTTTAATCATAACATAAGCAATTTTGAATGCTGTTTGTCTGAATTCAGTAACAAAGGTAAAAGACACAATAAAGTTTTGGTTTTTTGAGAAAGGAGTTTATTTATGGAACTAAACTTCCACTGGCTTAATTTACCTTCATAAATAAATTTTATTTTGAAAGGGTACTGCATATTATTAACACATGATTACCAGAAACTGTGAGTTAGAAGTTCTGGAAAAAAACTTTAATGAATCAAACCTTTCTCATTTGTATTTATATGTTATAAAAGTTACAAAAGTGGCAATAGCTAATAATTTGTACTGATTGACTGAATACTACATGAGTAGTGAGTAGAATGGAAAATCCATGACAATATATTGTTTTCTTTAATTTCTTGCCTTACAAAGTAACAAATACAATCCTCTAGAACAAGGTTTCATTCCGAGGCTGAAATACCTAAATAAACCCCCATCATTCAATATTGATAAGAAAACCAAACTGTAGACAACAGTGTACTTTAAGAATTCTCAAATGATCAGTCTGAACATTCTCTTGCAGCTTGCTGAATGCTACTGCTGATTGCTGGGAAAAAAAAATATAGACTTCAACAGCACGGCATGAATCTGCCCCCTTGTGACAGACTTGGAGAAATCGCTAGATTAATAAAATCCTGGAGTCTTTACACTAAGAAGTTTAATTAGGAGTTCAGTAAGTGAAACTCAAATCAACGTTGAGCCAGCTACCTCAAAGCTTCTGGATGCTTTTGTGAAAATACAGCACGAGTACAGCCAGCCAAAAGTCCATCATAATGTATCCACTAAACGCCAGGTATAGAAGAGGTTTGTGCTATACAGTGTTATTCCTCCTGATGTCTTAAACCAATTTGGCTACTGTTATCCCAGTATTGTGGTTCCTTGTGTCACAGAGTTCAGTGACATGACAGAGTATTTTGTAAGATTTGTAAATTCTTCTGAAGAGTGAAATGTTCATACACACTTTCATAGTTAGTTTAGCCTATTTTTAAGATCAAGACTGTCAAGATAGGGTTTTCTTTGTTGTATGTTAATGGCACAATCTAGACAAGACTAGCTTCATAAAAAAAAAACATATTCAGCTGCAATTCATCTGACTACAAGTATAGTTCTAAACGTGTGATTTGAAAAGGTGACCAAGTCATTTTCAAGGACACTTATTCTTTTATTAGTGCTCATAGTTTAGAAATCCAAGACTGCCTAACTATTGACATATTTAGGATCTGTTCTTCAGCTCACTAATTAGAACACTCTCTCAAAAGCTTGAGAAGAGTCATTCTTCAATTTCAACTTTACAAGTGAATGAAAAATCAAGAGCACATAATCCTTTAATTTACTTCGAAAATGTCTCGTGGAAGGACAGTGTTCCACTTCACACTGAAGCACAGACAAGTAATGTCTTACACTTGCTTAAAATTTTGCATTTATATTCTTCAAAAGCATAGGTCAGCACTATAAAACATTGCCATAACAACATATTTTCGTGAGTTGAAAAATTTTCTTTCCAGAGATGACAGAAGACAGAAGTTGTAACTCAAATTGATTAAAGGTGCTTCCATAAGTAAAATGACATCTGCATGAGGCAGGACAAGAAAGAATTTGGTCCAAGTTCTGTTCTCAGGAGATAACACAACAGTTAAGGGAAAATGTCATATAGCTGTTTCCACAGTAAGTAATGAAGTTAAGAAAAAAAGAGAATAATACTGTGGATGCAATGATTATAAATGCAGACTGCATAAAGTGCAGTTGTCACTTGAAATTCCTGAGATTAACATATAATTTTTGTAAAGGCCATCTCACTGGAGAATTTCAGTCTTACCACAACCCAGTGACTGTACATTAGATCCTTTGTGCTCTAATCTTAATTACTCTGATTGCAAGCTTAAAAATAGCTCTTGCTAGTTACTTGTTACTCATACAACTTGTTACTTGTTACTCATAACACCAAATTTTGACTCTTCCTATCTAGAAAACTGGACACTTCTTAGAGTTGTGTACTCATTCAGATCACACAGAAGGAAGAATTTATAGCTTTATATATTCAACAATTCTAAGGCATCATTAGACCTTTTCTACTTTACCTACATGCACAGTCTACTCTTTTACAGTCATAATCCTAATTAGATGAGCAGCAGACTGCAAATGGCAGGGTTCTGCAGCTCTGTCTTTGTGGTTATTTTAGACAGGCCCCCTCTGCCTATGCTCTGTGCTGATCAGGAGATGCATGAGTGCCCCAAACATCACACCATGCAAGAGCTGCTCAGTGGCACAGTTAATGGGCCAGGGCTGGGCCCCAGGTGCCCACACTCTTGCCTGGCTCAGAACACTTGCAGTGTGAGAATGCACCAGCTTTCAGCACTGGCACAGAATGACTCTGTCCCGTCATAGCACGACACGCTGGCATATTCTGAACACAAATCAGGGTCCAAAGGCCTTAGAGCACAACCTGCTGTTGCGTTGAGAGTATGGAAATTTGGCTGAAGATAAACTCCCTTGCTTTCCAGTTAGTCCTGAGAGATCAGAGGTCCTTGGGTACAGCTAGGCTTAATTTGTGATTATAACGAAGACTGCTGGCGATAGATTCACTAGACCTACAAAATATAACTGTATAGCACTGTGTACAAGTGTTCATGGGTATACTTCAACACGGAGGTGCAAATTTTACCAAAGAGACATTCCTGCTTTGGGGAGGAGAAAGCAGCAAGCCAATTGACTTGTTTGCAAGGTGGCCATATTCTCGTTCCCTAGTACAGAGGATTTCAAATGCCAATTTAAACATCCTGTTACTGCTGTCATAAATAAGGAGGGGGGGGAGGAACATTTATATATAATTGAGGGATATTAAGAGTTAAAAAGAGAGAGATTACAAAGGCTGTGGGTCTTGCCCAAGAGAATAACTGTGACAGGTTAGTATCACTTACTCTTCCATTGCATTGATTAGGGTCATCCAGCCTCTGCCTGACAACATATCACCCCCATCAGAAGGCCATCATGCCCACAGTAGTAATCTGTTCACATATCTCACAGTATATCTCATGGCAGTAGGCCTGATTCCTACAGCTGCCCAGAAAAGTCAGTGAGGAAAGGAATAAAACATTAAATTGATCATGTGACAATTGCAGAGGGCACAGAAATCTAACATTATCTAGGACCTTCTTCTTTAAGACTAGACATGTGATTCAGGAACTTAAATAGCCAGCCCTGTATTTTTGGGCAAGTCTCTCAGGATACAATTCATCTCATCAAACAGGGACTCCTACACTACAGAAATCTACATCTGAGCTAGACATCCAGATACCCTTTATAGTCAATGAAAAGAAACAGGAGATTTGAGGAAGCAATTCATCTCATTCTAAAGTAGATTAAGCTAAATATATCTCAAATGAGTCATACCTTAAAAGTGCCTATTTCTCTCTATTAAACATAAAAGAATGACAGAGCTCTAGCTCAGATGTAGACTGTGGTTCTGCATTCATCTAAACACAAATCCCACTGTCTGTGCTTATGTTCCTTTAAGTGAGGGTAACTATTTCTTAATTTTTTTTAGGAGAATTTTAAGGCGTTAGGAGCTGTGAACCGTTCAAAGACTGACATCTCCGGGGACAGGTAGCTATAACCGACATTTATTTCAATAATAGCATTCATAAGAGAATTCTTACTTCTAAGGGTAGGCATTTTGAGATTATATATATGTGACATTTTTTGTTCTTAATAATACCAGGCTTCGTGCAAACATCAGTCAGTATTATCTGTATTATGTAGCTGTCTCATAAAACACAAACTAAGACCAAGGACTAAATTTTTTTACTTCATATTTAATTGCCCTAGTGTCTCAGTTTAAATGAGACACAGGTAAGATTGAATTATGTCCAGGAAGGAATAACAGCCCTTTATTAAAAGTA
>JAWMRA010000113.1:84362386-84392800 GCA_035584735.1 Pseudotriccus pelzelni | reverse complement strand
AGTTACCTGATTCCCCTTCCCCCCACACTCACAATGAGCAAGGGAAAGGGTAAAATTCCAAGAACCAAACCATGACATCTAGTAAATTGTCCAATTCTCCAAAACCTGCTGAAGGACTTGAAAGCTTTATTTGGATCTCTGTCCTCTCTCATGTATTCTCATTCTCAGTACCTTTACCCTCTCACTTCGGAGTCCGCTGCTTTCTGTACTTCAGACTCCTTTCTTCCATAACTGAAAGAGTTGTTGTATTCAACCACTTCTGTCTGAAAGCTGAATGAATTACCAACTTCTTTCAAGATCATTACACTTTTCCAAAACAGTTCGGTGGTATCTTACATGTTGACACTTCCCATGGCATTATGGCTTGCAAATGTCCTGCAGATGATACATGTGGAATCCAAAAACATCAAGGAACATCATGACCCAAGAAAGGCAAATGGTGACAATAAAGCTAACTTTATCTCTTTGCAATTACCCTTGGTGGTAGCCTATTCTTACAGGTACATTTAACTTATGGGTAATCCAACATTCTCTTTGGTATAGTTTTTGTTTACAGGTCACTACTGTTTATAAGAAACCAAAATACTGCATTTGTTGTTTACAATGCTAGTATCATATTTACATCTCGATCTAAGTGTTGTGAGACTGATATATTTAGTTATAGTAATCTAAGTGCTACAACCAATATACTTACAAAATACCCTACACGCTGAATAATGCTCGAGAAATTATGAAGTTCAGAACAAATAGCTTGAGCAAAATAACAGTGGTTTGACCAGCTGCATAAGGAAAAAAAAAAGAAAGGCTTGTGAGTTTTCCAGTTGAAAATAATGCTTATGTTCACTAGGTTTGCAAACTGCTCTCTTAGAGTAACATGGCAACCAGTAACACAGTGTCTATATTTAACCACAGCTGTACCCACAGGTTTCATTAGGTAGTTGTGAACACATTTTCACACTTGGCCAAAGATCTTTCCTCCCCTTTTTTCCATCAACAAGGCACAGCCAGAGCAGAGATCTACGCCAGAAGCCCTTGTCTGAGGGACAGCCCCACTACCTGCATTTACAGTGGGGGGAGAAGGCAGGGCTGCCTCAGTCTGGGCGTGGGGTGCTGAGGTGGCGGCTGGGGGGTGTTGGGTCTGGAGCTCCCTCAGGAAACCCCACCAGAAGGCTTCCCCAACAGGTGACTTTTGTTTCTGGGCAAGATACATCTTGGGGTTTTTTTTGGTATTGTTTGTTTGTTGTTCTGTTTAGTTTGGTTTTTTTTCCTTGCCACCCATCAAAGGTTTCCCTTCCTCTCCAGACAAGGCAACACAGGGAAGATGTTTTCCTGTCCAGTTTCAAAATCCACTTCCTCCAGGCAGTTGCTACAAGCCTGTAAGTAACCACGTGTGAAGACATTTGAAAATATAATGGACCAGAAACTCGGTAAGAAAACAACACTTTTGTCTATGGACCCTCAGAACTACTGGGGTTCTTGTCCCAGGATAAAGCCAGGCCACGTTTATGGCATTCCTCACACACCTGCCAATGGTCGGGTGCTGTAGTTACTCCTGTCTTAGAGAATGAAATAATATGCTGTTTTCTGTGAACTTTATCATGCAGGTTAACACTATCGGGAATGTTTTGAACTGTTTCAACCAGGATGACAAATTGGTGAGGAGGTCAAATATACCTGCTGCTACCACATTTACCTATGAGAATTTGCAAGGCTATACTTTCCTGGGTATAAGAGGACTTAGATAATTTAAGAGTTCCTCATTCATGGCATCAGAAACCATTTCATCCTGCCCTCTGACATGTAAGTCTTGACTTCTAACAGCGGCACACACTTGTACTCTTCAAACTCTCAAGCTTTTTTCCCCATTATGTTTCTGTTTGTTGTTTATGAGATTTCATCTGCACTATTTCCCCACTCTGCCTTACCAAACTCTATGTAGATGAAAGTTTCTCATTCTGAGCATTCAGATCCCTAGGATTTCACGCATTTGCTTTTTGCTTTGGGTGAAAAAAAAAAATCTTAACTTTCTCTCACTACTACGTTAAATGAAGGTTTTACTATTAAATGTGTTGGTTTCAACAAAGTTTAATCCAGCATAGCACAGTATGACTACTGCCTTGTAACATTCCTGTGAGAAAGAGGATATAACTTGAATAGTTCCTCATTACAGTTCCCTGGGGAACTGTTCAATATTTCAGACTGCTACTCACCTTTATTGGGACACATTGTCTTATTGTTGTGTATATATTATTACAGGAAAGCAGATACTTCAGGGATTTGCCAGTCATCTAAATGCTGAGTGTCAGATTTCTTCAGAACTAACAGTGGTTGAATGCAGGTGGTATCCACCTGTTCAGCTTCTAACATCGCCAGAACATTAACCAGGTCTTCCTTGTCTTTTTTTTATAAAGAAATTGAATATGGAAAAATGTATTTTGCAGCCCAGATGAGGAAATGGATGACATTTCTCTCTTTTGTGTCAGGATTATTTCTCTCAATGCTATTTATTTTTCTTCATCTTATTATTCTTATTTTAAAATCCTCTCCAAATTAACTGACTGCCATCTGGTTTGCTAGAGTTTTGTATCAATGTCACATAAAACACTTCCAATTCCAAACATACATTTCAAAGGTACAGATAAATTACCAAAGATCTCAACTTTTTCACCTTGATCCTAATCCAAACTCAGGGTTTGATTACCTTTGAGCTGCAGCGCCTGACCCAACATCCAGAATCAGAAATCAAAACTTATGAGCTGAGTGCTGAGGTACCTTATCCAATAACTGTAAAAGCACATTTCTATATTCTTTGAGACAGTCCTGTATAAAAAAATGTCACAGCTGAAAAATGTAAAGAGTTGAATCTGATTTCTCTTGGTTCAAATACACACACGGAAATGAAGTTAAGTTTTTCCAACAGCTTTTATATATAAATCAGGTATTATTTATATACATATTATATATATAAAAAAATCAGGTATATTATATTAATATAATCATTTTAATATTAGGTCAAAGAAGGTATAATTTGTCTTTCTGCAGTCACTGTAAGCCTGGAATAATCACAGTACTATTTTGTATCTACTCAAAGAGGTGGCCTGTGTTGGCCTCTCTAATGTAGACCTTATCTGTATTGTCAAGAATGTGAAGTCACTGATTTAGACATTGATATTGGTGTAGCCAGGGGAGGCTCCTAGATCTAACCCCTAAGACACATCAGGTACTCTGAAATACCTGAAAGTCTCATATCTTTTTCTTGGACAAATACAGGTTGGGTTTATCCTACTTGAAGGAATAAATTGGGTCAGAAGGAAATCTTGACTGGTTTCTCCAGGCCTACTGCACAGTCAGTAGAATAAGACAGGCAGAAGGCAAATCACTTCCTCAGGAGCACTGAATCATCCTTTAGAGATGCTTACTAACTTCCTAAATTGTAGAGAACTGCAAGGTGTATATATAACTTCGGCCCCTTTTTTTAAGCGCTTACAGGTAAATGGGATGATTTCAGGCACTGAAGTCTGCCCCTTTTGAATTCCCATATGCTTTTATGTGACTGCCTAGTCTGGAATATAATTACTTAAAATTAAAGAGTCTCCTTGTATTACTTTTAAGGATTACCAACAATTTTTCTCCCATAATTATTTAGTGAAACAGATAACTGGGAAACTAAAAACATGCCAAAAATTCATTTGTAGGCAGGATTTACGTTAATGATGTTGTAACATCAGGCAGAAGCTTATGCGAAAATTTATTCTAGTATTTATGTAAGTACACTACCTCCACAAGGCACAATGATATAACTTCCTTTGAAGACATATAAAATTTGGTAAACCCTTGTGTACTTAACTCACCTATTAAACTGATGGTCTATTTGTGGAATAATACAGCACATTCTCTAGCAATATGTGGTCATGTAAAAAAAGGCCCTATCACACAGACACAGGAGGAGACAGAGTCAGGTTGCTATGGGAACCTTAGCTCTAAATGATCTGGCTTTTGTTGGCTTAAAATCTCAAACATTGTGTTGCATTAATTATGTTTTTGTTGAGGTTCTTTGCACTAGCATGACATTTGGTTTGCATGCTGTTTCAGTCTTACATGTATGTATGCAACAGTTTTAAAACAAAATGACATGTTAGATAATACAAGAAGAGAAGAAAGTGTTTTATTACCAAACTGAGTTATGGCAATGAAGAAAAGATAGTCAAGAAATAGGGGTGAGATTTTCTTTTTATTCATCTAGCTAAATTTCAGCTAACACTTTCCTCCATTACTGAATATGGATCATAGATTCTAAAAAACTAATATAGTAGAAGCAGCGGTGGGAGGCAGTCACAACAAAAGGAAGGAATGAGGTGGCAATTGTGGAAGAAAAGGGGTGGAGAACTCTCTGCTGGAAGCATGGGAAGGATTTTGGTAAGGCGAGTAGGAGGAAAGAAGCTCAAAACAGAAACGGAATCAAAGAGCCAGAGAAAGGATTTTAGGGAAGACTGAGGAAAGGGAAAAACTTGAGCAAGGACAGAAGTTGAAGGATTGCATTTAGTGAAGGAGCCACAAGGAGAAGTGAAAAGTGGATAAAGAGACTTGGAAAACAAAGTTGAGTCTGTCTTTTGAGAAGACAGCAGCTGATGAGTTGCTATAAAATATACCAATGAGGACAGTAACAGAACTCAAAACACACTAAAATGATGCAAATATTGCTAATCAGATCCTACAAATATGAATGGATAGCATATATATTGTTCTAAGGCATCTTAAAAACTTTTTCTGTATTAAAGCAACAAAGTTTCATGCAATAAGAAATGTTCTACAACACTGAATTTCTTCCCAGGACATTTCAAGTGCCATGATGATGATTTCAGAGATGATTTTCCTCTTGCAAAACTAGTTGAGGGTAATGAATAAGATTTAATTTTTTTTTCTTTAAATTATATTATCTATTTTTAAGAAGATTATATTTAACTTGATGAATTTCCCATAGAATAACTACAGTCTTTACAATCTTTATTTGTCTTTATGAGTGGCACAGAGTCTGTAATTTTTATGATGAAAATTGATACAGAACTTTAAAACTTTTTTGTGCTGAAAACCAATACATTTAGCTTCTACACTACCAGGCAGAAAACAGGACAGACATAACAGGTCAGCTCCACTTTAAAATGTCCTCATATGGTAACCATAATTTAAATGGCTAAAATTTCACATTGTTTTAGCAACCATAGACTCTCAGTTAAAGTACATATATCTTCAAACTGATGGACATCAAACTGTTTAGTTTTCCTGTCTTTATTTTGTTTAAAAATAAAAAACCCCAGTGCTTGTGATCTATGTACCTTTTATACAAATGTACAGAGTTTGATATATTAAAGTAAGCAAATCTAATCACAAGTTACAGAGTTTTCTCAAAAAGAAATAGAGATTAATGCCTTCATAATATTAAAAGGAACATTATCTTTCTTCTGAGCACTAAACACTTTCCTCTGAGTAATATGCTTGCATATGTTCACAATATGCTGGCACAGCGATGTGGACCTCATGCTCCTAGAAAAGACAAATAACTAGCAAAGAGATTCTCCAGAATGTTTAGCATAGAAAAGATTGTAACACAAACCCAGTCTAATCCACTCCTGTAAAAATCTGCAGGCCAGTCACATAACGGTTATGTTCACAGTAGTTACGATCTCCTTAGCTTTTGACAAAATCAACGGCAATACTATTGATGTTTTAATATGAATGAGTGTGTTACTCAAGGGGCTCCACCAATTTCTGACAGGACTCAAAGAGTGGTAGCTGCCATTCCCTGATCCCAACTATCTCTTTGCCTCTTGGCCTCCTGCTTTTAACAACTACATGTGAATACTTGAAGAATAACATGAACTAATGGTACCCGTTAGGAGTAATACACTAATGACAACCAGATTCATCTTGTTTTTATACATGGAGCTAATGGTAAGGATTATATATGCCTGGGATGAATAAAAGGCAGATGCATAATGACTGACATTGTCATTTATCAAAGAACATAAAGACTTGGAGAACCTTTAAAGTTAAAACAAATGCTTGTGATAGGCCACTTTACAAACTGGTACAGCTCGTTAACAAAGACCACAGAACTCACAAATCATTGTGAGTTAGAACATCCCCTCCCACTAAGTTGTCCTTATACAGTATAACTTTGGGCACATGATGTAACTAATTTCTTTAACGTCCTCTGTCTCAAGGCTCATTTTGCTTACATCAATCAAGGGTCTCTATAGACTCCATCAGGGCCAGGGCTCTACTCCATCAACATTTCTTATCTCTTATTTCATATGGATTATACAGGAGCTAGTTTGGTTATCGGTACAGTTCTGGAGAAACTTTATCTCACCTTGAGCCCTGTCATTTGACAATTACTGCACATGTAAGAGTATTTCACGTGGACTGGTGCCATTAGTACACACCTTCATTACAGAATGTAAATGACGTGGATGTGGCACTCAGTGCCATGGTCTAGTTGACACGGTGGTATTCCGTCATAGGTTGGACTCAATGACCTCAGAGGTCTTTTCCAACCTAATTGATTCTGTGATTCTGTCAAAAATAGCAGTGGACATCCACATCCTTCTAACAGAGGGAAATAATGTCTCAGAATGCCATTCTCTTCTTCAGGAAAAGATGAAAAAGACTGAGAAGATCAAAGCATTTTGGACTTCTACACGGATAGAAGGTTATTTTATACATCTCTGGGACCTGTATTCCAGTCTCCTGACAATGTCTGGAAAGCTCTGATGTCACACTGCAGTTCTGTTCATCTCCCTTAGAATAGCTGGCATGCAGGACCAACAGGGAGGGAATGCAGGTGACACTGACTCAAGTAAAACATTAGCCACTGTCATGAATGACTTCTTGAAGTTGAACCAGGACATAGACTGGAAAAATGCACTCTTGATGTGTTTCCCTGACAGTCTGAGATGGGCACTTGATCCTACGCAGGTTTATTCTAGCTATAATTCTATTATTTTCACTGCCAGACCACAAAGCTGCAAACATCTAACAAGTGGTTAGATTAAGGACAGGATTAGAATTAAAAGAAATTAACCTAAACCAGCAAGATGATGTGCAGTGAAGACAAGTAGAAAATCACACACTTTAAATGGAGAAATCAAATTAACTAATACAAATTGAGATGTATTTGGCTAGGGGACAACACTACAAAAAAGGACGGATAATTTATATTGGATTACAGATTGACCATGATCTGTGGTTTGGTCAAAAAATATTTTATGATATATTGAGGGGAACTGCAGTATGTCAGAAGCAGAAGACAGTCATTCCACTCATTCAGCTTTGGAGAGACCTACATTAGTCCAGCACCCCGTTTTGAATGCCCCATCTTTAAATAAAAACCAGTTAGACTCCAGAGAGATTAAACACAACAAATGAAGGAAGACTCAAGAAACTGTAGAAGAGAAAAGGCTGAGACAAACAACAACAATCTCCCATTACACCAAGGTTACTCAAAAGAGCACAGCGAACTCTAATTGAGGTAGAAGAAACCTATTTCTAGAAAAGATTGTTGAGGTTAATATGGACATCCCCTCCTCCCTCCCCCCACACCTTTCTAATATTCTAGCTGTGGAGACCGAAATCGAGATTTTTAAGGGCATATGCCAGTGACGTCTTAAGTTTTTACAACTTAACTCTACACAGAACGACAAACAAAATTATCCCTTTACACCTTTCAAATCCTGTACTGTGAAGATTCTATTTGCAGTATGGTCATTGCTACATATGCTTTAACTGTCTCCACTTCACAGGTGAGGCAGAGCACACCACTGTACTTAACCACTACAATACACGGACAGGAGCACACCTATCTTCATAGTCCAGATCTCAGATCTGTTTTGTACATTAAGAAAGAGGTTTCAGAAGTTCTGATTAGAAGGCGAACTTACAAGAAACAAATTCAGTGTCTTAGCCAGCAGCATGAGCAGTAGGGGAGTAGGTCATGCAAAATGAGTACAGGGAAGATGTCGTGATTTTTTTCTCTCTGCTTTCATTATGATTGATACAACTTCATGGATCATATTCACAAATCTGACCCTTTTCTTTGCTTTGGAATGTATTATTGCTTGTATGTGTACAGGTTAATACTTGCTGTTTGATGAGCCCTTGGGGTAGTTTATTTTTAGAAACATGATTCAGAAGTTTCCCACTTGAAATACGTAAAAACGTTTGCTAAAAGCTCATCTTAAAATTGCTCCAGGAAGTAAGTATTCTTGGAGATTCAGACAAATTGGCATCTAATGAACAGACAGGCAGAGAAAAGGTGATCCTCCTCTAAGTGGCGTCAGCCTGCTGAAACAATTTCAATTAGATATTTTCTGTTTATTACAAGCATTTGTTTAAATTAGCCATCTCTATTAATATAAAGTTCTTAAGGCTAACGATACATGGCAATCCTTAATGGCAAAGGATAGCCAAGGATTTCAGCTACAAAAGAGCTTCCATTTCTGATGGGTGAGACTACTATAAAGAAAGACCATCTGCAGGTTCTGTTAGGCGGCAATTAAGAACCCATATTTCTTTCCATGTGTGATCATGAGGGTGACTTCCGTATAACTACATACAGAAGAAGTTTCAGTATCTATTAAATGTGTTTAAACATACCTCGGAAGTTGACATAAGACATATTTCCCATTGATTTGAAAAGCAAGAGATTAGAGGCAGGATTTGACCCTGTGCATAAGTGCATAGTATGTTTTGTATGCTGGATGGTTTTGGATGCCCGACATGCCTTAAGTAACACTCTGAATTCTTGCTATGCTTTAATTTTTACTGCAGTAAAAATTTCTATTATTTTATTTTCCTGATCACAGACTCTTTGATTTTAAAATTTTGAGCTGTAGATGCATTTATTATATTCTTTTTGTTAGTAGATGAAAGATTTATTGTGGTAATGGTATACTATTTATGTTGACAAATGAAACATTTTCCATATTTCCTCCTTTAAATCAATTAGAATTTCTGCTCTTATCAGTAAAATGATGAAAGAGTTACACTGAAAGACAAAGAAAAAATTTACCCTGTTGCCTAATCTCACATCTTGGAACACAATCAATAAATGTATTTCATCAGTCTGTATGCAAAAATGTATTTCCCTTAGATCACCACCATAAGAATACTGAAGAAAAGTAAAAGTTTATTTCAGATTAAAACCAGAGTTGCTTCAGGAAACTTAAAGACATATTATAAAATTCGTCAAAATATGCTGAAATACCTTCTATATAAACATTTTTAATATACACTGCAAAGTATATTCTACACACCTCAGATCAGATGTGTTCTTTTGGGCCTTTCACATGCTCCCCTTTTAACATTTACAAAACTATCCACAATTTTGTTTTGCATTAAAGATCAATATTTGTTTCAGAGATTTAATGTACATTTCCCCAATATGCATTACTAAGAAATAATCAAAATATACAAGATTATCCCAAATTTTTCACATGGAATATTTTATATTTGATTTGTAACTGGCCATTTCTTCTATAGCACGATTCCATGCATACATCTGAAATTATTCTCATTCAAAAAGTTTTACTTTTTTTTACGATCATAATTTTTCTTCCATTTTGGTGAGGTAACTGATGTAATGCTTCTGGACTGTGCAACAAATTCTGTAGCTTTTTTCTTCTAGGAAAAGCAGCCTTCCAAATGTAGCCCAACCTTGCAAAAAAGGAATTTTTACTTCCAAAAGTAGTATCTAATGCTGTGTTGTGGCAAACAATGTTGGCATATCCCTCAATCACTCTTTTATACCTATATATCTCACTTTGATGCTTAATGAGTCATTATGTATTTTAGCCCAGTGCAGTTGTTTAACATCTCACTGTCCATCAAGAGAACTTGCAGACTTAAAGCAAAACTGTTTCTCTTGGAATGGGTCTAATGCAGTAATGACCAAATGCAACAGATAAACAACAGCCAATGCAATGAATAATGGGATTTTAAATCTCAAAATGTTTATAACAGTAGCAGAAAACCTAATAGGTATTTGTCTACTAATAGCACAAGGTTGTGTTTTGAGGTAGGCTGATTAGATTTAAAAAACAGGTCTCCTTCAAGGAAGGAATTCAGAAAATATTTTAGACAAAGTTCCGATGAACTTTAGCAGTCCTTAGTCACTTAGTACCTACTTGACATGCTATCTTTGATAACAAAATTTAACAAAAAACTTTTCCACATCCTGACATATCATTAGAAGTCCTAGCACATAGATGAATGGCACTCATCCCTTTGGGAACATTCCTGAAGAGTTAACTATTCTATGTCAGCTATCCTGGAATAATACATGGTAGGAAACTCCTAAAATTAAAACACTAGCTTTAATAGAAAGAAAAAGACATTGCAAGACAATGTATAAAACTGATTTTGCTTTAAAAATACAGAGGAGAAAAAAACCCCAGGCATCAGGTCAGGAGGACACCAAGAAAATGGTTATTTTTTTAAAAACCAAGAACACAGAACGTGCATCATCAATACATTCAAGGAACTTAAAACTAAGAACAACAGTGGAAAACAAGTGAAAATTATTCAGTCCATAACCATTAATTTCTGAAAGGTGGGACTGTTAAAAAGCATTGATTTTTAGTCTACAGAATGGGTTCATGGGTTGTAAATAACAACAAACAAAAAAAAAATTCAAGGTGCCTATAAATTTCCCTAAACATCTATATGCAATTTGTGCACCAGTAAAGAAAATTAGGTAATGTACAGTACCACAACAGAAGCTGCAAAACTGCAATCCAAATTCAATTTTATTCATTACATAAGGAACTACTGGTTCTGGGGAGCAGCCACCCCACTTTGTTGGCTAACCTTTAAAAACACAGAGGAAACAAGAAGTCACTTGAAAGAATCAGAAATACAAAGAAAAAAAGAGATATTTTTCAATAGCTGCAGTACTGAATCATCTAGGCCACAGTCATTAATAACAACCTTTTCATTGTGGGAAGAGAGGGAAAAAACAGATTTCTAAGGTGAAACAAAAATTCTTCATCATTGCCTAATAAAGAAATCAGCTTCTCACTCTCCAGGGTGCTGGGCACATGCACGGGTTTGTAAATGCAGGACCTTGGGCTGTGGCCTCCAATTGTCAACTGCTCACAGTGGGATGTGTCAACTTCTAGAGGCGGCTAAAGGCCAGGAAGCAATCACAGAACCGGCAGGGTTGGAAGGAGAGCTTGAAGATCACCCAGTTTCAACCCCCCTGCCATGGGCAGGGACACCACCCACTAGGCCAAGTCCCACCCAACCTGTCTTCAAACACCTCCAGGGATAGGGTAATGATCTGATGCATTTCATCCCTGCGCTCTTATTCTGTGAACACAATTAAATTTTTGCTTCAAAACAGGAAGAAAACTCAGTAAATTCTGTATTATTTCCCTCAGCAGGAAGGGGAATACTAGTTTTCTCTTTCTCATTGATCACTCAGTCAACTCTCATACATGATGAAAATCCTCCGGTTCCAAGCAAAGTTAAAAGGATGCTGAAAAGATCTTCCAAGTCCTGAGTGCCCACAATATTGCATTCCCTCACAAATACTTCTCACACGGAAAAACAAACCACTCGAAGGCAGAGAAAAAGAATACTATTAAAAACTTAATGAAAAATAAATGAGGAAGAGTTTTGACTACATACTATCCTTTAGCATCCTTGAAGAGCTTTGAAATAAAGGAAAAAGAGCACTACAATAAGATGCAATTTTGGGACAGTTCTTTTACATAAAAATATTAAATTGTCAATCAAAAACCCTAAAATCAACCACGTATCTAGAATACTGGTAACATTCCCCTGTCTGTTCTACTTTTAAAGGTATTTTAATCTATACCGTGGCTCAGGTCATTAAAAATAAGACTCTGAAGCTGTATCTGATGCTTTAATCAACAAAACCCCACTACTGTGTATCAAACATTTATACAAATAATTCATAATCATAACTCATAATCCTCAGGTTTTTAAAAGTTTTGTAGAATTGGGTAGACTTAAATCAGTCTGGTCTCAACTGTTAATAGGAATTTGTTTTTATTGATCAATGCTGTAACCTCCACAGCAAACCTTCTGCCTAGACAACACTTTTCCGAGACGCAATTGGTTATTTTCTGAAAATTAGATTCTAAAATTCCTTCTCTTCTCATTTCGGGTTTTGTTTTGGTTCTTTTTTAACATTAGGTTTCTATTGAGTATACGGTTTTCTGGTTTCTGTATAATTAGCTTGCACCGATTTTTTGTAATTCTTTCATGTTAATCCCGATCCTAAAGAAACAATATTTTGTGATCTCTCTTTCAGGAAAAGTCTTTTTTTCTAAGGCGATTTTGAAGATTGAGATTTGCTGGCTTGCCAGCACTGTTCCAGCTTTTGGGATTCTTTCTAATTGCTTGTTAGCTCTGGTGGTGTGATGTAGCACTTGGGGAGCAGTCTGACATCTCCTGTCGTCTTCCAGGCCAGCTCTGCACTCTTCTCTGCTTCTTTTTGCCTCTTGATTGTGTAAAAACTGAGCACTCTCACACTGGCTTATGCAAATGTTTGATGTCAACCCAGAAAACTCAGGAACAAAAATAAACAATTTAGAAGGAAAACAACAATTTTCCTCTTTCTCTAGCTTTTAATTTTCATATGCAGTAGGTACTTCAACTTACCTAATTTAAGACTTTTAGTCTACAAACTCTTCAGTTCAAACATTTTTGGAAGCTCACTTGTCAGGGATGAGTTGTGTTAGAACTAGGTACTTTAAATTAGACATAAAAATTTCCCAATTCTACAATCACTGGAATCCCAGATGAAAGAACCTGTCTCAGAAAGGAGCATCTGGTTTTCCATAACTAGACTGCCATAATTTACCTTGGAGTTTTAAAAGTATGAATGATTTTGCTGCTTAGGCTTCATGGGACAGCTTTTTAAAATGTAAACCCTTACATGCTAAAAAAGGATTTTTACAAATCAAACGTACGTGGGGCCATGACTTGCAATTTCACTTTAGCACATTTTGCAAGATCCAAGTTTTGGATTTAAATACGCCTTGATCAGGCCTCAGGTTTTATGATTGATAGGAGTCTTTGAAGCTTGGCGAGACCTTTTGCGGGAGCGGGAGCGAGGTGAGAGGCCAGCGGGCCCCAGCGCTGCGCAATGGACTCCTGCACTCCTCCAGCTCCATTCATTTCATCCGATCCACCTCCTCGCCCCCCGAAAGCCGCTGCCTCCAGGCTGATCGAGGAGGGAGCGGGAGAGCCCGAGGTACCACCGGGCGCAGCGCTGCTGCGGCCATTTTACGGTCCGGGGGCCGGGAGAGCCGGCAGCTGCCGGGCCGGGAGAGCCGCGGGGCCGGGCAGGGAAGCGCCGTTCATGGAGGAGAGGGGCGGCAGCGCTGCGCGCACCGTCCCCTCGTCCTCCCCGCGTTCTCGGAGGCGCCTGCGGCCGAGTCCCGGCCAGGCCCATCGGCCCCGCCGGGCGCCATCGGCGGCCGCTGCGCCGGGCCCGGCTGCAGCCGCTCGGGGCGCGCCGGCGGCGGGCGCGGGGGGAGGAGCGGGCGCGCTGCCGCCGCCGCCGCCGCTTCCTCCTGCGCGGGGGCCGGAAGGCAGCGCGGCCCGGGGAGCGGGAGAGGGCCGGGCCTCGGCGGCATTGCCGCCGCTGCGGGTCAGCCAGCCTTCCGCAGTGGGGGCGGGCAGGCCGGGGGAAGGGCCGGGCCCCGCCGCCGCGCTGGGCGATGGAGTGAGGGAGCGCGGCGCGGCAGCGGGAAGATGGCCGGTGGCGGCGGCGGCGGCTGCAGAGACAGCTCCTTTCTGGAAGGTGCGTGCAGGGCTGTGACGGGGGGAATGTGGCCCGCGGGCTGCGCTTCCCTTCTGGCGACCAGTAAGGGGGCACGGCACAGACTGGGGAATGGGGGAGGCGGGCGTGTGTGTGCATACGGAGGGGGGTAATGGGTCCCCTCTGGGGGCGACGACAATGAGAGGTGGCTTCGTGGTGGGGGAAGGGTGGGTGCCGCGGTTAGGTCTGGTGTATAGAGACCTGCTATTGAGGGAGGGCTTCATGAGGGCGATTTGGTTCTTCCCTTTATTCTTTCTTCCTTTCTTTTACTGTTGCGAGGCGTTGGGAGCGCGGCGTGTCCTCGCTTTGTAGGGGCAGCGCCGGGAGCAGCCCGGCTCGGTGCGGCCGGAGGAATCAGTCAGTCGTGGCTCGGGGGCGCCGGGCAGGGTTAGCGTTGGGCGAGGAGGGGAGGCCAGGGCTGCCTTTCCCTGACTCCGGTCCGCTCCCAGGCCCGGCCTAGCCCGCACTCTTTCGCCCCACCATAAAATGAGTCTGCTTCTGAAAGGCTTCTTTGAAGGTTTGCGACTGAGGTTAATTTTTGGGAGGGGGTCATGCTTGCATTTGTGATACGAAGGTGATGATGAACCTTATTATCTGCATTTGAAAGAAATCTTTAGCTTTGGTAAAGCACTAATTATTTTTTTTCTGTTATACATACAAAATTATTGTTGTTATTGTGGATCGTTATTGCTGTTTTCAGAATTTTTTTGTCACTGTAAAGCCCTTAATTATAATGCAAAAAGTCTTCTGAAATTTGAATATTTTTAACTGTTGAGCTTTTACAGTTTCATTGATACATCCAAAAATCTGCTGTTGTAGTCTTGCAAAATTCTATAATCACATCTTCTGATGGCATAGGCCAATAGTCTGCTAAATTCTGCCAAATTACCATGATGATAACAAAGAAAAATATATGTTAAATGAACTACTCATAAGTAGAGTTTTTCAAGTAGAGGGATAAGTTTAGCATTGGAGATTTTGCAGTACCTGTATTACACAGAACATACCTCTTGCAGGTTTTCTCTTGCTGCAGGATGTTGGGTTTTGATTTTTTATTACAGCATGTTCTGAAATAGATGTATTATGTGAATAAAATACTGCTTATTGTTTTAAATAATTAATCTGAAGTTCTGATGTTCAGAAACTCTTTATGGTTAACAGTTGTCATGTTCCGTCCCTTATACCTTTAAAGGGTTTGGTGGTGAAGTCGTTCTTTTTTTTCCTGAACTCTGCACAGAATATAGTGAGGTTTGTTCAGGCAGCTGAAAGTGTCCAGGCACCCTGGCCACCTGTCCAACCAGCAAGTAGTTAAGAAAAGACAGATTTCATATGCAACACCCACACTTTTTTTGCTTATGAGTTCTCTTTCTAACAGCAGGACTAACTGAATAACATCCCCATTTGAAGCTTCAGTGTTCCATGATGGGTAAACTGCATTAATCAGCTGGTTTTATGTTTCCCCATTATTTGGGGGAGCGTTCATTTTGACGTGATTATTTCAGGACTGATGATGTGATAGAAACCCGGAGAGTGTGCAGGTGTGCACCCATGGGTGAAGAAAATCTAATGGGGATGGTGGTGACAGAAAATTTCTGAGAGTGGTCCAAGTCCAAATGCGATGATAATACTGGAGGAGATCTAGTAAGGGATGGTAAACTCTGGTACTGGTGGTACTGGTCTGAGGCGAAGGGAAAAGGCTTTCAGATGTTATTTGAGAGGTACTTATTAGGGATGTTTACTTTATAGAAAAAAGTAAAGACATAGAGCATGTATAAATAGATGCCTATATTTCTAGCTATCTATATATACACACACATGAGTTTTTTGGCAATCTGCAATCTTGAAATGTACACCAGCATATTGGATCAGCCTAATGATGTTAGAACCACCGTTATCCAAAAGCAAGACAAGCATGAGTGTGCCAGACTTGTGGAACAAGTGTAACGGGGACAAAAACAGGGATGAAAGTGTATAGAGTCGGAAATAGAGCAACTTTTATTGCAGGATGATGATTAATACATGAACCTAAAGCTGTATCCATAACTAGTCTGAGTGTGTATACTTCATCGACTCTCTTGAAGTCTGTGTAAGCAACAGCCAAAAAGTATTTACTTGATGTTTTTGGAAGTGTTTTCTTAGAGGTTGGCAAAGAGGAGGGGGAGGACTTCTCTGTCCATCCTTGCCTTAAATGTGTAAACGGATGAAGAACAGGCCAAATGGATGTTAGTTCTATCACCAGTTGAACTCAGTCTAATGGAAACTCTGCGGGCTAAATATGTACCTTTATATGTGTGTGTATGTGTGGGTGTGTATACATACATGTACATAGACATTTCTAGTGCTGCCATGCTTATGTTCACTATCAGTCAAGTCAAACATACAGTTAAATTAAATAAATTGCTGTTCAGTATGGTAGTTGTTCAGAATTTGATTTCGATTCCACATGTCCAGTAAGATACTTCTTTTCACTCATTTAGTGTGACAGATGTTGCTATGAAGAAATATGTCAATCATTCTACTGTAAAAGTGCTTCCTTTAATATTTTTATTATTTTATTCTCCAGTGAAAACAAAATGTTCTTTCTGGAAGGTTGTTCCCTGAATGATTTATCTGTTGCCTTTCTGGTAATGCTGTTTCTGAGCACAGTGATTCATACTAGTGCATGTTTTTCGTCCAGTTCTGCGTATCTAATGTGTCATCATTTTTTATGCTGTATTGTATGGACTGTTTAACAGAAATGTGAAAAAGACCCCAGGACTATAATATTGGATTCTTTATAAAACTGCATTTGTTATTGTTCTGGAGCAGTGCTAATAGTTGATACATATCACATATACAGTGGCATACAGGACGTGCATGATTATTACTCTTCTTGAAGTGTGAGGACTGTTAGAATTTATAAGTGTACAAAGTACCTTATTTTTGTTACTTAATGTAGTTTGCAGGTGGAATTAGTAAGACTGCTGAATTTACTTTTCTACAACAACGTTTCAAAGTTATGGGACAAATATGCAGAAAATCACACTAACAAAGTAGTCCTGTTACATGGGAATTCTTTCCTGATGTGGAGGAATACAAGTTTAGTGATTTGATATTTCCATCTGCAGCAATTCCTGTGTTTTTTAATTGATAATAGCACCTAAAATATAAAGCATCAATCCCCTTGGAGGCATGTTCAACATGTGGGAAGGGAGAGTGCTGTTGATCATTACCCCTGGAGAAAAATTATGGGAACTCTTGTTTTCTGCCTCTTTCACTATTACTGACTTGCAAGGAAATTGTAATTTCGCTTCTCCAGCATGAAATTTTCTCTATGCCATAGATAACAGGCAAACTTTAAGTATTTTCCAAAAGAAAGGAGAAATATATTATTCGTTCCTGTTTTCTTACTTCAGTCGTCTGGTGGTTACAGTAGTGACACTGAGAACCAGTATTGAATTTGCTTTTCGAGGATCTCCTTTCTAAGGAATGTTGCCAGTCCCTACCTTCAGAGCTGCCGAGAGATTTCAGCAATACCGTGACAGGAATTTGCTCAATTTTCATTCCATTTTCTTGGCTACAGGTTTCCTAATAACAATAGAGAAAACTATGCGGACTACCCAAGAGCAGCAGCAGTATAAACTTCACAGTTGTCTGCCAGAGGACTCCAGAATATTGCTTTGTTCTCCTTTTCAGCTCACATGTAAAGAATTGTCTTCACCAAAGCAAGGGTTATAGATTGGTGTATTTTCTTAGAGGTGGCAGAGATTCTGGAATGGTACAGAAACACACTGCTTGTGTTTTAGTGTAGAGTCATACAGTTGCCATTCGAAGTGGTGGTCAGCCTTTCCTCTCCTTTTTTTTGTTTCTGGTTTTAATGACACTGAAAAATCTGGCTGGAGCAATACAAATTAGGAGGGTAGAGTGGAGTTTATGTTCAGGTGGAACACTTATTTTCTGCCTGCTACGACTTTTTATTTTTCTTAACAGCACAATTTAATTATTAATTGTTGTAATTGTCTTTGAAGCAGTCTCTGGTGCTTTGTTTATGATCTAGTGGAGATAACGATGAGCTTGAAAATGAGGGGAAGAGATGTTTCAGGTATCACTGACCTTCGTCTCTGTATCTAAACTCCGGCTTTATCCTGTTGAATTCTTCTCTGGTTTGCATCGGTTCCATCAATGTCCAGACATGTTCTGTTCCTTTTTTCTGTTTTTCTTGAGAGTAATTTTCTATCTGAAAGTGGTAAATTTGTAATTTTTCCATGGCTTGTTTATGTCTCCCAGTCCTCTGATCCATTCTTTGCAGCACTGCACATGTGTCTTCTTAGACCTAAAGACTATTGAGCTGTTCTTTCTAGTGGTTTTAAGAATAAGGAACCTTCTTACAGACTTCAGAAACAGGTTATTTTTTATGATGAAACCCACTTGTTGAGAACTATTTCTCAGAAAAGTCAAATTGAAAATATCTTCTTACTGTCTGTATTTGTTATATATTTTGGATGAACTCGGCTGATAGGTGGCATGAAATATTAAGAAAGACAAGGTGCTTTTTAAAGCATGTAGAAAGGTACTAAAAATAAACTTAATTTATCAATTACTGCTCTACAACATATGTTGTAATATGCTTAGCAATGCGTTCTAAAAATGCTGTGCTCCAGTCCTGTTCCACATCATCACCTTCTTAATTTTGAGACATAGGATTCTAGGAGTCCAGGCTTGTCCTCAGCTTTTTGGAGTGGAAAGCACCCAAGGTGCAATTTTCTGGTTTTCATTAGGAGGCATTTATTATTTGGTAGTTTTTCATAAGTAACTTCTGCTGTAATAATTTTTTGCAAAGTGGGACACACAAACTTCAGGTGTAAGAGTAACTGTCTTGTTTGGGATGTCTCATCCCTTATTTGCTGGTGCTTGGATTTGGTAGTAAAGCACTACTCTTTCCTCAGAAAAAGTACAGATTTTGTACTGGTTTTGTACTGGCAAAAAAAGAAATTAAATGGGAATGTTGCTAGAAGAGATCCTTATACTCTTCTTTATGTAAGTATAACTAAAAAATTAATAGTAATAACATTAGTAACATCAATATCTGGTTTGATAGCAGAAAAAAAGTTTGCAAATCTCATGCTTGCATAGATACTTTTCTGATGAGCCTCTTGAGATATTTTAGTCTTTTGCTTCTTCTTTTATGTACAAAAATAAAGCAAAATGGATTATTTATTGTGATGGTTTCAACAGCGACTTTGGGTTTTAGGTCTGTTGTTTCTGGAAGACACTGCATGAATTTTGGTGCAGTATCTGACTTCATCTCTTTGACAGAGTTTTAGTTTTGTCTCTTAATTGGGAGAACTGAGGAGCATTGAGGTGTTTTGTGTTGTAGCAAGTTCTATAATGTGAGACTGATCACTAAACTTGTCACCTTTAAACACTGCTTTATAAGAATAGGGGTTTTTTTGAGTCACCTCTCATAATTTTACCTCCTCGCTTCCACTGATAGGATCAGCTGCTTTTGATCCCCCTGCCATAGGCAGAGACACCTTCCACTGGACCAGGCTGGTCAAAGCCCCATCCAACCTGGCTTTGAACACTTTCAGGGTTGGGGCATCCACAGCCTCCCTGGGCAACCTGTTCAGTGTCATAGTAAAAACTCTAGTCCCTGGCCAGTGCTTTATGAGTAACAAACACAGTAGTGTAACTTCTGTTTTCCCAAAACTTAAACTCTTTTGTTTCATAGAGGAGTAAAGGACTCAGAGGTAAATAGCTAGATATTTCAGGAAACTTGGCAGCTTCCATGAAACAGAAGTCAAAATTAGTGCCCCTGAATAGAAGGTTCCAGTGTTGCCTCAGCAAGGTTCAGTTTGCTGCTAAGTGATGGTAGTACCATACACTGGCTGGAGCACTCAGGACTCAGGGCATTGTATGTCTTCATCTGTATGTGATGCAGAGAAAGGAGTGTGCAGAATAGCTTAAGATACTGCAGGAGACTGAGAAGACAAGATAAATAAAAGTGGAGCTGTTGTGGTGGGGGAAACTGTCGGGATACCAGGAACAAATTCTGGTTTTTTGGGGGGAAAAGGGCAAATGTAATTGTTCTTTTAACTTGGTTGTTCTAAGAGGCATTTGCATTGGGGGTAAGGGGAGCACATTGAGAAATTTTTTCTTTTGGCATGTTGTAGCACCTATTTGTTTTAAGGTAGAGGCATTCTTATATAGGTTAAAATCTGTTTTATACTCCGTACTTGCTTACTTACTTAAAATGAAGAAAATTAAAGCATTAGTGAAAATACTACTATTCTTATTCACTTAGTAGAATTAAATCTGTTGGCAGTTTTATCTTACACATTTAATTTTTAAACAGCATGTGTTCTTAGCTTCCTCTTACTGTATTCAACAGCCTGCTACGCCTGATATTTTCAGATGAAGCTGACCTTAAGCTGTGACGAAGTAAAAATGGGTGTCTTCTTTTGGTCAAGTAATTTGCTTATGAATGTCAGTTCCGTAGTGGGTGCAACTCCATTTTAGAAGCAAAGCTGCCTGTGCTCTCCCCCACCCTTGAGACTTACCACTTGATTGCCAAAGAAATTGAACTTGCTGTGTACTGTCTTGCCAGACTGGCACTTTGCCAAACCTTTGTTGAATTTGCTCACTGAAGGGTAAACCGTAGAGACAGGACAATGCCTTGGATTGGGGAGAGCATACAGACTCTGTGAGAAGAGCAGGACATTCCCCCTTTCAGCTCTGCCTGGTGATCTGTTGAGTCAGATGAAGGTGTGATACATAACTTAAACAAAAATTATCTATTCCAAAGTTTAACAGCAGTTTTATTCTGTCCAGGGAAGTGCAATTATTTTAAATAACAGATTAACTTCCGTGAAGAACAAGTTTATGGTGAAGGCTGGAGACTGGAGGGAATAAATTACCCGGCTGTGGTTATTCTTCCCAGGTTGGTCAGCAGGTGTTTAAAAACTATTTGTTAACAGACAAGTGCTGTAAGGGTTGCACGAGTCAATGAAACATTTCTGAATGTGTCCCCAGAATTCCTATGAAATAATAACTTGGAGTGAAAGACTTTGGGATATCTTTTCTTTGACTGAGTCTTGAGCGTTTATAAATAAAGAACAGTGATGATTCAGAAACTGTGTGAAGCTTTCCTGAGTTTTTGTTTGTTTGTTTTCAAACCATATAAGCTGGAACAAAGTCTCCCTGTGTTTTTGTTTGTGACATTTTGTTGGTTGGTTGGTTGTTTTTGTTGTAAGACTTGCTACAGCACTGTTTTAGGAATGATAAATACTGATAATATTCTACTGGTGTGGTAAAACATAATACTGTAATAAATGATTAATAATGTGTAATTTTAGAAATTTATGTCTATAAGAAACAGCTGAAAAATATTTATTATTTTCATGAGCGTGTTTTTATCCAATGCCATACGATTGTTTCATTTGTACTCAAATTCATTCTAGTGATGTATTTTAATCAATGTCTTAGGGTATAATGTTGTATTTGTTTGGCATGTCCAATTTTTATGGCTCATTTAGCAAAATATGAATATCCCACTGATGACAGAATTTAATACGCCAGTCTAACAGAAAGATTATTCAGGAGCCCATTAGATGAGAATTTGAACTATGCAGTAGATGTTAGGTTTCATATTTACAATTGCCTTTGTAATTTCTGAGGCTCACTTCCTCCAGAAACATTTACTAGAGTCCATTGGAACTTTATTTCCACCAAGGGTTATTGCTAAAGAAACAATTTAAGAATCATTTACAGTTGGGACTAAATTTTTAAAAGTGAACTTCAGGACTGCTCTGGTCCAGGTTATGATGACTGCATATAGCTGGCACAGTGGGGCAGTAAACCTTTAATTGAGATTTAATAGGTCTGCCGTAAGGCAAGGATATTATAGCTGAATCTTTACCTGCTTTACCTGGTGAATACCACAAAAAATTATCTGTCATTAATAAAGAAGTTCTTCATCATCTAGCAGAGACTGTTAGAAAAGGCTCTGTTCCTTAGGTGGAAGAAAGACTGTGCTCTGTGATAGAAAGAACTGACAGATCAAGGTAAACAGGTGCTTCATGTTTGGATGGAAGTGGATGAAACTCATCTCTGGTTGCAGGGTCATCTCTTAGGAAGGTGGATGTTTTGCTTCAGCTGTGTTTTGAGTGCTATTCCTTGAAAAGTAGTTTTATAACCAGGTGCAGTTAGCAGGTTGGCATCTAGTATTTCTTAAAACTGAGTTGATTGATAGCACTTCATCGCCACTGCTTTTATGAGGAATTACTGAGAAAGTGTTTGTTTTTCAAGGGATGTTAAAGTTATTTTTTAGCTTTTTAAAAAATATAGGCAGCTCAGTGAATTTGTCAGTATTCCTTAAACTCACTGTTAGGTCTGGAGAAGTTTGGTACTTCCATTAGAAAGATTTCAGTGCTTTTGATGCAATACTGGAGTTGCATTACGTACATCATGCTTCACTGCATGATGTAATGATCTCTAATTGCAAAGGAAGTAGAAGTATATAGTGTACAGTGTGAGCAGGAGACTGTTGCCTGTATTTGTGTTGCATTTCACTGGTTTGTGGTTTGTTGTTTGGTTTTTTTTAACAGGCATAATATACTTGATTTTTAGCTGGATGTGAATTTGCAGGCTTACTTTCAAGCTCTTAGCAGGACCCATGTGTATGTAGGGCCATACTGTATGGCTGTGCAAGGAATTGTGCCAGCAATTTAGGACACGCTCAGGCCCACTGCAGTGTGCTGCTCGGTGACAGTGCTGCTGCCCCTCCCAGAGACAGTGTGCTCACAGCTGTGCTTGAGTCAGCAGCGCCGCTCCACCGGAGTCACGGCAAGTTGGCTGAAAACTAATCCTCGAGGTGGGGGGCGGGAAGTATTGGTGGAGCTAGTCTGGTGCTCTTCAGCCATATCAGAGATCCAGTTCAGCTGACTGCTCTCTCGTATGAGTGTGAAAGCTTTTCAGTGTCACTAAGAATGGGAAAAAACCCTAGGTATTCAGCCTTTGCAGATTCTTTTCTAACCACTTAGTTTAACTAACTCTTTTATCGTCCTTTCCCTACTCAGATTTTTTCTGAAATGTGCCTTTTTCATGTGACCATATTTTTGAGTTTCTTTTTAATTGACATTGCTGAGCATTTTCCTTGTGTGTGCTTTTTTTGCTGTCCATTCCATGTGAATTTTGAACAGTTGATAACATCAAAGAGGTGTCTTTCTTTTTTCGGCTTTAATTACATTTTAGAGTTACTTGTTATGGAATAAACACTTCTCACGGAAGTGTTCAAGACCAGCCTGGATGGAACTCTGAGCAACCTGGTCCAGTGGAAGGTGTCCCTGCCCATGGCAGCAGGGTTGGAACAAGATCATCTTTGAGGTCCCTTGCAACCCAAACCCTTCTAAGAGTCTTCTGTCCTGCATTTGCATATTAGGTTCTTGTAGAGATCATGGAACCTTTCTGGATTTTGATTTCTGTATGTTTTTATGCAGGGGATAATATCTGTCTGACATAATCTTTGCAAGTTTACAGGATAAATCCAGAAATGCTAAATAATACAAATTCTTGATATTTTTCGCTAATTCCTTTTGGTATGTAGATATATGCTTTATTTCAACCTGATGTTCCAATTATTGCAGCAAATTTGGAAATCTTTTCAAAGTGTCAGTTGCCTAATTTCCAGGTAGTTAGGCTAGGTTATTAATCTTATTCTGTATGTAACTGCCTTTCAGCACTTTCTAAAAATAGATTGCTGTTTGTTTAGTGCTGCTGTATTCGGGGTTGCACAAGCTTAGGTTTTATATGAAGGTGGTGCATAACGGGGTGTGCAAATCAGATGCATAATATACTGTAAGGTTTCCTGCTGTGTTTTGCTTATCTTCTGAAACTCTTCCAGTATTCAGAATTTTAGATCATATATGGTTAACAACACATAGTGATTTGCCACAGAGATTGTATTCTGGAATTCTTGTTGAAGTGTCAGTCTTCCTTGAAATGGCTTGTTAGCTTTAGATACTTTTTCACATTTTGTTGGCAGTTCAGAAATTGTTCCTAGCCTATACTAACCTTCTATCCTTTAATTTTATCTATAAAATAGGAAGATACTGCTCTTATACTTACCTTTCCTACAAAAGCAATGAAACTTTGTTCATCCTTTCTGAATTTTTAGTATGTCTGCAGTCTAGCAATAACGATCTTATGTAAATAAAGAATTATTTATATTCGCAATGCTAGAGATAAAAAAATTACTTTTTTGTTTGTTTCTTTTTTTCCCCATTTATTGTTGGAATCTGCTTTTGATGTTATTTAAATTATTTTACTTGTGTGGAAAGTTAGAGTGGGTGTCCCTCAGAGAGGGAAAAGAAAAGTGACCAAGCCACTTCATTTTGGATGTGTTTGTGATGGTGGTGCAGTTGCCTTAGGTGATGCTTTGTACCTATGAACAGTCACTAGTTTTATTTGTCTGCTGGTTGGAACATCATGTCCAAACCCAGCCCAGTTAGAGCAGGTTGCTTAGGGATCGGTCCAGTCTCCATTGCCTCCCAGGTGAACCTGGTCCACTCCTGAGCACCCACATGGTAAAGAAGAAGTTTCATCTTTAGCAGACTAGCCTCTAGTTCATCAGATTATCCTTGCTGCCCATCTTGAAGGGCAACAATGTTTTCCCAGTCTTTGGGAACCTCTCTGTTGCCATGACCTTTTAAGGATAATGTAGAGGGTCCTAAAAATGACATTAACAAGCTCCCTCAATACCATCAGGTATATTCTGTCTGATCCTGTGGACTTCTACATGTACAACTGGCTTAAACACTCCTTAGTCATACCTTCCTCAGCAATGGGTGATGGTGCATCCTCACAGATTCTGCTGGTAGAGTTGGGGAATTGTGAGGTCAGAAGAACTAGCAGTGAAATCTGGGGTGACGGAAAAAAGAAAAGGATCAAGTTCTTCAGGTTTTTTCATGTCCTTTGTCACTAGGTCCCTGTCTCCTTGAGAAAAAAATGCCCACATTCTCTGTAGCGTTCCTTTTGCTACTGGTTTAAAAAAAGAAGACCTCTTGAAGTACTACTGTATTGTTTTTTGATGCTGTTATGAGGGCACCATCCTTGGGTGGTACTTCTGTATCTCTGCTGGGGTAATCAGTACAAAAGGTCAAGAAACACTAATCCGTCATGTGGTTATCACCACTACCTTACCAGAAAAACTTTGAAAGGCATCACAGAAGACATGTTTAACACACTTCAAAGTTCTATCTTTTTATCCTCGTCTGTTACTCCTTGTTAATACTCTAAAAATGTTAAACGCAGTTCGGCAAGTGATCAAACTTACGCAGTTCTGTCTTCTTCAGTCCTGTAATTCAGTATAATATTCTGCACTGTAAGCAGGCCAGTGTGTATATCCTGAAAAAAAACCCCATTTATCAGAATATGCAGATGATTTCCATCTTTGAAGTACAGATCTTTTATAAATGCCTTTGCTTTGCAAACTTTCTGTCCAGGAGTGGGTGCTCTGTATTTATCGTTGGTTTTCTCTTGACGTCACATTCTTGAAAGGGCGTGGGGGTTTTAGCCGTCTGAGAAATTAAATTCCTTCATGTGCAAAAGAATGTCCTTACTTAATATCCATTACACTGGTATCACAGAACTTTACTACTAAACTCTCTGCTTCGCCTAATATTTCACTTGCTATCACGTTATGATTACTGATTATTATTGGAGGTGCTTTTGACATGTGTTTTGCCTCTGCAGCTAATTTAGGAAGCATTTAAGCACTAGGTCTCTAAATCTATACCTACAAATCTAGGTTAGGCTACAATTCCATGCAAATGTCTTTGTATTACAAATTTCTTGGTACTTAAAACAATCCCGGTTCCTGGATGGATCTTATCTCTGATGTTCTGTCACTAGCTTGGTTGAACAAAGGAGGAAACTGATATGGTTGAAAAAAACCTTTTCCCCTCCTCTGCTGCTCAAGGGGTTTTTTCCTGAATTAATTTTCTTCCCCAGGTTTGCTGTCAGTGCTCGCATATCGCAGGGTGCGGGACAGGAGCAAGAAGCCCCAGCTCTTAGGAAGTGAGAGGGGTGGGTAAAACTGCTCATGCAGTGCTGCTTCAGAATGTGAAGATGCAGTCTCACTGTGGTTACAGAGTTGATGTGTTGTACATCAGCCATGAGTTGATGATATCAAAGCTGCAAGATAAGAAGCTATTTTGCATAGAAGCCTGTCTGGAAGAATACTGAAGCAATGGGGAAAGTAAACCAAAAAATATTTCTGTATCAGGGTTTTATGAGTACTTCTATCCTCTTAACAATATGTCTGATGACTCTAAATAAGCAACAGATTAGAAAGCTTAGAAGCATTCTTTTTAATTTACTTAAATTTGAGTTGGGATGAAGGCAATGATTCTGAGTACATTTAAATTAATTTACATTTTGTGTGTGAACACTGCAATATCTGATAAGTTGGTTGCAGTTGTGATGGACTAAGCATTTGTAAGATGAGGCTTGTATGATTTCTTTCCCAGTGTAACTGGGGGGAAAAGAATGTAAACTTCAAGTCTTGCTGGAAAAGCACCTGGTCCTGAATTAAACCTTTGTTTGATTTAGGTTTCATGTTCAGGATGGTTCTTGGACATGCAGAAATAGATGAGCTCTCCGCAGATGAAGGACTTATAAAAGCTATTGTGTGTAATAGAAACCTTAAAGTCTGTACTGTTATATTCCGGGACTGGTAGGGAGTTATTCTGGCAATCCAGTGATGCATACCGAAAAGTTACTTTACTAGAAAAATTGGTCTTTGTGTGGACAGTAAATGTGTCTGACTTCTTCGGTGAGTTGACTTTACGGAATCATAGAGTGGTTTGGGTTGAAACAGACCTTAAAGGTCATCTATTTCCAACCCCTGCCGTGGACAGGGATACCATTCATTTGATCCAGTTGCTCAGGACCCCATCCAGCCCGGCCTTCAACACTTCCAGGGATGGAGCATCCAGAACTTCTCTGGGCATTGTGTTCCAGTGCCTCACCACCTTCACAGTAAAGAATTTCTTCCTAATATCTAATCTCAACCTTCCCTCTTTCCATTTAAAACTATTGCCCCCTATCCTATCTCTGTCTGTCCATACAAAAAGTCCCTCTCCATCCTCCTTTATAAGCCTCCTTAAGGTACTGCAGGACCTCAGTGAGGTCTTTCTGAAGCCTTCTCTTCTCCATGCTGAACAATACACCCCAGGGAAGTGGTCACAGCTCCAAGTTGCCAGAGTTCAAGAGGTGTTTGGATGATGGTGTGACTCTTGGGGATGTTCCTGTGCAGGGCTAAGAGTTGGGCTCCATGATGTTTGTGGGTCCCTTCCAACTCAGCATATTCTGTGATTCTGTGTTCTGACTTTCTGATCATCTTTGTGGTCCTCCTCTGAACCCACTCCAGCAGGTCCATGTCTTTCTCGTGTCGAGGAGTCAGGGCTGGCTGGTCTTCACTTACTGACTTTTGCTGTCAGTCCCTCATAGGCCACCAGATTGGTCAGGCACAATTTGCCCTTAGTAAAGCTGTGCTGGCTGCTTTGGATCACCTTCTGGTCTTTTATGTGCTGTAGCCTATCTCCTAGGAGGGTGTGCTCCATGATCTTCCCAGGTGCAGAGGGGAGGCCCAGCTTTCCAGGTCCCCTGCAGCTCTCTACCACTACCAAAATCTGCCATGCAAACCCAATACGGTATCCCATCCAAGACAGTAAAGCAATGGGGATGTTTTTCTAGTGAGCTGTAGTATAGATTCATATGGAATGATTTGCCTTACAGCAAGAGGTACAAGGCATGCAAAAAAAAAAATCTTCTGAGATACTGTCTTCTGCTGGACACCGGCACTTTACTAAATACTATTTATGTCGCTCCTCATTTCAGTGTTTAGACAGGCAGAATTTTAAAGAATTTTTTTTGCAGCTGAAAACTTTGTTCTTATTTCGTAGGGATTCACTATGAACTTTTTCCCCTCCCATTAAGTAATTGCTTAGTGGCACTGTTGAGTGATTGTAACTTGTGCTAAAGGAGTTTACAAAGCAGTGTCCACACACAGTAACTTTAAGGTGTTGATTTGCTTTCTGACATTCTTCCTACAAGCATACTTTGCTTTGTAATCCAAAATGTGATAATTGGGTTTTACATGAAAAGACTGTCTGTATGGGGATTTTTAAAAGGCTGTCTTCAGGATGTGGCTAATAATGACATAAATGTCTTGATAAAAAATACAGATTTTTTTTCAGGAATTTTTTAATTGGCTTTTTAGAAATGGCGTGTAACTGATCACAGTTGTTCAGAAAAGCAGTGACCTATTTCAGCTAAACCTGTGTAAGTTGTCAAATTACAGATTGTTTCTTGGGCTTGGAATTGCTGTCTTCCTTGGTGTAACTGCACCAAAGGGAGCTTGTGGGGGAGGAAAAATGATAGTGCAGTCTGCTCCAGCATGCTGCCTTTCTTGGGCAGAGGTACTACAATTGGCTTCTATTGATTGAATACCTTTGGGTCAACTCTGCTTTTCTGAATATTTTCAGCTTCTGGGTATGAAAACATCTTGCTGATTAAAATGGACTTGATAGTTTACGTAGTGAAAAGTGCAACATGGTGGTTCCAAATGTAACCTTATTACAAAAGAGTCAACAACTTAGCCTATGTAACAAACTGCTTGTTATCCCTGTTAAAAAAAAATAGAATTTCTTGTGTAGAATCAGATACCAAGTGATCATTCAGATAAAGTAAGTCAGTTGAACACTCTGGCTAATATGAAGGTATACTTCTAGATTTACATTTTTGTTAGGACCAAGAATGCTAGAGAGAGTGAAAATTGATCCAGAGCTGAGTGAGCAGAACTGGGATACTAAGACTGTTCTTGCATGGACAGCTGCAATGATCAGTAGCGATGGACAAACAGTCCAATCCAGAAATGCTTAATTAAGAAAAAAAAAAGGACTACTGGAAATACAGAAAATATTAAGAAACTTTTTGAAAAGAAATGAAATGATGCAGATGGAGTGTAAAATGTTTGCAGCCAGCTTGGGAGTTATTTAAAGATAGCATCTTGGAGGCTTACAGTATGCATCCCGCTTATTTAAATATATGTCAAAAGGCCCCCCATATGTTGTCCTGACTCAATAGCAGGATAAGGTATAATATCTGAAATAAAACATCATGCTTCTTAAATCTGATCTTATATCTGAATAATGAAATCAGAGAATAATAAAAAAGTTGGCAGACTTAACCTATAATTACAATGAGGTGAGGAAAAAATTAATTAGTAACTCCCAACAAGCATAAAAAGTATTGTTAAGTATTGCTTCAAACTCATCAGGAAAGTTTCAGGAGTATCTGGAGGGTCAGTAGACACCCCTGTTGTGTATCTTGGCTTAGATAAGGTCACAGCTGAAGAATGGAGTTGCTCGCACTTGCTTTGACTACACTTACAGAACCTCTTCATGCCAGAATCTTTCTTAGTAAGGGATGTGATAGAGTGTATGACTTAAAACGAAACATCAGTGGAAGAAATTGCAGTACATGAAGCAAGCTGTGAACAAGGCAGCAGGATCAAATGGCATTCATCCAAGTGTTGTAAGAGGAACTGGGAAATAAAGGAGCTAATGGCTGTAGCATGTTACGAGTGGTTAGCATCATCTTTCTGCTACAGGTAAGGAAGGTGGCTAGTGTTTAAAAGGCATTGGAAGCGTTTGAGGAACTTTACATCAGTGAGCTTTGTGACCATGCAACCCAAATTCACAGAAATGATAATAAAGACCAGATTTGATTTCATTGTTGTGTCTGTCAGGTCCTTTACCAAAGGCTTTGGGAGACGCTAAGTTGTCTCTGAATAAAATGGAAAATTTTGTAAGAAAAAATTGGCAACAGATGGAAAGAGAGGGGAAAAAGTTTCATTTTTTTAATAGAAGGAGTTGAATTGAATTGCATGAGGATCTGTGTTAACATTGGTGCAGAGATATAAGGAAAATGGTATAGATAGCAAGGTGGCAAAGTTTTCAGATGTTTAAACTTTACTTGGGTTAGTATGATGGCTGGCTATTTAAAGCAAACTGTAGATGCTCAGTTTTTGAGTTACGTGTGTTGAAATAATACATGAAATTAAGTAGGTAAATGTCAAGTAATCTAAGTGAATGAGAAGTAGGAAAGGATTTTTGCAGGCAGTGATTGGCTCTGAAGTGGTTCTTAACCAATCATGAGTGAAAGATGGGAATTATGTAGTACATAAAGACCGATTCAGTTCTCCTTAGCAGTGAAAACAGATCTAAGAAAGGAATAAAGAACAAAACAGAATTATCATGTTGCTGCTGTAGAAATCCATGGGATCTTGAGTTTTCCTTGTAGTGTGTATATCCTCATGTCAAAAGGGGTACAGTAGACTAGAAGAAGTTCTGAGAGAAGCATCAGAGAGTTATTTAAAGGCACGAAACAGCTTTCATCTGAAGAAAAATTAAGCTGACTCGCTTTTTCTGCCTGGGAACAGGATGGTGTGATGGTTTTGGTCTAGGCCTTCCTGGTGACCAGCTTGTAACCAGGGAAGTGACCATGTACCCAGTATTCCATAC
>JAWMRA010000113.1:84272274-84356106 GCA_035584735.1 Pseudotriccus pelzelni | reverse complement strand
GGGAGAGAGAGAGGGGAGGGGGAAAAGCAAAAGGCAAAAAGAAAAAAAAAAAAACACCTTTCTTATGTTTTCCTCTCCGTCAAAACCGAAAAGCAAGCGTCAAAAGCCTTGCCTTGTGTTTTGTGTCAGCGCTAATTACACCCCTGCTGCTGCCGGTCACTTGCGAGCTCTGCATCCCACCGAGGGGGAAGGCCTCTGTCCCGGCAGTGGGCAGACCCTCCTCTCCCGCACCGGGAATGCCTCCGAGAGGGAGTGCGCTGCTGTTTTGACAATCCCTTTCTTTGCTGCCTGGCAGAGCTCCATCTCATTTCGGCAAAAGCAGTATTTCCACGCTCTGTCCTATATTCTGCCCCGGCTTCACAGCATCCCATGTTCTGACATCCTTTCTCATTTTCGGTAACCTCTCTTTTTCAGTCTGTCTCACTGAAACAATGGGAATGTTAGACTCTAAAAACATTACAGAGCATGGACGCAGCATCTTCCCTGACTCTCACTGAAAACGAACAGAAAATAAGCAAAGCGACGTTCTCCTCCACATAAGTGAGAGTGGCAGATTCCAGCCTTTCGATAGCTGTCGATTTTGAGTAATCCTGGTGGGTACATTTAAATCCTTGTTAAGGGCTTCCACATTCATTAAGAATAAATCCAGTAGTTATTTGGCTCTGTAATTATTGGGGATAATTTGCAATTAAGCAATTGGCCTCTGACGAAGGGACAGATAATTGATCAGCCTGGTCTGGCATTTTAGAATGGGGTGGGGGGTAATTAAGTAAATCCAGTCAGCTAAATGTCCTCCTTCCCACTACGTCTTTTCCCACCTTCAAATGCAAACCAGACCTCATGCAGCTGTGCAGGCCATGGGAGTCTAAGCCTATTAAAGAAATCTTATAATGACTGTAAAGCTACCACTAATTGAAATAAAAATATTTTCACACTATTTTCACATTGTGCAAATGGATCCAAAAATAATTCTTAATGCAATACATGGTGCACAAACCGCTCTGCCTGACAAGTGCAGCATTTAATTTGCACTAATTAGTCCAAAGCGGGGGCAGTGTGAAATTAACATGATTCATTAATTCTGTGGTTTATGTTTTACATACTGTGTGTTTACATTTCAAAACCATTAGGTTCTCTGATACCCAACATGCCACACTTCTGAAATTATCAGGTTCAAGAAGTTCTCCCCACATCTCTTTGGGCACATTCAGATTTGATTTCTGGATTTGCAGCTTGTCTATTGGCTTCAAAACAATTGGTTGCTTTTATATTGCATGGTTTCTACATTTGTCCTAATCTTGGCCTCAGCTTCTTTCTGACTGAATACTCTTCTCTGTGGTTCAGGTCACTGTGGGATAAGCATGAACAAAGCAGCAGGTGAAGAACCAATTTTCAAGAAGCAATTTTCAAACTATTCTATGTACTAAAAAAAATTTAATAAATCCTTCGTATCAACAAAATCTGAAGTTTTCATGATGCTGTTCCAATATTTGCTCCCATAATGATATCAGGAGATGTTCATTAAAGATCTAATCCAGAGCCCTGTGAAAGTCAACACACAGACTTCCACTGGCTTCAGAAGGCATAAATATGCCAGCATCTCTTTATGCTGCAGAACATAGGACTCCAAGAATTGTAGCATTAGCCAAGTTGTCTTACAAAATAAATTATCTTCAAGTGAACTATGCTGAAAAGCATTTTAAAATATATCAGATGTAGCTAAATATTACATTTCTGCAACTTAAGGTGCAATAATTGTATTTACATTTTTGGACATACTGGCAATGTCAAACTTGGTCTGTTGTTTCCTCAGATACAGGTTACATTTCTACAAAGACCCAAAGCTACTACAGCTAGAATTAGGTGTAATATTGAATACACTATGACTTTGTTTACTTGTTATCATTAATGACTGGTAATGAAGAGAGCTCTGAAAATCCAGCAGACACTTTGTAAACATTGTTTGTCTTCACACAGAGGTGGTGGCTGGCCTACCCCTACAAATATCTCTTCAGCAATCTCAGAAATACAGCAAAAAGATGTGCTGACATGTAGCCATCTCCCATAATCAAGAGAAATTGAGGCTGTTTTCCATAGGTGAAGGTGCTGGACAAGGTACCCTGAGGCATGAAAGAGCAGCTCCCATAACTGGTGGGAGAGTGGCAGGACAGTTTAGCAGAAAGGATTCTGGACCGGGCTGTACAATGTACAACAAGCAGGCACTGAGCACTAAATGTCTGGTAGAGCCTGGAAGGCATCACAGCCTGGCCACTCAAGGAGTCAGAAGTACCTCAGCAAAGGTAAGAGGTGAAGCATTAAAAACTGTGAGCTTGCTCAGCCAGAGTTCCTGGAGGTAGGGTAGGAAGTGGTCATTTGAGGCTCTTCACAAAAAAAGGGGAAATCAAGAGTCACATTCAAAGGGTAACAAAAGAAAAAGGAGACATTTTCAATGCTACAAGCCTGACAAAAACTAATGCCCTCCATACTATCTAATGTAACTGGCTAATGTCTGTAAGAACTAATTGAGGCAGAAAACAGATTTTGGAAGATTCACAGGCTGTAAAGTTAAAAAAAACCTGAACACACACACAAAAAACCAAACAATCCCCCCCAAAAAAACCAAAACAAACAGAAAAAAACCTAAGAAAACTCCCAACATAAAAACCAGTCAGAAACAGCCACTTGGAGGGCAGTTTTCATCTTCTGTTTGAGTCGTTTGATTTTTTTTCCCCCAGTATAAAAACTGTGTGGTTTTTTTGGTCAGTAACCAAAGTCAAGTAAGTAGTAGGATTATCAGGGCTATTTTCTTCCTTGTCGAGACAAACTAACCTTGTGCTGGCCTCATGTTGCAGCTCAGAATATGGCTATATCAGTTACCTTGTTGAGAATAACAGGGACAGACCAAATATATATACATAGCTTCATTGTTAGCACCTCTCATTAAGACAAAGCTATAATTTAAAAACACAGAAAACTGCTTATACACAAATCTTCCATTTAGCAAGATTTTCTGATTGGCTGTGCACCTTTAAATGACTTATTTTTGTCAGTTTGTTTCAGGATATATCTGGAGCACACAATGTCATCAAGAAGTGCTATTTGATTACAGTGCAGTACTTTGGGTGGCTTTTAGAAGGCAATAAATTATAGCATTACCGTGTACCATGCATAACATCTCTATGCCACTTAGCAAGTATGAGGCCAAAATGAACACTCTAACCTTGAAAACACATGATTAAAGTGCTGCCTCGTGGATTGATATACAAAATGGCTAAGTTTAGTGATCCTTCAAATCCTGGTTCCCTGGCGAGCACAAAGGGTTCTGATGTACAAGGCTCTGCCAGCAATTGCACAGGGCATAAAAGATGTGATGCCTTCAGGAGTACTGGGGGCTACTTGGAGTAGGAAAAGGCACTTAGAAGAAAATTGGTATCCTTTGGTAAGGTGCAGACACTTTCCACCATAAATTTAAGCTGTTTTTAAAAGTTGTAGTCAAGCAAATGTCCCTACAGGTAAACAGTATGGTACTTGAGAAAGCTGGGCCAATACAGAAACAAGTGGTATCAGTAAGAAGGTAGGCAGCTTCACTGCTACAATCAACTAAGTAAATGTCTCATTATCTAAAATGGAGTTTCTGTGCACCTTGAAATAAATAACACACGAAGATTTTTCTAGCACTATTAGGAGATTCAGCTGCCAGCATCTTTTAAGTAAAAGGAAGTACAAACTCAAAGTATTGTGTCACGTAAGAAGGCTACAGCTGTTTAACACAGAAAGTGTCACTCTTTCTGATACACTTTTATCAATACTTTTGCCAGAATAGAAATTCATTCACATTTTCTGTGTCCTTAAGTCACTTTCTATTTGAGTGACTGAGAGATCGCTGATTCCAATGTGCTGTTTCTGAGGGTATTCTAAATATGACTGGCCTACAGCCAAACACTTTTGATATGTATTAAATGAGTTACATGACCAAATGGTATTGGGTTTGTTTGCATGTAGGTAAGCTCACACAACATTTGCGCGCTGTTCTGATTCTATTTAAGCGTGTGAAGAACTTAAATCTCTCGTGAGGTACCCTTTTACCTTTTCAAGTGCATCTTTTTAATTCCCAGAAGTACATGCTTAAGAACGTTCTTCTTTATCTGCATATGCAAGTGCACATTTGACGGGCAGTAGGCTATTATTGTTATATCTGCACACCTGTGGATGTGTGTGCCTGTCTATCTGACTACAAGCAATACACAGATGGTCTTGTGTCAGGGCCTGCTTGAGACTCAAACTACAGAAAAGGGGTATATTCAAATCTGGTATTTGACTGGGAGACAGGGGCGTATTTGTAATTCCACACTATCTCTTTCTACTGGGAAACTTGTAAAATCTCACTTGCAGTCCTGGAAAGGATTTGCACAGCTCTAATAGCAATGCTTGACTAAGATAGATGGGTCTGGGAGTGTCACATGGCCTTCCTGAGCATAAGCTATGTTACTAAATCAGCATATTGATCTGGGAACACAGCGTCCTGGAATTCTCAAAATGTCAGGCACAGTCTCAGTGCTTCACTTCTTTAAAATCAAATTAATTTAGCCAACTTACTCCTGGAGAAGAAATGACGATGTTAGATCCATGCGAACAGCAGGGTGTCGGGCACTCCAAGTCCCACGGCCTTTGACCACTTTGAAAGAAAGCACCTAAGAGAAAATAGCTGGGTTATCACCTAGCGCTCTCGTGGTGGAAAGAATCCCCACCACAGGTAATATGGGTCTCTGCTTATGTGAACTCGGGCATCCTGGGGCCTCACAACTCTCCATGGATCTTTGCGGATTCCCAAAGTGGGGATAATCAAGGGGGTTGAGAGGTAAAATTATACAGTTACATGTGATGATACCAATCCATCTACCTTACGCATGGGGTACATTTGAGATTAAAGGCTCAGATAGACCATGGCCTTGCACTGTGATTTCCAGGTCTGTATGAATGTTTAATCAAGCGTGCTAATCCACAAATGTATGGCCAGGGTTGCAGCATCTGGTGTGAACAGAACACTTTCAGCAAGCAGGGCCCATCAGCATGAATAAATCTGTAGACATTAGCCATGTATATTTACTTGGTAGAATAGTTACATATTGGCACAAATCGCTTCTGGGGAAAAAGGGACAGTCTGCCAAAACATATTATACAGTGTGGACTTTTTCTTCTTACCTGACTTGACAAAACATATAAGGCAAGCATACAATGTACACAAGGAAAAGGAGCAACTGGAAAGTTTCAGAGAACAAAACTGATCTATGTTCTTGACCAGAAGTACCAACACGTCCTGTTCTGACCCCACAAGGCATCACACATGGCTTTGATTCCTACACCACAGGGACCAGGAGCAGCACTGGAGCCCCAAAGAGATACAAATTCCACTCCTGCCCTGCCATACACAAAGAGTGGGGCTGGAGAAGCTCTGCTGGTAATCCACCCTGCAGAGCCTGGTTCAGCTCCCTGGCAAAGAAGAGGTCACTACAGGAGAGGCCAGATGCAGACCACTCTCGCCAACCTCCCACAGCTCCTTGTGCAGGCTCCCCGACCTACAGGCTTGTCTGATCAATGCTATTAGAGACATCTCCTTCCGGGCTTTGATGTACTCCAGCTGAACACCCCTTTCCTATGTTGAAAAGCTCATTAAAACTAGAGGTGACACAGGCATCACTACAGGGATCTGAGGGTCACCAAGACAGAGGCAGATATATCAGGAAGCTGCAGCCAGAGAAAGAGACAGTAGGACCTTGTCTGACCTGTACCCTTTGAGGATGAGGTGGGCAGGCTGTTATCTACTGCAAGTGAAAAATGCACAGCCACAACTTGCTGACACTGTGAGCTAGGAAAAGGGGGGGGGGGAATCTTGAATATGTTATCATGCCAACTACAGTTTCTTCACTAGATTTCAGCAGAGAAAATCTGTACAAAGACATCCTGGCAGCAGCCCTGTCCTTTTTCTCTAAGGCAATGATGAAATATAACCACCCAAATTTCCTTGCTAGAATAAACCGGAGGATTCATATTATTCGTATTTGAAATAGGATTATGCAAAGGAGAGTTGGATTGTAAGTTGTTTGATTGGGAAGTGGTAAAAGCAGTTCTAGGTCCCAGCAGGCCGAAAACTCCTTCAGAATAATATAACAAAAGGCGATGATGTTTTCTCTGGAAAACATTATATGTGGCAAAATTCTATTTAGCATTTACAGAAACTAAGCAAAAGGGAATACAGACCCTAGGAACTTATTCGATACAGTGAAGAGAGTAGGTAGTAGGCAATAATGAACAGTGTAACATGCAGCACAAATACCTGTGTCCACTGCAGCCAATCAAAACAACTCCCTAATACACCAGTTGCTTTTCATTTGTTCCTTTTCCTCTCAGAACCACCCCTTGGCTTTGCTAAATATAGAAAAGCCTTGATGTGCATTGACAGCCAGCCTTACTGTAAGCTTTCTGCTTCTTATTTCTCATGGAAGTGAGAGTGGTACATGACATTATCCAGGCCCCTGAAATGTATGCCTTCTTCTTTTTCTGTGTGAGTAATAACCCATAATCCCACCAACTCTGCTGTATTTGGTAATATTTCTCCATGTCACGGTTTAACCCCAGTCGGCAATCAAGCTCCATGCAACCTCTTGCTTACTCCCCATCAATGGGATGGGGAAAAGAATCAAAAAGTAAAAGCGAGAAACTCATTGGTGGAGATAAAAACAGTTCATAGAATGGTTTGGGTTGGAAGGGACCTTAAAGGTTATCTAGTTCCAACTCCCTGCCATGGGCAGGGACACCTTCCACTAGATCAGGTTGCTCAGAGTCCCATCCAACCTGGCTCTGAACATACAGCACAAATGCAAAGGAGAGCTGGATTGTAGGTTGTTTGATGAGGAAGTGGTAAAAGCAGTTCTAGGTCCCAGAAGGCAAAAATCTCCTTCAAAAGAATATAACAAAAGGTGATGACATTTAATAGGTAAAGCTAAAGCTGAATGCAAGAAAGCAAAACAAGGAATTCATTTGCCACTTCTCACAGGCAGGCAGGTGTTCAGCCATTCCCAGGAAAGCATGGCTCCACTGCACATCACAGTTATTTGGGAAGACAAACACGATCACTCCAAATTGACCGTGATGCCATATGGTATGGGATATTCCTTGGGCCACTTGTAGTCAGCTGTCCTAGCTGTGTGCCCACTTAATCACAGAATACTCTGAATTAGAGGGGACCCAGAAGGATCACCGATTCCAACTCTTAAGGGAATGACCCATCTGGGGATCAAACCCACAACCTTGGAATTAATAGCACCATGCTCTGACAAACCGAGCTAATCTCAGGGTACCTTTCCAAGTCCTTGTACATCCCTAGTTTCCTTGCTGGTGGGGTGGGGTGAGGAACAGAAAAGGCCTTGAGACTCCGTGTAAGCACTGCTCAGGAGTAATGAAAACACCCCTGAGTTCTCAACACCATTCTCCTACCAAATGTAAAACACAGCACTGTATCAGCTACTAAAAAGAAAATGAACTCTATCCCAGCCAAAACCAGGACACTCCACATCTTGCCTCAGCCAAGAGGAAGGCAATTCCCCAGAAGAGGCTTCATCTCCACCATCAGGAATGTTCTCAGTTCTGGCTGCTCATGCACATAGAGATGTTCCAAAATATCATTACATCAAAGCTAATCAGCTGGCTCCCTGGTTGTCCCAAGCCACTGTTCAGACTTCTTTATTTAAACCCCTGCATAGATTTGGCTTAATATGCTTCACAACTATTTCCTTTCCAATTCCTCCACTTACCTAATAATGCTTTCTCTTTGTCATTTCCCATGCCCTTCCAATCACAGCCTTCCTGTAAGTTTTCACCTCATCTCACCACTGATTTTCAAGCCCTGTCTGAGGACGCATTCCTTTTCTCCTCTGTGTCTTAATTTCTCTCCTTGAAAAGCAAGATCTATTTCAGCTCTGCTGCCTCTGTGAAGACAGGGAACAACACAGGCGTGCTGCAGCCACACTTGAGTCCTAGCCAATGAGGGCATTCCTTACAGGATAAATTGAGGTGCCGCAACACAGTCACTCTCCTCTGAAGCTTATATGCTCCTCGGGTGGTCTTGTGCTGGACTCTTCACACAAGCCCAGATTTTAAAAATTGCAAGTTGCTTTTGATGCTACGTTGCTTAGATCTTATGTTGAATATGATAAATCATTCCCATTCCTTGTTCCTAATTATTTTCCCTCCTATATTGCAAAAAATAAGCTGGTATTACCATAAAATATGAAATCCACAGAAGTGTATTTAGTATTTCTTACTTTTCGTGCCCTTCCCCCACCCACACTTGCACATTGAACCTCCTTTGCAGGCAGTCATGGATTTCTATCATCTGAGGATCAAGAGCGCTGTGCATCCATCAAGAAGGGTAAAATATTCACAGGAAGAGACTTCAAGATGAGGAAGAGGTCTGGAATGCATAATATGTGTCAGAGGAACAGATGTACACAGAAAATAAAAGTTCTGCAAACTGTAATAAAAATTTCCTCCATGACAACAACTGTGCATTTTTCCATGGCTGTCATAGATTTCATGGAACCACTGAAATCCAGACATTTTCAGAAATCCCATGAAATTTACCTTTTCACCTGAATCCACATGAAATTGGAATTTTTCCATAAGAGCCCCCATAAAATTGGCATATTTTCTTAGAACACCCCTTGAAATTATATAGAATATTGCAGGTTTTTTAGCCTAGCATCTCCCTGCACATCTTAAAACTACAACCTCAGCTATTGACTTTTTGCATTTCTTCCTGTCAGAAAAATAGATTATGCAAAAATACAATAGGAATGAAAATACCCTCCTATAGGAAAGAAACTAGAAGCCCTCATAAATGTTTTATAATTATCACAGAAAGTTTGAATTTATACACAGTGAATTTTTACCGTCTCAAGAGTAATCTCAACTGAACATTCTTCTTTTGACTATGGAAAAATTGACATCGTGGAAACTGTCACATACAAAAATGTGCACAAGTTTCTAATGATGCTCCCTATTTCACTTCTTTTAGGGAAGCAGATGAATCTACCATTCTGGCACTTGACCAACACTGAAGAACTGCAAGTGAGAAAGTGTCACCACAAACGAGCCACAAACAGGAACTTCGGGAGGTAAATACAGTGCAGTCAATTTATTCTTTAAACATACTATTTGCAAAAATAAATTCTTCATCTCTAACAAAGAGGAGCAGACGCTGTGGCATAAGCATTCATTAAGTTCACAGAGTGACAGCTGAGCTATTTGTTCTGGTTAAAACAAATCAATACAACAGCTCAAACCCTCCCCTACACGAGCTGGTCAGCAGGCATCCCAAATCACATCCCAGCTCAGGTCCCATTATTGCGGTTAGTTCCATTCACAGTTCAGCGAGACTACTATCCAAGTAAGAACCAGAAATCGAGGTTCTTTCCATAGTCTCCAATTAAGCCTTGATCAGGGAGCAACAAACAATTGATGATAGCAGGATTTAACTCTGGCAGTTGACCCAAACTCAAGAGATCTCATGGAAGGCAAAAATAAACAGTTTAGGAGAACTGGTAGTGCTGCTGAGAAACTTCTACAGGACACAGCTGCCAGTGCAGATAAGGAACAGAAGACATAGTAGCCAGAAGATAATGACCTAAAAAGAGCAGATTATAATGCCCTTAAATAAATCAGAGGTCTTCAAACTGACTGGGCACAATGAGTTTCAACTTATGATTCTTACATGGCCACTTGTTCACCCTCTGAATCACTAGACAGTCACCCCTGAGAATGCAGGAACAGAAGATGAGGTACCAAAAGGCTGGAAAAAAACAAACAGAATATCTAGCTCTACAAACAGAGGGGGAAAGAACTAAGGAGTTACAAGCCAGTCAGTTTGTCTTCAATCCTCAGAAAACACCAGAACAAGTAATCAAACTCTTTGGAAGTGTCTAGAAGATAACACAGAAATGAATAGCAGGTAGCATGGATTTCTAGAGAATAAATCCTGACAAATCAATGTAATTTCCTTCTGCCATATGGGAACGGGCCTTGTAGCAGAAGCAGAGCAGGAGATGTCACATTTCTTGATTTAGTAAAGCTTTTGGTGTTGTCTCAAATGTCACTCACATGCACGCTAAGAAAACATGGTCTGAACAAAATTGCAAGAAGGTACAAAAGTGGTTGGACATAATGTGTAGAGAGAGTTATTGCTTGCCCATAATCAAAGTGAGCCATCCAGGGGGAAAAGAGGATTAAAAAACACTGCTGTGGACATGACTACGTTTAGTACTTTGATAAATCATCTGGCCATGTGCGCGGGTTTCAGCTGCGATAGAGTTAATTTTCCTCGCAGTGGCTAGTGGAGGGCTATGTTTTGGATTTGTGCTGAACACACGGTTGATAATACAGAGATGTTTCTGTTGCTGCTGAGCAGGGCTTACACAGAGCCAAGGCCTTTTCTGCTCTTTGTACTGCCACGCTGGCAAGGAAGTTGGGGGTGTATGGGAGACTGGGAGGAGACACAGCCAGGAAAGGTGACCCCAACTGATATTCCAGACCATATGAAATCATGCTCAGTGCATCCCAACCCATGAGTTTTTTAGCTTTTACCCTTCCAATTCTCCCTCAGTCCTGCTGGAAGGGGAGTGAGCAAGCAGCTGTGTGGGGCTTGGCTGCTGGCTGGGGTTAAAGCATGACACCATGAAACAGCACACCTACTGTTCTTGTAGACTGTACAAACGGAATGCACAGGACAACTGCAAGTGTGAAGGCTTATCAAGTATGACTTTGAAGAGATGCGGACAAATAACGTCAAGGCGTCAAGGAAAGGGCTGAAATTCAATGGAGGATGGAGAGGAGCAGAGTGCAAGGCAGAGATGGTCTAATTGGAGAGCCCCAGAAGAAAAGCAATGGAAGTGACCAGAGGTTCAGAAAATGTGTCCAGGGGAAAAGATTTTAAAACTTTGGGGTCTTCAGCGAAAAGAATTCATGGGAAGGCAATTTTAAGGCTTTGAATGCATAAAAGCTTGTCACACACAGAGTTCTTGTATGTTAGAAAGTTTGAAGAATAGCAGTTTTATTTTGCAGCAAGATGGATGCAGGTCAGAAATTAAAGAAAAACATTTATAAGGAAGATAGTGAAGCACTAGGACAGAGCCTGGGAAAACTATGGAATCTGGAATCTCTATCACCAGATGTTTTTAAGAACAGCCTAGAAAAAAATTTTGCAATGAATGACATAAATACAACCAATCCTGCAGAAGGGGGACTTTTTGAGGCCCCTTCCAGCCCTATTTTTCTAAATGCCAAATGTCCTTCTATGTTTTAAGGCCTCAAAACACAGTGTATATAAATACACAAGTAATTCAATTGACTTCAAAGCAAGTATACACAGGATTTAAGAATGTGTGTATAAATACATATATATAAAACTTGCCAGATCAGAGAAGCCAAAGGAAGTATCTTGCAAAAGTAGCTGCATCTGTTTAAACTGCCCTATATATATCTCAGCATTATATTTAAAATCTGGTTTCCTGGATTTCAATGACTGTCTGTAGGAGAACACCATGGATTTGTGCTACAGCCTTCTAAGCAACTGTTCATTAGCATGAACCTTGTAACACAGTGTCTGTATTCACTGAAGCTGGCTGAGGATGGGAGGAAAAAAAAAAAAAAGAAGAAACAGGCAAAAAAGGTCCAAATGAGAAATAGCATGCTGAGAATGGCAGTATTTTCTACTCATGACAGCACTTTTTTTTTTTCTGTAAGCCAGGTTGTGTACAGACAGCCTCAATATGTAGTATCTATAATGTTGAGGACACTATATTATAAACATGTACAGAAAAGGGGAAAGCTTCTTCAACTGTCTCTCACACCTCCTGCCATATGCTATCACCAAATGTTTTATTGTATGCCAATTTTCAGTAGATATCATTTGAAACAATATTTATTTAGCACAAAATTCAGTAAGACTTGCTATAAATTATTAACCATCCTCCTCCACTTTTTCTACTATATTTCTACTTTTTTTATGGGAGGAACAGCGGGTGTGAGTCTCACCCATCAGGTCCAAACAACATCAAGTTGTTCCACTGTGCAGGACAAGTGCTGTTCAATGCTAATTCGTTTGACCATTGCATTGGAGTTGAGACTGGCACATAGGTTACAGAAGACTGAAGGATACTTTGGTACACCTTAAGAACTTGTTGGGCAGGAAAAACACATTAGAGACTGAGCCCTTCCCTTGCCCTGGCTGTAACCACTGCCCTTGACCTGTTAACCATTTATTTTGTCCTTGAGTCACACGATAAATCCACAAGGGCATGTAGTGACAGGACAAGGGGGAATGGCCTCAAACTGATGGAGAGTAGGTTTAGATTAGAAGAAACAAATTCTTTACGATGAGGGTGGCGAGTCACTGGAACAGGTTGCTCAGAGAAGCTTTGGGTGCCCATTCCCTGGAAAGGTTCAAGGCCAGGCTGGATGGGGCTTTGAGCAACCTGGTCTAGTGGAAAGTGTCCCCGTCCACAGTGGAAACTAGGTGATCTTTAAGGTCCCTTCCAACCCAAGCCATTCTATGATTCTATGAAATTACACCCCCAGCAAAAACAGATCCCTTTCTAAACAAACACCTGATTAAAGACAAGGCTCTTCTCTAATCTCTGGAGCCCTGTGCAAACCAGCTCTCTCGGATGGGGAGAAAAGTGGATTTTCAGAGTATGGGATCCTATAAATACACACATACAAGGAATACCTCCAACACTGTCTCCTCCAGCAGGCTGAACTCTTTAGCACTGTCAGAACCAAAGACACCAACACGCTGCTCCAGATTAGTAAGGATATTTCACGGCCAAAAGTCACATCACCTAAGACTACGAAAGGAAAATGTGAAGTCTGGAACTGCATCTGGAAACAGGCAGGCAGCCACCAGGGCTGCTGAAATACTGCTCTTGTGTATAGAGAAATTCCTGTAAAAGCTGAAAAATCAATGCTTTTCTGAAGTTTTTTTCAGGTACAGGTTAAGACAAGTTTCCCAGGAAACCATGAATTCCCATAAAGGCGGGAAGAATCTCAACTGCAAAGAACAGCAAGCTGATCCAGGCACAAATAGAGTGCAAATGAAACAGGACATGGAGAAAAACCCTGCTTGCATCCAGCTCTGCCAAGTGCCACACAAATCACCAGCTCTTTCTGCCTGGTCTACCAGCAGCTTCAACTTGGCTTCTCAATTCCCAGGAGGGAAAAACAAACAAACATTAAAAAAACCTCCCCACCTCCCCCAAACACAGAACCAACCTTCAACACTTCTTTTGTCAGGTTTATCTTTATCTGAAAATACTGCCTGTGAAATGTGCAGCCCCACACAGAATGCCTTCTGCCACTCATGTCCCCCCCCCTTAAAAGATCCAGCAAACACTTGAATGCTTGTGCTCATGCCCTGACATAAGAATTTCTTGTTTGCTTCCAGAAATGATTTAAAGGTTTGCTATCCATTTTGGAGCAGTGTACTTTTAACATATTTTATTATTATGACTTAGAGTCAAGATGCAGAAACAGAACAGCTCACAGAACTATCATTTAAATGGTGATACTTCATGTTTCACACAGCTAATATAATCTTTTGACCTACCAATCCAAATAACGTTTAAAAGCTTGAATGGCAAGAGGCTGGCTGCTTAGGGCTGCTGATACAGAAAGTCCCTGTATAAATCACAATATCACAGAAGTCACGAAAACTGTGAATTTTGGTGTCAGCTGTGAAAATATTCCATCTGGTTTCTGTCTTGGAGAAAAATGTTTAAAATCTGTCTAAGTACAGGAAGTTTATTTTTGCTTCCTCGGTGCAGCAGAAGTAAGCAGTGTAAAACTGGTGAATAGTGCCTCAGAGTTCTGATATTTCTCCAGGTGCTTGTGAAGTTTCCAAAACAACATTCTGGGTTTCATTCAGACATCCAACCACACTATTTAATTTCACGCCCTTAATCCAGACTGAGCAACCCAGCAAGTGCATTTCTAATAGTTACACTTGAAAATATAACAAAAGCAATATTCTGGGCAGGCAGGTGGTGTTGGGAATACATCCACATCAATATGCATTTGCTTCCCTTATATGTTAGATCCCTGCTAGTAGTAAGCCACCACTAAAGCCAGTCAATCCAGATTCTGGAGTTTAGGCAGCCAGTTTCAGAAGGCTGGGCCCCTGACTCTCTTTATGTAGCTCTTGACAGGGACTGATTTTATGCTTTCACGTTATTTCTCTTCTTCATTTAGGTCATTCATCTATTTAATGGAAACTGTATAGAAAAATTATTATAAAAAATTACACGAGAGATATATTACTTTTTAAATCCCCATCACTACCATTACCCCATCCCAGACAGTGTGACATTCAGCAGAGAGCCCAGTATTCATTTTACTTATACTGTGTCACCTCCTCAAGATCCCCAACAACTGGAATCTCTGTTAGTATTAGTTAGATCTAGTATAAAAAAAGAACAAGAAGCCAACATGAGAAGGAAAAAAACCAAAACAGTGGTGCAAGAAAAATTCAAGTTTTCCAAGGACTAGGCTTTTCAAAAGTACATAGAATGGACTCAGAACTATTTTTAAGGAGCTGAAAAAAGACCAGTGCCCAACAGGATTTAGCTTCCTTACCCCCTTTTGTTTCCCTAGCACCAAAAGCCTCCCTTTCTCTGGGACCCCAGCAAAGGCTTTAAGCATGTGGTCAGGTGGAGGGGTTATTTCACGGCTCACAGGGGTGGGGTTTGGATGGAAGAGCTTGATAACCCCTTCTAGGCCAAACATCTGTGAGGGGACTGTCTGGAATCAAGTGGAACTTTTGAAAGAGTTGATAATTTAATGAAAAATTAAATGACCTAGGTAAGCCTTGCCAGTTCTGGGTTCCTGCATCATAGCAAGACCTTTAAAAGAAAGTATAAACTCCCTCCTCTTCAGTCTTCAATGCCTCCCAGAGGAAAAACTCATCGTCACACACATTTTAATCCACGGATAGAGGTGCTGCTCCTGCAGCTTGGTACTGCAGGTAACTCTCTGTTTCCAATACTCTGTTACCTGGCTATCCTTTTCCACACCTCCACACACTCTGGCCTGTGCTTTGCTCTCCAGGTGATTGTTTTTGCAGAGGGCAAAGAGTGACTGGAGTAGGCAGGAGGCACCTACCACAGTTGCTTCTCTTTCCCAGGTGGCTCCCAGGTTTTTTTCTTTTCCTGCTGCACTTTGTGTGCAGGGGGAACAAGGGTAAAGAGGCCTTTAAAAGATAGTAAGGAACTGCCGTGGTGATTTCAAGATGGAGCATGCAATTGCTATTTTTGATTGTGTTAACCCAGGCATAATTATGTAATTATCCACAAAAATTTAGTCAGAGTTTTGCATATCTAAATCATTAACTTTAACAATTGACAGGCTGCTTTGATTAGTATTTTCACAGTCTAGCATAGCATACATTTGTCAGCTTTCCTATGATTAGTTGCAATTTGGAATTTGTTTATGCAAAATGTTTTTATTGCTTGTTTGGGGGGGAGGGAAAAAAAGGAGGGTAGAGAAGACATGTTTATCCTGTCAGGAGATCCTACAGAACTTACTAGGGATGCTGCACATATGTTTTTGCTGTGCTTTAATGTCATTAATTTGGTGAACTGATACAGCAAACAGTGGCTTGTATTTGTTAATGGGAACATGAACTCTGGGTGAGCACCTTTTGCCATACAATGTCTTTGATTTTTTTAATCAAAATTTCAGTAAATGAATTCAGAAGCACCTAGCACTTCATGCAACACCATTATTGCTTTCCAGAAACAACAACGGGTGCACCATGCAATCAGCGTAAACATTTTAAAATGCTGCTTGTGTCAAATACTATAACGCCAGCTCAGCCTTTTCATTCAGCATTGTAATCAATATCATAATTTAAGATGCAGTTTGTTAAGCTAAGCAATAATAAATGATTCCATCACACACCTGCTAGTGGATCAGTTTCTGTGTTAAGCACTGTGAAAGAGAAATCTGAAAGCTGCACGGTTCATCCTTCACAAAGCAAACCCTACTGCAGCAGAACTGGGTTGACATGAGGTACCCCAGTGACCGTGAAGTACTGTGGTGTGGAGTCTGGTGATTCCCAAGTTACCCAAGGGGGGCTAAAGTGGCGGAAAAGGTCTCACTTTCTTACTCTAATTCGCAACTAACGGCCACATGTGACAAAATGCATCTTAAAACAGTGCAAATACTACTTCTAGCCATTTTGACTGGATTAGTGCCACCATTTTTCAGTGGCTGGTGGCCACACCTTTTTCTCTGCCTGGCAGGGAGTTCAAGTAAGATGACAGCTCTTGCCTTGCACCACAATTAAGACTCCCACATCTTGAAGCACTAGTAGGCTTTGTATTATCCTCTTTCATAAAAATCACTAGAACAACTGGGTAAAGTCACTCCTTTTTGTGAAAGTTCTCCCATCCAGTAGCCTCCACCTGACTAGTTCATCAACGTTCACACAATTTCTCAGTGAGGCAAGGAAAGCATGCTTTGACTTTATAACCAATGATAGATTATGACTTACAACTTCATCTGCCCCATGGTAGCTGCAGTTTGGTAATTACAGTTTAAACTTGCCCACTTCCTACATGATCCTCAGAGACTACTGTGATGGGCACAGCATAAATCCTGGCTTTGCAGATCCCACATCTGTCTAATAACCTCACCTAGTCAGGCTTCAGTTTTCTCCATCAGAAGGGGAGGTCTGCTTCAGACTCATAAACAATTAATGTGAAAGACACATCAGATGGGTATTTTTTTTTCATCCCTAAATCATTTCATATATATAAAAAAATTCCACGCTCTCATTGGTAGATTATCTGAGTCCCATCTTCCAACGGTCTCTGCTCAGGCACCTGATGCTTGTTTTTAAAATCTCGCTTCCTAGGTATAGCTGACTGCTGGCATCTTCACTGCATCAGCTCTCAAAAGGCTTGCTCGCTGTTTGGAATTCACGGGGAGCAGCCCCGTCTGTCTTTGTAGGAATTTTGGCTGCACGACTGAGTACATGAAAATCAGGGAAGCCAGACGAAAAGAATGATCTGTTACCTGAGTTTCTTTCACCATTTGAAATCCACTGAAAGGGAGCCATCTTTGTAGCACAGGCTGTTGGCAACTCCTCTCTCCAGACCGTATCATCAGTCCCAAGCTTGCGATCTTTTATTTTTCTAGTTTTAATTGGTAGCTCCTGCCTAGAAACCACTTGGGAATTGAATTGCCTGTGTGTTCCCCATGCTCCAGAGCAATTGCCTGTATATTCCATGTGCCTCCAAGCAGTTGCCAGCCTGCTCCTCATTCTTCCTAGTAAATGCCAGTAATCTGTGCATTGATGTGTAAAACTTACAGTACTTGATTACGTCAGGAAGGAGAACAGCACAAAATGTGGTGTATGCTGCTATTTTCACCTTACCTTAGTATACACACTCTGCCCCAGCCTTCGGCCTCAGTGCTGTGAGAGCAGCCCATCTGGATGGAGGGGAGACATCTCTAGAGGAGCTGCTTCCAGATTTGCATCAGCTTATGGATGGCCCCGAGGAATTTCCTGGAATTCTTCTACTCCCCATCTCTTTACCTCACCTGTCCATCCTGCTAACACTGACATTAAGACAGCTTTGCACTGCTTTCATCCTTATGCCAGGATCAACGTCCCCCAGAGCGTTTGCTACTGCGGGGTCACTGTTTCCCCACGAAGCTGAATAGGTCTCAGGTTCTGCCTGGAAGGGAACAGTGCAGTGCTACTGCCCTATCACCTCTCCTCCCTGAGCCAGGTAAAGGCAGAAGTAGGCTAGGCTGGGTGGCAGGGATGAACAGAAGCCATTCATTAAATAGCTCCTCTGTCCCTTTTACAGCCACTTGTTTATGGGCCCCATTTCAAGATGAGTTGTTTGTTCTGCATTAAGTGGGATGAGTTAGCACAAAAGAAAAACAGGTATAGGAAGGAAGGATAGCAAATTTGGCTCTTCCATGATGTGCTCTTGCTACAAGCACAACTTTCAAGCAAATGAAAGAAGGAGCAGTGACTCACTTGCTCCAAGATTAGACCAAGAAAGAATAAAATGTTACTCTCCAAATTGCCAATCTGTGCAGAGCTCCTGTCAAAACTCCCTTTACACATCACTCTGGACTGAGCCTGAAGGCCAGACAAGCCATGCAGAATCAAAAGGAGATTTCTAATGTTTGATTATCAGGAGATGCAGTTGTTCACAAAATCCAAATTAAAACAGACTGTGTTACGTACTTGTTCAGGGACTGATCACTATGTAGAGGAGTCTCTGTGCATCAGACACTTTTGCAGACAAAATCAGAAAAGTTACCCAGAGCTCTTCAGCCTTTTTCTGGGTCATGACGATACTTTCATCTTCTCCTCACTCCTTTGCATTCTTCTCTGCATGCTGCATTTTTCTGTGACTACTCCAACAGCTTATCCCTTCAGTGGAAAATGGAAGAGCTACAGATATCATCCATCTGGACATCTCTAAGGCCTTTGACACAGTCCACCACAACATTCTCCTCTCTAAAATGGAGATACAGATTTGATGGGTGGAATATTCAATGGGTAAAGAATTAGCTGAATGGTCATACTCGAAGAGTTGCAGTAAATGGCTCAATGTTTGGATGGAGATTGATGACAAGTGGTGTCCTCAGGCGACCATACTGGATCAGTACCATTTAACACTTTCACTAATGACATAGACAAAGGGATTGAGTGTACCTTCAACAAGTTTGCACATGACACAGAGCTGAGTGGTGTGGTTGACACACCTGAGGAATGGGATGCCACCCAGAGGGACCTGGACAAGACGGATAAGTGGGCCCATGGGAATCTCATGCAATTTAACAAGACCTAGTTTGAGGTCCTGCATGTGACTCAGAGCTCAGAGCAATGCCAAGCACAAATACAGGCGCAGAGAATGGATTGAGAGCACCCCTGAGGAGAAAGACTTGGGAGTGATGGTTGATGAGAAACTTAATGAGGGAATGAGTACTGGCAGCCCAGGAATCCAACCATATCCTGGGCTGCATTTAAAGGAGAGTGGCCAGCAGGTTGAGCAAGGTGATTTTGCCCCTCTAGTCCCCTCTGGTGAGACCCCCCTCCTCGAGTGCTGTGTCCAGCTCTGGAGTACAGAAAAGACATGGCCTTGCTGGAGGGAGCCCAGAGTAGGGCCATCAAAATGATCAGATGGCTGGAGCACCTCTCCTATGAAGACAGGCTGAGAGAGTTGAGAATGTTCATCCTAGAAAAGGGAAGGCTCTGGGGTAAACATATAGCAGCCTTCCAGTGCCTAAAGGGTGCTTATAAGAAAGATGGGGACAGAAGTTTTAGTACGGCCTGTAGTGACAGGACAAGGGGGAATGGTTTTCAATCAAAAAAGCTTAGATTCAGACTAGATATATAATAAAAAAAAAAAGAAATTACTGTGAGGATGGTGAAACACTGGAACAGGTTTGCCCAGAGAAGCTGTAAATGCCTCATCCCTGGAAGCATTCAAGGTCAGGTTAGATCTGGCTCTGAGCAACCTGATATAGGTGAAGATGACTCGGCTTATTACAGGGAGGTTGATCTATATGGCCTTCAAAGGTCCCTTCCAACCCAAACCATTCTATGATTCACTTTTCTCACCTCTAATTCAGTTGCCTCCTGACCTATCCTCAGTTCCTATGACATTAGCCTCCCCATAATGCAACCATTTTTTGACCTGAAGATGAGGCAGCCACATACTGCCTTGTCTTATTCAGTTTAGAGACTGCCTGTCTCAAATCCTCTTCCACCTTTCTGACACCCAGAGCCTTTCTACTTTAGTGTGCTCAGAAGGCCTCAGAAACAGCAGTTCTCTGCAGAGTTCTTCTCCCTGAAATGCTAGCTTCATAACATTGCTGGTTGTAATTTCCTTTATCAAGCAGCTCCAAAGGGGAATCTATATTTAAACAAAGATACTGTCATAAAGAGATATCCTAGTCAGACAGTAAATCTCAACTCTTAATGTAATCTGAAGCTTCTAGAGCCATTCATTATCTGTTATTTCTAGTGCAAGTCAAAATGCTTTCCCTTGAAACAGTTTGGCTGTGGGCTTGGTTTAGGTTCAACAGTGTATAAAGATGATAATTCTTCACTCTGTATCAAATTACTCAGTAGTCTCTTGAATAGGCTGGCATGGGTTGTGTGAATTACAGCTACTTCACCTCCCAGACTCCTTCCTTTTACAGAGTGGGGAGCTATTTCACCCTGCTTTGCAGAGCTCACTACCTCCCTGCATTCATCGGGATGAGGCGTCTTTCATTTCCTGCTGCTTCATCCCCCTTTGCTCAGAGAAGAGCATCTGGCATTTCTCTAGGTCTGCTGCTGTAATGTTCCTGCTGCTCCTCCCCGTGACACGAATACAAGGCTTGCTGAGAAGAAGGAATGGTACAAAAACAGACTTACTTTCTTTCACCCATCTGCTTACCCAAGACTAAGAGTGGCTCTCCTGTTAGACTTAATTTCAGAGTGACTAGGACAGCTCCCGCATTAAATTACATGATTCCTCTTCATTTTTGTGCAGTGTATTGCACACTAAACTAATTCAAATTTAATATCCTTTTTCAGCCATTCTTTTTTTAAAAAAAAACAACTTCTTTATGAATTTCTTACTCCAATTTCCTCCTTCCTGACCCCCAAATTCCTGTTCAAGTACACTGCAGCAGAGTTAAAATCTCAAGTAAGACACCTTCACAAAAGGTCCTGAGGTGGACTGGTATGGTACAAAATATCATTCTGGCAGTAATGCTGTTCAGTAGCCATCCAACTAGTTTCCAGCAGTGGGAGTGCTTAGATCTATCTTGAGGAGACTCTGACCTCTGAAAGAGGCATACTGCCCATTTCTGTGGGAAACTGATACTGCACTCTATGAGCAAAATGGTAAACTAACATCTGAACCACCAGCATGCCATAGCTGGAGATTCCAAACAGTGAGGGATTTACTTGGCATTGCCAGCCAAGCTGCCCTCAGATGAAGGAACACTGGGCTTTGAACTCTTCCTCATAAGGGCCATGGCTGAATCTCCCAGTTTCTAACACACTGACAGAATTCTCTGCTCTTTTCTCTTTCAGACATAAAAGGAATTGTGTTTTCTCTTCCATGAAATTTGGAAAAGGATGTCTTTTCTTGCCAGCAGAAAAACTGAGGGCTGTCAAGACACCTAAACCTGATCATCTTCAGTGCACTAGCAGGGCAGGGTTTTGTTGGGTGGTTGCAGTAACGCTGTATAAAAACCACATCAGAAGGAGCCATTTAAACCCATGTAAATCATGTTCACTGACGTATAACCACATCCATCACTCCTAAATGATATGCCAATCCAAAAAGTGGGGCACCAGATCCTTCCATCATGCTCAAAATGAATGCTAACTTACCCTCCTTGCATCTTCAGGGAGTTCCGTGCCTCTCAGTTTAACACAGGTCATGCATGGAATGTGACTCTCTGGCATTAAGCAGAGCCCACCACAGGACCAGGGAGGCAGTGTTTGCAATGTTGTTCAGATGTTCCTCACTTGACAGTGCCCTTCATTTATAGTTAACGATAATGTGACAGCCTATTCTCCTGGCATACCATCTAACCACACGCAGAATTCTGCATGTGCCTCAGACTGGAATCCTATTTTTATCAGAATAGACATGTGCACTGAGGCTTTAACCAACAGCTGAGACAGGGTTTTAGCGTGAGATTTTCAAACCTGTCTCAGGTATTTAGAAGCACAAATTGCGCTGAAAGACTAATTGAACTGTGCTTCTAAATCCCCCAGGTGCTACTGAAAATCTCTCCCTTAATAACTTGGAATCTCCTAAAGAATAAACCTCATCGAACTTAGATGGGTATGCAGATCCTAAGGTTAAGATTTTGAAAAACGCTCTGTACTGGCTTAACTCCCATTGACTTCAGTGGGAACAGAATTAAGTTGACATTGAGCCTTCTTGAAAATTCCCCTCCAGGTGTGTTTTCTCCCGTTGAATTTGAATAATCTGTTAACTGCTGAGATTGCTTTTTGATTTATCAGTATGAAGAATTTTACAGGAGTTTTCCCCCTTAATTTTTGGTGAAATGAAACTGAAAAAACTGTAACGTACTTCCACAAATACTCTATCTGCTAAATCTGCAGAGGGAACTATGCCTATTTTCTGCATGCATTTACTATTATTATTATTATTATTATTATTATTATTATTATTTGTCCTTCAGCAGCAACACAGAACTGAAACCACAGACAGTATTGTGGGAGGTGCTGTGCACAGTCTCTTAAAGTATTTGTACGATACACAGGCAAGCTGCCTAACCTAATACTAATAGTCAGACTCCAGAGAAACCAAAGAATCATAATGAATATCCCCAGTAGGAGTAATTATACAGCAGCATTTCAGTTACTATTTCACCTCCTTGCAGACATTATCAGGAGACAGGGATTTCCTTCAACTCCCCTGAATATTTTAGTTTACCTTTTAAATTAGGCCTACATGCAAGAATGAGTAAAGAGATTTTTTTTTTTTAATGCTGGTGTGTCCCTCACTTTAGTTTTGCAGGCTGCACTCTGCTCTCTGAGATGCACAGAACACAAACTTTTAGGGGTACAAACCATATTTGCTCTCAACTTGAATAATACATCAGGGCGCAAACTTTGCTTCTGAGATGTAGGTTTTAACAATATGAATAAAAGAAAATAGACAGTAAGAAGCCCTCTGTTTAGCAACAGCATCACTGAGGACAGACTCTCCATGGCCCAGATTCCTTATGAGAAAAAATAGCTGCGGTAATACCTCTTGCAAACAGCACGATAACCACTCCTTTGTTCCCACCAAAGATACAACAGCAGAATCCTGTAAGAGAAGTCATCTGATATGTCAGCTCATTAAATTAGTCAGAATGGGTGAATGGGGAAGAGGAATATACCATTGTAAATGTATGTTAATTAGCAAATGCTATAAGGGAGGCATTTAAATGTATGAAAATGAATATTAATGAGATGAAAACACCTAATTATTGTGCATCTAATGGTATTATCCAACAGAAAACACCTAATTGTCATGCATCTAAGGCAACAGTGCAAACCTTCAGACAGAAAGATTCAGTGTACATATAGATCATGTTATGACTAATTACAGAGCTTTCAAAATATCTGCACTGAAACTTGAATTTGGAAGGATTTTTAAAGTTTTATCTGTTTTTTTTAAAAAAGTTAGATTTCACCTATTTCTTATATCATTCTTGCACTTCAAAACTACACACGTTTCTTTGTAGTGCTTCTGAAACACTACACTGAAGTGCTCCAGCGTTTCTGCCCACACATCTCCATTCTGCAAGAATATCATCAGAAATGGTGGGCTGCAAACTGCCCTGCAAAGAAGTTCTGAGGAATTTTTCACGAAATTACATGAAGCCAAACTCCATCTGGATGAAATTCCTTCCTTTGCAGACAGCTACCAAAGGAGAATCCTGAGTTTAAAATAGTGTGAATTCCTGGAATTAAAGACTGCCTCATAATACATATGCATTAGGAAGCTGAAATAAAATTATACAGGCCACTTGAATTCTATTATTTCCTAATTACTCAGTGGTTGGCTTTACAACCTTAATGTTCTTTTAATGTAAGTTTTTCAAGGTGCTTTACTTTTTTTTTCTAATGTAACTGCAGATAGAGAGCTAATCTCTTGATCCCAGCTAGAAGGACAGAAGGAGTTTTGCTTTACAGAGAAATTTCAAAGTGGCACAGCTATGCATGTATTCCCTGTCCAAGACTCTAGGATGTATGCCAGGGACACATCCAGAGTAGGATATATTTTAATGACTACTCTCTGAGTGGTATTTGCAGTCCCAACAAGACTAATATCATTCACACATACAATCAATGAAGTCTTAAACCTACCATCGAAGCAATTAATGAAACTGGAGCACATTAACTTAGTATTTGAGCCAGAATTGATTCCTGAAAGACAGCACTCTCCTCTCTCAAAACTGAGTTATTAATACATATATAAGCACCAATGTGACAAGCACTTTAGATACACTCTGACATATATATTTACTGTCACTCAAAATGACTTACAATCCATCATATTTTATAAAATATTATAACACGATTCCGGTGGATTTACCTTATTCACTAAGCTTTTTATCCCATCAGAGAAAGAAATTAAGTTAGTTTGTATGATTTACTCTTAATAAATCCATGCTGCCATCTATTTACCGACCGTATTGCTGTAGTTGCTTCCGAACTGACTGCTTTACTAATAACTCCAGCAATGTGCTTGGCACTGAATTCAAGTTAAATGCACTTGTTTGAAATCATCAGATTGTCTCCTGTTCCCATTTGCAGGTAACTGCTGTTCACCTGAACAAACAAAAGTTCGAGTGACGGCATCGGTGTATTTGACACTACTGCACGTGTTAAATCTCTCAGAGGGATTTCCCAGCCTCGTACATGCAAACCATCAAAGCGCTTCTGCTACCGCAATTAGCAGAGGGCAGAACGAATCTGTCAGTAGTATTTTGCACTGCCTGGAATACAGTTGGAATTGCCAACAGTGGGGGGAAAAATTAAGTTTCCCAGCAGTTACAATTAACAGGGAGTTAAGCATCTTCAAATTACAGTTACTACAGGGAGGAGAGACATGTTGTAGTGTCAAGGTTAAGCTACGGGACAAGAGTATTAGCACCTGGTGTGTGGCACTAACTCAAGTTTTTGCCTATACACTCTGGCTGTGTTTCTTCAGTAAAAGGCACCAGCATGCTTCAGTTAAGCCAGCTCAAGTTAAAAATATTAATAGTAGTGTACTTGCTTGCAAATAGCTACACTTATTATTTTTCTCTCATGTTTGTTTGACTCTATAGCAATAAATTGTATCAATATGGGTTGGTGCATTTCTTTTTGCAAGCAACCAGGGTGACCCCACAGTGAGGGCAAAGCCTCTTAAAAACTAAGAGCAAATCATTCATTTACTGGACTGTAAAACTGTACACCATACGGGACAGAGATAGACGCCCTCAAAATGACAAACAACAATATCAGCTCTGTCAAAACTAACATTTTGGGTCCAGGGAAATTATCCATTTCATACACAGGAAGCAGTCCTGAGTGATGGTTAGCACTTTGGCCTGAATGGAAGCCAGTCATAAGCTGTGGCAGCCCAGATTTTACAGAAGAAACTTGGTTCCTCATTCCCCTACAGAGAGTAAAGAATCATAAATCACATCCTCTACAGAAAAACATACTGCAAATTCAATCTGACCAAACCAAAAATACATTTGTAAACATCTGATTCACACCAAAAAAAGAAATTTACCCATTTTCAGAAGGTTTACATAGTCAATATTAAACTACTGAGCAGAAGAGCTGAAGATACTGGTAGCCAATAATGCAGACAAAATTGTCGTTAATTGTTAACATCTCCTGGGCTACGCTTCCTATGTCCCTGCACAGATGATGAATAAAATTATTTACCTATTCAAGTAATGAGAGCTATGCATTTTGATATCCACATACACAGTAACTCAGGCCTCCTCTGAGACCCCTACCTGTAATTAGGAACAGATGTAGGATCTTGTTCCTGAATTGATAAAAACAAATTTCAGCCCAAAGATGATATATGGCTTAGTGGCACAGTTAATGGGAAGAATACCTCTGCAGAAGGATTCCCCTTCAGGCACTGGATCTAATCAGCTCCCCTCTGCTCAAGAACCCTACTACTTTAGATCCAGTGCTTTTCCACTGCTAATTTGGGACACTCACTAAAGCATTCACCGGTGACACAGCAAGGGCATACCAAGAAAGCAGCAAGCAGCATTCATGTGGCTTCACCTCTGATGAATAAAACCACATATCTTGCCCTTCAAAACCACAGTAATTCTCTAACACTTCTCCATGATGGAGTCATTTAAAATTAAGTATACACAACATTATGTGCTTTCAGCAACAATTCTCACAGTTCAGCATGTGCAGCTGGGGAACACTCTTCAAATTATTTCATGAGCGAAACTCAAGATGACATTCAGCATAACATATTCTATTCTCCAAATGTCACACTACTGCAGGAAAACATGCCCACCACAAAGGTTTCATGAACTGAAAGTAGCTGCTTTTCTTACTTTGCATCAGCTGGCTGAAAGAACCCAAGGGGAATACGTACCTGCCCATTCTCTTGCTCTCACACATAGGTAACCAACACTTAAGTACTGGTCCAGCACTAGTGAGTGCCCTAAAGGGAATTTGCCATCTACAGATGCTGCAGGTTGACCCTTCCCCAGTCAGGTGCATCACTTGGACTACCCAGTGTGTGCTTGTGCTAGCCCCCCTGGATGTTCTGACAGCAACAAGAATCTGTGGCTGGCTCAACCATTCACAGTACTAACCCTGGACAGCTTCAAAGAAGCTGCTGTGCTCATTTTCCTCGAATGACAAGTAAAGCTGCCTTCTTTCATGTTCCTTTCTTGACCACTAAATGTCCCTCACTTGATTTACCCTCATCCAGCAAAGCTTACAATTCCCACTGGCTACTGGCATAGGTGACTAGAATTATGCCTTGTGAAAACCCAGAAGAGCTGCAGCTCCTCATGTCTGTAGAATAGAGACAGAAATTTGTATTTACTGAGGTCATCTTAGTACAAGAAAGTTTCACCGGTTTCATTTAAGGTCTGACTGAAACAATTCCAGTTAAACTGATGCAAATGCCTTCATACATCTTTATTTAAAAATGTTAAATGCGGGTTTACTTGATTTCAAACCTAATCCAAATCTAAAAGAAGCAACCAGATGAAATAAGACTGTCCACGCCACGTTTTCCATCAGTTTAACTAAGCAGGCTTACCAGTAATCTTAGTGCAACTCCCTCATGTATACAAGGTCTGAAAATACATTCACTCTCCAACATTACCCTGTTTCATGCCAGGAGAATTTGCAGCTGGAAGGGGCTCAGGGGAACCTCAGTGCCTAGAACTAAAAGAATTGTGGGGGAGAATCATAGCTGCTGTGCTCACCAGCCCTCCATGGACATTGCCTAAATTACAGTAATTAATATAGGGGAATATATCTGGGCTACTCAGTAGTTTATAAATGTTACAAAAAAAGGAATGCTTTATACGTCCCCTGATGGGTTTTAAATGTTAATAAATGATGTGCAAGAAGGTATTTTACATCTCTCTATTTAACAGTAAGCTGACAGCTGCAATTATAGGCCAGTCTATGACCCCAGCAATCCTTCCAGGAATCTGAGGAGTAAATGGAGTAACTTTCTTACAGAATAACAGTGTATCGGGATGCTGGCTCAGCATTTAAACATCCAGACACAGGACCAAGGTGAGACATTCCTGACACCCTGGGATCTCCCTTTCACTGCAGTATGCACTTGCCAGTCACTGGTACCTGCTTACTTTGTCACCAGAGACCCACTGCCACTTGTCCAGAGGTAGCAACAGCTCTTCATCTTACAGGTACAGGAGACTGGAACAACCAGCCAACTTGCTATATTGCTCCTCTGCTGTGCACTAGAAAAAGAGCTTGTCTGTAGCTGGCACATCCAGAACAATAGAGGTCGACAGGGGTATCACAAGTGTCACTGCATGCTCTTTCACTCTCTTTTCACCACAAAATCTGTTACCACTGAATCACTGCATCATTCTCACTAGTACGAGGTTTCTGCGTCTGCTCACCTATCCTCACTATCATGGAAAGCCTAGGACAGCCATGCCTGTCCTTTCAAAAAGTGACTGCTCAATAATGCATGCCCCAGTAGAAAGCCCCAATAGTTTTTATTAAGCCCAAGTTACTACTCTTCCCTTCTGCTCTGCCCAACCCTCACCACGAGAACAGAGCCTCTGTGAAGTTTAAGGAAGCTTGAAGCAATATTTTAGCTAGGTGTGTTTCAGGTTACAACCTTTGTTGCAAAGTAATAGCGGAGGGAGAAGAATCCTCGCTTTGTGCCAAGGCCCTAAATCTGCTCACAACACTGTATTCCTGCACGCCTGTATATTTTCACCTTCTATTTTCTCTTATCCAAAAATAACCTTTGGTCTTGATCCTTAAACTGTCTGTGTTCACAGCTGTACACAGTTGTGTACACATTCATTATCCCTTTTAACCATTGAGGTACTGCCTAAGGCAGCAAGCAGCTGTTTTGCAGCACTTCAGTCCATGCTATGTGCGTTGCTTCGCTCCGCAGGAACTGCACCCCACTGACAACAAAAGGCAATTCTGACACTGAATGAAAACAAGGAGAACTTTGAGTAGCATCTTGCATTTCCACTACATCATCACAAACACAGGGGAAAGGGTTTTACAATTCTACTAAAATGCAACAAGGTAGTATTTTTGCCAATGACAACCTCTTGGTTTCTTTTATTTTAGAAGGGCAGAAGCCTAAAGCATAATACATCTGATTTATTAGAAAAACTACATTTTTCATTATTTTCCATCCCTTCTTTTTTTTTTTTTTTTCCACATGCGGGGTTGTAACTAACTTCTTTCCTCCTTCACTTTCTACTGTAGGATAAGAACAGGGCTTGTTCAGCTACTACAGTTATAGTTTTCTTTCAGTGAGTGGTTCCACAAGTGCACCTCTGCAAAATTAGAAGAAATCTTGGACTGAAAGAGAAAAGGTTTTTTTCAGACTTGGACAGAATCAGGTTAACATTTTAACACCTTTTGTGATGTATCCAATTACAGACAAACACCATTTAACATTTTTAATTTATATATTCCTTCTGTATTGCACAACGTTTTCTCAACTGTGTCTTATGAATGGGTCTTGTTTACTCCTGTTAAAGTCTGGGTCTTTAGTATAGAATTTCTTGGACTAAGTTATAACTATTCTTCAATTCCTGTCTGCATTCGGTTACACATTTCTTCTGGTTTGCATTAACTCATATATAAATGGCTATGACCACCCGTTCATTCTTCAGAACTTTACTGTTATTGATTACGGCCAAGTTCCCAGAGCTTTTGAACAACAAGGACCACATGTTACTACAGAGTTTTTCTTAGGCATCATGTTCATCTCATTCTTTATGGCATATGTCAAGCACATTCATATTAAGTCAAATAATATTGCTTTGGCTACTACTGGAGTCATTATTTACGATGAAGCATGGTGGTACGTTATTGTATTTGTCTGTCTAGATATTATAATTGCCTGTTAATTAAATTTAGCTAATAAAACGGGGATAGAAGCAGGACTACCATATGGCTAGTCATGTCTCCATGGAACAGTGGCTGTAGGTCCTGAAACTTAGCTTGAGAGTCAACAGCCAGAAGTGTGTGGTAAAAGACTTCTGACTAGCAATACCATGACTCAAACAGAGCCAGGCAGTGAAACCTGTGGCACTAGGAAGGACACCTACCTGATCCTGGTGCCCTTCAAAAGCAAATTCCACAGGTGCTGGAAGCTACCCCCTCACAGGACCCCTCACTGAGCCCAGTCTCTGAGAAGCAGCACCTACAGCCCTTGCTACTTGCATAGCTCTAATTCAAGGTGGAGGAAAATAATATCGTGCACAGCTCCTTGAAAGATTGCCAACCCCTGCAGCCAGGAGATGAGGTAATATGATAAGGAAGGCCAACAGCAGTTCAACAGAGAGCTGGATCTTCTTAGTCCTCATTACTGTGCAGCCCCATCTAACCACTTGCTGTTCTGCTGTCAGCTACAACCAATATTCAAGACCAAGGAACATAGATTCCACATCCCTTCTCAGTTGCAATCTATTTTTTATGCTACAGCACTTCAATGACATTCACAGGGTATGTCCTAAAAGTGTCTTACTCCTGTACAATCAAATCAGAGTCATTCAGCAATGGCTCATTTGCTGAAACATATAAACATTGCACGTCTTGTACTTGAAAGAGTGGGATTTTTCTATAGGGAAAAGCTCTTTGCCACAGACTTGACCGATTTGGCAACTTCTCTGGTTATTAATAAACCACAATCTTTTCATATTTACAAAACACAGTAAAATAATACCACCTTATGGGCTGCCGTAAGGCATAAACCACTAATTCTCCTGAAGTGCCCAGGGATCCTCCAAAGAATGCAATCTGAAAATAAAATTGTCATTAGCACATGCGGGGGGTTTACTATATTCATTTTCATTCTCCATTACACAAACAACTGATTTTGGGGTTTCAAGTTTGCTCTTGCATGAGAGCAAAAGCTCACCACATTTTGGTTACACCTCAGGGATACCAGGAAACCCATTACTCTTAACAGTATTTCTGCTTTTTTACTCTTATCTCTAAAACAGTATGTAAGAATTTAATTTAAAAATAGAAGCCTCACTAGGCAAAGCAAGTTTGTGGACTTGTCAAACGCACAAAAATTATGTAATTCCATAATATGAAAGACGTAAGTGAAGTGACATTCACAAAGCAGTATCAGGCACTGCTAGACACGTGCTGAAGGTGATCTGAACTATTGCTTGGACACAACTATTTCTTTCCACTGGATTTCAAGAGAATCCACAGCAACTAAGATCACAAGATCACCAACATGCCCAACATTAAGAGCATGTAGAGTATGTACAGTCCCCAGCTGCAATGGAAACTTTAGATTGAAACTTACTTTGAACTAGACAGAGTGCCGTCAGACAAGTAGAATTCCCAAACTTTGCTCACCCTTGAAGGTGAGCACATTATAAATCAGGAGCACTACGCTGGATTCCCATGTCTGCCACAAGTCTTCAGTACTGCCTGGAGCCAACACCAGAAAAGGAATTTTCTGGCACCCCAACCACAGGTAGGGAGCTGGGGTCACCTGGAAGTTTCCACTCCAATCTGCAGCTTTGAAAAACTTATTTTAATCCCTCTCTGCCCCTCTCTGTAAAGTGGGGGTCATGGTTTTTCTCCTTTCCCTGCTTGCCATTTGCTTAGTTCAGGAATTCTCATGCATTGTTTCTGTCTCTCATATCATGTATGATCAGGGTGCTTAATAGAGTGGGCCACTAATCTCAGCCTTCATGCACTAAGGGAAAACAAGCACAGTGATGACACCTCAGTAGTGACTACATATCTACATGCTGCTCACACAGACAGAGAAAAGCATCCCCCAATTCCATCCCCAAAATACACAATCTGAAGTGCCAATCTTTGCTGAACAGGCTTGCAAGCTTAAAAAATGCCCTTCTGGGCCTCCACATTTCTTGTCCCTCAGTAATTTCAACACACACATTCACTACAAGGAAATCAAGAGTGGAAAGAGAGGGCATTAATTAAGCTCTCCTGCTCCCCAGTTTTTGCTAGAAACTTGACTCAAAACAGGTTTTTAGTCCAAGAATTGCATTATATTTTTTATTACACGCTTTATGCATTCCTAGACCTCACCTAGATTAGAAGTGGATGAGCCAAAGCAAACACACATGTGCACACACACACACTGAGTGCTAGGTGCCTTTTTCTGCGTGACAGAGAGTTAGTTTGCTTTCCCAGTCTTTCTGCATCTGTAAGCAGGAAGGCTTAAAAACCTTGCAAAGAAAGTCTGTTCCCATGAGAATTCCTGCCTCACTCTCTGCAGATTAAAAGAAGCAATCTCTGCCTACTATGCATGGGAATCCCAGTATTTTGGCATGGTTTTAACATCAGCATCATTAGAAACATTGATTTATTTTAATTGTCACCTTGTACCCTACACTGCCAAATGCAGCCAGAATGTCAATTCTTTATCAATGTGAGCTTGTTGACATGGAAACAGATCTGCTGAAATGGAAGCAGTAAGAAAAAATGTGTTACTCCTCCAAGTTATACTTACAAGTGGTAAATCTGTGTGTGCTACAACAGATTTAAATACTCAATAAACTACACAGAAGACATAAACTATTTGGGGTGACAGTCATTTTAGTTGTTTACATCCCAGACTGCATTTAGAAAATCTCCAATGTTACTATGGTAACAGCTTTTGCTTAAACGTAGTTGTGGACGCACTTAAGGTATGATCTAAATTAACCGAAGAAGGAGGAACAAAACTGGGCAGCAACTGCTGAAGGAGTGACTGGCTGCTTCCTATCAGCCCATCCTATCTGCAGCAGGCACTGGCAAGGGTACAGCCAGAGTGCTGTGTAGCACAGGCACCTTGGCTCATCCCTGTCTGTGCTCTCGGACAGCACCTGAAGCAGTTGACAGACTGCACCAGGTAGGTTTTAAAGATAACGAAATAAAACAGAACTCCTTATCACCCCCACACAGCTTGTAGTACACCCCAGGGCTGCTTGTTCCCTCCCTCTGGTCACCAGATAGGTGATGGGAAGAGGAGGACGGCAAGAAAAGGAACCTAGAAGAGGGGCCGGAGGCCTTGTCTGCACCTCTGGCAGAGTTTGTGGCTTTCCTCTTTGGGATCTCTCCCAGGGAAGAGAACAGAGCTACAGAAAGGCAAGTCTGTAGCACAAGCTTTCTGCCAAAATTCGTGACTTGGAACGGACACTGCCTCACAATTAACTTCACACAGCTAAGAAACTGTCCTAAAAGATGCAGTGCAGACCTTTGACCAGCACTACATTTCCACTAGAAAGATTAAATCTCTGTGCTGCTAAAGCTAGTTTCATAGTCATAGGGAACAAGGCCAGAGGGGCCACTGTGATCTGCTGTTCATAATAGGGATTAAAGGAACCTATGGTCTCCTGCACACCTGCCTCCAACCTGAAAGCAAACGACGGGGAGATGGAGATCACTCAGCAGAAAATGGAGGGAGAGGCTCCTCTGCCCTCTTGCCAGGTGCCAGGGCAAGGGGCAACAGAAGGAACAGACACGTTTGAAACAACAGGATCATGGAGGCGTTTGGAGCCACAGACTGTTCAAAGCCTGTGGATCCCGGCAATGCTGTGAGGCAGTCCAGTTTTGAACTTGCTCAGAGCAACCCAGCCTTGCTCTCACTTCGACTGTGATAAGACATCAAGGCACGCAGATTTTTTTCCTTTCTTCCCTTTTGCGCTTTTCACATTTCTGCATGATTACATTAGATAATGACACAAACCTCCCAAAAGCTTGTGCGTCAATTAACAAGGCAAGGAAGGACACACATCATTAATTACACACTGGCCTGTGAAACATGGACATAGGATATGGCATAACATTCTAAAAGTAGCAGGAAGGCCTGCCTTGTTTAGGCAAGTTTTATTTGAATTCCCCTAATAAAGCATTTAATATTAAACAACGGAGCGGAAGACGCACCACTGTTTAGCCTCAATGGGTGTTCCAGACAGATCTGTTATAACTTAATCTGCACAGCAAAAGGCAAAGCCAAGGAATGTAAGCTTGTGTGAGTATGAGACAAAATAGTGCTTTAAACTTCTACAGCATTTATCAACCCAAATTACTCTACAAACATATACTAACTTAAATGCTTCCATCTGTATTGTTATCTTACTCCATCTGTATCTGTTATCTTGTATTCCGGTGAGATTCATGAGGTGCTGGGTTAGGTATGGGGCCAAATTGCTGATATAGGTCTATGCAGTCAGAGATGAGGAGACAGGTTGCCGGCTGTCATAGCTGTTCACACAATTCTGCTTTTCTTAAACAGGGATGAGGAAAGGACCTGCAGTGCTTGTCTGTAGGTACAACTTCTCTATATCGGCTTTGGCCTGTGAGTGGGATAGCACAGTATTTCTAGATCACTGAGGCATGGATAGTGGCAGCACACTTCCTCCTGGAATGAGAGACATCCTCCGTTCCGTCTCAATCTGCTTGTAGGGAAAGTGGAACAGACTGATGAAGGAGGCAGAAAAGCATCTTGCTTATACCCCATATTCACATAAGAAATAGTAATTTGCAGATGATTACCGTTGCAGAAAAAAAAAACAACACACACACAGAAAACCCACCAAAAAAAAATACACACAAAAACCAAACCAAACAAAAAACCAAAACTAAACAAAAAACCAAAAAAAAACCCCACAAAACAACAAACAAAACAACCAAAACCCAACAAAACCAACTAACCAACCAAACAAAACCAAAAACCCACAACTTTCTCTAGAATAAATCAAAAGGCTTCACACATGCCTCCAACCTTCTTCTTCATCCTCTGGAGTGAACTGTGGCTGCCAGAAGTACATATTGCAGAGGGACGAGGAAAAAACGTATAGTGGAACTATTAGTGCACACTCATACTCTTTTGAAACATGCACAAGGGGCAACTTGGCTTCTAGTTAGAACGCACAATGTTATCATACCCAAAGCCTCATCTGAAAACATAAATTATCTTATCCTACACTAATAGCAATAGAAGTGGCAATCTTCTATCTGTGTCTCCATCTTCAACGTTAGAAACTAAAGGTACTGTTTTCTAAGGTCCCTTGTACATCTGAGGAGCAGGTGATCCTGAAAGCCGCAGTCTTCTGATCCTGCATAAATTGGATGCTTTTGACAATGTCACCCAGGATTTTCATGTCTGTCCCAGGAAAACATAATCTAAAACAGAGGATAATTTTTATCTTTCTCCTGACTCAGCAGACAGGGAGATAATTATAAATTGAAAATGAGTGTTCATGACGGTAAACATACCTGCTGCAATCCTACTGCCAACAGAATTAAGGTTTGCCTGCTGCAGCAAGGCATATGTTAGCTGGAGGAAAGCTAAGACTTTTCAGTTCTCAGAAGTCACTGATGGTCCTTTCTATGTTATAATTCAGTATTTTAAAGCACAAAAAACAATGGACGGAAGAGGAGAGAGAGAAATAGAAGAGAGGAAAGAAAGAAAAGTATTTCTTGCCTCTGCCTGTAATTATAAGTGACAGCAATAAAAGAATCGAGTAGCACGACAAGAAACTGGAGAGGGTGAATTCTCTTCACAGAATCACAAACTCTTGTGGCTGGAAGGGAAGATCACCTAGTCCAACTCACCTACTAAAGCAAGTTCACCCAGAACCCACCTTGGCATCAAATCCAAATGATCCTCTTACTGACTGGTAACACGAAGCAGCTTATTTTCTCAGGTGCTCTTCAGACTAACCATGACTTCCACCTCTGGAACTGGTAGAATTCCATATGACAAGCAAGCATAGACGGGCTATCATTCGGCAGCAGTAGCTCAATACTGACTGAAAGTTTCATTTGTCAGGGGGAAGAATTATTGGTTTTCTTTTTAAATTAAGACAGAAGAAGAAAAAGATATTTGTCCAGACCCAGGTGCTTTTTCATTCCTGCAGCAGCTGCTAGTTTGAGAGAATTTTAAATGGCTGGCTTTTACTAAATGAATTGGTAATCACAGCCCTCTGCCTCACACACAGCTGACTGAATGATTCAGGGGACTGGTAACAGGATAAAGCTTTTCACCTCAAAGGCAGCAGTTCAAATTCAGAATAATTCTTAACTTCATAAACACCATCACTACATGATGGGCATTTGTTTGTTGTCATACAATGAATCAGGTGTTTTTCCTAGCGGAAAAGTATTCATGCCACAGACAACATACTAATTATTGCCAGTAATTAGCAGCTCTCTTGGCAGTGGCAGTAGAGGGACCTGTAGAAAATTACCCATTTGTTCATCCCTTGGGTGTTGTCATCTCAAGGCAGGGGGTCAAGCCCTTCAGGCAGTCACTGCTGCGATTCTTGTGGCTCTTTCCCACCCTGGCTACGTTTTGAGGATAAGCAGAGTTCAGCCTCAAGAGCTGCCGATCTACCACTTTTATTACCGCTAAATTACTTTTGTTTCAAATGCTGGAGGCAACTTTGAATGCCGGGTCTAATTAGATTGTAACTGTTTGGAGATCTGAGCAATTGTGGCAGATTTGGGTGGAGACTTTGGTGGCTTTTAATACTTGTGCAAATAGGTTTCACAAGCACAAAACCTACAGCTGCTTATACTAGTGGGCATTTTCTTAGAAAAATAACACTATTAACCATCTAAGCCAGGCAGGAGAAATTTTTAATTTCTACATGCAAACTGAGTGATCTGCAAAAGCGTCTGTCCAAGCAGACAGCTTCCTGGGTCAGGCAGTTTTCAGAAGCCCAAGATGTTTTGGTACAAACAGATGAAGGTGAGTTTAATTAGGAACAAATATTTTTGTACAAACAGAACAAGGCACACTGACCTAAGCAAGAACCCACGGCAGAGAAGATGTAATATATGACACCATGTTTTCAGAACAATAAAAAAACCACAAACTAAAAAGAAAATAGATTTCAAATATACATAGGAGTAAATCCTCCTATTTAGCACTAGAAGCCTTATCTTTCCCCTAGGGGAAAAATACTCATGAACAGCCCAGAAACTTCATGCCCTGTTGCTGAATACCATTATTCCTCTGCCTTCCTTTGGGAAAGCATAGACCCCTCAACACTTCAGCCCCCTCTAATTTAACACAACACAGAAATCTGCAGGGAAATCCTAAAGATCTGACAGCGAACATTTAAAGGCCAAGGAGCTTCTGCTAGGAGACCCCGTGCTTCCACGTAATCTCCTGCGGTCTACCTGTCATAATGACAACATTACCTCTTTGTGCAGCTCCAGGGAGTGCTGTGCAAATATTGGATTATCTGGTTCAATGGCCAAACAAAAAACAATCATGGGCAAAAAAAAAATTCCAGCTGAATCTACCAGAAATAAAAGCTAAGGGCAGTGGTTTGGCTAAGTGAAAGGAGAAAAAGAAAAAACCAAAACCAACTCACAACAAAGGAGGAAATGTTTGCCTTTAAAAGAGTAAATACTCTGTTCCCTAATTTTTATCTGAAAAGGAAAAAAATGCTCACAAAACAAAATCATTTTTTAAACATTTTTTTCATCCTTTTCTTTGATTTTGGGGAGGTTTTGTAATAAACCTCACCAAATTTGATGTCACACCAAAGTAGACCTGGTGTCCCTGAAAAATTTGTTTTCTTCAGCAAACCTGCTACTTAAAACATTTTGCTGAGGTCTAGCTCTAGGAAGAACTGTACAGTCTGAACTACAGCGATCCAGTGACCACATTTTTGTTTAAGAAGAAACAAGTTTTTAAGTAAGAAAACTGATCAGTTCCATCACTATGGATCAAAACTGTAATTGATTGACTGATTGATTAACAGATTTTTTCCCCCCCAAAGGCAGAAGAGGACAAAATATCATCCTTGGAAGGAGAGACAAGCAGTCTCACTTACCACAAGTACTGACCCTTTTGTTTTGCTTTCCTGTAAGCACTTGCTGCAGTACCTATGTGAAATGAAAGGTACAGATGGATCCCACTGGCAGCAGTTAAGTTCATGAGATACCACCAGCACATTTCCTTAAGTTTGTGTAGCTTGGTACATGTGTGGCTGGCAATGAGCACACTTGGAAATCACTCTAATTATGTGTTATCCTACAGCTCTATGAGGACTGGTTGGCTTGGAAGTTAACCCCTTTACTTCCACAGAATAATCTAAATTGGATTGAAAAGCTTCTGTAGCTGAAATGACTTTGATAAATACTAAGAGATTCCCTCTACTACACACAGCAGCAAAATTAGAATGAAATTTGCTCAGGAGAACAAAAGAGAAAAAAAAATCTTAAGTCTGTAGGCATACAAATTCAGCATATACCAGAACTGCTGGCAGTAAATACGACCAATATGGTTTACTAGAGAAAACAGATATTTAAGTCTATATATGCCAAAACTGAAGCAAAATTTGCTCAGAATGACAGAAGTGAGAAAGACTTAGAAGTGTCCAAGTCGATCCCAAATCATAAAGCCCGGTGCCCCATACTTTTCTAAGCTGCTGTTGAATATAGTAGGAGACAGGTAGAGGTTTAAACTTCTTTCCTCCAGACCCACGTTACACACAGAATGAGGCACTGCCCAATACTTATGCAACATTCTACCAAGTAGTATCCATAAAAGATGGATCGCAAGACCATGGATCACAAGACTACAATGCAAATTGTTGCTTATCAACCCCTCTTCACAGACTTTCCCTGCACAGCCAAGGCTTCATCATCATCATCATCATCATCATCATCATCATCATCATCATCATCATCATCATCATCATCATGGCAAGGCTTCGCAAACAAAGATTTGGGAAGGGCTCTACCCACTCTTGCTACAAGCGCGCTGATGGCTAAAAAGGTCAACATGAGAGAGAAAAGTCCAGCTGCAAAAGGCACAGCAGAAAGACTCCCCAGGTGATATCGACAAGAAGTGATACTTTCTGTGCTGTCTTTTCTCCCTGAGAGTGATCCTGTGCATGTTCTCAAAAGAAGCAGCGGCACTACAGATCGTGTGTCTCCAGGCCTCCCAATTGGAGGCCAGAGTAGACCAGTGGTGATGATCAGTGTTGCCGAGTCTGAGGGATTGTTTCAGGGAGTCCTTGTATCTCCTCTTCGGAGCTCCTCTCTTCCGGCAGCCAGTGGTGAGCTCACCATAGAGTACCGGAGTCTGTAAATGCTATGGAGATTTCCAACCCCTTAGTAATAGCAGATGCAATAGCAGGTATCTCTCTTTTCTTTACATTTCTCTTATTTCTTTCCATCATTGCAAGACTGGGATGACTAAGAAGGATTAGCAGTTTTTGCCATGAATTAAACTGAAAGATGAGGTTTATGTTATCAGCGTGGTTTGGGCTGAACCAGCTGTGCTTTTTTTTTCTTGCCTCAAGTCCTTTTGAGAATATTACCAAGTTTCCATTGAGGAAAGTGTGGCACATCTTTAAGCATACATGCCCTTACCTTTCTGGTGGGGTTTGTTTGTGTTTGTGCTTGCTTTTGTTTGGTATGGGGGAGTTTTTTGTTTGTATTTTTTTGTAATTCTGAGGGATAAAATCTTGATCTGCAGTGCTAATTAAAATGATTTAAAGTAAGCATAATCATTCGAGATTGCTTTGAATGTTGACCCTAATAATACTGGTGTATTTTATGATTAAGCTTTGTTGTGAGATGGTTCCTTGAAACAGCCAGTCAAGATGGATTCATCTTACCAAGTTGAGTGCCATTGGTTTCTTCAGCCTGCTCCAGAGATTCTTAATCTCTAAGGCATGTTAGACTAGCCTGCTTGCCTTTCTTGCCCGTGGGACTTGCTTCTTTTTAAACCTACAATGTAATGTCCAGAAAAAAAAAGGTAGTGACTTGGCACCTGTGACATACAGAAGGCAAGCTAATGCCTAATGTGAGAAATCAAGCAATGTTTTGCTGAAGCCAGAGTGACTGGGGGGGGGGGAGGGGGAAGGCTAACCCTTGTTTCTTGCTTGGATGTGGTTTAGACTGTTCCTTGCACCTGCAAGAGTTGCTAAGAGCCAGCAGGAAAGGCTAGGCTAAAGACTTGCCAAAACAGGCAGCAGATGGGGGGGGGGGAGAGGGGAGGAAAATTGGCGGTCCAGGGAGAAAGTGAGTCCCTGAGTACCCAGCCAATGGGAAAGGGGACAGGGACCACCCCCTGCCCGGGCAGGAGATAAAAGGTCGCCCATTTCTCTGTGTGTGGGTCCCTGGAGAGAAACAGGGGGATAGGCAGACTAATTTAGTGAAGTAGTTTTGCTTTGACAACTTTGTCCTCTCCTAAATTTATCAAGAAGTATTTCTCACAATAACATCAGCTGAGTATTGAGTGAAGCAATTGGATAATAGTCATCTTGAGTGTTTTCTAGTGTGTTTTCTTTTAGGGTTGTTATTGTTCACTTACATTAGCAACAGAAAATTAACTCTTATGCTAGGAATATTTTGGCGTTTTAAAGGCAAGAAATAGTCAAAACAATCCCATATGAAATGTGTAATGTTTTTTGGTCACGTGTATTTTGTTGTGTAGGAATTTTTTATCCTTTTTTGCTAGTCTTTACTGATGTTAGGCAATAGTTGAGTTTAAAAGTAAACGCTGTGATGGTGATTCCTTGAAAAGGACTATATGCAGAAAATGTGAGTGGCAAACCAAGAATAAAATTATATATTAAGACAGAAAAGCTCATAGCATGGAAATTGTGTCATCTGTAAATTAGCATATTAAAAAAACCACAACACCTTAGAGCTCAAAGTTGGGTTCCTTGTTTGCATTTGTGGAATTGTGTTATGGTGTGGTGATCAGTAACAAGATGGGGAAAATAATTTTATCTAACCTAATCTATTGTACATAAACCTACAGTAGATTCTTGAAAGGATAACAAAAATAAAAACTTGATTAGTTCTGAGCAGTTTGAGTCTCTGGCACTGATGTTACAGATTCTTTGATTTTATACAGGGTTTTTTGAGTGGGGATAGTGTCACATGGGGCAAACTAATTTTGCAACTCAGTTGTAATCTCTGTCAAGTTGAATTTAAAGTTTGTGATTTGTACTGTATTTCTTACCTCTTTCTATAGGTTTTTTGCACATGCATGTTAACTTAAAGTCTGGCTGAGTATCGGTTGCACTCCTATTTAAAATCAAGTTGCTAGTACAACAAAATTGATATTTCAAAGTAGTATTATGATGAATATTATTCATGTTTTTTCCAGTGGAATCTAGGGACTAAATTAAAATTTGTTCCCTTCTGATACCACAGATTTTCAGATATAGCTTGGCCTAGTGTTTTAGTTGGTTCAAACTATTTTGCTTCATTTAATGGTTACATAGCTCTGTCTTATACTATTGACTGACTGTTCTGTAAAACTTGGCACTGAAATAGAATGTCTGTACAGCATGTATAATAAAGCTTATGCATGAGCTGCGTGAAGCAATTGGTAGGGACACTGATCATTATAATTCCTGTATTGGTCCAGGGTTCTAATTTCATAATCTTTGTGAGATGTAAAACGGAGAAGTCATTTAAATGCATTATATTAATAAGGGATTTTGAAACAAGCAAGTGAGGCATCTAATGTAATGACAGTGTACAGTATAAAGCACTCTGGAAATTTTTTTCCGGCCTTTAAGTTTCCCTAGTATTAAATGTATGTTCCTTCACGGTGTGATTCCTTACAACATCTGTAAACAGGTAGTCCACATTTTGTCTTAATTGTGCCAAGGATACAAAGATAGTGAATATGGCTCCATGCAGACATGGTTTGAATCTGACTGGATTTATAAACTCAGATGTGCCCTGCACAAAAGCAGTGGTTATTGTTTGTGAAGGCTAGATCCTGTTAGAAGCAATTTTTCCCCACCTTCACACAGCATTGGCCAATCACCTGCACCCCAGCCTAAGTTACTGTGGTCACATTCAGTTTCGAAGTCGTTTTATCTCTTCCCGGAGCACTATGTCTATCCTTCTCTAGCATGTGGTTTCCTAAATATTTAAAGACTGCTTTCTGAAATCTTTTTCTCAATTAAACGTTTTAAATCCTTTTTTTAATGGTTAGAAACAAGTTTTTATAAAGTCTTTTTAAAATCCTTTGTATGGCAGTTGTGGATTGTTTTAATGGTTGGCCCATCTTTGAGGCCTTTTCCAACCTCAATGATTCTGATTGGAAATGAGTCATGATCTTAATTCACTTATTAGGATTCTGTTTTACCATCTTCTACATTGCAAATGAATTGACATGACCAGGTTAAGATCAGAATTAATCAAATTCTACACATTGAAAAGACTCAAGTCCATGTAGTATCTAGACCACTGTTTCGGTCTTTGAAGTAACATTTGTGCATTTCTAATTACTCTTAAAAAAATGTAGTAAAGAATTATAGTGCTTGTTTGAAAACTAGTCCAGTGAGTGCAAGAGACAATGAAACAGTTAAAATTTTTATTTAATAACCTTTGCATTTAGTGATGTGCAACACATGTGAGGCTTTGCATCTTATGTTTTTTTTTCTTTTTTCATATTTTAAGCAATCTGGACCGAAAGGAAAGGTAAGTTTACTGTTGATCAAATGAGCATGGCAATGAGCATTAAGTAAATTAACTGATTGAGTGCTGTAGCAATGCTAGTTAAAGAATAGTTAATCCAGGAAATCATGTCTGCTCATGTGTGATGGGGGTTGGTTGTCTTTTGCTCTGTTTTTATGGTTCACTGACTCTCTTTTACTGAAAAAGGACTTTTACATTCATCGCTAAATAATGCCGTGTTAATGTGAACGTTAGGTACATTTCCACTGGAAATTTTTCTCTCTATTCATATAATTAATGTCAAATTAGATAAACATTCTGCTAATTCTTTTTGTAAAGCAGCAAACTTTGTGTAATAGAATGATTCTGAAGCAGATCTTAGTAGGCTGTTTGATGACTTTCACTCTATTATCGCAGCTTGGTTTGAATAGCATTAAAGATTTTTGTTGCGTTACTGTGTATGTGTTGTTCGTGAAGTAGATATGTTAAAGTAATTAACAGAAAATGTATAGCAAAAACAGTCACACTGGTTTTTGATTGCTCATTTCAGGCTCATTTCTCACTTGTTTTGCATCTGGTTTACTGCTGTTAATATTTTGTTAGCAGTATGAAATACCATACAATTGTTTTTCTTCATATGTAGTTTATACTTACATGTTAGTGGAAATGTTCTGTGGATAGTAATGAATTCATTGAGTTTATATAAATATCCTGTCTATGTGATTTTTGGCAGTATGAGCTTGATACCAGGTTGCTTTGTTTAAAAAGTGTATATAATGTTTAACTAATAATGCTAAAAATAACACAGTTCTTTGTGAATTCAGGATTTTCCAGATTTACTTCGAATTCAGTAATAAAACCAAGCCTTACTGGATTACTGCCTTTTGTTACTTCCTAAAAGAACTATCAAACTCGCCAGCCAGTTAGTGTCACTGAATGGCATAAAAGACAAGGGTTACATTCTGTGCTGGTGTGATCTTAATTTTCTCTTGGGGACACCTGCTGCTTCTTAACCCAATACTACTGGATTCATTCTTTTTTGATTTCCCTGCTTTTTGTTGCTGTCCTAGCAGGGGAAGATGATGTAGGCAGGAGCTGCTAAATTTAGTTTTCAGCGTTACTTTCATGATAAGTACAGCAGCAACTCCTGACTTTGTGGGCCAGATGGGGTTACTGACCTGTGTACTAAAAACCCTATTTCCTGTGCTGCTCCTTTTCTTTTCAGCTTTTGACTTTTTCACTCTGTTTTACCTTTAAGACATGCTGAAGGTAAACCTCACCTCAGCAGCTTGGTGCTTCAGTCTTACCACGCTTTCCTCTCCTTTTGTGTCATGACATAAAAACCAACAGCCTGCCTGCAGTGGTGCCTCTCCATATACATGCAATAGTAGCATACAGAAGCAGAGGAAAGGTTGAATAAGGTGGCCTCTCAAAGAGCCAGGCTGCACATTAAACACAGCGCTTGTGTAAGTCTGCACCTCAGCAAAGTTAGGAGTTGGTGCAACCTTTTTGATGTGATGTACCAAATAGTGGGTGGCACTGTCCCCTAAATTCCCAGATCCAGATGTTTCTTTATGTTTGTGTCTTTCTGGCATAGCCAAAAATTGTGGTCCTGCCCTTTCCCCAACCCCCCCTTTTTTGATGTTTTTTTTTTTTCTTTTTTTTTGTTTTTTTTTTTGTTTTGTAGAAAAAATGAAGTGAAAATGTCAGTTTGGCTAGAGGGTGCTATGGAGGTCTGTCCAACGAGAAGATACTAAGGTCCAATTCCACCAGTAAAGGAATATGTCAGTAATCATGAATGTTTGCTGAAAATAGTGACACCATTCTGTCTGGGCAAGACATGCTTAGTCAAGAATACTCTAGGACTTAGCTGTTAAGATATGTCAAAAGTTCATGACTCTGCACAGTCCTTACTGCCTCAGTATATTGTCATGTGTGTTGCAGAAAAAGCCTGATCTGTCTTGGTACTGTGATTAATGTTTTCTGTTTGATGCTTTACTACTTCTTGAGATTGTTTTTATCAAATATTGGTACTTAAAAGTATTAAAAGTGCTTATAATGGATGAGATAAATGAGATGCCTAAAATTATTTAACCTCTGAGAATGAAGCCTTGTTCTTCAAGCAAAATCTGAATCTCATAAATATATTTAGGAAAAGTAACGGAAAAAGAGGATATTTTAAATATTTGCTAGGATGGTAGGAACAGCAATCAATATTGTATTTCTGGGGGGGTTTAACTGTTGTTGTATTTCTTGGGGGTTTTAACTGTTAGACACAGTATGTAGGTAGTCTTGCATCTTGGTCTGTTCAGGTGTTTGATCTCTCACTTCTGTTGAATTGGAAGATTTAGTTTTGGTTAGGGGTTAACAGCATGTTAATTGAGCATGTGTCGTGTTCAGTTTAAAAAATCGCCATAGTTTCTATTCTGTTTCTGCACTCATATGCAATTAAATGGCTCAGTGTACTAAATGCTTTACTGGAGAAGGTATTAATGGATCTGCAAGTGTTCAGATGGCAACAAACATTGTCCTGAGAGGGGCAACTTAGTGCTGTAGTCTGTAAAAACTTTGTGGTGGTGGGCTCTGCCTTCCTGTTTGTGTGTGGGTTTTTCAGGAAAGGAAACTAGTAGGAGGCACTTAGTGTTTCTGCCTTCATGTGGGAGAGCTGTCACTGTCTCCAAGAAAGCTTTTTTTTTTTTTTTTTTAAGATGAAATCTGAAATTAAGTAGTGTTTGAAATCATCTTCACTTTTCTTTCTAATTCAAAGCAACTTCAAGCCTGACCTTGAATTGCTAACCATGCTAAACTTTGCGGGGAAGCCTCAGTTGATTTGGAGCTGGTTTTTTTGAGTTAGGTTAGGGCGCTACTGCTTTATAGTGAGCATATGAGTAACAATGTATTGTAGGAGAAAAAAGATACGTTTTTTGCTAGCTCTTCTGTATTCTTGCAAGTGTTTAGCCACTGAATAGGTATGAATATCAGTCTATGCTGCTAACATAAAATTCAGACGGGGTAGATAATGCTACTGTATTCTGATTTATTGTAAAAGATTTATTTAGCTGTATATGGTAAATAATTTGTCATCTTAAAATGATAAATATATATTGCATGTTAAAAATGGAATACAGTCTTGTTTGATTCTTAGAAGAAAAATTGTAGACTAGAAATGTCCAGAGACCTTGAATTGTGAACTACATTTTAAAAGAAATTTTAGTATTCTAAATCTGCCATATTATTTGCTTTATTGTTTGCTTTCAATTAAATGACAAGTCGTTTCAATATTGTTTCTCTTAAAAACAATTTCAGTGTTAGAAAATAATTTTTCTAACAGTGATTATGTTCAAAACAAGACATGTTGTTAGGAAATACTGCTGAAAGGTAATTATGACTTGTCAGACAACAGCTTGTTAGTTAATAATAAAATATGTGAAGACCCTGAGAAATATTACCTAGAAATGCAGAAAATTCAAAGTTTTTATTATTTAATGTATTAGGAAATGCTGTCCTGGAAGAAATGAAATCTTATTGTATTAGTGCTGAAGTCTACATCAGCCGTAGCCAAATTTTTTTCAGATGGGTCCTCAAAATTAAGCTGTTAGTTGGAGATGTTACTGCCTACAGCTGTGTGCTTCACCCCTTTGCTGTTGATTGTAATCAGGGGTAGCAAGATGGGACGGGTGTGGCCTGTTAGCAGCTCATTGGTTAACTTGCCAATAAAACCAGTTCCTGCTGACGTTGTTGGGAGGGTTTCAGGTGTGTGCCATCTTTTGTTAGAACAGGGACAGTCACCTACAGCTTCAGGGCAGAGGAAGCACTGACAAAGAAAAGTGCCACAAACCGTAACTGAGATGCAGTGAACTTCAGGAATCCTAATTTGGTAGTAGCATATTTTGACACACGTGTACCTAAACTGAAAATATCTTTCAGGAGACTTAAATCTTACTTTAATGCCTTATATTGCATTAATTTGCACAAAAAAATGTGTTATCTCTATTATGCAAATTACACCAGCAGAAGTTTTATTATCCAGTAATTTGTCTAAATTAATTACAGTATTTTAAAAACGAATATATAGGAACTGTGTTTTATCCTGTTGTTCTTTCTTGTTTCTGGCCATGACAGTTTTTGATGCCCGATCTCTTCCTTCTATTTTGCATTTTCTCTTCCTGTTTTTTAAGTTGTGGAACTTGTGGAATCTACTTTAATATTAAAATAATATTTGTTTCTGTTCTTGGCTTTTGAAAGTATCTGTCTTGTATTTCATGAATGAGGAGGAGTGGGGGAAGATGCAGGCTTCAGTATTTAGAGACTTGGGTCTGTCTGCAAGTGAGAGACTCCTGAACTATTGATTATTATCAAAGGAGATTCAGATTAGAAACACTTCCAAGACATTTACTGTGGCTGTTCCTAGCATTCTGGTAATACTTTTTAAAGTGTACAAATAGCATGTAATAAGATAAGTTATATATTTGTAGCTTTCAGATGCATTTCAGGTTTATTTTGTTCATGTATAGTTGTGACTGAAATATAATGGTGTCTGTTGAAAGAGCAACCATACATCTGATTACTTTTCCAGAAAAGAATACCCACCTCAGCTTCAGAAAGTAGAGGCAGACCACATTAGATTACCACGGTCTCAAGGAGTGGGTAAGTTATCTTGAGAGTTCTCGTTTCTTTTAAGCAGAATAATTTTTTGAATATGGGTGTGTTGTCAAATCTTACATAACCTGTAGTGTATGTGTATATATATATATAGCCTTACATCATGTTATTCTAGATTTATACAAGTTTGTGCATGAAGTGAGGATTTTGTCCTTTTTGACACATTTCTGCAACCAGTTAAGTGTTGTAATAGTTAGTGTTAAATTAGGCTTCAGTTACTTTAAAAACAACAGAAACTGGGGAATATTTAGAGTCACAGAATTGGAGATGGAACAGATCTCTGGAGATCGCCCAGTCTGAGCCCAGGCCTCCACCTTGTTTGCGAATTATTGATGAGGAACTTCTGTAGTAGTGTTAGTACGAGAACAATATGACATGGTAACCAACACTTGCTATATTGATATTCTGAGGGAGTTTAGAGAAGAGCAGCATCAGCACTGCTCTGTACCTCAGCTGGAACACAGTCTCATGTTGTTGTTGTTAGGGAAAATTGATGGAGGTGCAATAGAGAAAACGTCGTTTGCCTTGAATTGTGGAAATTGTGAAACTGGAAAATTCACTTTTGTGTTTTGTTAGGCTTTGTTAGTACAGATACACTCTGTAAACCTGCTATTCAGCTGCATAGCCATCTACACTGGCAAGTTGTTTTGCGCTGCCGTTTTAGGTTAATGTTAAGTAGAATTTCAGCAGTACTACTCAAAAGTAAGGTAACTTAAAAAAAAAACTCCACCTTTTGTTTCATTTTTGAAAACAAGGTATTCTTTAGTTTTGAGATGTGGTCTGACAGTAGGATGTTTGTGAGATCATCAGTATGTATATTGAAAAAGTATTCATTGCTTTTGAAAAAAAGACAGTCTATGGAGACTGCAGTTAAACTAGGGAATATAAATAGCACTTTTACATTAAATCTAATTGAGGCACTCTTGTACAACATACTCCCCTTCTTACAATGCACAGGGTGAGATTTTAATTCATGGGTTTCAGTGTTCCTATACTCTTACACTATTTAAATCAATGCCCCAGTATAAAACACTATAATTCACTGTGCTGCTGTGTCTTGTGTTGAAGGAGTAAATCTGAAATAGTAAATCTGCTGGTTTACACTTGGCAGTGTGCCCAGGTGATCAAGATGGCCACTGACATCTTGGTCTGCATCAAGAATAGTGTGGACAGCAGAACTGGGAGAGTGATGGCTCAGCGCTGGTGAGGCTGCACCTCGAGTACTGGGCCCAGTTCTGGGCCCCTCACTTTAAAAAGGACATTGAGGTGCTGGAGTGTGTCCAGAAAGGGCAACGAAGCTGGTGAAGGGTCTGGAGCACAAGTCACGTGAGGAGCAGCTGAGGGAGCTGGGGTGTTTAGTCTGGAGAAAAGGAGGCTCACAGAGACGTTATTACTGTCTGCAACTGCTGTAAGGATGCTAGGTGGGGGGCAGTCTCTTCTGCCATGTCTCAGGTGAAAGATGAAGTTGTAAAGGCCTTATGTTGTGCCTGGGAAGGTTCAGATTGAAAAAATCTTTTCACTGAAAGAGTGGTTAAGCATTGGAATAAGTTGCCCACGGAGGTGGCAGAGTCACTGTCTCTAGATTTGTTCAAGAGGAGTCTGGATGTGGCACATGGGGATATGGTTAAGGGGTGATTATGGTGGTGCCAGGTTGACACTTGGACTACATGATCTTGAAAGTCTCTTCCAACCTTGATGACTCTGTGAAATTGTAATTAAACAGAACATTCCCAATAATTCTAAATGCATTAATCAGTAATTGTGTAGTAAAGATTACCAACAGCATAATCTAGCATCCCCTTCCATTTGAGCTGCAGTGAAGTTAGTACAGACTTGCAAATCCAAAGCCTCCTCCAGAGGTATTAAGATACAAATTGTCACTGAGAGACACTGAGACAGTACTAGTAGTACATTTTTGAATCTACTTAGATGAATTATTTCTTACTCGTAAACAAATCATAAGACACTTGAAGCAGTGTAGTTTGTTGGAAGTTTAAAAAGGTGTTTATGTTTGGTTCAGGTTAGTCTGTGTAAGGAACTAAGTTGATCATAAATATAACAGCAGATGAGTGGACGTTTCAGTTAACATTTTTGCATTTTTTCTTTCCTAGACAGTGTAATGGAAAATACAGAAGAGTTAGAATCAGAATCTGAAATCAAGAGAAAGGTGCGACAGAAAAGTCACTGCAATTCGTACCAATCTGACTTGAGTCAGTCTTCTGCTACAAAAAAATGCTTAACTCAGTCAAAGGTGAGTTAGATTTTAAAAACATGTAAGCTCTTTTTTAACTTTAAAAATTGATGCACAGTTTAAAAGCAGACTTTGAAGGGGTGAAACAAGGTAATGGTTTTAAAATCCTTATAGTTGGAAGGAAGATTCACACAAAAAAAAGTTACAGTGGTAGAGATATTTAAATGTTAATATTGATACTAGCCATGAAATATTTATATTTTGATTTGAAAATAAATTGAAAAAGAATCTGTGATTTAATTGAATGGCTCATTGGTAAACTGGAGACTGATAATTGCATGATTTTCTGTACTCAAAGCAGGAAAGTACTGCAAAAATACAAGTGCTTCTTACTAAGTTGCTTGCTTTTTCAGTGAAACTAGCTCTTTTGGGTATCCAAATGGTATTCTCTATGGTTTAGATGCAGCCAACCAGCATGTTTTTGTCAGGAACTTTTCTGAATATCAGATGTAAGATATTTTTGAAATTCCTGTAAGGCTCTCTATTTTTATCAACTTCACAGGTTACTATGGAAGTTTTATAATGCCCACATACAGGTCACACTGTAAAACTTCCTGTTAGGAGATCTTGATTAAAAAAATGGTACTGCCCTTACTAATTTCCATTGCATGTTTAGTTAATTAATATTATGTTAATAAAGAAAGTAGCTTAAAATTCTTGGTGTGTGGTTGAAGTAGAGGGGTGCAGTTACTTTATGCCTAAGATCCTTCAGGTGCAGTTGGTACCTTCTCTTGAATATTTTAATGTCTGATGGAAATTGTTCGATGTGATAAGCAGTAGCTTTCTAAGAACTACATCTGGTAAGAGGACTGAGGCACAACTGGTTTTCATGTCACTTGCTCTCCCCTCCCACCACTCAGGTTTTAAAAGTCTGATATATTTTATACACTGGGGGATTTTTTGCTTTTGTTTCTCTACAGTATGTGTAGCTTTGTTAAGTTGCAGAAATTTGGTAGAAAACAAACTAACAAAAAAACCCAACAAACTCTGCTTTCTTGTAATTTTGGGGAACTCCTATTCCTCAAATCCTGTTTTCTTTTTGGAAATAATGGACTTGAGCAATGTATTTACTTTTTCTTCTCCTCCCTTGAGGAGTGATTTTTCCTGCATGCCTTGCCAGGCTGTTAGAAGATATCTTGGAAAGACAAATGACTTTGACCTACGAGGTTTCTTCGAGTACTCTTTAGCATTGCTCTGTGGATCCTTAGGTTATTTCACAGTGAAACTCTTGCTACAGATATTGCATAACTGATGATCTTGCTGATGGATATATGTATCTGAACAGTGTGTTACTTAAGGGGAAAAAAGCAAGAAGGACAATCTGAATTGTCCAACATTAATCACTTTTTCAAAAATTGCTGCAAATGACGTTTGTTCCTATTAGAATGTTTTTCATCTTCTTTAAAAAAAAAATCGAACTGTATTTTAATGTTTGCTTTCTCTGCTTACTGTAATTGCCAACATATTGTTGTCAGTCTCCTTTGGATATTATGTAAAACTTCTTCATTAGAAGGGTTTTCAGGTATTGGAAGAGACTGCCAAGGGATGTGGTTGAGTCACCATCCCTGCAGGTGTTTAAAAGATATGTCGATGTGGCACCTGGGGATGCGGTTTAGTGGTGACTTGGCAGCGCTAAGTTAACAGTTGGACTCCATGACGTTAAAGGTCTTTTCCAACCTAAATGGTTCTGTGATTCATTCTGAACAGAAGTTAAGTGCAGGATTTGTTAATGGTATGTTTCTGCTTACAGTTACTGAATGTGTGTTTCTCCTTTACCTTTTGGAACAGATTGATTATTCTACTGATTGCCCAAATTGTGGGAGAGCAAATGAAAATCAGACCAAATGCCGACATTGTGAAAGTGCTTCTCTGAAGGATTTACAAAGAGTCTCCAGACAAACTGTGACATTAAGTGAATCTGTGGGACCTTTATCACGTTCTTCAATACATCAGAATTCAGCAGGGCAAAAATCTTCAGGTACAGGGTTCAGCACAAAGAAGTTTTATAGTTCTGCTGTTGGAAAAGGTCCAGCGGATATTCTACTGAGTAATGAAGTTGTAGGACATTCTATGTTACGACACAATGGAAAAGTTGGTCTTATAACTGGGACAAAAAATCCTAAAATTACAGGAAGCTTAAGACAGAGAAGTACAAGACCGTCTGAACTAAATGATCCAAGTAAGTACTTTTTTATGACTACAGCCCTAAGCTGGAAACCCAAAATACTGTATAATGAAGGAACTGTTTGTGCAGGTTTACATTACTGATGTTGCATGGAATTTTTTTGTGTATATGTTCTAGGGGAAGGGGGACAGAACTCTTAATAATTTCCTTTTCATGTGCAGAGGTACTCTCCAAGAAAGACGAAGATTGGGGAAAGGAAAAATTATTTTGTTAATTTTTTGTTTGTTTAAAAAAGACTTACACTTTATAATTTTTAGAAAAAGCATTCTTAGCAGAATTCCATAATTCATTCTCCCAAAGGGAAGGGCAGTATTTTATTTTTATTTAATATTTCCCCCTTTTTCTTTTGATCTACACATCTGTTTAAATTTCACAGTTTGTAAAATGTTAATTTTTGAGCTTTTTTTGTGTAAACTTAATTTATAAGCAGGAAGGATGGAATAGGAGAAACTGTTTCTGATTCTGTGCTTATTTTATTAGACCACGTTGTCCTATTGATTTGAATGATTTCAGTCGTAATTTCTCTTGTTGTTTTTTAAGTTGCATTATTTACTGTCAATTCTTAATTGAACCAAGAAAAGTATGGCTTCACTCACATCTAGAGGTGGATTAATGATACCCATTTTTGTAGAGTTAGTTGTGAGAAATGAAAAATGAGGGAGAGAGCACCTGCAAGCAGATTCCAAATACACATTAATAAAAGCATAATATAATGATACTTGTGGACTTTTTTGGCACTGCAGGACAACTATATAAATTACTTTCAAACTATTATTTGAAAAGAAATTTCTGTTACAGAAAAATTTAGTGGTTGAGAATTTAATATTTTCTGTTTAGTTGTTTTGTCTAGTGATGATGATGAGGAGGAGAATAGTGGCAGCACTAGGAGAATGGAAAGCATTTCACCTCGTCCTGCAGATTCAGCCCGCTCCTCCCCAGCTCCTTCTACAGGAAAGGTGGAAGCAGCATTAAAGGAGAACAGTTGTGGAATAGAACAGAGAATAGGTAGTATAACAACAGATACAGAAATTGCAGTCACACTACCAAGAAAAGCAAGAATGAAAGATCAGGTACTATTTAATGCTTTGTTTAAAGAAAACAAAAATCAAATAATAAACGGAATATGTAAAGGCTTGTTTCGCACTGTCAGATTTTGACTATATTTGATTGTTTTTATTATTCAGCAGCTAATCAAGTAGTATCTGGGCCTACATAATACTGGAAACATAAGAAAATGCGCTCATTATATTTTTGCAAGCATTCATGATGATTTGAGTTATGCTGTTAAATAAATGCTTCTGTGTTGAATGTTTACTCTTTGAGACTGGGCAGGGATTCTCTATGAAGCTCAAAGGCTTGCTTTTCAGAAGAATGTCAGAACCAGCTGTTGCCTGTTTAAACTTTGGACGTACGAAATTAAACTTGAAAAGAGACACTTGTATCAATAGTGGCCCTTGAAAATTAAAATACTGTCCCAATTAAAAGAGCTGTCCCAACTAATAGCACTTATTTTAGCAATTTTTGTGATGGGGCTTTTGTTTTTTAAGTGACTATTACTGTAAGAATTGCATAAACAAAGACAAAAAAATGCACCATGAGCAGACACCTTAAGTGTGGTCAAAAGGGACAGATTTCACGCTGTGTTAAAAGCTGTCTCAGTAGCGAGCCATTAAGAGGAATAAATTTCCTGTGACAATTGGTATTGTATTAATAGTGCTGATTAAAACCATTCTTGAGTCACTTGTCCAGTTTCACTATTTTGAGTTTGATTCAACAAGAATGTCTGATCAGATTTCCGGTCCTTTATGTTTTCTGAGTTAGAACAGTATAAAGTAATGATGCCAAAACCTTCATGCTATGTAGAGATTCAGAAGCCAGCATTCTAGTGCTGTAATTGATGGATGTTTATAATGTAGTGTATAATTAGTCATCACTATCAATACAAATCTGTGAACCTATAGCCTACAATAAAGCTGTGGGGCTAAAAGGCTGGATTATAAGAAGTTCTGAAATAAGTTGTTCTGGTGGTATGTGCTGAATTAACTGAAAGCACTGCATTGTGAAGGCACTGGTGTCTAAGGCTGCTGAAACTCAGAAGTTTTTCTTTGTATATCCATATGTTCCTGTTCACTAGTCTTTACAAACCAGTTTTAAAACTGGAAATTAACTACGTATTTTAGATAAAAGTAGAGAAGAGCTTACATTGAAAACAAGGGAAATAGGCCTTTTTTTGATGAAGTATAACTCAAATTTTGCATTGATTCAAGACCAAGTATTGCACGTATCACAACAGTTTTGCCAGATATGGTAGAAAAAGCTTTATTCACTTGTGTTCCTCTCAAAATATTCATTAATTCTTCACTGAAGAGGCTACTTGAATATAGCACTACTTTGGCATTTACTGTTTTATTGTTTGTCTGTGACTTGTTTAAAGCTTTTAATAATATCTAGCCAGTCCAGCAGACAAAAATGAAAAGCTCTCTTCAACAAGAGTCCTAGGAAAACATTTAATTACAGGGGTTTAGATCCCTACCTTCTCCAGTGTATTAAATGAAGCACCCAACAGTATATTTTGAATTATTGCCAAGATAGGCCAGCGATTAGGGACTTGGAAATAATTTTTGAGATTTAGTCTTAATAGAATACTGAATCCTTTAGAATGTTTTTCTGTGGGGGTTTAATTGTATTTTGTAATGAAAAAGAATGTTTGTCCATGGACAGCTTTATGAAACAATATAAATACCAAAGAGAAGACTAGTGTGTGGAAAATTCTTCAACAAACTAGAGCAATATAAACAATACTGCAAATAAATTCATTAGTCTGATGGCTATCAGCAGGTTTTATTTCACTTTAATAGGGTTTTTGTAAGATTGTTCTGTTGGTAAACAGGATGCTTCATTGAGATTACAGCTTTAGTCAGCATCTAGAGACCTTCTTGAATTGGAGCCAAACTCCACATGGTCTTCTTTCAGTATTTGGTCTTCTGACCTTGGAATCTATCCTATAAACATCTTAGTAGCTCTGTAGAGATGCCTTGAGAAATTCTGATTTGGCTTATTTATTTATATTTCTGGAAGATTGTACTCTGCTAATGTGGTGATGCATTGTACCTCAAAAATTACTTGGTTGCCAAAAGCTTGGATTAACAAAAACTGGAAAAAAAATTAAACCAGCAGCATTGTTGTATTTTTAGAGCATTAGTGTTTTTATCTAAATAAACAAAATATATTTAAAGTAACTTTGTTTTGCAAGGCTGCACAGTGTTTCAAAATAATTAAAAGTAAATTGGTTTTGACAATTTTAGAAGCACTATTCATTATTTGAAAATGTTAACAAAATGTCTACAAGTGTCAGATTACCTTTTTTTTTTCTTCTTGAATGTAGCAATTTTTAACATCCTCAGGATCCCAAAAAGTCATTTAGTAAATATCTACCTTATGTTTTTGAGGTGGAAACTCTAGCAAGTAATCCTGTTGACCAACAGAAAACTAGCTGAAAATTTAGTCCTCAGTTTTAACAAGCTTGGTTTAGCAATAAACCTTAGTGAGACATTCTGAAAGCTTGAAAATTACTTTTCAGTTTGGGAACATTCTGTCTGAAGCTCCAATAAAACGTCGTAAAGTTATTTCTCAAGAAATGGTAACCGAGGCCGTACCTGTAAATTATCCAAATTCCTGTGAAAGTGTTATTCTAAACTGCCGAAGTATACGGATAGGAACGCTACGAAGAATGGTAGTGGAACCTGTGATTGTAAGTAAACTTGTTATTTGACAGCTCTCCTTTCAGGTTTCCATAGACATTGTTATTTTCGTTCTTGAACAAATGTAATATTTTGCCTTTGTGGAACAGTGAGTTTGTCTGTAATTCCAGAGGCTGTGATTTCCAAAGCAACTCAAATTATTGTTGCATGCTAACACCTGCAGTCTAGCTCTGGTTTTTAATAGAAACATTGTGCTTGGAAAACCCTTGAAAATCCTGTTTACTTGGTTGCTGGGGGGATTATGGATTAGTATGCATTTCTCAAGGAAATTGAAAACAACAGCAACAAAAAAAGTGGATATTGATAGGTGGGAGGAAGAAGCATTGTCCAACAGGTGCATTAATTTTGCTTCTATAGAACAACTTGGTTTTTTTGGTTAGCCTTCCAAGTTACATGGAGGTTTTCAAGGAGACACTGAAGGTTTGTTGTATGCAGTAAGCCAGATAAAATGCATACTTCATGCTGGGGTAACCACAGAAACAGCAGAGAGGTGTTACTTGTTCTTTCCACCTTTCTGCAAAACCCTTTTTTTTTTTTAAAAAATTGCTTAAATAATAATAGATGACATTCTTTTTTTAAGAAATACAATTTGTTATGTTTTTCAAGGTATTGTAAATACTTTTGGAAACTGAGTACTTTAGAGAGATCTAAATTTCGACAATATGACCGAAGGAAACTCTTGAGTAGTAATGAATGTGGTTGCTTCCTTGAGCTGTGCGAAAATGTACATTTTGTTTTCTTAAAAAAATTAACGTTTAAAATTTTAATTTTAAAATGTTTATTACTGAAATTAGTCAAGTGAAATGTATTTACTAACAGTTAAAAGACTTTCAGTCAGTTTTCGTTTGGAGAAGATGTGAAACCTTACTATTATGTTGTCTTTCAGTTTTGCCTGGATTATATCAAAATACGGTTAGAGAGTCAAGAAGGTGAGTACGTTTTTCATTTTATGTTAGTACTCTCTCTGTATATATTTTGAATGAAGTAACTTTGTTAAAGGTATTAACAAGTGAATGATAATTCAGTATTCATTCTGGTTTTGTCATTTATGTAATAAATTATACTGAGTGGCTGTTGTCAGAAAAGAGAAAAAAAATGGAGAGTACAAATTTGACCTGAACTACCTGGTGAAGAAAAACCAAAAGTATTTTGCATTATCTCTGCCATCTACTGACAGAAAAATATTCACTGATGGCAGGACTTAGCAATTTGTGATGTTCATACAGCTGGGTTATTAGTTGTTCCCCTTCATCTGAGTTGAAGATCTGCAGATATTCTGGTGATGATGGGCTAAGGTTGTCTTGAAAATTATTATCAGAAATAAAAAGCAAGAGTAACATTCCTGTAAAACTTACTTGCTCTTTAACACTTTATTAGTTCATTATTTCAGATGTCATAAGTAGATAGTAAAAACCACCCAGGTGTCTTAGACCTTTCTTGTCTGTATCTGCGTTGATAATTTTTTATTCTTGCCTAAAAGTTGTATATTTTCTGTTGCTGAAAGAAATACGGTATAAAGAATAAATGACGTAGCTTAGGAAATGGTGAGCTTACAATGCTTCCTTTATTTTTTTCCTTTTTTTTTTTTTGTAGAGTTTTGTTCTGGGCCGGAAAAACTTTGCTACCTTTTGTTGGGTGCAGTCTTAAGATACAGTTCTATTGAATTTTGCTTCTGTTATTTCTAAAGAGAACCATTGTATTTTGTCATTATTATATGCAGAAAGATGTCTCACAACCTGTAAAGTGTAGCTTTTGTCAGTCAGGTATATATGTTGCATCTAAAATACAGAGGCATAAAAACTACTAGTTTTCATGCATTAAATTTATTTAAAAAAATAAAACACTGAAAAACTTACTATAATTTGTAGAAGATGGCTATCAAGTTGAGTCAAAACATGTGCACGGTGAAATTACTTCCATTGGACCTTATCCTTCAATAGCATAAAAATGGTGATTCATTAAATGTTGTGTCTGTTGGAGCATTTAGCACTTTTCCATTTCTTTTTTTCTGAGTTTTGCATCCACATCTATTTCTGTATTTGGTTTTATAATTCAGTAAAACCTGTTAAATACTCAACATTGGCATTGGCAGTATCAGATGTAGTGTTAAAAATTTACCATGTTACTGTCATTTCTCTTTGGAAGTCAACTGAGAGCAGTGTCTTGTTTCCTCAGGCAGATATTTTTCTGCATGTGTTTATTCTCCTCTTCTTTCAAAAGTTATTTTTCATAAGAGAACTTAGTCAAGATAAATACACGGAGAAAGTTTTAAAAACCTGTTGTAAAAAGTGTCATAGCAATAGTTGGAAATTGAAATCACTGGAAATTGTGGGAATTTTTTTCCCGTGGAATAAAGAGTAGATTAAAGTTGGTGAGAAGAAAACAGTTTGTTTCTGATTCCTTTCCTGAGAGGCGACATTGGAATTCAGTTTGTCTTTTAAGATATTAAAAAAATCACTTCCTGGATATGCGTTAACTTCAAAGTCTTTAAAACTTTTAAGAGTGTTAGTGAGCATATACTGATTTCTTGTTAAAATCAAGGTGGAAATCATAAAGGAAACTTAAAAGTTTTTGTGTATAATTTAATATCATGTTATTATTTTCCTCTAGAATCAGAAAGTGATATCAGAGAAATTAACCTGAAAACTTCAGAGCTTACCAAATGTGAATGGTGTAGTGTCCGAAAATTGCCGGTAGTTTTCCTACAAACAGTACCTTCAACCTGTAGCAGCCTGAGAGAGCAACTGAAAATGAGTAAAGATAATGTCTGGTACGAATGTAAAGGAGACAGTAAGTAAAACAATTTCAGTCTACTATTGACTTTAAATTGTATTTTAATGTTTTGGGTCATGAATTTGGACTAAATGTGCCTCTCAGCAGTGCCCCCAGCTCTTTCCCTGAGGCTGTGGCACTGAACTAGCTTTATACCCAGCTGCTTTGTGTTTGGTGTGTAGGAGCACTTTATGATAACACAGTGTCTCTTTGCTTTGTAAACAATGAAATTAATTTGAGCCTTAATCCATAGCTGTGTAGACAATTGTGTGTAGATGCCTAGTTCCCAAAACAGAAACTCCCAAAGCCCAGTTACACGTCTAAATTCTCTGGGCAGTAGATTGAGAATTATGCTGCTGAAGAATTATTTCTCACAAGAATGACCAAAGGGAGATGGTTATACGTGTGTCTGAAACTCCTCTTACAGAGAAACAGGTCTTGGCAGCCCTGTGTTAGGCAGCTATGTGAGACTGGGATTTGCAGCCTGAATCCTATTCTTGTGTCTGACTGCCTAAAATAATTCCTCTAAGTGCAATTTACTGCTTTTGTATTTTTCAGATTATATAAGTGGGTGGTATTTATATAATAGCTGATTGATCCAAGTCCATTTTCTCCAACTTCTTCAAAAAGCAGTGATGGTTTATAGTATAGCCTTCTAGGATCAGAGAGGAAATTACACTGAATACATAATTTCTGGAACTGTAGTGAAACAATAGGATAGGAACTGCAGTAAGAAAAAGAGAAAGTATTGATTACAGAGTCTTACTGTCAGCAAGCAGAGAAGATGTTATTTCAAAATAAGTTTTGGCTTTGCATTCAAAAATTAAAAAATTATCAGGTATAATATTTAAGATTGCTAGATGAAGGCAGAAGTTGAATGCATTCTTTTTGCAAATGTAGTTAAGAAAGATTTGGTAGTTAATCCTTCTGTCTGTCTGCACAGATCTGTGTTACTGCTTGTATGTATTGTCAGCAGTGTGTACTCATGTTGTCCCACGATTCTATAAAATCTGTTTATAATTGCAATATGCTTTATTTTATTCCTAAATGAATAGTTTTCTCTCTGCTTCATTTGTAGGTCAAGAAGAACAATACATAATTTTGATTTTTGAAACCGGTCTTGATCCTCATGCAAACTCAATATTTGAAAAAATAATTACTGACATTGGTATTAGAAATAATATTTCTGACTTCTTTGTGAAAATTTCCTTTGAAGAAGCCAATGCCAGGCTTGTTGCATTTACTAAGTGCTTGGAAGACAATTCCAAAGGAAGCCCATCTCACAGAGAAAGCAAAATAAAAAATGTAATTATGTTTTTGTTTTAGAACAAAATAATTATATTATTTGGGTTACAAATACACTAAAAATAGTGTGTTAGTCATTAGCCAAAAAAAAATTCCACCAACTTTTGATGACTTTTCCCATAATTGTCCATGGTGGGTTATGAAACTATGGGCAATAGTCTGTGCACTCACAGTACTTTTCAGAGTGTTTAGTTTGGTTGTAAGGTTATACAATGGTCCACAAGTAATGTTGTTATATGAAGGGATGAGAAATCTGTAGTATAATTAGATGACATAATTTTTTTCAAATTCATCTACTGGTAAAATTACAATATTTCAAAGAGGAAATTAAGTTGCATGTTGTAGTTAAATTTAATTAATGCTTTCTTTAAGCAGACTGTCTTTTAGAGAATTATAAAGTTTTAGGACTCTGCAAGAAATTAATAAAGAACTAAGTGTAATAGATGGAAGTAGGAAAGAAAAACCCAAACGTGAGGTCTTTCTCAAAAACAATGGATATTACACTGCTGGACTTGCAGAGTTTTATTACCATTTTAGTAAAATTGAGCACCGTATGCAAATTAATATTGACTTTATTCTTTCAAGGTTGCTTCTGAGTCCAAAATGCAGCAGCGAAATAAACAGTTACCGTTTTTTGATGACGATGAAGAAATTGGCGAACCACATACAGTATTTATTGGTCCTATAGAAAAGTAAGATAACTGTCTTTGCCCAGTAACAAAACTCTGAGGGTTTTTTGGCATTTCATACTTCTTATTGAATGTATTTTTCTTCCCAGGTTGATAGTTTACCCGCCTTCTCCGGCTAAAGGCGGTATTTCAGTGACCAACGAAGACCTCCATTGCCTAAATGAAGGCGAATTTTTGAATGATGTTATTATTGATTTTTATTTAAAGTAAGTTTTATTTCACATCACTTTTTAGTTGTCTTTTACCTTAAAACTTGAGAAGTTCTGACATTAAAAATTCATAGGTCAGTTGATAACACTTGGTATCCTGCTATGATAGTTGTAATTTTAAAGGTTATTTTGTGATTTTGCAAGAAATTTTGGTTCCTCTCCCATCCTACTTGACAGTGATGTTGTTCTGACTTGCTTAGCATAATACATACATTAATTTTGAGGTTTTCTGATGCTATAAATGTTAGAACCTTATTAAGTTGTTACACGCCGCTGTGTTTATGGTACACGAAAGGTGCGTGTGTATAATTTTCAGTCTATTAAAACATTTTAGAGATGAAAAGAACATGAGTGTGTCACTCTTGGGAGCATTTGGAGATCTAGTGCCTGAAATACAAAATAGGTCGTTGTGTAACAAATTCACTGAAAATTCTCTTTCCTGCCGTGATATAAAAATAAATGCAACAGCAGGAGAACAACTTGTTGATTGAGCAGAGCACTTAATACCTTAAATATTTACACAACTTTGCATTAATTAGTTCCTGTGGATTATCAGCTCCAAATAGCTATTTTGTGAGAAGCTGCAACAATTTGGTGGGGCTGTAGCACTGTTGGCAGTCCTTTTTACTCTGGTGGTGAATACTTTAACACCTCTATTAATTTTTCTTTTTTGTTGTTTTGTTTGTTTTAATTAGGTATTTGGTACTTGAAAAGCTAAAAAAAGAAGATGCTGATAGAATACATGTGTTCAGTTCATTCTTCTATAAACGCCTTAATCAAAGAGAAAGAAGAAATATTCATGAGACTTCAAACCTTTCGTAAGTCTGTTAATAAGTCAGTTTAAGTAAGAGCTAAGTACAGTGAAGACTACAGGAACAGATGCTTCTTGTACAGAAGAACAGAACTCAAGGAGGCATCCAGACCTATAGCAAACATAGAATATGCCTTGAAAATTTCAACAAGCTGTCAAGGTGAAAATATCTGGAAAAAGGTCCCTCAAATAAAATAAGCCACCCTACATATTATGTGTTGGTTTCTTCTTGCAGAATACAACAAAAGCGACATGGGCGAGTAAGAACGTGGACACGGCATGTTGACATTTTTGAGAAAGATTTCATTTTTGTTCCCCTTAATGAAGCGTAAGTGAACATACCTTTTTATCACGTTTTGTAAAGGCTTGAGCGTCATAATACTAAAATTTAAAGCTACATTGTAGCGTGAACTGAAGGTTACAACTTTTTCCAGAGTTATGGAAGACACGTTTAAATGCTGTAGTATAAGAAGTATCAGACAGTAGAAAGACTGAGGAAAAATTAACTTTTTTTGAATACTTTTTCTAGGTTTTACCTCATTTTCTGGAGCTCATTCCCCTAAGCTTTTGTCATTCATAACTTTTGAATTTGCATCTTTTAGTCCTTTCTAATGAGATCTCACTGGTATAGGTGGGATCATCCTTTAGTTACAATAAACTGATATTGGAAGAAAATTCAGTTGAAAATCTCTACCGCCTTGGGAACCTTATTCTTTCTTTTTCTTTATATCCTTTTGTCCTGATATTTTTTGTGGGTCAGGAGGAAGACCATTAGCATTCTCATAATTGCTAAGGACTTTGATCTTAAGGAAAGCAAGCATCAGACCAAATAGTCACAAACACATTTCTGTATTTCACAGAAATAGTCTAAACAGTCTTGAAGCCACAAAATTTAGGAAAGTGAAACGACTGCATTTTCAAAGTATACAATAAAAACATAAATAAAGTCAGGACAGAGGGGAGTTTTCCAACTGCATTTGCATAGCCATACCTAGCTAATATTTCAAAAATCAAAAAAAGAGGGTTTTTTTAAATAAAAAGCTAGTAAGTTTAATAAAAAGAAGTTTATCTGGATACCACGCCATTGTGTGGCGGGAGGAAGATTTCTGAATCTTCTCTTTTTCCTGCCTCCTCTCCAGCTCAATTCCGAGGCTAGCTGTAGAGGGGCAGTTAGGAGACAACTGGCCATACATAGATCTTTCCTTTTTATAAAGTTGGAAGTATATTCCCAAGAAAGCTGTTCAGAAGCACTAACTTTAGTTTTTGAGATACGTAGGTTATTCAGATTACTCAGATGTGAGGTGTTCCCCCTGTCCGCTATAGACTTCATCCCTGCCATCCCTCTCCCATGAAGGGTCAAGTACCAGAACCTTGAGTATCTGTCGTTTAAATTTTGAGTTGCCTTTGCACTTGTTATATAGTTACTTCCCACCATCCTCCCTTGTGTCATTCAGATGTCTACATTGGTTGTGCATAGGAGAAATGAGGCTTATCTGCTGCAAGTACCAGACAGGGTGTCTTAGAAGCCACCTGCAAATGAAAATAAATAGTTCTGTGGTTTTGTAAGAATTACTTGCATTGCTAGTAACTTAACACATAGTATTTTCTACTGAAGACATAATGTTCACATTGTGTGCGGGTTGGGGATTTGGGGTTAGACTAATTTGGTCTCATGGACTCATCCGTTTGGGATGAGAGCATGAAAAGTGAACTTCTAATGTGCGTCTGTTATCCGTAAGTAATCCTGTTCATGCCTTTGGAACTGTCCTTCACCATGAGTTGAAGCTTGGTAAGTGGTGATAGTAGAGCATTCATTTTCTGCTATGTACGGTAAGAATATTGGAGAGCAGAAAAATAGCCACGTATCCAGGGAGATGAGACAGTGGTGGTTTGATGGGGAGCTTCCAGTGACTATTTTCTGAAAGCCTTTCCAGACGGTCCCATAACTACTAATTTAGGGAATGTAATCTCATCACAAGGTGTCAAACTGCAGTAACTGGAGGTGGGCAGGTTGACTCTATTAACTTGAGAACAATATGGTGTTTTAACCACAACTGTGTCAGTGTCCTTTTTACAGTCTTTCTTGCTCAAGTTTCCAATGAAGATAGGTCATAGTCTTAAAAGTTACAAGGCATTTTCTTTTTAGATCCAGGTTAATTTGCTAGCCTGTTTACATAATTAGTACATAAAGTCTGTATTAGTAGAGTACACACAAATTGCAGGGTTTGGCAGTACTTAATACGTTAATTTATTAGGTGTGGTGACGCATTCAAGATAAAATGCCTCCCTACATCTGAGATGGCACATGCAGTTTTCAAAGTCCACTTTAACTACCATTAAGTTTTGATGGAGTTTAGGCTTCATAATCATAAGCGTTTTTAGCTACTGCTTTTTCTTTTTTCTCTAAAACACACCTGTATAATATAAAGCTAACTTCTGTTTTGTTGTTTGCTGTAGGGAATCGGAGATCTTTCAGAAAATTTCTAAATGGGGTCATTTAAAATCCACTTGTAATGCATCAGTCCCTGAATTTGCTGCTGCTCTATTTCTGATTGAGTGGCAAGTCAGCGAAGCCTGAAAAGGCAAGGAGATAGGAGGAATCTGGGACAAAACCTATTTTGTGTTGGGGAATATAACTATTTTTGATCCTGAAGGAATTAGAATGTTAGTTCTGTGAAGGGTGAAAAGGACAACAGAGTCATGGTGATACCATTACAAACACTCTTTTTTCCCCCCTTCTTTAACTCATTGTTGACAAGATTTGTTTTAAAATGTGAAGTGCTGGATACAATTGGAAGATTTCATAGCTGGAAGAGTATGGGCAATTCAGCTATAGCGTTAGATCTGACTACTTGTGTTGCTAGTGCTGAAGTACTAGAAAAGTTAAAACATCCATAAAACATGAACTCTACAATCTCTAATTCATGCACTAATGAAGATAATACTAAAAAAGGAATAAGTTTTAATTCAGAAAACAAAAGGAATATATAAAGTATGAGCAAATTGAAATAAATAGTTAGACACCACCTGTTTTCAACTAACTACATCATATTAATACGTTTGGTGATTACTTGCGTGAAGAAATCCTACTTTTACAGAAGACTCTGAGGGCTTAGTAGAACTTGCTCAAAAAGTAAACAGCTATTACAGTTTATCTTCGAATAATTATGGGGGCAGATTTACTTTGTGTGCTTGTACTCAATGTTTCGTTTGGTTTTTACCAATGTCAGGTTTAACTGTGAGCATTAATGTAATTGCTAGTTTTTAATGTGTTGTGTTTTTTTTTCCTTTGCAGAGCCCACTGGTTTTTGGCTGTTATCTGTTTCCCTGGTTTAGAAAAGCCCAAATATGAACCAAATCCCCACTATCATGAAAATGCTACAATGCCGATGAAATCTTCCTCTTCAGATGGAGAGAGCAACGCGCCATCTCCTTTGCCAAATGAATTAGATGCACAAAACTCGCCTTCCAAGTCCACAGCAAAGAAAATGTTGACCAAAAAGTACAATACAGCTTTAACTGACCCAAACACTGAAACGGAGGACACTGAGTCTTCATGTTGTAGACGAAGTCCTTGTAGGGGAAAAAGTGCTTTCAAAAAACTGAATCAAATAGACAGTGATGTGGAAGAACCTAACACTGTGGAATCAGCATGCCATAAACTAGACCATAGAACTCTGGATAAAAATGGTATACAGGGTGAATTCACAGCTGCTAGCCAATCTATGGGTATGTAATGGTAAAAGTATGCACATTTTAATGAAACATCTGGAGATTTCACATCTGTTGCTACTTCTGCAATTGTGTAAACTTCATACTTGGAAAGTTTACTACGTGGCTGAATTTCAAGTGCTTGCAATATAAGTAATACATAGCTGTTGCATTTAAAAAGGTTTTGTGGCTGTTGACGTAACTCTCATGGCAAAAGGCTGGAGATGAAACACTGCCAAAATCAGATTACTTTTTCAGTTGTGTGACCTTTTTCCAAACAAAATAACTTCGTAGATATCTCTTTGCATCACTTAAGGCTGTAATTGTTAAGGAAAGAGTCATAGTTTACCATGGATCCTTATAATGTATGTGTATGAGGAAACTGAATTAAGATTATGTGAGCAACCTTAATTTCAGTGTCTTCTAATGTTTGAGGTTTTACTTAAGCACTATTCATTTTTTTAATGTCCTGATAAGAAGGTGGGTAAAAAGAAGTAAGAAGAAAGTAATTCTAAAGAAAAAAAATTTCTTCCATGTTACATTTAGAGAGGCTTTTTCCATGCATTTGTGCTGTGGAAACTGAGTTCAGTGATAGGCAACAGTATTTGTATACCCAAGTGAACAAAGGAGCTGGCATAACTTTTAAAGGCAGGTAAAGGAATTAGGAAAAGATTGTTTCCTCTGTTCACTGCAAGATTTGGATCCCCTAGAGGTATAAAGTACAAAACACCTGGTCATACAAAAGCTTTTACTTTAGTCACCAGTAGTATTCCTACTGACTTAATTTACACTGTAAGGAACTGTATGGCTTATAGTACAAGTTCTGAAAATATTATCAGTCACGTGGTTTAATCTCTGCACTGCAGGCCATTACAGCTTCACTTTGTGGATGTAAAATTCTGCTACTTTCTAATCTAAATTTATTCATCTGTGATAACGTCATCACTTTTTTCTAGAAGGTCTTGGAGGGGTGCTGGAGGTGTGCATAGATCTGTTCTTGTTTGAACTGATTTTTCATTTTATATGTCATTATTACTGTTTATGATATTGCTACTGTATGATGTAGTCTCTGGGATGCTGCTGTTGTTACTTGTCTACTTGTAATTAATTGGAATGTGCTTTATGACAGATTTTTGCTAGGATTACATTTCTTGGGATTTTTTATGGCTGCACTGTATTGGCAGGTGATAGTTATTCTGTTTTTAACTTAAGTGCTCAGACTCTCATGCTCAACTATTGCAGATGATGCACCCTTTTCTCAATGCCGATGTTCTTACAGATCACGGTCCTGGTTTAAGGGTGAGATTGACCCTAAGGATATGTTTAGGCAGCTAAACTTAGATGTGCTGTGTGTTTAATCTTCCATTTCAACCAGATGGAAGACGGGCCTTCTGTCTTGTTTTTTCTGACCAGTCTTCAACTGTTGCTCCAGAAGGGTGTGGATCTTGACTGTGCCAAATTTGTACATGTGTCCTGGATATCCAGGGATATCTCAAAAGATAACAGGTGCCTCTTTGATAGTGTCAGTGAAACCAAGAGACCTGTTCTCATCCTAAAGCAGCTGTTTAGCTGAGCAGATCTGTGCTTTAATTATGGTTTACTTTCAACAGTGTGAGATCCTACGTGCCAGCTAGATATGGGAGCCTAAACTGAGATGTCTGGATCTCAAACTAAATCCTGATGTTGAACTTGTGAATCAGTAGGAGTTCATACCTAAATAGCTTTGAAGAAATCATCCAAAATGTATCTATTACTTAACTAATCCTCTTTTTATTGCTCAGTTTTTGAATGAGATGTGATTCTTCTGAATACCAAGTTTTATTTTTTAGGAATCTGTCACATTATTTAGCAGTAAGTCACATTAGTATATGACCCACTTCTTGTGCTAAGGTCTTTTCAAAGGCACTGAGTAAGACTAATTCTCCAGTTTGTCCCTGTGGAACTCCACTGGTGACCTCTTTCCAGAGTGGTACTTCAGATTCTCTGTTGAAAATATTCTCAAATGCAGGTGTTCTCTGGTGTTCTGCATTAGCTAGTTCATTTGCCCTATTTACTGTTCTCACAGAAATCCTGGTTCTCTTTAATAGGTAATATGTCCTCCAGTGACAGCATAAGCAATGCTTTTATTGTTGCGATTGGTTAGATATATTAGCCCTTTTAGCATAGCCCTTTTCTTGGGAACTTTAAGGTTTTGCTGTTACAAGTTACTAATTTTTTACTTATTTGCACAGTTTATTATTTTTTCCTTCAAAATCTGTTCTGAAGTCTTGTATGGTGGCATAGTAAGACTAGTGAGCCTGTAGCTGTCTGTATCTGCTGCTTGCACAGGTATAGCTGTAACATTCATGATTCTTTTTCTTCTGATGCTGTTTCCCAAATGACTAGATATATAGAGGGGGTAGACAGTGAATTTACAGATATTCTTTTTATGCAGCAGTAAAGTTTCAGAAATATTTCTAAGCTGCTGCTCCCAGGAGAGCTGATCCTTCATTCTATCCTGTCCCTAGCAGTGTGTTCCCAAGCTGCATTTTTGCTTTTACCAGCACAAATTTTGATGTAACTGCACAGTGATTGAGGAAATGTTTCCGCTTAATTAGCCTGTGACTCTTCCTCAGTCTGGTCCACTGTGTGTGGAGGTACTTGGTGTCATGGAAGGAATCAGCTAGAGTTAGGAATAAATAGTTATTTTAGAGAGTGAATCAGAGTGCCCTTTATGGTGGCAGTACCGATTTATACTGTTCGTGAAACTATGGGGCAATTTGATGGTGGGTTTTAGTCTAGGTCTCTCAGATTTTTTTTTTAGGCATTTCACAGAATAAGATATACTTTCTGTTATGCTCATTAGAAGAAGTTTTTCACTTTTGTTCATATCCATGATTAAATTGTTATGTGTTAGCTGTATCACAGTTACTGTGAGCAGTCCTGAGGACATCTGAGGTATTGAAAATGTGTTTGGTCTTCAGTGATGATGTCGGGTTTTTGATGTTTAAATATCCTGCTGTCTGTGATTGATACAGATGGATTGCACAAAATCAGACTAAACTATAGTGAAGACTCAGCTGATGGCAGTAAACTAAATGAAGATGAGCTTATAGATTTTTCTGAAGACCAAGATAACCAGGTAAAGAATTTAGCAGTTTTATGTAGGAAATGTGAACTGTTGTGTTGTGTTTTGAATGGACAGCTTAAAAGTAGTATACACATTGTGAATGTGCATTGTCTAAAGTGAGTTGTCTTTGTAAGTGTCAAATCCAAAGGACTGGTTACCCACAAAAAATTGCAGATCACCTAACAGAGAGGATTATAGATTTGTTAGTTTAACTGTTTAAGAGAATTGCTGTACTGATCCTGATTTAATTTTGTGAGTCTTTCTCATAGTGACAATATTACACAGTGATTTCAGTGGAAACTCTGAAAGCCAATACATTTATGTCTTTCATCTCCCCCATGTTTATCTATCAAACCCAAGAGCAAGTTACTCGTCTTTCAGCTGCATTTCCTGGACATAAACAGACACATTTATAAGTATGTGCCACTCTGCTGTTTTGTTTCAATGGTGCTTCTCGTAATCAAATTTGCACAGACTGGATATATAATCAAGTACCATCCTTGTTCAGATTGGAAAACATTTACATTTTAGAGCTGTGGAAAAACTGATCATCAAAGTGTCTGTTACTGACTCAGTACTGGGAATGAGGGCATTATTCCATAGCCCTGTTGCTTCTGCAGTGTAAGTCAATGTGAGCAAGCTAGAAGTTACATTTGGTCTTCCTAATTGGCTTCCTGTTCGTGTTCCAGGTGTATGACTACAGGTTTTCATCTTTGAGTCCAGAACAAACTTATTTTTCAGAGTCTGCAGCTCTCTGTAATGACTTCCAAATAGTATCTGTGTACATACATACAAAAACTCCAGTTTATGCTGAACCATAAGTGTGCATTTCAAGTGGACTCAGACCGCCTTTCCTGTTGTGCCACTTGTGCAGGCATTCTGAGTTTTGCCTGATGGAAGTGCTTGACTGGCTGTTTTGTAGGGGTTAAAAGTTCTCAGAAGATGGAGAATGAAGTACATGGCATGAAGGCAGGGCAGCAAGCACATTGCCAGCTGGGTTCCTCAAGAGGAGGAGCAGATTCCAAGTTCCTTGGCTGCAGTGTAGCTTAGAATTTAGGCTGAAGCTGTCACTGATATCCTCTAAAATGCACAAAGCAAGTACAGAAATCATAGACTGTGACATGCTGAGTGCACCTACCTTTGCATCTGCTGAAAAAAGGAGTTGAGGCTGCAATAGAAACAAGTGTATTAGGAACTAGGCAGTAGTTTCTAATATGATAACGTTCATGGCATATCAGTCACAGGATCCTTGTGAAATGTACACAATTCTCACAAAAATTTTCACAAATCATGCTGATACAGGGGTTCCCATTTTTTGAAAGCATCTCTTTCCCCATAACATAACTATCTGTGGCAGTAACATTGAACTCACTAGAAGGGTAGGAAACTGTGGATCACTGGGATACTTTTAGATAGAATAACTTGGTGGGTTTGTTCATAAAACTTCCATATCTTTCATAGCAGTCAAGGTTGAAATCAAAAGGTCAGAAGATATTCCAGGTTTGTGGCATGACTGTTTTTACAACCCAAGATATACAGTATCATTGTGGTCTAATCTTCCTTGCCCTAAGTTTTGATGCATTGTGGAGCAAAAATAGAGTTTTATGTGTGAGTTTGTTGCAGATTTTTGTCTCATTTCACCTAGAAGATAACATATGTGAAACTACCAAGTAAGTTTCTAGTATTCATTAGCAAGGAAAGTATTGATAATTTAGATTTATAACCAAGTAATGGACATGAACTTCTTTCAAGGCAGCAGTGTTTTGAAAATATCAGCTGCAGCTTTTTTTTCTACTTTCAGCAGTCCTGAAATAAATAGCACCATTCAATCCGTGCCATTCCAGCCTGGATTTGAGAAACCACGTGACTGAAAGTTGGCAAACTTTACAAACAATGAATCATTTCAGATTAAAGCTACCATTTCTTTATTAAACTTGGGTTATTGGTCTTCAGTGAAAATAGTTGAATATAGCAATAATTCCTTTTGCATCTGTTTGAAAAAAAACCAATATTAGCCTTTAAACACCTGTAACGATCTCGCTTCTGTAGGAAGACAGTAGTGATGATGGTGGCCTTGTAGATGATAACTGTAATTCAGAAATGGGACAATGGTACCTGAAGCCAACTATCTGCAAACAGTAAGTATTAAAACAGTTGAAATGGAAATTTCATAAAAGTTTATTAAATATAAAAGACAGTAATTGTGGGAAATTCTCATACCTGAGTCTTCCTACACTTTAATCAGTATGCTCTTAGTGTTTGAGAGAGAATGTTATACTTTGTACTATCACCTTCAGTGAGCAGAAAATGTATTGGATGAAACGAGTAGTGAAATAATAGCTTTTTGTGTTTCTGTTAAGTTTGTGTGCTGCTTCAGGCAAGCAAAGATTTTTTTTTTTTTCTTCCAATAAGGCTGTTCTTTGATATCTTGCAGTTGGATTCCTGCAAAAAGAATGTGCAGAAGCATGTTCAAATGTGCCCTGTATTAAAAAGCAGATTAATGTCTTTAAATGAAAATAATACTAAAGAAAACCTTTGCCACTACTCAAATTAGTAAAAGAAAATGGGAATCATTTTTAACTGTCTCCTTACCCAAATGTGTTTTTGCTGTTCTTCTTTATTGTCTCTCTTAGTTCTGAGTATTTTTTTTCAGTAAGTATTCCACACTTTTTTGTTTAATTTTTAATCTGTTTTGGATTTGAAAACTTTTTCCTATTTGAAACCCAGGAATAATTTCTTAGTAAACACTGACTGCAGTTGTTTGCATTTTGGTGTGACAGAAATGCCTGATTCGAAATCCAGAAATCTCATGATTTCATCCAAAAATGAATCCAGTAATACTGTTACTAGTTTAGCTGTCTTGACAGTTTCCTCTGCATGTTTTCATCATTTATTCATTTTTATATTTTCCTTCTTTGTGAGTGTGATGTTTACAGAAGGTTGAAGACTTTCACAATTACACTCATGATGCAGAATAAAATTGTAAATTTATTGATGGTACGAAATATGTGACAATACATTTTTTCATAAAGGAGTAAAAGTCCCTCTGTGTTGTTTTAAGAATATTTATGAGCTTCTGATTATAGCTTGGCTAAATTTGTCCCATTTTAATGACAGATTATCTGTACATAATACTTTCCAGCAGACAGTATTTTAATCCAAATGGGAAATTTCATAACATCTTTGACACTTAGGTATCAAAAGTCATTAAGAGCACCTAAATACTTTTCTATTAGCATATTTTAAAATTACTTCTATATGAAATAGAAAATTACCCTGAAAAAGCTATCACCTCTCTCCCCTTCAAACTACTAGATTATGCTTTTTTAAAGAGCATTACCTATAAAAATAATAGCTTTCATTTATCAGAAATTAAAACAAGTACAAGAAAACATTCAAGTGATTGTGCTTATGCCTAAAAAATTGCATACATGTAAATTAGCTTATAAATGCAAACACACCTATCCATAAATGCATGCAAATATTTTGTCTGAATTTACTAGTTTGAAGCTTCCTTAAAGGATCCCTTGTCTGAATGTGTGTCTGGTACTGTTAGAAAAAAAGCAGAGATTTTTTAGAAAACAAGAAGAGTAATCTGCATTTATTTACCCCTCAAAATACATACCACAGAATCACACAGAATCAACGAGGTTGTAAAAGACCTCTGAGATCATAGAGTCCAACCTTTGACCCAACACCACCTCTCTACTAGACTATGGCACTAAGTGCCACATCCAGTCTCTTCTTAACCACCTCCAGGGATGGTGACTCCACCACCTCCCTGAGCAGCCTATTCCAATGTCCAGTCACACTCTCTGTATGGAAATTGTTCCTAACATATCACATCTAATGCTAAAATACTGATCTCTGGTTTGAATTAGCTTTGATGTATAAATCCAGCTGTTGCATATAAGGTGGCTGGTAAAATAGTAGTTGTAGCTACTGAAAAGGTAGTGCCCTTAGATCAAGTGATAGGGTATCAGCATCTGTAGTGTGCAAGAAAGGATTTAAGCAGACTTAGTTCTCTAGAAAATACGTGGTTATGAGTACATTATTTTTTAAAGCCTTGCAAATAAAGTAAGGTGTGTTTTGTGTGTAACTACCAGCTAGATTTCAGATTCAGGCTGGGATCAGTTCTTGAACATACGTTCCTAGCATTGTCCTGGGTGCTGTGGAGAGTCCCATCTATCCTCCAGCTGCTGCTTCAGAAGGATGTTTCTGGGCTCTGTGCCTCACTTTCTCGTCTCTCTCTATTGATGCACCTAAAAGAGCATCAAACACCTGAGGGTGTTTTAAGCAACTAGTTTTTGCCAGTAGTGAATTATTTTGGTCTGATAGTACTATATTTTCCAAGTGCCTTCCTAAGTTTACTTATTGTATGGATAAACATAAAGATAACTTGCCATTTAGCTATCCCAATTAGGGAATTACAGCACTGCTGGCAGAACTCTGTAGTATTGATCTAGTTTTGTTGAGGTCACCTCACAAACCCTTTCTGTGTACCATTTTGTTTTTCAGGGTGCTGTAAAATACTGTGTATTTAAAAATTGTGTTCTCTCTTAGGCCCTGCATTTTGCTTATGGACTCACTGAGAGGCCCTTCCCGGTCAAATGTTGTGAAAACACTAAGGGAGTAAGTTTCCTGTCTGGTTTTTGGGGCTTTTTTAGTTTGGTTTGGTTGGGGGTTTTTTCCCAAATTCTTCAGGGAATTAAAAAAAAGGGGGTTTTCATTTGCATGCTCTTTTATCATAGATATTTAGAGGTGGAATGGGAAGTCAGGAAAGGCAGCAAAAGAAGCTTTTCCAAAGAAGTCATGAAAGGTTCCAACCCAAAAGTGCCACAACAGAACAACTTCAGTGATTGTGGAGTGTACATACTGCAGTATGTGGAGAGCTTTTTTGAGGTATGTATATTTGGGTAGCTATTTCTGTTTCCTGCAGCAATCAAATATAAGCTGTGAAAATTATTGCAATTATGAAAAGCTTCTAGTTTAGGTCTTAATACCTATTTGTGAGATTATGTATCAACTAATTTATACATAACATACATAATAACTTTTTGGGAAATAAACTAATTATCCTCTTACGTTGTACATACATATAAGAAATCATAAGCCATGGAATTTTCTGAGGGAATCTTACAAAATATATTTACTTTTGTTCTTTTGGTGTATACCCTTTAAAATTACTCAAGTAAGAACTTGAGTTCAAAATCTAAACTAAAAATGCAGTACAAAAAGCTTGCTCTCTTCTTCCTAAGAACTGTGACTAAACAAATCCAGTAATGTGACACAGGTTGGGGGGGTTTTTTTGTTTGTTTTATGAACTTGCAGGAAGACATGTAAGTGAAATCATTACAGCTAAATGCCAAATCTTATTTCCGTTGAAGGAATTTGTTAAACAGTTGCATCAACTGACTTGGTCTTCAAGTTACAGCTCCTTTCACAAGTGGAGGCATTGGAACCTTCTGGTCTTGGTTGGGAGGAGAAATGATGGTCAAATGAGATGTTGCCTGCATGGGACACTAACTCTCTTTAGAATCCTTGGTGCTTTAGAGCATTGTTCCTTAACTCTATGGTAGCTATCTCTTTCCTGGGAAAGCTGGCAGCTGCTTCTTCATTCTTCAACACTCCCCTCATTCCTACTTTACACGAGAGCAGAGCGCATTCATGCTAACGGCAGGCAAAAGCTTTTGCTTTACCAGTGAGTCCATGCGAGCTTAGAACTGTAGCCAAGTGCTTCCTGTTTTGTACGCCAGGAGTACGAGAAGCAGCCAAGCTCCAGTAATCTTGGCCCGTTCCTGCCTGCAAACCCGCGTGCTGAATTGCGTGGGGCCCTGCCCCGCGTGTCCCCGTTTCCCGTGGCGGTGTGGGGGCCCGGGCTGTGGCCGCCAGGGGCCGCCATGGGGCTGCCGAGAGGGAGCCCGGCACGGAGAGCCAGCGCAGCGTCCGGCATCGACACCTTCCTGTGCACTGCCACTCGTGTTCTTCACAGGCAGCCTTGCTGGTGGTGCCTCAGTGATGAATGTCACTCGCCCTTAAATAACCCCGTTAATGATGTAAACTGGAATAAACAGAAGGAGGAGTGTCTTTGAGAGAAAACGATATCCCACAAACTGTCATTTCATTAGAGTGAAGTTGTTGTACAGTATCACTGAAGGGGCGTAGATAATGTCTCATATGGTATTCTTGTAATTCTTTGAATAAATGATCTCTAGCAAGACAACAGAATGTAAGTATAAAAAACGCTGGTAGTAGCCAGGGGCTTTGTTTTTTAGGGTGAAATCTAAAAATTACTTTCTTAGTTGATTGTGGTCCTAAAGGTTATTTTATAAGATTTTTATGTTAGTCATTCTCAAAAAATGTCTTACATATTTACAGTAATTTTCTGTCTTTTTTTTTTATTAGATCCATTTTACCCATTTATGCAGTCAAATGCTTTGTCTAAAAGATGTAGCAAAAAGAGTAGATTGTTCAGGCCTTCTTAAAATTGGAACTGTGATGTGGATGAACGTTACTCTGTAATATACTGGAGCTTGATTGACTTTTACCATAATTGTTCATGTACAAATAACACAAACTTGTAGAAATTTCCATGCTGATGAAATGAAGCTTGCAACATTTATTCACTATAGTTTCTTCGGTCTTTTAGGTTGTAACTCCTTACTTAATATCCAAATGACCTTTCTTTTCAGAACCCCATTTTGAGTTTTGAGCTACCAATGAACCTAACAGACTGGTTTCCACGCCCAAGAATGAAAACAAAAAGAGAAGAAATACGAAAATTAATCCTGAAGCTCCAGGAACAGCAGAACAAGGAAAAGAAGGGACAAAGAGACCCAAGTTCAGTTTTGCAGGAAAAGACAGAACAACTTGTCAACAGCAGCTCAGACTGAATGTTGTATCTGTTGCATGTTAGCTCCACAATCAGAACTGAAATCTACAGTTTTGGCTGCCCAGACTAAAAATTTGGCATATTCTCTGCTCAAAGTTACTTGGGAATGTTTAATGCCTGTATAAATGTGTGTCATAAAATGGTTTAATTCCCACAAAGATGTGTATTAAGTGAGTCTGTACATATGTTAATGAGGCCAACTTTTTCAGCATTTGTAATTACTTTTTTTCCACTTGATAGGAAGCTTTTGTTATGTATTTCTGTTAATAGAAGTTAAATAGCAAATTCTAAACATAAAGCAAATAAAGAAAATATAGGATAAAATGGTTACCTTTTTCTTTTTCAGTAAAGTTGTAATGTTACAGGCTTAAGTAACACATAGGGAATGATTTGGTAGTGCGATAATTAATTCATATTTTGACCCTATTTAATTGCCCTTTACAAGATTATTCTGCTTGCGCTACAGACAATAATATGGGTAAGTGTTTCAATGTACCATGGCCTCAGAGAGGGTGATTCCCATCCTCCCCGTATCTAAGTGTAGGCAGTGTCATAGTTCATAGGACCGCTTCAGATTTAGGGTTTTAAAAGATACGCATTGCAGTTACAATTCCACCCTTGCTTTAGTGGGACGGGCTAGGAAAAGGGGGAGAATGCTCTTTGACCAGAGGTGACTCTTTAAACAGTATTATAAAAGTGGTTTCAATGAAGTGATCTTGAGTGATTCTATTAAATCATATTTTGTGGATCCCAGTTGTTGTACAGGTGTATTTTGAGACTCTTCATTATAAAATTGTATTTTGGTAAGTGTACTTGGAATAGCAGATTGCCCATATTACATTTTCTATGTTACAATTCTGAATGTTACATTCATACGTGCTTTATCTAAGTAATGAACATTTAAAAAGAAAAAAGTGTATGGTTACTATTTTTTGTAATATCCATGCAAAAAACCAAAATGCCGGTGTTCATTGCTTGCTTGTTTGTTCTTGGCTTTAGGTAGCATCAGACTAATGTTGGGATTTGTTTGGATATTTCCAGTTAATTTTGATTTTACAACAATCTCAAATGCCATCGTTGCTTAAACTGCAAACATAGCCTTTTATCTGTGTTCTAGAAAGGCTGTGGCATTCAAGTACGGAAAGTAAGAGAAAGTTCATGAAAGTTCATGTTATCTCCGGTTTTCTACTAACATAGATATCTTTGAAGGTAACCAGAAAGTGTCTCTTCCCAGGAAGGAATTTGTTTGGGGTAGAGAGGGATTTTTCTGTCCCTCCTTGCAGATAGTATTTTCTCTCCTGATTTTTCTACTGGGAATGCCATTAACCATTCAATTCTCCCAAAGAGAAGCAGCAGAGAGTTCATTAGGTGAACTCTGTCCCTCGAGATTTATTTTTGTATACAACACCAAGTCTAACCACGTACTTCATGGTCTCCATGAGTTTTCATTCTCACTAAACCCTGAAAACATGGCTGCTAATGACATTACTTCCAGGGCATTCCTGCACAGAGGACTCTCTGTGACACCCTCTGTTTGCAGAGGGGTTCTCTCCCCAAGGCAGAGTGGTTGCACTTAAAGCAATACAACCACGAGCTGCTAATCTTTTGCACAGATAACCCGTGGGTTTTAGGGGAGTTGTTTGTTCCCTCATTTCTCTCTTCATAAACTCTGGGCCCCGCAGAGAATATATAAGCACCACGTATATGTTTTATGTGAGAGGTGACTCCTGTGCAGGTTTCTTGTTCAAAGTATTTGGGGGCAATCTTCTGGACTACAAATTAAATATGTAATGTGCACATCTCCAAGTTGTTTCCTCCTTCAAAGTCACCCAGTATTCTTGCCATTGTTGGGGAAAATCAGGGATAAAATAGTTCCAGGTTGTGGAGCTGCAGGGTCTTGTGTGTCTGGCTTTAGTGCAACTGACAGATTGGAGTAGGGGTTTATACAATTGTGAGTAAATCAGCATGGGCTAGTAGAGAAGGAAGGAAAATAATTTCTTGGAAATGGAGAGACAGCTGCAAATAGAATGTATTCCTTCCCAGTCTAGTCTTTCCCAATGTTATGTTCTAATTATATGGAATATCTCCACATTTGGTCAGTTAATAGTTTTCCTTTTTCTAACGTTTGTGGCAGGTTCATATTTTGATGCTGTAGAACTATTTGGTTCTCTTGCTAGGAATGGCCTGGTGCTTCCTCCTTTTCCTTCCTGTTTCCTGTCCTCCCCTTCATCCTCCCTTCCTTCTTCCCATTTTTCAAAGCTGTGAAGAAAGTGCTGGATTTACTGTCATTTAATGTTAAAGGTCTCGAGATCTTCAGTCACAGCAAGCTACTATACATGTTAAATATAGGAAACTTATTTTTTTAATAAAATGTGACATTAATAGAAAAAAACCTACAGAATTAAGAATGAGTTATTTAAAGCCTTTCTGGCTTGGTTTAACAAGCTTACTATTGCATGTGCTTGGTAAGTGTTCTTAATACAGTGGTGGGCAACGCTGCAGTGTTTTGCAATTCAACAAGTTTTTCCAGTGTGTTTTCTGAATCACATTTACTCAGTGGAAGGTAATGAGGTGGGGACTAGATATGTTTATTTAATAATTATATGACAACACATGCACTCTATGGAAAGTATATGTTGTATATTCCTTCAGAAGATTTAGGATTACAAATACTTTAAAAGTAGCCCGACTGCATTCTGCAGTATAAGGGATCAGATGGCCTCCTAATTAAATGTATCTGTTTGTATTGTTTTTCATGTTGGGTAGAATAACAGTTAGGAATTCTTACTAAAGTTTTAGATTACTTAGCATTAAAAATGCATGTACTTCTGGTGCACATTTGCAGGGTAGCTGCAAAAGCAGAAGAGACATCTAAGTAGTCCCTTGTGACAGTTCTGTTTTTCCTGCTTAAGAGACTGAGCACACTCTTTCAAGACCAGAGACTTCAAACAAAAGAACTGTGTTGTTGATTTTTGAGGTTGCACTACATTCTTGTTTTGGAAGAATCCAACTTCCAAAACATTCAGTAAATAAAGTGAAAAATCAAGAAAGCTTTCCACCAAGATAAGGAAACTATGCTGTTGATTTTTGGTGGGGTTTTTTGATTTTTTTTTTTGTCTTTCACAGAGAATGAGTTGAGACGACCACGTATGATTTTTAATTCCCATTAACCTCCACAAACTGGAGTGAACTATTAGTCTTCTCTTATAAAAAAACTGCAGCAGTTTCCTTAATTTAGCAACCCACTGTAATTTTTTCCCTCAGATTTTTAAATAGAATGTCATTTCAGTCATTGGTTAAGGCTTTACGTTGATGTTGGTGTTTTAGCATGTGAACAGAAGTAGCTGTAAGAGTGCTTGTTTTTCGCAGTCCTCATTCTTGGGGCCACGATGAGGAGAGCTACAGGAGTCTGGGTAAAAGATTTTATTTTTATTTTGGTATGATGCTTTTTGTAACGCTCTTTCTTAAATGTTGCATACTCAGTGCCTGTAAAGAACCTCTGTGCAGTGACTTGGGTTCACAAAGGTACTTTTCCCCCAAGTCTTTTGACTCTTCCCGTCTACTTCTAGAAATCAAAGGGGAGCTGATGTTACAAACCACAGCTTTGAAACAGTAAGATAACAGTAAGGTAACAGCCATTTTACTTATCTTTCACCACCATATTTTTAAACTAAATCCTTTCTGCTTAATCATGCCTGCTCAAAGATGCAATGAAACATGTCTGTTTTGTAGGTTCCAGTCTGGTTAAGGGAGGATGTAATCTGGAAGTGACTGTTCCCTCTGTTGTGGTCTGTTGGAGTTTTCTGACAGACTTGATTTTGCTTGCTTTTAACAAATTTGCACGTGGACTCCTGCAACCCTGTGGTTACAAAAGGAAACTGGGTAATGTACACCATACCTCAGGGATTCCTTATTCAATGATGAGAGTAATTGCTAGCTGCAACCTAGATTCAAATAGCCAGGCTGTGTCTTTGCTAGATCTTACTATTTTTTTTTTTTGGTGAGGCTCATAGTTGATGTCCCAGGGGAAGAGTAAGCAGTGCTATTTGTGATGCATGAAGCTTAAAAATATATATGACCTACATTCATACATGAATATATGTGAACAAAAGGTTATCTGGATTTCAAAGTATCCAGATTCTAGTAAATGAGACAGAGACCTGCCTTACCTGCTTTTTTTCCTTTTTTTTTTTTTAAATCTTTTTCATCCCTTCTTATTTATTAGTTGTTAATGCTTATTAGTTATTATCTAACTCTCTCTAGTTCTTTGGGGTATGACTTTACCCAAAACAAGCATCAGATAAAGTAATTCAAGAGTGGGAGGAACAAAAACTATTAATTTTTAAATAAAGGATTCTTCTGTATGAGAAAAACAGCCACAGGATGAGGCTGACTGTACTTTATAACTAGATGGTTTATTTCACTAGAATAGTCAAATCCATGTAGTACCTGTTTCCGTTTGTGCAATGTCACAGTTTTAGATGGTAGTTACAAATTCCAACTTCAGGACCAGATTCTCTTTTACTGCAAGCTGACTGGATAAGGTTAATGGGAGCCAGACTAGCTTGATTCAGCTGAGTATTTGTTCCCCCATGAGCTGTGAGGAGTACACTTAGGGGAAAAGCACTTTGCTCCAACCAGCCTGAGTTTGCTGCATGAAGAGTCTGTTTAGACTGGTCTTCAGCCCAGAAATTAAAACATGTTAGATTTCCCCAGTGGTTTAACTTACGGAAATTTATCAACACAAAACTATCTTTTTAAACATATTTCTGAGTTTATGAACTTAGTTTACTTTTGCATATATACTGATGTCAACTAAATATACTAAATAGAACTAAATATTCTGATGCCATCTCACAGCAGTAGTTTGCAAACTCTTATGCAAACCTCTGCCCCCATCGTCCTCCAGATGTAACAGTTTTTAAATCAAGCTCTATGACACTGCCTGTTTACATCAGACTTGTCCTTCCCAAGTGGAATTCTGGAAGACTAACATGGTATTTCCCATATCTTTACATGTATGTAAGAAGTGCAGTGGTAGCTTGGGCAGGAACATTACTGTATATTGGAGCAAACCTATGACATTAATTATAGGAACTCTCAGGAAATACTTGGTTGGGAATTTAAAGCTCTATGATCCAAAGATCTAGGATCTCATAATGGTTTGGGTTGGAAGGGACCTTAAAGACCCTCCCCCACTGCTGTGGGCAGGGACACCTCTCACTAAACCGGTTACTCAGAGCCCTGTCCAACCTGGCCTTGATGAATGAACCATTTATGCAGCAGGCTGAAAACAGAGTAATTACTTTAGTTCTAGAGAACCTCATATTCGTACCTTCAGGCCTGGAAATTTACTTCGTGCTATGTAATATATTCAGTAATATGCCAGATAGTCTGTCAGTTCTGTAATACAAGAAAATCAGACAGGCTAACCCCAAAAGAGCACTATTAAAAGCATGACACATTTCTCACAGAAAATGACAGTAAATAGGACATAAGTTGTACTGGAATGCAAACAAATGGGATATATTCCGTACTTAAATGTTCCTCAGTTCTGAAACTTAAACTGCTTTGTAAACAATATTGTAATAAGATCTTTGTGTTACAAAAGGGCAATAAAAGGCCGTGAGAAGTTGCACAGCTTCCTCCCGTCCAAGAGACTGCTGAAATGTCTAGACTTCAAACAAAATTTGCACTGTAAATGATTGTTAAGATTCAAGAAGACATTTTTAAACAAACGTCTGTAGTAATGTATTGGATGTGTTTGTATGGAGAGCTTATGATACGATATTTAATTAAAAAGTCATAGAGCTCTCTCCTCTCACCCCCCAGAAGCCAGGCCTAAACCAGGCCTTAGTTTTGCAAAGTAGTGGTCTCTGAATGAATTTATTAGCTCATTTTTGTGTCTCTACACCTTATTGTACAATCATTTTTGTGAGATTTTCATTCTACTCTTGTTAATCTTTCCTACATGGTTACTGAATTTGGATGCAGTATAGCCAGCCTGATTTGAGTATCTAAATTGCATTCCTGTGTTTTGGTTGTCTGTGTAAAGCAAGTAAGTTAGTTCTCAGAGTCAGTGGAGGTTCCCTTTTTTCATAGGGACATTGCTGAACTCAAGTGCCTTTATTCAGATGCTAAATTTTTTTCAGGCCAGTTAGAAGCTAGATAGGGTGAACTTATCTTTGCTCTTACTCTGTCCACAGTCAGAGTTGCTTGATGTCATTTTCTCCATTTTGCAAATTGAGTGCTGAAGCTCAGAGAAGGAGATTAAAAGTATTTTAGTTTAGCTAAGCTAAGCTACTGTAAACTGCTGAAATTAACACACCAGCTACTCTCACTTGTGAGCATTGAAAAGTTAGCTTAAAAAGATGCATGCTGTTTATTTAGGTACTTGAGAGAAGCCAATTTTATAGTTAGGAGACCTGTTTGCCTAGAGATTTTATTGACCTGAGATTATCAGAAGCCAGAATTGAAGTGACTGTTTAATTCTGTTTTCCAGGTTTTGCTCTGTTCTTTACAAATTGGAATGCTTTTTACAAACTCTGGCAGATCTTACCCTAAGCATGTAAAGCTGGGCATCTGAATCTACAAATGTAGCTAATAACCAGTGGAAAATATGTTTAAGTAACTTGCCAAATATTGGATAATTTTCCTGTAGCAATGGGTCATGTGTTCATATCTGAAAACCAATATTTAGATGGTTTCACGAAGATAATTTTTTCTCATTATCTTCCCATGGAACAACAGGAATAATATAGCTCATAGTTGTCTTTTACTGTGAAATTTTAAGTTCCCTAAACACTGATTTAGCATTCGTTGGGATAAGTGGTATCTTGAGAAAACACGACATGTGAACACATAGAAGTTTGTACATGCAAGTGGACTAAATTAAGGCTCTTTGTACAATTTAACAATTTTTGAATGTTTTCTACCTTTCTAGTTAGTGCTTGTGATTCTCTCGGAGCATACACTGTTTTGCATTTTGCCCATTTTGGCAGTTCTGACTTCCACTGTCAGTATACGACTGTCACTCGTAGAACTAATTCCATAATTCTCATTTTTGTTACTCCTTAAACAGTCATAGTATGTGGTAAATTTCTGACTTGCCTATAGGAAAACATCAGAGAGGAGAACTTGTTTTGGTGGTGGTTACAGATTTTTGCCCAAGCACCACTTGCCCCTTGCTGTTTTCCCTCATTCCAAACCTCTGATGAAATCCTTTCTGCTCTGATTCTCAGTCTCTCTTGGGTCTACATCTGTCAGTCTTTTACCAAGGTCAGTTCTTCAGTCCACACTACAGAAAAAAGGCTGCTGCTGTGTTTTTTCTTCCATGACCCTGTGTTGCCAACTTCATCAGCAGAGAGGCTGAGGACGTATGGGCTGGATGAACAGACAGATGTATTGAGTAACGGCTGAACATCTGGGCCTGGAGGGAGGGTGGTGATCCATGGTCCAAGGTGCAAGGTCCAGTTGGAGGCCTGTAACCAGCGGTGCATCCCAGGGGTGGATACTGGCACTACTGTTCAACACCTTCATTAACAATCTGGATGATGGGACAGGGTGTCCCCTCGGCGAGTTTGCAGGTGATACAAAACTGGGAGGAGAGGCTGATACACTGAAGGGCTGTGCTGCCAGAGGGGTCCAGAGGGGACCTCAAAAGACTGGAGATGGGGGCTGACAGGCACTTCCAAAGGGAAGCCCAAAGTCCGGCCCCTGGTGGGGAACAGCTGCAGGTAGGATGGTTGGTAAACAGTTTTGCAGAAAAGGACCTGGGGGTCCTGGTGGACAAAGAGTTGAATATCAACTCTCAATGTGCCCTTGCTGCAAAGAAAGACTGAGTTTCCTGGACTGCACTGTGAAGAGTCAACAGCACAACAAGGGAGGTTCCCCTCTACTCAGCACTGGTAAAGCCACACCTGGAGTATTCTGTCTCGGTCTGGGCTCTCCAGTACAAGCGGGATATGGTCATACCAGGGAGAGTCCAGTGAAGGACCGCAAAAGGTCATTGAGTGACTGGAGCATTCCTCCTATGAGAAGAGGCTTACAGAGCTGGGAGTGTTCAGTCTGGAGAACAGAAGGGTCAGGTTGGAATCTCATCAATGTGCATCAATACCTGAAGAGAGGATGCAAACAAGATGGAGCCAGGCTCTTCAGTGGTGCCCAGTGATAGAACCAGAGGCAATGGGCACAAACTGAAACACAGGAGGTTCTCTCTGAGCATCAGGAAACACTTTCTTACTGTGAGGGTGACCGAGCACCAGCATGGGTTGCCCCGAGAGGCTGTGGAATTTGCATCCTCAGAGGCATTCAAAGGCTGTCTGGATATAGTCCTGGGCAGCTGGGTCTAGGGATCAGACCAGATGACCTCCAGAGGTCCCTTTCAACCTCAACCATGCTGTGATTCTGTGAGTTTGCTCTCAGTTCCTGTACTTGGTGTGACAAACCTGCCTGGTGCGAGGGCATTGCAAAGGAAATCCTGGGCAGCACCAATGGGTGCGCTGCAGTTCCAGGTGTGCTCTTTCGAGAATGAAGGTACAGGGGTCAAAGCCACCCGCAGCTAACACTCATCACAAATTCACAGCTCTGCTAAACTTGTTGCATTGCAAGACTATGGGCAAAAGGCACATCTCTGGCATACAACACAACTTGCTTGCCAAATTTAAATCTATGCTGCAAGTCTGCAGGCAACTTCCTTGCAAAGCTTAATCAGCGTTACTGTTCTTTAACGATGTGAGTAGAACCATTTCAGCTACCATTCAATTTGCAGCAAATATTTAATTTGGAAAATTTTAAACTGAGCAGCTGAAGCTTAGTGAAGGTATTATAATAAGCAACTGAAAGAAAAATACAGCAGTTTTTGATACCTGCTATTTTTCTAGAATAATTTGAGTATTCTTGCAATTCCAAGATCAGTTTGTGAACGGATAGGTGATTCACATTATTAGCAGATTTAGTAACTGGGTCAGAACTGGACAATTTGGCACTCTCTGGGCCAAATGAGCATGCTAGGAGAGAACATCATGCTACAGTGGGTGTTTAACTTCTCATTGAGGACTGCCTTATCCTCTACTAAAAGTCCTACCACAACGGGTTGAAGAGCTGGCGGTGGAATATATGTATGAGTGTAAAACCCAGATCAAGGGCTGCTTACCAGCAGGAAAGCACTCAGGGTGAGGTTCAAGATAATCTAGCTAGTATGCGTGTGGAAAGGGTACAGGGAGGCAAGTTTAGTCTGTGTGCACTTTTGGTAGTGTTCAAGGGCATCGGCAACAGAGTTTACATCTTTGAGAGTGGGTTTATTCTACAGGCAATATAAATTAAACTCTCTCTGTTTAATAATAACCCTACAGTGACATGTGAAGGCTAGACAGAAGGGAGGTGCCTGCAAGAGCTTTGCAGAATTTCATTTCTGCCTTAGAAATCTTCCTTTTCAGCCTAGCAGCATGTTTCTCGTATATTTTTTTTCTTGCTTCTTAGATCAATGTGAAGAGTAGGAGAGCTACAGCTGGACCCCCATATTTTGTGAATTAGATTATTGCCAGACCTCCTCTGGTCCCTGCCCAAAGGTGTGTTAGAATGTCAAGGGGATCACTTATTCCTCTTAAACTTTTCTTTCTCAAGACTGGCTCAAAATCTAAAGCTACTGTGCTGGTTTAAAAGTTAACCAGCAGGGGAATTGAACTCAACTCAAAAGAGAGATTATAAGTCAGAATAACA
>JAWMRA010000113.1:84077460-84259713 GCA_035584735.1 Pseudotriccus pelzelni | reverse complement strand
TGCACGTTGTGTCTGTGTCTTGTTCCTCTGGGACTAAACACGTGGAGCTGCAACTCAGGAAAAGGACCCGCTGGTCTCGGACTTCTACCCTGCACCTATAACCGGGACAACAGTGGGATGATCTCTGTCTTCAGTTCTCATCCCGTTACATTACTCTTGCATCTTCTCAAGCATCTGAAATTAGTCATGGTTAGACACTCAACCTCAGATTATATGGACCTTGGGGTAGTGTTGGGTTCACTGCATGAATGTTCTGTATTAAAATATTTTTTCTTTGGGTGTTTGGAGGTGCATTATGGGCTTTTTCAAAAGTAATCTTAGTTATGCAAGAACAAATTTCAAGCTCTATTTAGGGGAAAGTTGTCTTTTCAAATACCTTTTTTATCATATTCTGATGGTAATCTAAAACAAATTTTAGGTCTTGTTTTATATTTTGCTTTAAAGGTCTACATCCTTTCTAAGGAAAAAGATTATTTTAGTAACCCAGGGAGAGGAATCTGAGACATGAAGTTTCGTAGCCTTTTATCATGCTGAACAAGTCATGTCTTGCTCAAAAGGTCAACACCCACAGAACATGGGTTTTTTTTAACAGTTCAGTCAGTGGTCTAAGTAGCTGCTTTTCTGGGTCTGTGACAATCTTTCCTACTGTCAATGAACATGCAGCCTTTCAGTGGTAAGACAACTGATTCTACGGGTATTTCTGGGTTACATGCTAAATTATATTACATATATTCCACACCAAAGCAGTAAAGATAAATATAAATGATATGTTGACCATATACGCTTATGGATTATTCTCTTTCAATTTAAATCCTTGTAGCTTTTTCCAGTTCTGCATGCATGTATGTATTTTTGTCAAGTATTGCATCAGATTTCTTTTAACTTGGAACTGAAAGTACTTTATTTTATCAGGTGTTGGAGTTTAGCTTCTTTATTTCTGTTGCCGCGGAATTCTGTGTCTGTTCATGTAGTAGCCTAGCAGGGGTTATAACATGTAAAGTTGGTTCATGGACTTTTTTTTTTTTTAGATTGACCTTTGCAGCTTCTGTTGCAAGCCATTCTGTTACAGTCTTGGATCAGTTACTGATCTCTGTAGAAGGAAGGAGGTTTTTTTATCCCTTAAAAGAAATGCACTTCTATTATTTCCTGATTTTTTAAATTATTTTTATTATCTTTAGTAAAAGCTTGGGATTTCGTGTGAGTAATAAGTACTGGCTGCTTGAGTGCACAGGATGGAAGTGGAAATTTATATGATTTAAAAGAAACAAACAGCTATTTGAGGTGAGTTGTTTTCTGTATTGATCCTGGTTTCTGTGTGAATCCCTTTGGAAGGGAAGAGGACAAAAGGCACTTCATGTCACTGGCGTGTTTGCTTAGTGACTGCTACTTTAGCCCTAGGGAGGAGGTGGAAGGAGAGGGAAACTACTGGGAGGAGTAGTTTGAGGCGAGCTCCTTCTCGAGTAACACATGAAGGCTGAAGGGTGATGCCAAGGTGGGAAAGTCTGGGGACCTGAGAGGACCAAAGAGACCCCAGCGGATTGAAGAGGAAACATTTGAAGATTATAGTAGAAGAAAAATGGTGTTTTGATTGCTTGTGTGCAGAGCAGGTTAGCATTGGGGGTTGCCCTTCCTACCATGTCTAGGCTGGACTTTAAAGCCGTGTTTTCCTCATCAGCTCTGAGATTCTGCCTGACCTCCTGCGTGCCCAGGCACTGACCCTGGGTGCGTGCTGGGGGCGTAACAAGACCCCAAGCCCTCGCAATCTGGGCTAAGTGTTTCACCCCAAGACACGTAAAGGTTTTGGAGTGCAATCTGAGGGTGTGCTAAGGTGTGGTTGGTTCTAATTAATGAAAACTAATTGGCTCATGTTTTTCTAGGACTCAGCACGTTCTTTTTAGCAGCCTCTCTTATTTTCTTTGGTCCTCTTGTTGAAAACGACCAAAAAGTTTTGAGAGGATCCAGGTAAGACAGGAGCCTTCTCAAAAGGATCTGTTACTTCCTCCACTGTACATAAGCCGTAGGGAGAAATTTGATACAGCTGTGCATGAGGCTCCTGTGGCTTTGTTTTTTTTAGTTGGATCAGCTGCTTCATTGTAAATTCATGACCTGATTTTGTGATGAACATCTTATAGGCAAGGCAAACCCACAAATTTCTAACTAGAAGTCCCCAGTCTGACAATGAAATAGGCGTATCTGTGTGGTAAAGGCAGAGGTTTTTTTTCCTAAGTATTTAATTTTACTTTGTTTCAGGCCTTTGTGTAAGGAAAAGCTGTGTGACTGTCATATGTCTGAAGACAGAAGGGAAACAAGTTGAATATGAAATAGTAGCCACCTTTTCAGGAAAACCAATTTTATGTTGTAAGAAATTAGTCTAGTAATGCTAGCAAGCATTTAAAAAATGTTTACTGCTTGATGTGCATGCTGTTTATTTTTGAACCTGGTGTCTGAACAGACTTCAAGTTCCTGCTGTTGAAAAAGGAAGGATATTTTTTTCCTTTTTTCTGACAAATTACCACTTCTCTCAGGCATCTCCTGCAAGTGTTTGGACTCTGCTGTGCTTCTAATGTAAGCTAAAAGCTTTCACTAGTAGGCAGAGAAGTAAAGAAAAACAACTGTGCCTTCTCTATTATTATACCTGTGGCAAGGTCTTCACATATGTTTCATTAATAAAAAGAAGAAAATGTGGGAGAAAAACGAAGGATTTTTAAAAGTTCTTCCCTTCGCTGAGGGAGGATTTCCCCTTTTTCAGGTACCAGGGCTCTCCTCCAAGGGCACCCACCCCAGCTAGGACAGGAATGGCTTGCTGTGGAGCTTAGGTTCAGGCTATAGGAAGGAACACGTAGGATGCAAACCTTGGTTCTGTGGTACTGATATCACCTCTTTGTACAGCTGCATGTAATGGCAGTCAAATTTTGACCCAGATGCATGTGATAGTGCTCATTTGGAGTACACCGGAGTGTAAAACATAATGAATACTCCAGTGTATGTTGTTAGCATTGTCACCTGGGTTGGCTTCCTGGGTTGCATTGTGTCTTGTCCATCATTCATCTGCCTGGATCACTCTAGAATGATCAGGTTCCTTGGTACTTCAGGTGCACGTATTTGTGGAGGCTTTACAATGTGCCTCCCTCTGAATCAGACTTCTTTTTTCAGGATCAGCTTCTACCCTTAAAGAACTCCTGTGTAAGTTATTCCCAGGACACTTGCCCTAATTTTTTTTTTTTTTTAAATTTTTTTTTTTTTCATTTATGTTGCTACTTCCAGGATATCCTGCCTTTTGTGTTTCACAACTTGCTGGAAATGGGAAGGATTTGCATGGCGTCAGGCCTGTAGATGAGCTTGCAGCTTCACATGCTCTGTGTGGACTGCATATACCAAGACAGATTGCAAATGGAGTTTGTACAATAGAGCAAGTAAAACTGGCTGCATCAGTGTGGTTTTCTGAGGATGAAAGAGATGCTGGCTTTTGTTTTACTTATCAGCCGGGCTTGGTGTCTAGTGAGAAGGGTACTAGAGAGATGCAAGGCAAAACATCTGGTAGAAGCAGAATTTAAAGACTGGAGCGGGAGAGTTTTAATCAAATTTCTTATTTTCTTCCATGTTTTTTGCATTCCCTTGTTGAGGATGAGCAGTATCATACCAGTAAGCACTGGATTGGGATGCCTGTAATTACTTGGAAGCTGTCAACCTCCAGTTAACCCTGCTCATCAGGCTGAGGTTGGGAGAGTGACGTGGAGAACAATTTGCTGTGGGGAGCATTCCTCTTAGGACAAGCTGTTCTCATGTGTGCTCAACACAGCCTGGAACCTCTGCAGTAGGACATGCTTGCTCCCCATGTGAATCAGCAGGACAAAGTACTTTCTGTTGTTGCAGGCTATTGTGGGTGGCTGCTCTGTTGGAGACTCCTTTGGCTGCCCATGGTGCTCCTTGCACTGGATGATAATGCACTGAGCTTGGTCTGGGCCCTGCAAAGAGCACCCTATGCCTTTTACCACTAAAGTGCCTGTGGATTCACTGGATTCCTGGATCAAAGTAGCAGTCTGTTTTCCTGTTTTAGAAAAAATGGAAGTGAGGGGAGTACTGATGCTTTGAGATGAAAATCTGCTTTACAGGCTAATTTTAGATGCAGCTTAATGTGTAAGAGGGAGGCAGTTTAGAGTAGGAAGGACTTGAGAAGGGGAGTAACAACCAGAGGTCCAAAATTATTAATGCTGGTGTTGACCAGGGTGGTGTAGACAGAAGCAGCCACCTGTGCTGGGGAAAGCATGGTGTGGAGCAGTGGCTGCTGAGCTGTGGGAATGCGGGATGGAGGAGGCTGAGCAGATGTGGTTCACCTTCCAGGCAGAGCGTTGCTGACTAGCTGAGCTCAGAGGCTCAGCACAGTGCAGGATTAGCACAGCTCCACTGGCAGAGTAGAAAGCTCCTGACCTTCTGGTGTTCCCCAGACAAAAAAGAGTTCAGAGCATTGCTAGGAGTTTTTCTTACCTCGAATAGCATCAGTGCTGATTTTAAGGATTGTCACTTTCTGCTGTCATGTTTTCTCTACAGTATCTTCAGTTATCCTACTGTTTTTGTGGTTTTTGACTTGTTGATAGCTGGCAGCTTTACAAATGAATGTGAGTTTCTCTCTAGAGAAAGAGAAAAAAAACCAACAAAAACCTGCATTTTGAGGCTGGGGGAAGAGGTAAACTATGGTATGGCTAGAGAAGGGGGAGAAGCCAAGTATCAAAGAAGATGAAAATCCTTCACTCCAGTCAAGGCCTAATTTTCAGTCCACTGCTATAACAGAAGAACATGTCAGGATGTCAGGCAAAAAAATCAGTCCTCCCTCCTATACCTCCCTGATGTTTTTCAGTATAAATCTAGTTCGAGACCCTTAGCAGTAAAGGCTTAAGGGAAGGCTGATGTAGTTTATTAGAACACCTCCTGGGTGGCTCAACCTTCATCTCCAAAGCCACACCTGGTGTATTAAGGTTCCCTATGCTGTTATTATGGGACATCCTCTGTACACGTTTCTAGAATGATGTCAAAAGCTTCCATATCAAAGGAGGATCATCACACAACACAAGCTGCTGGATGTGTGAAGAAATTGGTTAAATTACAACATCCAGTAAAACCTGAATGAGTTTTATAGAGTAGAAGCTTAGAAAGCTTTTTTGATAACCTTTGAAATATAATTGTGCTTTTCTCTTGTGCGCTTTAATTGAATGTCAGCAACTTCTGCTAACTTGTCACTTCAAAAAAAAAAAAGAATTTATTGTTTCTTGACAGACCAGATGCAGTGGTATTTTTATTTTAGCAAGTTTAGATTTGTATCCTTTACAGGTCATAACACTGGGAAGTTAGCCAGCATGGCTAACCTTTGTCTGTGAAGGCAGCACAGGAAACTGCTATTGCTGGATGCGCAGGCATATGAGAAGGCATTTGATTATCTTGTTTCCTTTATTGTTCCCAAAATATTGGAGTTTATTCAAGAAGCATGTTTAGGGTTTTATTTTTTTAAGTTAGTCAGAGTAAACCCTTACAGCCAGCAAGTTCTTTTTACCAGTCATCCAAATAAAGCAGAAATTCTGGAAGTTGTGAATTTCCTTTTAACAGAGCATGGATACCAAAATGCAATGTTATCTTCATATTATTAGTTTTCTTTCTGTGTAGTAAGAAAGAAATATTGTCTGCTTTGGTTTTTTGGGTGATCCTGTAGCAAAAATATACTCCAGGTTTACAGTTCAGTCTTCTGAACTATAGTCAGGTGCTTCTTTTAAATAACCTCTATTTATTAATAAAAATAATAAGATAATTCTTCAGACTTTGTGTCCTTCAGTCAATAAAAGGAAACATGTACTTCCTGGTAATTGAAAACAGGTAGGCTGTTGTGGAGGGTGGAACAAGAGTCTTTGTAAGAGAGGTGGAGTCTCCATTAATATGGTGTGACCAGGGTCTGATTCATGTGTTGATGCATTTTGCAAAATGGGTCTGTTCACTGGTTGTGTTCTTTGGTTTCATTTTGGCTTTTCTTAGGTCAGTGGGTTGCGAGTTGTATCAGTTGGGCTGCTCTGTACTGCATCCTACACTTTGAACTCAGTTGTTCTTGAGTTCTTGTCTCAAGACTTCATGCAGTCAGTGGAAGGTGACTGAACCCCATGTCTTTGTTGCTGTCTCAGCACCAAAGGAACTGGAGTTTTCTGGGTTCCTGAGGAAGTGCTTGACTTGTATTAATCCTCCAGGTTCTTCATCATAGTCTCACTCTTTACATAGTGCTTTGAATATTTTTTGAGATTACCTTAGAAGGTGTCTAATCATATAATGATGTGAGACAATTGTCCTTAATGGCTTTTAGTTTTCTAGTTCCCATGAATAATTCAAAACCAAAAACTCATCCCCGAGGAAGATTTTTACTCCAGAAAGGAAATGCAGGAAATCTGTAACGTGTTTACTATAAACTTCCCCTTGCCCCCTCCAAGATGATGCTCAGGTCAGTGTGAAGAAATAGCTATTGTGAAAGCAGATTTGAATGTTTCTATTCACAGGGAGAAATTTGAGGTGCTCATATCCGATTTGTGCTGAATTCTTTATCACTGTAAATTAAGCTCCTATAGAGCTCAAATTTTGGATGAAAGAAGATATATGGACTCCATATGTCTGAAATAAAGAATATATTTGCTAGAATGTAGGAAGTGCTGAAGACTTCCAGACTGGAGTTCTAAATAGAATGCTTGAGTGAACCTGGGTTGCAGCTCTGTAGACCACAAGTCCAGGAGCTGAAGAGGATGCCTTGTAAAGCCCTTAGAAAGAGTCTTGTGGGTCCACTGATGGTAAGTTTCATATGACCCCGCAGTCTTTCCTTCAGTAGCAGCATTTTTGCATCTTTGATCAGTCTCTTTCATTTAGAATGTATTTCTTGTCTTTTAGAAACTAGCAGCATGCTAGTTTTCCATGAAAAAAAATCAGGGACTGTTTTGTGGTTTGCTGTTTGGCAGTCAGCAGTGACGGTCTTGCTTGTAATCACAAATGCATTCATTAAATGTTTTTAACATCATGACTTTGCATGTGACTTCTTGAATTGACTCCTAGGCTTTTTGATTGACGTTATTGACATTTCTGAGTGCATGGAATATCTGCAAATGCTGAAACCAGACAGGAATTGACTCTCAAGTGTTTCTGGCAGAAGGCATTAGTACTTACCTTTGGCTGTGTCTGTATGTGTACAAAAAAAAAAAAGTACCTGCCTTGCAGGCTGGGTGGGACATGTTGCAAATCAGATAGAGAAATATTGATCTAGGAAGAAAAAAAAATCTAGTCCCAATTTAACATCTATGTTAGGGGTTAAAAGTAATTCTTCAAAACATTTTCAAAATTGTGTTCAGAATAGTTCCAGTTTTCAGTCTGTGTGGCCTCTGTTTCGACTGACTCTGTATTATAGCCTTTAATGCTAGATTGAAGAATTCTGTAGATCTGTTTTCCATGTAAATATTATATATCTTTAACCTGTGATTACATGACCCTTACTGTTTTTTATTTGGCAAAGAGTTTGCTTAAAACTTCATGGAAATTCTGCATGGCTGGTACTGAGCACTTAGAGGAAAGTTGTAAAGACATGCAAGAAGAGTATGTTTTGTCTTGGCCTTGGAAGAACAAGGGGATGTGTTTTCAAGGTTAGAAATTAGTAATAGGATATCTTTCAGTGGGAAGAATTTTGAAATGATTGAGTTAGGTTGGTCTACAATTGGAGCAAGGCTTTAAAAATGCTCCTTTTGATCATGGAAGGTGTTGGAATTAGAAGAAAAAATATAAGATGATTGAAGTATCTTTGAAGCATGCTTAAGAACTATTTCACGTTATCCTCTTCTCTAATTGATTAAATGGATAATAGGTTTAAATGTGCCAAATAACAAAACCCATGGATTTTATAGCAACTGATCTGAATTGATCTAATTAAGTTTGGGTTTTCCTCTTGTGTCACCTGAGTGAATCCTAATGATGTATAGCAGGTTGCATTAAACTGAGTTGGGCCTGTTTCTTGGAAATAGTGTTGAGAAAATCAGAAATTTCCTCGAGAATGTTAATTAGATAAAAGTATTAAGTGGAAATGGCTGTTTCATTCTTCATGGGCCTTCTCCCTCATTTAGGCAAATCCATTTGATTGCCTAAAATCCATTTGATTGATGGTTTTGATATCGAGCATATTGACTGCCCTTTTTACATGTAGACAAGTAGCTGATACATGGTTTGAACCTTTGATGACAGTTTTCTCATTAAAAAATAATTTAATCTTTTTGACTTCTAGACCCCCTGAAGTTTCTGTTGAGCACCAGGATTCTGTTAAAAATTTCATGTCTATGGGTCTTTGGAATGTTAGTTTTTCTTAATCCCCTTTTGGGGGCTGCCAAAACAACAGTTATTTTTAACTGTTCTAGAGGAGCGTTACTTATATACTAAACATCATATGGGCCAAATCTCTGTGATCCACATAAACTGCCCTACTTACACAGTTGGAAAATGTGATGTCAACCATCCTTGACATGAGAGAGCTCAAAGAAATTCTGGTTTTAAGTTTCAGAAACTCTGCTGATGGAGGTTCTATTAAATTTTGCCTTTTTTCCTTTTTGTTGCACAAACACAGTAACAAAAAATACAGTTGTTTTGGTAAATACTACATGCAGACCCTTCCTTTTGAAATGTTTAAAAGTGTGTATTTGGTCTCTAAGGATCAAAGCCATGATTTTCTAGATTGGCCTTGAACATCTGAACTCAGGTTGTGTCCAAGTAATTCAGGCCATGCTTGTATGTATTTTGAGATTTTTTTGCAAAATGTTTTAGGTAACATCAGCTGGGGAAGATGAGAAAACCTGCTGACATTTCAGAAGTATTGAACAAAATTTTCAGAGCTATGGAAAAACCATGGCTTTAGAAAGGTCTGAGTTTTAAACATGAATCATTAAGAAAATACGCTTCATGTTTTGTACTTTTTGTATTTCTGTATCAAATAGTTTGCTTTCAGTAAAGGGAAACTTTTATGTCCAAGAAAGAATTGTAGTTCCTTGAGTCCACTTGTAATTCTAAGTTCGTGCAGACTTTGTTTATTTCTAACACAGCATCATAGACTCATAGAGTGGTTTGGGTTGGAAGTGACTTTAAATATTATCTAGTTCCACCCCCCTGCCATGAGGCAGGGTCACCTACCACGAGACCCAGTTGCTCAAAGCCCCATCCACTCTCATCTTGAACACTTCCAGGGATGGGGCACCCACAAGTTCTCTAGGCAACATATTTCAGCACCTCCCCACCCTCTTAGCAAACAATTTCTCCAAAGTATGGATTAAACCATGCACCTTGGCAGAGATATTTTTCTGTTGTTGCTAGGACTGGTACTGCCCACGGTGGGGAGAAGGGTACCAAGAAATGGGAAATGTGACTTTTGTCCTGACTACTTCTTGTCCTGACAGAGGGGAAGGAGAGCTGTACTTGTTTTGTTTGTGTTTCTTTGGTTTTGTCTTCTTTTTTTTTTTTTAATTTTCTTTTTTTTGCCTTTTTTTTGTGAAGGGGTCTGTGGGGAAGAGTAATGTCTCACCAATCTTGTATTTGGGAACTTCACACTCTGTGTGTAAACCTTATACACTTCCCTTGAGAATATTTTTAATACTGTCTTCCAGTGCGTTTTTAAAACAAATTGGAGTTGTGTTTTATGTTTTGCCCACTAATGAAATTAAAGTTTACTTTTTAAACATGATATCGGACAGGAACAGAAATTTCGATACATGGTTAGGTCTGCACGATTGCAAATGCTAGTTGCTTTTGAATTAAAGCCTTCATTCAAATCTCTTCTATCTGACAAGCAGCAGGAAGATTAATCTCCAGAGAGAGGAATCCATATTCCAGTTTTAGACAACACATTGTGATTAAAGTTATTTGTTGGTTGAATAAGCACAAGCCTTTGTTCGGGACTGCTGAACAGGGGTTATGTCGAAACATGCAGGAACAGGACTTACTCACATTCCTGTTGCTACTGCTTCCAGATTTCCAGTCCACAGCATCATCTGTTGGGGAGCTGGTGGTAAGTTACCAGCTGAGCATGAGAGTGATATTTTACTATGAGACCTATTTGATTAAACAACAGTATCTCCATGTGTCCTTCCACAGTCCAGAAGCTGCTTGTCAGGCACTTGGAGTACAGTGCCCATGGGCAGGCTGGGGAGAACTCGCAGGCTGGGGATTGTTAAAGCATCTTGGGACAATTTAGATGGAACTAAAGATAATTTTAATCATACTTTGGTTTTAGAGAATGAGAACACTGCAATTATATAAACTATGGAGGGCGAAACTTGCATTTAGCTGGTGCTTGGACTCTGCTTTCTGAAAGAAGGATATTGAACTTTGGAGGTCTAAGGCAAAATTTTTGTGTTGTAGTAGCAATAGTTTATCCTTGGGAAGGGAAGAAGGAAGAAAAACTTAGCTTAAAGTTACCTAAAATTATATCTTTGCATTGTTTTAAGGCCGGTTTTGCTTGTTAAGTAATACTGTATGATTGGTGGCTATAATTTATATGATCACTCATGCTCGGTATTGAAGAAAAAAGCCTAGATTAAAATGGTGATAAAGTTGAAGCGCAGATGAAAAAGGAGAAAAATCCCCTAACTTGGCTTGTGGCTATTAGAGCAAGAGTCTACTATTTGTCTTTTCCCATGCCAGTAACCATCAGCAGCTGGATAAAGAAATGAGTAGAGGTGTGTCTGTTCCACTGGTGTTTTAGTTCATCTCAGGACCTTGCTCTTCTGATTGTCTGCATTTATGGCACTGCAGGCCCAGCACCAAAGGGGTTCCCGTTAGGATGAAACTAGAGTGGAAGATGCTCCTTAGAAAAATACCTGATATTCTGCAGCTGTGCATTCATACTTAGGCAGGGGGACTAGACTAGAGATAGCTGGTACAGACTAAAATTAGTAAACCCCTCAAAATGTGTCTAATATGGACATTGGCCCCTCAGTGCTGCTGTTTCACTGTACACAGTTACTGCTATTGTACCGTGTTACTTGCTAACATGGGTGTATCTCCTGAGTTTAAAACTTCTTTCACACTTATGTCAGAAAAAATACTAACTTAAAAAAAAAATCTGTAAATTATATGCCCCCTCCATTTCCAAAATTCTCCTTTTATTGAGATAATGGATATTAAATTATTTACAATTAGTAACAAAAAAAACAAGACCAAAATCTAAACCAGAAATAGCTGAATATACATACATGACTTCTATAAGATATCTTTGATTTTGGAAGCATAATACTTTAATTTATTTTGCCTTACAGTGTGTTTAGTTCAAAATATTGTAGGAAGGGATAAAAACAAACAAAGAAGTGTGTTACTTAGAGTTGAAAATAATATCAGTGTTTCCATTTTTTCATTTTGTTCTTAAGGTGAAAATTAATGATCCTTGCCTCACCACAACGTTAAATTCTTGGATATTTGTTAAAGAGAGGAAAATGAAATTGAAGCTAAATATTCATGTAATTAAGGAGGAAAAGGCTGTGATGATTGCAGTATCTTTTTATTTAGCAGAGTGCCTGCTTCACTCTGTCATCTGATCTTACATCCACTACCCCCTTACAAACATCTAACCATCAGATTATCATCAGAAGGATAACGTGTCCTAGACATCTAGATTGAAATCATTCCAGCTGACTGAAATGAAAGCTGCATGTGGCAGGACTTGGTGACCTGGTGTTTTTTCTTAGAAGGGTTTCCTAACTTCAGGAGGTGTGCTTATTGAATAAAATATTTTGTGTGGTCTGAAATGAAGGCTCAGGTGCCATAAATAAATGCTCTCATCTTTGAGCTACTGACCCCAACTGGGAAATAGCAGTGGCAGCATGGCAGTGCTCATTCTCCCAGAAATTTTTTTCCAGCTGTAATTGCTCAGGAAGTTTTGAATTTAAAAACACCTGAGACACATTTTATGGATGAATTTACAACCTGACTAAAGGCTTTCCTTGACTTCACTTCTTGCCTCTTTGCCAAAATAAACAGGCTGATCTTAGCATGTGACTGTAGTGGTTTGTCCTCCGCATGAGCTTCTGTACAGAATTTGTAATTATGCCTAAGGGTTGGTCCTGGGAGCGTGATTCTGCATGAGTTATTTTCAGTTTACTTTCGTATCAGACATACTGAGACCCTGTGTGCCTGCAGTTGCTGTGCTTCAGTACAGTTCACAGCCTCAGCGATGGCTCTTGCACATGAAGAGAGAGTGTGTTCGCTGTATCGCCTGCACCACGACACTTGCTATTGGAAACCTTAAGGCTATCTCAGATTTCTTCTAAGAGATGGATTTGGCCAAGCCTGGTCTCTTGTGTAGATCTTGTAACACTTGGGCAGAAAATTTATAACCATTTTTGCGGTAGTGCTGGTTGGTAATTTTTAGTCATTGTTGACTATAACAGAATGATGAGCAGGGATGTACTTTCTTGCAGCATTCCTGTTAAATTAATAAGTAACATTTTATACATGATGGGTACAGGAAGCAGTGTTCAGATAATGTATTTGAGGTTTTAAAATCAGTTGGTAAAACACACTTGGACTTTGATCTCAATCTTTTAACTATCTTCTGAATAAGAATTGAGCGTAATGTTCTTGAGCTGGATTTCTTGTAACTTGTGGTCCATAAAAGTAAGGCGCTATGGGAGCTGCATCAGTTGCTTTCTGCGGCTCTCTGAAACACCAAGTTAGTAATAAGGAAAACAACCTGTTTGGAAGGAGTACGTTTGTCTTCGGCCGTGGTAAAATCTGAGCAAAGATTAGCTGTGGTCCAAAGTCCACATCCTGCATGACCCCAAACCGAGGTTTAGGGAAGCCCAGAACTTTCTCAAACCTTGCAGAGAGCTAGTGTCTTACAAAAAAGAAATGAGAGAGTTGAGCTGTGGTCAGGATGTGGCTAATGTGGAAGTTGTTATGGTTTGCAGTTTTCCCTGCTGCCAAGATCCTGTCAGTGCTAATAGCAGATTTTGTCTGATTTGTTGCTGTTCAGATGCCAAGCCTTTACAGTACTTGGTCTTCTGTGAAAACACAAACTATTCTGGAACAGTACAAGAATTAAAGGTTATTTTAGAGTCACAGAATAGTTTGAGTTGGAAGGGACCTTTAAAGAGATCTAGTCTAACCCCTCTGCCCTTACTGGGTTATTCAAAGCTCCATCTTTGAATGTTTCAGGAATCCACAGCTTCTCCAGGCAAGCCTCATTGTAAAGAATTTCTTTCTTACATCCAATCTAAATCTACGGTTTTTCAGTTTAGAACTGTTGTTCTGTTCAGACCTTCGCAGAAAGTCTCTCACCTTCTTTCTTATAGGCCTCTTAGATGTGTGGAAAGGCTGCAGTAAAGTCTCCGAGGAGCCTTCTCTTCTTTACACTGAACAATCCCAGCTCCCTCAGCCTTTCTTCACAGGAGAGGTGTTCCAGCCCTTTGATAACTTTTATGGGGTTTAGGTGGATTTTATTCCTAAAGTATACATTCCAGATCTTTTTTTGAGATTGAGATAGTGTAAATGATATTTATATTTTGCTGTAATTACTGTTTTCTTGTGTCATAGTAATGGGCCCATTATACTCATCTTCCCAAGAAAACCGATGGATTGGCCGACAGAACCTGTTCTCTGTCACTTCTTTGAGTAACTTTTTTGTCCTTTGCTGTTAAGACTGTCTGAAATTACTCTCCCGCTGTTTTATGTTACGAGAAAGCTTTCAGTCACCTCCCTCAGAATTACTGTATCAATGATGTCTGTGAACTTGGCAATAGATCTTTGTAGTTTTTTTAATTTTTTTAGACAATATTTGAGGAGATTTTGACAAGAATCTTCCTTTTTTAGTTATATGTTTCTGAAGAGGAGTTTCTCCTGAGTTCACTGATCTGTAGAAGATTGTCTGTTTCAGCCCATTGCCTATAAATTACACGTGTACTTTTTGTCAGAAGTACAGGCTGATACGGAGAGATGAAAAAGGAAATCGAAACTGGTAATGTAAGTGTTTTTAGGAACTAATTCTATCTCTGACAGAATTAGAGATTCTGTACAGAGAGGGATGGTAGTAAACAGTTTCTGGATTATACCCATTAATCTGCAGATACTGATTTTCATTAGTCTCTAGTATTTTCTCCTTTAAGTAAGTGGCTAAATCAAAGTTAGTACTATTTGGAAACACCTGATTTACTTGCTATTTGTTGTGCTGGTAGTAAGTCAGAAAGTACAATTGTATTTTTTCTAGCCCAGCCTCTTTGCAGTGGTCTGAGGTCAAGCTTCTGAGGTTTCCTGCAGACCCTCCCATTGCCTTTGATGCTGCCATCTGCAGTGCCTAGTTTACTTGACTTGACTTGGATCCTGGTTGAGTATGTATTCTTATTTTTCTGAAGTATTACTTCCATTTTCACTCTGACATGTACCAGGAAGTGTTGTTTGGCAATGTTTTTTTAATTGCTGGACTTTTCAGAAGAAATTTATCATGCAAATGTGTATCTGTTCTGTTATTTGTGCACGTATGTATTTATCAAACTGATAAAACTCACTGCAGGTTGGTTGATTGTTTATTTCTATATTTACTTAGCTTTGTTCTGTTATGCTGCAATGAGAGGGCCATACAGCTCACGTTCAAAACTTGACAAGACAGATGGATTCAGGGAGGTGACAAGAGTGTGTATTGGTCACCCATGGGAGTCCCTGGGCTGTTTCTAAAACATTCACGAGGACACCCACAGAGAACGGTTACTGATAGGCTCAAGGTTACCATTCTGTTGTGACTTTCTCTGTTGGAATTGTAGGGTTGCTTGAATTCTGGGCGCTTAGTGTGACTCTTCTAACAAAATAGATGGTATTGTCACTGGGTAGTGTAGGCTTTCTACTTCAAGTATTTTTCTGAAAATTAGTTAGGTCGTGGAGAGTTTTTGAATTCCTGGTGGATTACCAAAAATTCAAAAGCATTCAAAAGTGGGGACTGGTTTGTAGTTTGTGGGTTTTTTCCCCTGGAATTGGTGGTTGGAAATATTCCTCAGATTTTCTCATATTGGGGGTATGAATTTTTTGGGTGTATCTGTGTTCTTATGACTTAAAATAAATGACTGTGATTCAGCTGCTTTCTGAATCAGCTTGACAAGAGCTGGTGTAAAATGCAATACATGCTTGCTTTAACTGGTACCGGCCCCTGCTGACTACACCAAGATGTGCTTTTAGTCAACACTGATCATGATCTACAGAGGATTAAAATTTTGGGCTGCTGATAGCTTATCATAATGGACAGCTTCTGCAATTCAGATTATGAAAGCTAGTGACTAGGTATTTCCATATCAAACCCCTGTTTATGATAAGTGATAGCATTTCCTTTGAGCATCTGGGAATCAAAGAAAGGATTTTCTTACCTTACTGAGTTTTTTTTTGTTTGCGTCACCTGATTTTCTACTTTTTGTGCTAGAGGTGAGGTCCCTTGTGTTTGGTAGACTTAGGCCAATTGGTAGCTTTTATCTTGTATACAAACCTTAAAGAGAGACCAGTGGGTGCATAATAGTCTTAAAAGAGAATAAAAACATCAGTTCTTGTATTAAGTCACCTGAGGATGAGCAATAGCTTGGCAGCGGCAAACGTTAGGTGGGGAAATGAGGCTCCCTAATTTGACAGTAGGAGAGTATGAGATGTAGAAGACGAATGGGTGGGGAAGAATTACATAACCAGAGGAGAATTTAAACTTCATTAGCTTAGAGAGACTCATCCTCAGCCTTCACGAGGTGTTTGTTCCTTCTGATGTTTACACTTGGAAAAGGTGGTACATGGTTAAAGCGCTAGCTGAAGGGGCTTGAAGTTGCCTGACCTTGTTGAGGCTGTTGGTGGAGCATGATTTAAGTTAGCATGCTTAAGCACTGCTGCCAGTGGTCACACAGCATGACTATGGCTTTAGGGGTAGTTAACTCCAGATTTCACCTCATCTGCTTGAACTAGTTCAGCTTGTGCTCTTTATACTTTACCATGAGATGGCTTAAGGTGATTTTGATTTTGCTTTAATGTCTTTATCTGTTCAGTAAGTTCTGCCTTAATACGTCCTTTCTTCCCCTCTCTCTGCCTGCTGGTTTTGTTAGGGCTGAGTTGCACAGCCTGAAAGAGTTAATTGGTTTGAACAACCTCTTTCAAAATCTGCCTCATAGCCTTATTGGTTTTCCTCTGCTTTTTCTGGTCTGCATTTCTGTTTTGTAATGCTTCTGAAGTGGTATCCAGACCATAACTGAGGAGTTCTTTCTTTAATTTTAACTTCACTGCTCAAATTTGACATTGTGTTTTGGGGTTTGCTACTTTGTCCTCTTTCTGCTTGTTGCAGAAAGAGTGTATATATATATACTGGAGTAGGTATTGCTGTTGGTTGAAAATGCTTGTGCAGATCCCCTCGACATACTTAATTCTTGGTTTGTCAGGAAGCTCCTCTCAGGTTATTGTCATGAAAAGAACTGGGACAAAGACCTCACTATTTTGTTGGTAGGAACTAAAATAGGAACAATGTTCTTGAGGGAACAGTAGCTTAGAAAGCTGGCAGAAGAGCGGGAATCACAGAGGAAATCATCAGACCTTGCTGAACCTAATATGATCTGAGTTTTAAGTTCTCAGTGTCATAGTAAAAAGAGTGCAACCTCTGTGATTAGACTTTTACAAACTTGCAAGCTGTACAGAATCCATCTCAGTCTTGTATAATAGCAGTTGAATTGGATAAATACTTGCTACTGAAATTCAACAGAATTTTAAAACTAGCTAGAATTTTGTTAAGAACTTAACTAGAACTACCCTGCTGCAAGTAAGACCTGTTTCAGCCTAGCTTTCATAAAATTCAGGGTGGGTTTTTTTGTTTTGTTTTGGGTTTTTTGTTTGTTTGGTTTGGGTTTTTTGTTTGGTTTTTGTTTTGCTCTCATTTTGAGCTGTTTCTGCAGTAGGTTATTATTGCTAAGCCACATTTCGATGAATCCAGTCTGTACTTGCCATGGGAAGCACAGGTGGGCACAATACACCTGGGGGACAGTCAGGTCAGGTGCTGCAAAGATCTTTGATGCTCACAGGATCTGGTGAGGGATGCATTAAAAAAAATAGTAAACCCAGTTGGGGAGAGTCCACTGGAAAGCTCCCCCTCCATGCACTTGCTCCTGCAGGCACCATTGCTGGCAGGTGGGAAAACTGTCAGCTGAGGGTTTTGCAGCCAGTGGTTTTGATTTGGCTTAGTAAAAGTGAGATGTTGCTTTCTGGTAGATTTTACACTGTTGAAGCTGGAACTACTGTTAACATTTTTATAGGGTCTGCAACAAAGCTTCATGTAAGATAATGGCTTGTTCTTTTAAACTGTTCTTTAAATGCTTCCACACTATAGTTTGTGGAGAGCTAAGTCTATTGGCATTGATGACAGATGGAAGCTGCTTGTTCCATTCAATTTATTATTTCAGAGTTATAGAAATTAGTTTTTGTTTCTTCCCCTTCCTATATGCCTTAATCTTTCTTCATTCCATCAAGTACAAACATGGTCATGATTATCTCGGCATTTAATATGAGCCAGTATCAATCTGCTGCTTAACATGACATGTATGTTGCTGTCTTCCCTTGGCTAAATCTCATTCAGCCTTCCATTTTTTCTGCTCCTTGTCTTCTCATGGGGTACAGTCATGAGAGCACAGTCATGAGAGCGTTTGCTGCTTCTCCTCTGCTGTTGTGCCCCGAGTGATCCTTTACTGTGAACAGCCCTTCTTGTGGAACCGTTTCTTCTGCCGCACCTCCAGAGTTGGTGTGTTTGTTAAAATTTTCTTTGGATCTCTGGAAGATTCATTAATTCATCGCTGGCAGATTTCCATTTTGTTTCTTAGGCAGTAGTGAAGCTCTTGTACTTAGTAAACAACAGTTGAAAGACACTTGGCCTTTCAGAAATCTGTTCAGTTCAAGTACAATTTATGTTAGATAAGCTTTCCAACATTAGGTGCTCTTTTTGTATATTAAAGGTGCATATTCATATAAAAATTCTAATTGATTAACCGTGATGCATTTGAAAATGCATGAAAAAATGTATTTCAAAACTGAAAGTTCTTGCACAATGCCTGTATCACCTCATTTTCGGGGTGGTGATATATATGAAACAGTTGCTGTGGATGAAGTGTCCTATAGTTAACTGAATTAACTCTTTTTAAGGGCTTATTTTGATGCAACAGCCATTTAAATATTTGCAGATAAAATAGTTGTACGTTTTCTTCAAAGTACTCGTTCTTCCTCAGACCATCTCCCACCCTGCATCAGTACTTCTCAAGCTGGCCAGGAGAGGACAAGCCAAGAGCAGGGAGCAAAGCCAGGAGCTTAGCTGGGGTGATCTGGCTTGAGCAGCAGTTAAGACACAGGAAGGTGAGATGGTTTAGAGGAAGCTGTACAGGTCTTTGGCTAATCCTGTCCCTACCACACCCCTTCTGCTCCTTAAAATTCATTCTTCCAGGAGCATAGATGTTCCAGGCACAGTTGTTTTCAGAAGTGATACAGAGCATTGCAGTTTTGCTTTACGAAGGTCTGGAACAGTTTTTTGTAATTGGGAATTGCCATGTTTACTGTGGAGAAAATAAAATGAGACTTCTCCTTTGCTTTAAGCATGAGGGACTGTCTTGTCTTTTCGAAAACATAGTGAGTAGTAAACACAAGAGCAGAGGAGGTATTTCCTATGTGAATGATAAATACGAAGTGAATACAAAGAGTCGTTCATCTGGAAATGCTGCAGAAATCAGTTTCTGGCTGCTCACTATTGAAAACATGCTGATACATGCAAACATACAAGAAAATGAGCATGCCATGAGAATAATTCCATCAGCTGTTGAATTCAAATTGTCTCCAGCAGTCAGAGCAGGTAGCTTTAAAGGAAGTTTTTATCTAGTAATTCTCAGATGTGGGAATGATTACTCTTCATTTACTTGCATACATCTACAGAATGTATTGACAATTAACAAGTCAGCATTAAGATTTTCCAAGGAAATTATTTTTGGAGATACTTTTGTGCTGAGCTATATTCCAGCTCATTTCATCTTTTGCAGTTTGGCAGAAGTCTCCACTTGACAGACTTACCTTGCTGATGTTACTTTAGGTATGAAAAAGCTGCAGTGTATCATGGATGAAGCAGAACGTGTTAGAGCAAGTTTGTAGTGAACTGGAAAAGTGAATAAAAGTAAACATGGAATAGATTTAATATTCTGTTAAACAGTGCAGTTATAGCTGTATTGCATTTAGCTTAAATAAAAACAAATCTGTACTGTATCTGCAGCTCCTTTGAAGTACTGTGTCACCTGCAGTAGAGTGCTGAATGCTGCCTGAGCTTTAATTTGTTGAAGTTTCAGTTAAGCAGTGAACTAGGGTTGAAAAAGTAATTTGTCTGACAGTAAGCTACACGATGTATTGATGTTTTCCTCTGTCTGGTCTCTCCTACATGTTCACGGGACCTTTCCCAAAGCAGTCTCATGTGCCTGCTGTAATCTGCAGAATTTTGAGCAGCTCTTAAACACACAAGTACAAGGTGTTTTTAATATAAAGTAACCTAGGTGTTTTACTATGATAACTTGCTACTATACCTATTCTGACTAGTTTATTTTCCTTTGGTTTAGCCATCCTAATGAGATACTGTCGGTTGTTTAATGAAGTCTAATTTTTCATTTGTTTTAATGAGTTAATTCAGCAATCAGTGCAGTGGTTTGGTATAGCAAACTGTTCATAGGAGAGTAAGTAGGATCAGATCATGCAAATGCCTACCTCTAGGCTGTGTTAACAAGTTTAAAATTGCATTACTATATTTTGTCTTCCTGGAATTCTTTCATGAGATGGTAGTGTTTGATTTTCTTTTGAGTAATCTACAACATCCAAATGTAGTTGTATTACATCCTTTTAAAATCAATACCATGTAGGTAAATGTAAGTGGGATGATATTGTGTCAGCTTTCAACTGAGGGATTAGCAGTTGTTTCATATACTCAATATGTTATGAAGAGAAATTTTTTTTTTTTTTGGAAAATTGTCCAAGCATTGTCCAAAAGGGGAGATAATAGTGTAGAGGAAAGTTCAGGAAATGTTGGTGAGTGTTTTTGTTGGAACCTGTGCAGTGCAGTATAGTTTTGTCTTGCAAGCTGTTTGAAGTGCTGGCTACTAGTGTTTAGCCAGTGCTGAATGTGTTAAGTACTCTTACTGAAAATTAAGGCATGGTCTATTACTGCATGCCAGTTATGAAAAAAATAAAATCTGACATTTGAAGGAATTAAGTTCATCAACTTCAGGCAAATGCTTATTTTATTACTATCTCTTTTCTGCTCAATAGAGAGAAAAACTCTAGTACTGGGTTCCTGGTCTCTTTCTGCAGACTGTAGGGAGAGAAAAGAGCATCTGATTTCCCAGTTATAAGCATAACCTTTGTGAATTCTCTTCTTCATGTTGGAAGAAGTCTTAATTGTGGAGACTTAGTATATGTTGAGTGCATATATATATACAAATACAAATGTGAAGACAGTTTCTTTTGGCTTCCTTTGGAAGCATCATTCAGGGGACTCCTTGTGTTTGGTGTTGCTTTTAGCGTGGATATGAATCTCTTTGCTTTGACTGTTTTCAGAAGCGGTGTGCTCTTTCAGCAGCTGACTGTGTGTAGAAGCTGACTGCATGTAGATTGAATTTAGATGCATGCACGTTGGAGGAAAAAATTTGTTCCCACTGATAGTTATTAATGAATGGTCTGTAACCAGACTGGGTCTGTGGTTTTATGGTGAAAATATGATTTGAAGGTTCTCTATCCAAATTTATATTTTTCCCCGTTTGTACTCTTGCGATATGTACGTTTTTATCAGTAAAATACAATTCCATGTTGTTAAAAAGTGCTGTTTTCTTTTTCTGAAGGACTTATATGGTAGTTGGACTTTGATCTTCTTTTATTTCTGCTCACCTTAAAATGCTGGGTTTGAAACTGGCTATTCAAGAGCCTGTTCAGGAATAGGCTTCATGCATCTATCCCAAAGCAATGGCACATAATTGTGATTGATGAAGGGGTAAATAGAACAGGTATGACTTGATTGGTTTTGGTATTCAATTTTAGTGTGCTCCCCGTCAGAATTACAGCTGACAGAAATGGAGTGGTGCCAAAACCAAAATGTTACAACTGGTTTTGTGTCACTTCTCAGACAGAAGACTGTATTTATTAAAAGTAATTGTCTCATGAATAAATACTACACTTGTATTTAAATGCTTTCACCCAGTGTCTTCTTAGAGGCTTGCAAAGCCTCAGGTACTCTTCTTAAACATGCCCTGTTCTTCAAGAGGATTTTTTTTCAGCTTGGGACACTCCTTTATCATAATATATTAATAAAGTATGAAATAGCCTTAAGAATATGTAAGAATGCAGGAAGCCCTGTTGGTAAGCAAAGCAGAAGCATCTGGATGTGAATTGGGGAGGTTATATTCTAACTTTTGCTGAGATTTTGGCAGTAATTTTGGAATTTGTTTCTTGTGCCACATGGTTGCATCTGGAGCCCTGGCCACGCTACTTGGGATATAAAAGACAGCCTTGTTTTTGGTGGTTGTGTGACATATCGCTTAAGTACTAAGTGGAACTAGCATTTTAAAAGCAAATGATAGGTTTGTGAAGAAATGCAGTCTTGGTTATAGCCAGAAATAAACTCAGCTGTTAAGCAACTATGCCCACGATGGCAGTTGGACTCAGAGGTCAGATCTGGCTGGAAAAAAAATACTCCTTTCTCAGTATACTAAAGTGAAAAAAAAATGGCCAAGAGCCAATTGTGAGTGAATACAGATGTTGTTTACATGACTTATCATATGGTGATGGCAGCACGTGATGAAGATGCTGTTTTGTAGAGTTCATGGGCTGTGTCAAAAGGCTTTAAGTAAATAGAAGTGAATATGACAGTGGAGATTTTAAAGCATAAACTTTCTGTGAGTAGTTAAAAGAAGTGAATATGCTCTGTTTGTGGGAGAAAAGTAAACCACAAGTTTTCCTGTAATAATTCTAATGTTTTAAATCGTGTGAATTACATGAGGTAGGCTACACGAGAAATATTTGTTAAAATCTTCATGAGCATTTTTTGCATCCTGAACTGAATTCAGGGGAAAAGAACTGATCAACTGAGTAAATTTAAACACAAAACTAGACGTCAGCACTAAATTAAGTACTCTGTAGCTATTTTTTTTCTAAGTCCCATTAGAATGCTACTTCATTTAAAAACGATCTTGATTTTTTCTTTAGAATTGCTTATCTTCTATTATTTCACATTCAAGTTGCAAAGGAACAAGACAGTTTGCTGTTAAGTAAGATGCTAAGACCAGCAGCATTCTCAAGGAGATCACAGCAAGCCTTTTCCTTCTCTTCAAACCTTTCTAACTTGTCCTTGGAGACAATAAAAAGCATGTCAAGTGCAGTATGTCCTGACAGATCCTCTGTGGGACAAGAATGTCCTTTTCTGCTCGTGGTTGTACAGCTTTCTGGTGGGCCAGTCATTCTTCTTCCTTGCCACTGCATATGGCAAAGAGGTCTCTAGCCTTTGTTGGTTGTGAGAAATTTTGGATCTTCTTTTTCCTTCAGATATGGGAAAAGAGAAGTGTGGGACACTTTGCCTAGCTTACAGATTCCTGGAGTTTGCTGCTGGTGTTTTCTTTGCTGCTTGGTAGGCTCATTTCGTTTATGCAGAGAGATGCAAGTTACACCTTTGTGGTATGAGATACTTTTTACAAATCTTGGAATCACTAAAGCACGTCAGTTTAGTATCTGAATGAGTTTTGGAGCAGAGTTAGAAACAGCCCGGAGAAGCGAGCCTTTCAAGCTGAGTGGACTCTATCCTTATTAGGGTAAGGACTATAAAGTAGGTTTTAAAAAAAACCAAACCCACATTAAAAAAAAGGGACCAATTCAGCATATTTAAAATGGCACCGTTAGCCATTCAGTGTGTGCCAATCTTGGCAACTTTCCTGGACAGCTCAATGAGTATTGTATGCAATCAAATACTCCTTTTTTATTGGGGGCTGATTTAGCTGCATAACTCGAGGACCATAAAGTTTGAATGTCTTGGCCTTTGCATCCATTTCACTTGCACACCAAAATTCTTCTGAAACAATTTTCACATCACGTTTTTATAGAAAGTAAGGCTGGTGTTCCTCAAGGGGCAGAGCTGTAATGTTACAGGATCAGGAGGTCATTCTCTCAAAGGCTGATAGTATATTACCAAATGTATTTGTGGGTTATTTAAAAAACATATACTCAGCCACACAAAAAGAGTGAACACATTCATTTGTCTCAAATGCCAAGAGACTGGATTTCTGCCCACATGCCTCAACACGTGACTCTTGCAGAAATTCGAGTATTTGTACGCCAAATAAGGTACAGACAACTATCCATTAGTCATGTGACCCTCTGCCTGCACATACAGGTAGAAGGATATAGATATGTGTGTGCTTATGTATGTCTTTACATGTGTATCCATACATGTACATATACACACTCCTGAGTATACCGTTAGCTTTGAATCTGTCTTGCCCTTCTAATTTGATCTCTTTTCTTGGTTCACAAGTTAGGGAAGCTGGGAAAAGAGCTGTAGGGAGCAGTGTGTGAACCCCCCGAGAAACTGATCTGTTCTTGAATCTTCTCCGTACTCAGGTCCGAGGGTGTCCTGTTTAGGCAAAGCATTGTGGGTTGGAAAAAGGCTGGCTCTGGTCTGTGGGAGCTGGCTCCCTTCACACTGAATAATAGGAATAAACATAATAAACTGCAGTCTGTGTAGTGAATCCTGATGGCTTACTGAATTTGTATACAAAGATTTTGTTTAATATCTTTTTTTTTTCTTACAGGAAATACTGGATAAATCCCACGATGGAAGACGGGAAGCCCGTTTGGGCTCCACACCCAACTGATGGGTTTCAGATGGGGATGATTGTGGACATTGGCCCTGACAACTTAACTATTGAGCCTTTGAATCAGAAAGGCAAGGTAAGTGTCTCACAAACAAAGGAATAGAGAAAAAACGTACAATAAACCATTTTACCTGTAGGACAAATCTTTGCCAGTATCTACGATTACACACAGCCTGAAGGCATGGAAAATCAGTTTTCTGTTCTAAGTTTGGCTAGGGATCTTTGCTTAGCTTTAGCTGGTATTGCAGTGAACCCTCATGCTGCCAAGAAGTGTGTGCTTTCTGTCAGTTATCTGCATTTGCCTTGAATACGTGCTTATGAAAGAGAGGAGCTTTGAATCTCTGTAGCCATTTGATTCAGTACTGTATGCTTTATTTTTCTAAATTAGAGACTCATTAAGAGCCTACTGTTGAGATTAGCTTCTCTTTTTTCCCTTACATGCACAGACATGGTCCTAGAGGGATGTGCTAGGCTCTGGCTAAGATTAGACACCTTGCTATTAGATTGATGAAGACTGAAAGATGAATCCTCTTACCTCAAGTACCTTGAAAAGTAACATGAAGTTAAACAAAGGCCCTATAAAAGTGCTATATCAAATTAAAATCAAAATAAATGTAACATTAAAATGAAGACCTAATTAATCCTAAGTAGTGTGTTCCAATTGCTTCATTTATCATGACATCTTTCAGATTCAGTATGTCATAATTAAATGTCAGTTTTTACAGGAAGCACCTTGTAGCTATCAATTATGCTAATTCAAATGGTCAGCATCCTGGGTTTTACTAGCTGGAATAAGATCAGACACTGTTTTAAAAGTAGTTATTTGATTCTTTGCGAATATGTTTTATGTGCCCTTTCTAATAATTTTGTCCTTTCTGTATCTTTAAGTATGTAAAAAAGACAAAAATGTGTTTTGCAGCTTCTTTTTTCACGTCAACAATAGTAGAGAATACCTTGTCACAGGTCAAAAGGTTATGCAGCAGTCCTTCCTTTTGAGGCAATGTTTATAGGCTTTCTTCTTTGTGCACCTTGGAGAGGAAGCTGATTTTCTTTCCTTAGAAATACAAAGCAAGTGTAACATCTGATTTTTGAGTGTGAGCGATAAAGTCTATATGTTTAGTAGTAATAGGAGCATGCATTCTTGAGTTTGGGGAAGGGCAAAATTGTTCAGAGAAGAATATTAAATATTCCAAATCTGTGGCTAAGTTGTATTTAACTGACTTAAGTAATTTTCACCCCACTGCTATTTCTGGTTATATCCCCAAATGGTCCTGATGCGATAAAGGACAAAAGCCTGTATATTGAAGTAGAAACAGGCAATAAGGGTACTTCTGAGTCATTATTTATTTCTAATACATGCTCCTTTCAGGGACCCTATATAACTAAAAAAACCACAAGCACAAAACCCAACCAAACAAAAACCCAACAACAAATCCTAATATATCCTAAAATACAAGTATTTTGTTTCATGGCTCACAACAAAAAAATCTCTTCTGTCTAGATAGTTTGTTATTCTGCTGTTGGCTGTTTTGAATTAAGCAGATCAATTAAGGGCCTAATATTCATTTGTCTAAGAGACACTCAGACAGTCTAAAACACTTCACAGTCTAAATGCTGTAGAGATTATGGTCCTATATTTTTAATTAAAGTTTTGTACACTAATAGAGGTGGAGTAAAAAGTTTTCGTGATTACCTTCTCTGTATTATTTTTTTTACAGTGAAACATTTCTCATTGCTTTTTGTCTTTTTAAGAAAACTCTGTTCTTGTGCACTTAGGCCCTTCATTTAAATCAGCCAGCATTAATACCCACTATCATCAACGTTGTTTTCTTAAAATAATAGTTCAGAAGTGCTCTTCAGTAAGGAGTGATCCGGCAGCCCCAGAGTTGCTCATGATAATTACAGAGAGGAGAGGAGTAACCTGATCTTGTAAACATATCTGGGCAGTGTAACTTATTATTATTTTTTAATCTGGGTCATTACTATGTCATATGTATTCTCTGAAGGCGCTGGTAGCTTACCAGAGGTCACAGGCTGAAAAGGAAATGTGTATGCATATGTTTGATTATTGCCTTTTATTACATTTTATGTTGTTAATAACTGCAGTAAATGCTGCGAGGCAACAGTTTCACATTCTCTTAAAATCCCTACTCCCTGTCCCACCCATAACTAGCTCTGGGATTGCAGAGTGGCATCGTCTCAGACCTGCTGTGCATGACACTGCAAATGAGGTCAGAGAACAGATCCACCTTAAAAATGAAGTGGAAAGTTTTCAGGAGAGCAGCTAGCTGTGGCAGGGGGATGGAGGAGCTGAGGCCAGTGTGGTGGTTTTTTTGTGTTATGAAATCAGGTTACCCAGCCCAGTTGCTGTGAAGGTAGTTGGCCAACACGCTGATTCACGTACAGCCCAGCAATAGCAGTTTTAGGTACCGCAGCCCATACCCAAGTGTTTACAGCTCGGGGGGAAGGCTGCCTGTCTGAAGAGAGGTGGGGATCTGGGTCACCCAGCCGGCACTGTATGAGGAACAGTAATGCAAGCTGCAGGGCTGTGTTGCCAGAACAGAGGATGGATGTGTTACACGATGGGAACCTCTTCCCAAAAACTAGATCATCAGCTTGCAAGGCTGATGTGCATTTCCACTTCTACTTGGAGTGCTTTTTCTCAGATCCTGTTGCTGCATACATCTTTGTTTTGTTCCTTGATGCTGTAACGGGGAGCAGGCAGATGACATGGGGCATTTACTCTTTTCCTAGAGGTAGCAAATCTAAGTAAAGTGATTAGGAGGACATGTATTGGAGGGGCTTGCACCCTGAGATGCCATCCTGGGCTCCATGGGGCATGAGGAGTGGGGGGCAGGCACTTCCTAGAGCAGCAGCAGTAATGAGTTTCTGGCAGTCCTTGGGAAGGCGTGAGGTTCTGCGGGTACTTGCTGACACCCCTCCTGCTGTCAGCTGAGAGGCACCTTATGGTTCTGTGCCAGTTCTGAAGGGTCATAGAGCGCTTTATGGGGCACCTGCTCTGGTATGCTATGAGTAACCAGAAAGGTATTTTTTCAGGCTAAGTATAAACGGAATAAATGTACTTTGAAAGTAAGGATCAGAATGTCCAAAGTTCAGTGCTTTGAGTAAGGTGGTTTTTTTTGTTGTGTGGGGTTTTTTTGTTTGTTTTGTTGTTGTTGTTTTTTTTTTATTGGGTGGGGGGTGTTTTTGTTTTTTTTAGCAGTGAGGGGAACTTCATTGCGCAAACAAGACATGTTCTCATCTGTCCTACACACTGTTTGTGCTGCTTTAGGTTGGTTTGTGAAATACAGCTGAGAGTAGGGAGGTCTCCTGTCTTCAACTGGAAGGAATAAAGGAGGGCATGGTTACATGTATTGAATTACATGGTAGAAAGAAGATCCTGCTTGAATGGAAAGATATCTTTTTTCACTCATCTAGTTTCTGGGAGAATAGTTAAGATTACCATTGGATTTCAAGGGCTGCTTCCTTACAAAGAGGGGAAAAAACCCCCCTACAAAACCCCTTAAACCCTGTTTTGCTTCCTCAGACTACTTTATTGTCTCATAAGATTAATACCCTCTCCATTTTCTTAGAACAAGCTTGTACAAAGCTATGCTTAATGCAAAGTCTTCCACCAAGTACCTGAAGCATTTTTTCTTTATGATAAACGTTTAAAAACATTAAAAATGGGACGATATAGTAAAAAATTTCTTGTGGTTTTTTTTGTTGTTGTTGTTGTTGTTGATAGACCTGGACTACCTTGTTCATTTTCCTATTTAAAATATTAGATTTTAGTACTTGGAGCTCTGTACTACTTCTGCATAAGGTATCATACTTACCTACATAAGAAGTAATCACCTTACATAAAGCAGTATTCCAGCTGTGGCATACAGCAGTGAATTTTTTTGCTGACAACTTTGAAACTAGACTTATGTTCTTATGTAAAATATCCAACAGGAAAACATCCACTTTCAGATAAATCTTCATTTTGCTTTGTTTTATCACTTCTGAAATATTCTAGAAATTATTCATAACTTACATAGAATGAAAATATGGAGACAATAATGCAGCATGAACTCTTTTTCTTTTTTCCTCTCATTTAAATTTATCTTGAATCAGAAGGCTGAGTGGTGAGGACATTGACAAACTCTTCCTCTTCTGGGATAGTTCCAGCATGGCTGACTTTAGTTCCAAAAATGTTCAAATATCAGAGGTTTATAGTCTTACAGAATAGCTGGTTATTGTGTTCATTCTCTCCGGCGGAAAAAAAATCTGTCATTTTTAGTGGTTACAGTTTTGTGCTCGGTTACACTTCAGCGGATAGGACCAAGAGGAGAAGTTACATTTTCATGAAGTCGGTCATGTTATTTTTACACTTTCCCACTCCTTCACGCACAGGGGAACTGTTGTGTTCAAATATATTTTTACCCAACAACTTCACTGTTGATAGACTTGTAGAGAAAATAATAATGATACGTTGTTAGTGCAATACTGTGAGAGGGAGAAAAGGGTGTGTGTGGAATCTAAAACTCTGAATAGCAGCTGGAAGCTTTCTGAGGTAGGTGAAGACATTCAGGGCTTCCATGGCTCTGCCAGACTCTGATAAAGGATATTTTGGAGGAAGTTGGTCTGACAAATGTTCAGATGTTCCAGTGTCATCAAGCAGCTCCATTTCCCTTAGGAAAGCTTCTTGTGCATATTTTTCTGCATTAGATCCTGATAAGGGGATGACAAAATGTATTTTATTATGGCTGCAAATTGCATACCTTATGATAACTTTGTATGAAAGTAGATTTAATGTTTTCTGACTGGCAGCAATTAGTGCTGCTCTGAAACATTTTTAACTCTTCCCACTACAAAGGGAGTTGGAATTTCTGGCTGTTCATGATGGTGTAAGCCTCAGAAGCTCTCACGGTATCTGTTGTGCTGAAGCAAATATGAACCAAGTTGCTGTCTTTCTCCTAAACTTCCCTGTGAGATGTTTCTCAGGTACTGTACTTGCTGAGTACAGTGTTAAACAAGCAAACATCTTTGTTTGTTTCTTAAATTCATTCCTTAGATCCCGTTGGTTGCCTTTTCAAGTGTGAGATGAGACTTCTTGTCTCCATTTCCATGGGGAAAGGAGCCTCTGCCTCCAGCAGCATGGCAGCTGTCATGTTTAATTGGCACAACAGGGGTTTTGTTCATTCATAGCTACTGCAAACGAGCTATTACTACGGTAAACAGAAAAGTATAAACGTCTCCCTCGTACAATAGGTATTTTTTGTGCAGATGCTGTAATGCATGTGTGCTGGGATGTTTTTCCTTCCTTTTTACAACAATATAAATTATGATTTCTGGAGAGGAAAGAAGAAACAAAGTTGCTTTTGTTACGAATTTTTCCAGTTGGATGTGAACACTTGATAAATGGCTGTTTTGTATAACTGGAGTACAGGGGTTGAAGGAAGGTCTTGTTTTATTTTAGTATTGATTTATTGAAGAAAAAACGCCAGCAAACAACCAAAGCTACAGTATTTGGTGATACAGAAGATGTTATGTATTGAACATTTATATTTTAAGTAGGAATATTTTAAAACAGAGTATGACAATGACAGCACAGTCCTTTGACTGAACTAATAATTTGGACTTTGTTATTCTTTGAAAAACTGAGGAAGGTGTGTTATTTACAATGCTGTTCCCTTTGCAGTACTTTTTTAGTCTCTTTTTTATTATTGCACATTATTACATGCAGTTTTTGATACGAGGTTCAAATATTATTGCAATAAAAGGTGTATTACAGTGACTTGATTTTTATAATGTAGTGTAGTAATATAAATGCAGCAGCTTTTGTCCCCATCTAGTAACTTGGTAACATTGCTGTTTCTGAAGTATAAAGCTGGCAACTTAATTTTAAATCATGCACAATTACAGTGCACTGATTTGTATCATTGCCTGGGATATCTTTGAACTATATTTATATTTTATTTTCTGACAATGTTAATGTTTTTCATCTAACAGACCTTCCAGGCTGCTATCAGTCAAGTGTTTCCTGCAGAGGAGGATAGCAAAAAGGATGTAGAAGATAATTGTAAGTTATGAATTCAAAAATAAATTATTTATTTGAAAAAAAATCTGCAATGAAGAGAATATTGTTTCCTTACAAACTTCCTGTTCCTTCCTTGTAGTCTTTGTTTGAATTTATGTATGACCTTAACTAGTCCTTTAAACTTCTTACAGTAAGCCTATTTTAAATATAATTTATTGTGCTTTTTAATTTTCAGTTGAACAGTTTAGAGGAACAGGTAGTCACATTATTCCCATATACAAGTGTTACTTGACTTCAGAAATACTGCATTCAGGTTATGGGTGTAACAGTTTTTTATAGTGTGGCAAAAGACTTAGTTGTTTTATCAGCAGCTGTACTTTGCAGCATTTTCCTGCATGTAAGACATTTCTCAGATAGCATTCCTTTGGAAGTACAGGTAATGGAAAATAAATTTTAAAATAACCTTCCCAAAACTGGAGACAGGAATCTGGACCTGTCAGGACCACCGAGAAAGGAAATAGTTGAATTGGATACAGGAGTGCTGGTGGAGAAGGAGTTTTGAGGTGAACTTGCGTAATAAAATTCACTGTTAATGTGCAGAGCTTTTATTTCATTAAATATTTTACAGTTAGGTGGATGAAAACTAGTCAAATCTGGGGAGAGGGAGAGAATACCAAGAAAGCTGACTAAGCACTATCATCAGCTTTTAGAGAACTTTAGACAAATATTTTACTGCTGCTCCTCTGCAAATCACAGAGCCTCTCCTGTCCTGAATATCTGATGAAGGCAGGTCTTTTAAACATTCCCTATAGTACTTACTTGGTGAAAATACTGATGACTTCATAAATAGTGAGCAAAAGTATCTTCTATTGTTCTTCATTTAAAATAGAGGCTAGGAGTCTGAAAGTTGTTTAGGTGATGTAACCCCAATTCCTGTCTTGGAATAGGGTTTAGTATTTATATCCCGTGGCAGGAAATACAGCTGTTACAGCTGCTCCATAAGGAACAAAAAGACGAGATCTGAGTCTTATGATCTGACTGAGGTGGTGCAGTGTTGTTATAATTAGAACCAACCTGGTAGCCTTGATTTCAGTTGCTTATGTTTTTGCAAACAGGATGTGGGTTGAAATTTTTCAAAGTTGGTGTCTGTATTCTCTGCAAATATTGACTGTTAGGGAAGTGCATTTAACCTCTGCATCTGTGACAGTGATTTTACTGAGATGTCCTGGCACTTTGGTGTCATAATCAGGGAATCGAAATTTGGAATGAGATTATGGAAATAATTTGAGATTGTATCAGAACGCTGTTCAATTAAATTAGTCAGAGAAAGTGTTTTCTTTGGCTTACCAAGTAAAAGATAAAAATACTTTTTTTCCAGGAATCCTATCTGAATCAAACATTATTTTAACTTTTCTGATGGATTTTCATTGGTTCTCACTAGTTGAGGTTTACCTGCAGGATGTGTGAATCCCAAGTTCATTTTCCTTCTGTCAGAGAGCACTTGTGTTGAGTATTATTGATCTTTAAGAAAAAAACTAAACTGAGTGCTCATAATACTGTTCCAAAAAATCCTGAAAGACTAGTTAATAATATGCTTATCATTCCAAGCTATACTTTACTGACTTACTCCCTTCTAGGAACTAATTTGCTGACGTTTTGGTTTTTTACACCCTTAGTCTTCCATGTCCTAAATGCGCTAGCTGCAAGAGACACCTTTCTTAGTATCAAGCCCATCCTCAAATGAAAATTTTTAGTAAATATTGCAAACAGTACAGAATCGACACATTTACTTCTTTTTTTCGTGATTCACACTCCTCTTTGGGTCCCCCCAAGCCCCACTCATACATGTTACCATGTGTGGAATTTCTTTTAATAACCAAGAAAAAGATTAATTTCTTTTAAACTTCTGGGGTGAAAAAAAATGAAGGGGGACAGGGTATCAGATAAGACTCTTAAAAAAACCCAAACCAGTTCTATATATGCAGAGCCTTGCAATTACTTGATAAAATCATTTTCCATACAAACCCCGACTCATTGTGTGTGCCAGGAGAGCCAGTGTGAGTAAACTGGACACTGATATTTCCTTGCTTCACTGCACTTATATGAACTTAGTGTGTGTGTATAAGTAAACATATGGACAACTAAATGCACATATATGCACTGGCTATATTTAGGCATGAGCCATGTGAATATTCAGAATTCTTTCTCTCTCCTGGTGACTTCCTTTACCTCTGGATATGGATGCCTCTTTTAAAGGATTTATTTTAGAGAAGCATTTCAAAGCTGCTGACAGAAGCCTTAGTTTGCATGTCTTAAGCGGAGATGGTGACATTCCCTCTGGGAGCAAGCTCCCATTTGCTCCCTGAGTCTGCAGGTATAACTGCTTCAACAAGGACCTGTGCAGGGAGTACTGGGGGCACAATGAAATCTGGGTTCCTTTGCTGTCCAAATAAGCATGCTAATAAAAAGTTGATGATTAACTGATGACTGTTTCCTTTAATATATACTGCAAACCCTGAGAGGTTAAGCAAGCCAAAGGGAGGCTGCAAATGGCTGGTGAACCTGACTTTACTGCAGGCATCCTTGTGGAGATGGCTGCACAGGTTGACTTTAGGCCAAGGAACTGGCAGCACTTCTTACACGTTTGTGTAAATAAATTGGAATACTCTTTTTTTCCTGCTGGAGCCCTTGAGGAAGGGCATCAGTTCAACTTCAAACAACTTGGTTGGTCATTATACATGAGAGGTGTGTATGTAACCCTTGTGTGATGTACGGGGTAGAAGTTGCTGTTACCGAATCACAGAATCAATCAGGTTGGAAAAGACCTCTGAGATTGAGTTCAAGCTATGACCTAACACCACCATGTCAACTAGACCATGGCACTAAGTGCCACCTCCAGTCTTTCTTTAAAAAGAAAAGACATTACAGGACAGTGCTTACTCCATCCACAGTATTCAGATGTATACAATTTTAAAATGGTACTAATACTGTAAAGTTTATCAGTATGGCAGCCAATCAGTTGTAACTAGACAAGAGTGTTGTGCATGTGAATTTTAAGCAGCAAGATAAAAAAAGCTGCACATACTTGAAAATGGAGGCTGTGTAATGAGTAGTGACCTCAGATGGTTTAGGGATAATGTTTTTAACAGTGTTACAATGGGAACTGGAAATTACCTCTATAATTAAGGCAGCTGACACTTTCAAGTGCTTTATAGCTGAAAACAAGGACCAGCTTTGCTGGAATGTACACCTGTATGGTCTGAAGCTTTTTGCGGATGCCCATTTGCTGCCTAGAGCCACCACCTTGTAATATTTTAGCAGTTAGTTCAGGTGTTTTCTGTTAAAGAACAAAGGAGAAAAATAAAGGTGGAGTTTGGTGTGTTAGCATTTTTTTCCCCCCTAACAGTTTCTTTGAGGAGGCCTAGTACTAACAAAATTCAGGATTGAAGCAGGGAAGGTGGGGTTGGTACCTGGTGCTGTGATGATGGCTGCTTGTGCCTCCAGCCAGTGTTGCCCGATTAGATATTTATATCCATCAATCCCCAGAGCCAGCTGTTATTCTAAAGGTCAGCTGGGTGGCATTATCCTGGGGGATGCTGTGGCTGAGACTGGAGAAGGGAGCTGGAAGGAAGGAAACAGTCATTGCTGGGGATTTTGGTAGGCACTAGTTTCTGTGCTTGGGGTCCTGCATGGAGTGAGATGCACAATGTTCGACTGACAGGCTGGCAAAAGGAGCTTGTGCTGAGCAGAGCCTGTGTTGAGGCTCGTGCAGTCTGACTCTTTGTTCTGCAACCTTCTGCGTGGTAAAGAGCAGGTCTGTGGTTTTTAAAGTGTGTAGTGAGTCAGCAGTTTTGCCTCAAGACATGTAAAGAAATGATAGGATTAAACTGTAACCAAAGAGGGGAAGTAAAATTCTCCTTAATCCTAAAATTTAGGGGTTTTGTCTGTACATGAAGGTACTCCTGAGCTCTTAATGGCATGTGATTGTCTTTTACTTGCAGGTTCCCTGATGTATTTAAATGAGGCCACTCTCCTTCACAATATCAAAGTTCGGTACAGTAAGGACAGAATTTACGTAAGTATTTTGTGTCATGAGAACCAGTGTAATATGGATGTCCTTTCAAACATTTAACAAGTGTTTCCAATCCTGGTTTTTTTTTCCTGTAACAGAACTGCTAACTTGGAAAGGTTGAGGTTGTAGGCCTTTTTTTTGCACCTCTTTATTTCTTACATTATAGTTTGAGATCAGAATCACATTAATCACAAGAATGCTAGCTAATTTTTACCAGGCAGAGCAATACATTCTTCTCTACATGACTGTTCATGTGCAACCACAGCACTGCTGTGTATAACAAAGCTCTGTTCCTATAGGTACCTTACTTGACTGTTAACAAAGATGGTTTTCTTTCTTCATTATTTTTGAACGAAGCAAACAGGTGCTGTCTTTGACACCTCCTAGCTCAGATGTCCATCTTAATCTTTTATATTGCTATCAAATTGCCTAATTGTACTTAATGAATTCTGACTAAATTACATTTTGTCCTTGCCATCTTGACAGCTGTGAAAGAGAAGATAAGAGTTTTCCTTCTTTCTTATATTTTTTTTCTAATAGAAAGCTGGCTAGGAATTATACAAAACAGTCCTACATATTTTCTTAAGTGTCTGTGTTAATTATTTTAACTTCTAGCATACTGCTGTAAAACTAATTTAGTTAAACCCTTTTATATGAATACAAAAAGAAAGTATAGCTGTTTTCTTCTGTTGCAGTTGATTTACATAGCTATAAATTTTTTATGGCCCAAGATCAAGCCCTAGTTTTAAAATAAATAAATAAAAAAGGCCGTTTGAATGCTGTTCTGGGAAAATAATCCTTAAAAAAAACCTAACCAAACAATAAACCTCCAAGGAGGTAAAATTCTGAATCTGAACTGATTATGAGGTGGGATAGTATTTTAGTTCATAAAAGCCTTTCTTCATTGTAAACAAGTACCACTAATACGTTGTCCAGAGTGGGTGTATTTTCTGGAGGGTGGTGGTGGTAGGGAAGTTGACTTTTTGTTTTTCTAGTTTATATTTTAAGTCCATTGTAAACAGTTTTCTGCCTCTTGTTTAATCCTGGTTAACAGCATTTCTCTTGTTACTAAAAGGAAAATTAATATTAGTACCTGCAGCTCTTGAAGAAAATTTTTCCTGCAGTGAAATAAGTGCTAGAAATGGAAACATCTAAGAAACAGTGATATGACCTTCTATCAACATATCACAATAGTGTCCAAATTTCAGTTGTCTAGTGACATTTCAGTAACAACAGAGCAAATAAGTTATTCAGGCTGAAGGTTTATCTAATTTTCTTTAGATCTTTTGCTGTACGTCTGCTTTTTTCTTTGATTCTGATGTCTCTTCTTCCCTGTATGTAATCTGGCCATTATAACAAAACTATGAAAGTTTTTTTCAGAAAAAATTTATCTTCAGTCTTCCTTATCCTCTGGAAAGGTAAAAAGTAGCCTTCATTTGGATTCTTCTCAAATTCCTTCTCTGTGAGAGAACATTTGCATTCCGTGTTTTTCTCTGTGGAAGCAGCTATAGCTAATTCTCTCTCAGCTGAATGCTTTTATTGCCTGGCTTGAGTGCATTCCCAGGCAGGATCCTTTCAGTCCTTCCTGCTGAGTTGCTTCCATTACATATTTTAAAGTGATCCTCCTCGCTGGAGGACAGCGCATTATGCTGTCCACGAGCTTAGTTTATTCACGTTTGAGGAGGAGGTTTTGGAGTCCTATCCTTGATCCAGTAACGCAGACAATAGGAAATAATTTAAAAGGAGATTGGAAGAAAGGTCAGATTCAGGACATACTCCACAGCTCAGTGGTTAGCAAATTTTCCCAAGAGAATTTCATACAAGTCATGAGAAGATAATAAAAGGAACTCTAAAAATATGTCCTGTCTTGTATCTGCATTAGCTGGAGAGAATCGTAAATGCAATTGTTATACTTAGGCTGTAGTCTTCAATAGTAATAGTTGTTGTTAAAAGTGCTGTTAACCACTTGCTTGGATACTGGCTAATAGTTTGATGTTACTTGTTTTCTTCACAGACCTATGTAGCCAACATTCTTATTGCAGTGAATCCATACTTTGATATACCTAAGTTTTATTCTTCAGATACTATTAAAAAGTACCAGGGTAGATCGCTTGGAACATTGCCACCACATGTTTTTGCCATTGGTATGTATTGAACCTGTATTTGCCTTTCAAAAACAAACATTGAATATATCACACTTACCTATAAATTTCCACCTCTAACAGTAATTAATTTATTTTGATGTATTATAAAATAAAACCACTAATTGCTAAAATTGCAAGTCTTCTCATCTTCAAAATGCAGTTTGAAGAACCTGGAAATAAGGAACCATCATAACCCTTTTATGTTATTCTGCACCTCCAGTGTTTCAAGTCTAAGCAGTTTAAATCTAATTTGCAACCATTTAGGAAAAAAAACCAAAACAAACAACCAAAAACAAACTAAAAAAAGAAATAAAGAAATTCAGATTTTGGAAGTGAAAAATGGTTTAATAGTGATCTGCACTGTCTTTCAGTGTAGTGATTTTCTTTGCCTTTTATGTTTCCAGAGGACGTACACATTTCTTTTTATATGCTTCTGTTGCAGATGGAAAAATTATTGAAATGTTATTTATGGGATAAATCCAATTTCAGTCAGTTCTTAAAATAAAAAAATAATTGGAAACTATAATCAAGATTTGACTTGTTGAAAGCCTTCTCATTGTTTTGCATTTTGTTTTGTAATCAGAAGTATAAATAGCTGGGGGTTTCGTACCTGTTTCATAGCAAGAAATTGATGTTTTACCAAGTTTCCTTGTCTCAGATGTTACCTGTTGCAAAGTACTGAAACCGAAAGTTTCACTTTGAAAAACATACTAAAGCCACATTAGTTACTATTTTGTAAATACATTTAATTCAAGAGATGTAGTTATAGGTGGTTGGTTTTGTTTTGTTTTGTCCTGGATATAGTTGAGTAGGCCTTTGTTTTCAAGCCTTTGAGTTCTTACATGTCAGTGTTGGAAGATGAACAACTATACTATAAATGAAACAGAAACAGACTTTAATGAATTTTAATGCATTTAATTGTAAAGATTTACTTTTTATTCCTAAAAATGTTGTGTTTTGATTTTTGCATTGTAGCTCAACTTTATCCTTGCAATTCTGCTGAATATTAGTATGTGTCATGTTTAATGTATTCTTCTTTTTAAGCTGATAAAGCATTCCGTGACATGAAAGTGCTCAAGATGAGTCAGTCCATCATAGTCTCTGGAGAATCAGGAGCTGGCAAGACAGAAAACACTAAATTTGTTCTGAGGTTTGTGCATTTGGAACAAAGGTGTTATTTGAATCTCTTGCGTTGAGGCATTTGGTTGACATACAGAGCGAACAGTAATCAGTAGGTTTAAGACACAATTCAGTAAGATATGTATTAGCTTCTACGTGCACTTTATTACAAGAAATTAATTGAATTCAGCTTAAGTGCTGACATGCTAATATGTGGAAATAGCTACATACTCATAGAAACCTTAATTCAGTTGTAGGGACATCATGTAGTTATTATGGTTTATGATGCAGGCATTTTAGTATTGCACATCTGGTCTTGTGGCAGATAAAAAAACATAACTAGACATTTTAACTGTATCTTGCAAGCCACTGTTGGTTTTGCCATAAATGTGCATTTCTCTGTTTTCCTGTCTTAGGCTTTTTTTTCAGTTTGCTTGTGTATCCAAGGTTTTTAACTTTAATGTACTTCAGCTACTTTACTGAGTAAGACTGAACAATGGGATTTATTTATTTACTGATGTTCGTATATGAGCAATACTAAGTCCAGCATTTTAAACTATATGGGATCTGTATTGCTGGTGTATGACAGCCTTGCTTCCACTTACTTGCTTTATACTTTAACAGCTTTTTGTCCCTTTGGAACACAGTAACTGGAGAGCTCCTTAAATACACACCTATATGATAGGTGACCCGATTATGCAGGGCAGCACAGTGCGGGCAGTGTGAATACTCTCCCTCACTCCATCTTGTCCTTGTTTCTCTCTATAAATCTTCAATTCCGTTTTTCCTGATTTCATGTGTTTTCTAGTATTTATGTAGAGTTATTATCTTCCACATCCTAGGAAGAATTGTCTCTCTGTACGTCATACTGCTCTTCTCTGCCCCTGTGCAGTCTTTCACAGATAGCTGTAAGAATTACTGCAAGGTGCTGGTAATGATTCTTACAGGGGACATCCTGACTTTGGTCCTGCTGAGAGTGAAAAAAAGACAGCTGGCACTTGGAGAATATCTCCTGAGGAATACTCTTAAAGGAGATTGTTCCTCCACTTCTCAGCAAAGGAAGTTCTGATTACACAACAAGCAACATTGCTGTTGCTTCTCTCCGCCACCCACCCCCACAGAGTCCATGTACAAAACATAGTTGAGTTTTAAGAACTGGAAGATTTACTCTTGCATGATCAGAACGTAAAATGGACTAATACAGCTCGGGTAGTGTTTCTAAAATTTTTTTTGGAAGGCCCTATTTTCAGTACCTGTTTTTAGCTTGTCCCAGATTTACTTGTGAATTTCCAGAAGGCATGCCCTGAGCACAAGGAGGTAAAAAAAAAGGCTGGAACTTTAGAGCAAATATATTGGGAATTTATTTAAAATTATTTCTTCAATTGCTAACTTGAATCTTGCCTTAATTGTGTACCTGCAATTTCCTATCTTCACCATCCCCATGTGGGGTTTTTATTAACTGATAGTTACGAACACAGAAACTTTATGCATGGAAACAATCTTAAATTTGGGAAATAGACGTGAAATCTTATCTGTTTACTAAGATTTATTAATAAATACAGATAGTACAGTGCATAGCTTGATTATATTTCTGTAAAACTGTAATTTCCATATACATGTCTAAAAGAAATTGCTAAGGGGTCTTAGAGTACTGAAAAAAACCTGAAATGTGCAAGAATATTTTTGTTTTAACAAAGAAGAGAAGTTAAACTGCATTTATTTTAAAACGGATAGGTATTTGGAACTTACTCAGTATGCTTTCCCTATAGTAAATAGGTTAGTAAGTATGGGGCATAGCTGTGCTTAACCCTGTTTAATTGAGGTAATCTGACGTGAGATAAATGATACCAATATTTTTATCTTGCTTTACAGGTATTTAACAGAATCCTATGGTAGTGGCCAGGATATTGATGACAGAATTGTAGAAGGTATTGATTTTTTTTTTCATTTAACTGAAAGTTCCAACACTTACAGTTTTTTTCAGAAGTGCGAGTCAACAGCAACTGAATAAAAGCCAGGATATAAGTACTATCAGACTTCCTAGGGCATAATTTATGGGTAGTTGACCTTCATCCTAGATTCTGAAAAAAATATTTTTTTGTGTTTCACTTTATTTTTATTACAGTATCATACAATCCTTGATCCAGAAAACGAGTGTGTGTCTGAATTAAACTTTACACCTAATGTACCAGGATTGGATTTTAAACTGCATAAAATCTGCAAGGACAAAATTAATGTTTTTATGACTGTCTGCTATTACGAAGGAAGTGCAATTCCTCCTAATCACCATAAAGTTCTCAAAGTCAGATAAAGCAGGGAAGTTCCTTTAAATTATGGTTCTGGGTAATTTTTCTCTTACATTTTTTTTTTGTCAGAAATCACATAATTCAGATTAGCACTTTGATTGTATTTGTCTTTATAACTGACTTCCAAACCAGGTCAGAAGAGGCTGTGTTGATCATCCAGATGAGCCTGCTTAATGTTGCATGCACTTCCTAATTGAACAAAAAAGAAGTTTTTGAGAAAATACAAACATCTCAAAAACAAGCAACCAACCTAATAATGCCTCATATGTCAGTTTTAGTCTTCTATAGCATATAGTAAATTTATTTTGGAATTTCCTGACTCTTTTTCTTTAAACATTTGTTTACCTTTTCTTTTGCTTTCCATTTTTCTGTTTTCTGTTGTTCAAGAGAAGTACTGGAGGCTTTCATCTCTTGTTGGCATAGGTTTGCTTAAAGCAGTTCCTTAGTGAAATCCACTGTGTGCTAAAGGAACTCAGAAAGTGGCCAGGAGTTGGATAATGCCTGACGCAAGTTAATTGGTACTTGTAGGTATTCCTTGAAAAGTTTGGGTTTTTTAGTCTAAACCAGCATCTGATGCATGAATTCTGAAGTGTTTTGGGCACAATTTTAATGACCACGCTTGTTGCATATATGTATTACTAGAGAACCTTTAACCTAGCTGAAAGACCCTTGCAATTTGTTTTTATTCATAATCTTTTCTTTAAAAGTTAATATGACATAAAATGCCTGAATAGTTATCAAAATCTCTTAAGTCAGATTTGTATTTTCATAAGCTTGAAGTTAAAAACGGAGAAAATCTAGCCAAAACAAAGAAGTTAATTCTTATGTCCTACTAAATTATGCCTTATCATGCATACTTTATCCAAGCAATGATGTTATTCCTTCATTCTTTAATTGTTGTAGGAGCAGATAAGTAGATGGTTGTGACTGGAGTTTTAAATCTGAGTTTCTGCTTGCTTGTTTTCCAATGCATATTTTTAGCTAGAAACCTTAAAATATCTTGTAGATATTTTTAATGGCTTATTGTTAGTGAGATTCAGTCAACTGGTTTTCTTTGATCTTCAAAGCTAGTAAAATGCAGTCTTTCAGAGGCCTTTGTTTCATAACTACCAAGCGTTTTGAAACAGATTAAACAGTGAACGATATTTGTGTTTATATATCTAAGATTGCTTGCTGCCACTCTTTCTGTATGGGCTTTAACGTGCTTGAAATCAGCAGCCAGTAAAGAAAAACAACACTCAATCACTTAACTGACCTAATTTGAAAGGGCAGTTTGAAGCAGTTTTTGAAATCAACACACTCGTCTAATTTTTTTTTTTAATTCCCTAATCAATCTAATACATGCATGACATTGCATGCATGACATTTAAGTGGCATTTTTATCTGTGGGATAAGTGGGTAGTTTAGATTTTATGAATAATAACTAACTGGGAAGTGTCAAATTTTGTCTTTTCTCATATAGTTTATGTATTAGTTATTTACCTACTTGTGTAGAACAGCATAGCAGAATAATTTTTGGCATATGTCTCTGAATTTCTTACACTATTGATTAAAATACTTTGCAGTGTTATGTGATATCTAAGTAGCTAATTTTATGTTCTACCACAGCATATCCGGTACAATCTACAAAATTGATTATTCCTAATAGGTAGTATTTTCTCTTTAATTTTCAAAGCTTATTCCCAATAAGTTCACTGAATAATTGGCATGTGTTTGTTCTCTCTTTCTTTTTGGTAGTTCATTGATCAAATTCTAACACTACAAAAATTACTTTTTTTAAACAGCAAATCCCCTGTTAGAAGCCTTTGGAAATGCAAAGACTGTTCGCAACAACAACAGCAGCCGTTTTGGGAAATTTGTTGAAATCCACTTCAATGAAAAGGTAGTGGGAGTTTGTTACAGAATAACCAGTGGTTATTTTTTGTCATAAAATGGAAACGCTAGACTGGCAGAAGGCTGAATAGACTTATTAATCTTGCAGCAAATAGCTACTGTCCTACTTTACAGATGTGATTTATATTCTGTCACCTTGAAAGGAAAACCAGAGCCACACAGTACTGTGTCATTACTGGAAGGCAGTGGTTCAAGTCAGTAGGAAAATTACTTCCACCCATGAAAGATTAAAAATTAGTCCTGTCATTGCAAAAAGGCACATGCAAAGAATAACTCACATGCATTTCTTTAGTACACAAATAAATGTGAGTTGCGTATTAGATATGAAGTATTTTAGCTTTCAATGAATTGTTGATTTTTTTTTTTAACGTATTTTTGTGAAATGTTTGGGCCTCACATAGTAATATGTATGTGACAGAAGTCAAGGAATTGTTTTTTGACAGAAATGCTACTCACTGTGTAACTTAAGAAAAATTTTCTTTGAGTGTAGTTTTGTCTGGCTAGTGTATGTATACACACATTGCACAATTAAGGATGACCGTATGGCTGTCCAGGACATCCAAGTTGAAGACTTTTATTGATGATCTCTGTGGAGATTCCATACATGCCGCCTCCTCTTTCTGATTGAGGACAGAGGAACTGAAAGAATTTGTTCTTTTCCTGCAGAATTTAAGGTTATCTGGTCTTGAGCTTGCAGTCTTTTCCTAAGTTTTCAAACTTGGTTTTGTAACTAAACTTCAGATCTTTGACTAATAGTTTAGATAGTAAACTAAATTCCTTTCTAAGTAGAGGGACTTTATCTGTTGGTCCAGTTCACATTAATAAGCTTGTGGAAAGGATCCAAATTTCTACTTGAAATGATGCATTCATGATCTGTCAACTTATCTGTCAACACTTACATGGTGTTTCAGATTAATTGCTTTAGCTGAAGCAAACAGCACCCAGTATCTTCAGAAATTGCTTAAAAAATTGGTGTAATTTTCCACTACAAGATCAGCCTGTTTACTTGAGCCCCTGTTTTACTTTGTGGTCACCTTATTAGGTCTGATTTCTCAAAGCAATGTGAGTACAAACTGAGACCTCATGAATGACTGAATAACCATATTCAAACTTGTCAGTCAGTAAGCCCTTCTTAGTTGCTGTAATGGCCATTAAGTTCAGGAATTTCCTCTCTGTTAAGATTTCTCTAGGCACAGGGAATTTTATCATAGGCCAGATAACAAATGGCTTTCAAAATCTGTGTTCCGTCTCAGAAAAGAAGTGTAAGTTTTGGGAAATAATGTCCTCTCATAATTGGTTCGCTTAAGATGTTGTCCAGATGTGTATTCTACAATTTTAACCGTTCCTTCTCTTTTACAAGTGTCTCAGTGAAAAGCAATTAGAGAAGGTTGTGATAACACTGCCATCCGAAAAGTGTAAGGACTGCTGTAGCAATGCTCTTGGCAGCAACTAATGGGATTCTGCTAAGGATTCCTGCTTTTTAGGGTGCAGATCTTTGCAGATCTTTGTTTTAAGCGTGTATATGTACACAATACATGAGCTAGGGGAAGTTATGGTAAAGGCAATGGTTTCTTTTCTAATCTTAGTATGTATTATGTGTAGATATGTTTTAATATTCTTTGGAGCAGTGCCCTTTGAGTAAGCTGTGATCAGACAAACGTAAATTGAAAAACTGAATCTCAAGTAATCAAAAAAATATTCAGATAATCAGAAAAATACTTCTTCTTCCTAGAATTCGGTGGTTGGTGGATTTGTATCACACTACCTTCTGGAGAAATCTAGGATCTGTGTGCAAGGCAAAGAAGAGAGGAATTATCATATCTTTTACAGGCTTTGTGCTGGTGCTCCAGAAGACATTAGGGAAAAACTGTATCTAAGCTCTCCTGACAACTTTAGGGTGAGTATCAGAATCAGCATTTGTAAAGCTTCTAATATTGCCGTATGTGGATTTTTCATATAGATCATACCAAAATCTCTATGTGTTATCTTTGACAGACTCATTCCTATTACAAAAATATTTTTTTTTCTGTCAAATCTATTTGATCTTGAAATAAAACTGCCTGACGTTTTTCCTTACTGGAAGAATTCCTATGCTTTTTCTCTCATAAAATAGAGGAATCTTTGATTTTCCAGGACATGTCCTGTTGCATACCCAGCTGCTAGTAATGTTCTTATGGACTCTTCTAGAGGTATAACGCGTGAATTTCTTGATTGTGATCTAACTGTTCTGTGGGTAATCTATATTTAGAGTCCTAAAAACTGCATTTATTTCTTCCTATCCCAACCAAGCGTTTGGGAAGACATAGGTATTGTTCCACAGTTCTCTCTCTTAAATGTTTCCTTTCTTCATGCTTGCCACCAAGGATCAGACCACAGTGAAAGATGGTTGTATTTCTCTATTACAGTCTATATGCTTTCACAACACTTGTATTTTCTACGCTGTTCCACCTTTTTCCTATCATACTTTACATTTTAGACTGACATTTGTACTACTCCAGTTTTATGCCGCTTATTTGCCTCATCATCATACTTTGTCCTTTATGGTCACTCCACGTTACAGGATAAGACTCACCAGTCCCTTTCAGTTGAAATCTTTCTACAACCTGTTACTGGTCACATCACTCAAGCAATGGTGAAGCTAACAGAATGCAAATAAAACCAGTACTTAAACCTAAATGAAAGTGACCTTAAACAGCAGGGAATGACTTGGATCTTTGTGCATACTTCTTTAAAAATGTTAGGTTAATGTTCAGTGGCAGGGAGAAAGCAGAGTAAAATTTTAGGAGTTTTTAGGAAACAAAGGGAGAAAGAAATAGTGAGTTATGTGGCAATGTACATCCATATTTCTAAATAACATACACAGTTTGTCATCCCAACTCGGGAAAGAACAGTAAAATCCTTGACTGGAGCAGAGGTTGTGGTTGGATAGTATGGGCCTTTTAATTCAATCCAGTCTGCCTGTTCTTGTGACTTCTGATTTGTTTACTGGCTTCCCTTCTTCCCTCCGTGCTTTATCTTTTCTGAGATTACATGGTTTCTCCCAATTAACCCTGATTCTGTGTTGTGTTTCTTATAGCAAACCTACAGACAGGTTGGCTTTCTCTCCTACCATTAGTTTCTTGCATTCTTTTCCTCCCATTTTTTCACTACTTTATTATTATTATTTTTTACTGCCACAGTTTAAACTTTTTCCTCCAGATTTTCTTCTTTCTTCTCCCCTTCTCTGTGTTCAGATTTCACTTGTTTTTAGTCATGGTAGGCAAATAACGTGGTTTCCTTTTGCTTTCTTTCCCCTCTTGTCAAAGTTTTTTTTCTCTTTTTGTATTCTGTTTGCCTGAGTAACTTCCAACCACATTTCCCTTATTTTAATATTATATTTTAATTTCTCAGTATCTTACACCTCGATTATTGCAGGGTTTTTTTTTCCTTCAGAAAAGAACATTACTGAACGCTTATCCAAACAGTGCAGCTTTACTGATACAGCTGTTTCTCATCGTTCCTCTGATTATACCTTCTTTTTCTTTCCAAAGCAAGCTTCTGCCATCCCTTTCAGGGTCCTTTCAAGTCTACTCACATCTTATACTCTCATCACCTATTTTGCTAAGAAGGTGAAAACTCTTGCCTTCAGTCACTCATTCCTACTATTTAATTACATTTGAATGAATCATTAGGGTTTTGTTTGGCTTTTTGTTTTTTCCTTCTGACAATCACACTTGAATTATCTTCTTGAAGTATCTATAAATACCACCATACACTTTTTTGCATTGAAAGGAAAAATAATTGGCAAATCATATCCTACTGGTAAATACTGATCAATTGTTTGCCTATGTTCTGTCATTTGTCGCCATCTCTCACCATTTCTTGCCTTATGCTTGGCTTGGAATGTCATGAAAGCAGAATTTTGTGTATTTCTAAAATACACAGATGAACTTCTTTGGGTTTGGACGGGTTTTGTAACACAACAATGTGGAATTACAAGGACATAAGCTAAATGACTGTCATCTTTTTAGACTTCCTTGATCTTAAAAGTGATGAGAAGCACTGCTAACAAATAAATACGTTAGTGTGTAGATTGTTTTTTTGTTGGTCTATCTTCCTACTTGGATTTCTAAATAAAACTTGGACTGTGCTTATCTATTACTTTCCCTAATATCTTTTGTACTCAGTTTCATCAGAATTCCAAGAGGGCTAGAACCTTGAAATATACAAAGTTCCTGCTAGCTTTGTGCGAAGTGGGGGATTGCACAGGCGAGACCTAAATTAATGCACTCACTGTGGGGAAGGTGGGCATACACTGGTGACCAAACAGGTTGCCGCTGCCACATTGTACGTTTGTACTGTGGCATCAAGGGGATCTTGCTCTGTGAAAGCCATGGCAGTATTTTAGGACAGGTTTCTTACTTTCTCAAGGCGTTCCTAAGGGCCTTCATAGAGTTTACATTATTTCTTTAACTATTTAGTTTGTATCTTCTTCTGTTTTATCTATCTGTACTCAGCTGTGTGATGGAAACTTGATCTGATGCTTATTAGGAAAGAACTGCTTCCATTCTCTAGAAGGAAAGTTTTTCTTTTGAAACACCCGGTGAACACAATACTTAAAAACAGCCAACACTATGTATTTTTGTATAATATGGAGCTAGTTTTGAAAATTTTCTTTACTGTGCAGTTATTCTGAGCAGTATTTTCTTGTATGTTTTAAAGCTAAAATTTTGAACAAATTTTCAAATACGTGTGGAGCCACTTTTCCATTAAAACTTATGAAGTTAATAGATTTTTATTTCTGGAACTGCATATGCCCACTACACACTCTTGGGGATTTTTTAAAATCAAAAGTTCTGCTCATGAGAGCACCCAGGGTCGTAGATGTCAAGGTCAGAAATATAACCTCCATAAAATCAGGCTGGTGCAGTACGGCACTGAACAGCCTGAGTTCTCTTACAGAAGATGCTTACTTGCATGTTTCATTTATAGAGAGTTTACAGTCACAACAGCTTTATCACAGTGTGACATTTTTCTTTTTTTACTTCCACTAAGATTGCATCAGGCACTTTAATTTCCATTAAGAATATTTATTGCTTTACCATAAGTTAGTATTTTAATCCTGAGTTCCTTGCATGTGAAAGATTCATTCTGCATGTTAAATAAAAAAAAAATTTAACACTGTTTTTTCTCTCCCTTAAAGTAGATTAATTAAAAAACCCCTTAGGATAATTTTCATCTTTGTATGTATGTAAATGAATATAAAAATACTTAAAGTTTATTAGTTGTATTGCACTGAATTTCCCTCAAGTATCATTTTATAGGAGACCTCTAGGAAAACAAAACTGTAAAAGGTTAATTGCTTCCTAAATTTGTATTTCTTTTGTCAAGATTATTTTTGTGTCTTCATTCTCCTTCGCTGCTTCAGGTTTCATCATAAAATGGTTTTGAATAAGCGTGCTTGTGTCACTTTTTTTTACCATATTTTGTTGACTGCATGTCTGGTTCAGAATTCATAGAAATGCCATCTTTCAATAATCATAATAACACCACCAAAACCAACAACAGATGGTGATATTATACTAGGCAAGGGTGTTCACATTAATGCTATATTTTTGACAAGAAAAACATTCATTAAAAATCATACTCTAAAACTGGTTATTCAAAAAACCACATCCCTAAAGCCACAGTTTTGCCTTGGCTCTATTGTGCCACTTGTGCTTTTTAGCTTGTAAAGTTCAAATCCAACTTAGGGCCAGCATGAATTATAACACTCAAGCCTGGTTTCTCTTAAGTACGCTGGGTGCTTGTGTTTTATGTTCCTCTGCAAAAGTTTTCAGAAATTCCAAGCCATGAGGTAACCCTGTGCTGAACCTCGTAGATCGAGGTGCCTTAGGCTGTACCACATGGCTGTGAAAGTAAAGCTGCACAGTAAATCTGTACCTGGAGTACAGTTCAGCTGAAGCTGAACTTTTTCAGATCTAAATTTCAGGAAGAGAGGTCAGAATTGCCTTATGTTTGGGTTGCTGAAGTCATCGTGGGATGTTGTACTTCATTAAAAAAACTCCAAATGAACCAAAGCCCAAGTACGGTGGTATTTAGATGTTCTACATGATAACCTGAAGCTGTGTATTTGTGTGACTTTAAAAATATAATTCTTCTCTGATTTAGTGTGTAAATTTACTTCAGGTTTTAGCTTTCCAATGAAAGCCATTATCTTGTGATTCAATGTAACCTACGTTATTATTGTATACCATGCTGGTTCACATTCTCAGCCAGTCAGAAAAGTTTTCACACTCTCTTCTTGAAGAGCCTGACCTTTTTCACTTCCCATCCCCATTTTCTGGGATTGTGTAATATTGTAATCTAGGGATAAATATGCTGTGCTTTGCATTCTTATTGGCTGATAAAGAACACTTTTCAGTACTTTGTTAAACACAAAGCTAACTTTGAACAGTTGTCACTTTGTTTTAATACTAAATTTGTCACCATGTTTTCTTCTACTGTTAGAAATGCTTTGAAGAATATTTTGGGGGTTTAGAATTTTGCATATAAATTTTAATCAAAGTGTAGAATTGTCTGTGTTCAGCTGGTTGAAAACATCATCTTTGTTCAACCAAAGAGCAAAGAATCAGTTCACTTCCTTTAGACAAAGGGCTCTGTCCAAGCTCTTGGACAGAGTTCTTACATTCAGCTGAACAAATCTGCAAGAAAAAGCTGGTGATCCCATTTTGCTGAAAGGGGCAGTCATTATCTGAATCTACATTCACTATGATTTACTGAATAGTAAATATGAATTTACTGTACAACACGAGATGCATGTCAGAAGCCAGGTTTTGAATAAGGCTTCTGCTTATAGCATGTTATAAGCTTTTAATATTCTTCAGGCTTTTGAATACATTATATCTCTTGCTAGTTCTAGAAATATTTCACTGGTGAGGAAAAAATTTAGTACCATAGGCCAGAAGATTAATTTATTTTGGTTGTCTTTTGTGTAATCCCAGACTTCATCAATAGATTTAATAGAATCAAATATTAGGAAAATATTGTGTGACTTAACAAAATGAATATCCCAATGTGTCAAAAAGTATTGTAGTTGTCAAAATGGAGAAGCTTTCAGGAGAAGTTTGTTACTGTTGTAGTTCTTCAATTTTGTAAATGTAAATAAATACATGTTTAAGGAATGAATTCTGGCTACTTACTGTGTTGTTTGTATCATATGTTTAAATTGAAGCTTTGTAGGGCAAGCCTTAAATAAAAGTATACGTTTTCTTTACTTCTGTCTTTAAGTATCCATTTCCACTTTTTTATTGTTACAGTATTTAAATCGAGGCTGTACCAGATTTTTCGCTAACAAAGAAACAGACAAGCAGATTTTGCAAAATCGCAAGAGTCCTGAGGTATGTTTGTATCTTCAGTTAGTTTATATTATTAACTAATGCAGATGGAGTAGAAAATGATTACAGTTTTACAGTATGGAATGAAATGTTCATTTTACACATCTTTATAGGTCTAATGGGTACTGTCAAAGCTGCTCTATTCAGAACTCTGTTTTGGAGTTCAGTCCTAGAAATCTATTTTAACGTGCATCGTAAAATCCCAAGTGGAACAATGTATATAAAATGGTTTCCTTTTCATTCTTATAATAACGAAACACTAAATTATGCAGCTTGTCTTCTGTGGAAAACAAAAATCTATCCAAGACTTTCTGTAATTCTCTTTTTTATAATCTTACTACTGCTTGGAATAAGTCAGAAGAAATGTTTGTTTTGTTTGTTGTTTTTTTGTTTTTTTGGGTTTTTTGGGTTTTTTTCCCCAGAGCCATTTTTACTATCTGGATTTTTGAAGTGGTGCTCTAAACTGTTTTAGAAATCAGTTATAACTCAACCTCACTTGTAGCATGAGCATATTCTCCTCCTCGGTACACTTTCATGGTTTTTGTTTTCCCCTTGCTGTTAACAGCTAGTTATGTCAGAGCATAGCATTTTCTGGAAGAAAGTGTGAAACTTAAAAGCATGTATATCCTCTTGCTCCATCTCTGTTTACTTTTTTTTAGAAATGGAATTACCAGAATTCTGTAGTGTTTAAGCCTTTGAGCTTGTTTACAGGAGCATACTAAAGAATTTTTTCTGAATTAATAGTATATATGTTCTTTAAACACATAGTTAAACTTCTTCTCTGTTCTCTAATAAAATTTTCATCTGCTCATACCTAAAGTATGAAATTCTCATTTGTATAGCTGGAAGATATTTCAAATATTAATCAAATCCATATTTGTGATTCCATAGCAGGACAAGCTGCATATATCTAGCAAAAATACAAAAATAAATTTACTCAAAAACTTTTTGCCACCAAATCATCATGCCATCCTTACTTTTGATAACTTGGGCTTTAAGCTCATGCCTAGCTATCAGAGACAGTATAGATACTTCCTTTCCTCAAGTCAACATTGTTTACTCCTTGATTTCTAGTGGTTGTATGTTGTAACACTGAGCATGTAATCCTGGTTTCTTTTGCTTAAGTGTAGGCTGTTTTCTATAATAGGGATGGTGGAGAGTGATTTGACATTACTGTGAGGCAGAAAGCTCATAGATTATTTCACTCTTGTCATATCGGCTATGAGATGGTTTGGAGATTTTGTCTCAGATTACCCAATTTGCCTTAAATGAAGATTTGTGGTGACGCTGGTCATTTATGTAGGCATAGCTTAGAGTTATCAACATTCACTTACTCTTGCTACTGGAAGATGAACCTGTGCAGTCTTCTGTTACTGATGTGCTTTACAGGAGGGTGTTCTGTCATAAAACTTGTCCTCTAAAGGACTTAATTTGATATAAGAGAGGACTTACTTTGAAATAAGTGTTTGTCTAAACTAAAACGTACTTAGAGAATAATTCTGGAAATATATGTAAAACGTGAAGTACTGGAACATACGATACAATAATACTTGTATGTTACAGGTATATCAATTTGAAGGCTCAGTAGAGGATCAAATGATGTTCAATGATATTTAAACCTAGTCTAGCCATTTAAACAGGAAATATATTACCTTGTTCAGCTTTTTAAATTGGAAATTTAATATTTACTCTGTCACTTTATTAAAAAATATTAAGATTGTTTATTTGAATAAATTAGCTGGAATAGTCAATTAATACTTCAATTATTTTTGTGTTTTCCTTATCAGGAAGATGAGGTGATCATTTTACATAATTAACATGTAGTTTAATGTTATTGATGTGCTTACATGTTGTGTGAAGTGAATTTTTCAGATGCATGTGGTGTTTTGTTTTGATAAAAATGATGTTAGCTTATTTGACATTAACAAGGCTTCTATGTAGTTAATTATTCTTTTTAGTTGAAAACATGTAAAAATAACTAAAAACATAGCTCAGTCTGTGCATGTTCAAGTAGTTTCTTGACTGCATGCAGATGTGTTACTATCTACTGTTTAAACTTGTTTATACTTATAATAGCTTGTGATGTATATGACTCCGAAAAATCAGCAAAAGGTTAAATTGGTATTTCAGAACATAGCTGGTATTCTTCTAACCCGTAGACCACTGCAAATTCTGTTTCTTAATTAGCAGCAAATGTTAACAGATATATTTCTCTAAATAATTCTGTTTAGAACAGGGATAACTGATTTGTCCTGTGCTCCTTTCCCCATGGCCTGTTATTCTGTCATCCTACTACAAGGACCTCGATCTTCTTTCAGCTGCTGGGAGTTGAAGGACTCCTTTGTATAAATGCTTTGATAGCTCCCTAAGCCGAAGTTTTCCTTTCTCCTGCTTGCTATCCCATATTCCCTTGTCCTTAGCTGTCACATTCTTGAGCTTCTGCTTTCTGAAGACAGTTTGAAGTTTGCTTTGAAATTTAAGTTTGAAGATGATGCTTCGAAGTATCAACAAGTTAAAATAAATTAGGGTTCTTGCAAAGCCTGTATTGTAATGAAGAGCTTGAATCTCTCTTTACCTAGTGTGGCGTGCTTTTTTATGCTTTTTGTTATTGCTTATTCTTGACTGGAAATATTTGCCTACCTTTAAATCACTTACTGAATTTGTGGTTTATCTTGTTTTGTAGTATCTTAAAGAAGGTTCCTTGAAGGACCCACTGTTAGATGATCATGGAGATTTCAACAGAATGTGCACAGCAATGAAAAAGATTGGACTGGATGATGAAGAAAAACTTGATCTTTTTAGAGTAGTGGCTGGTGTCCTTCACCTTGGAAATATTGATTTTGAGGAAGCTGGGAGTACATCAGGTTAGATGAATTGTTTTCTGTAAAAATATGAAAATGTGTCTTAATTAGAAATGTTTCCTTTCCATGTGGCTTATAGCTTTAGAAAGCTGCTATGTGTTTAAGGGTAAGTCAGTCTTAATTCAGCCCATTTTGAAGTCAAGTTTACCTATTTGTTTTAAATTTGTACTTCTTCACATGCTCTAAAAGCAAATAGGCTTTCACTGAAAATGTTAAGTGAAGAGTTTAATATAAAGAGACATTCTGTGTCTCAAAATCATACTTGTATTTTAATGATAATTTTAAAGTCCAGCTTCTCACTAATGTCATCTTATAATGACCAGCTCTCTCTGTAGGGAAAGGCATTATGTCCTTTGGTTTCCAAAAATACCATCATGGTAGTATTTTGAGAGGTGAGGAAAAAAAAAAGTTACAGCAAAAACTTAGACAATATAAACTTCCTAATTTTAAGATGTTGCTCACAAGATGAGTTAGTACAGCTGTAGCTGAGACTTAACAGCAGAATGTGCAGGCAAGTTGAGAAAGGAGAATTAATATTTTGGGCATTGCCATTCTTACCTTACTACTGAAATCAAATGAACAAGAAGAGGAGGAACCACAAATGGTGAAGAAAGTCAGAGTTTAGAAAAGGGAAGGTCACCAGAAGACTTACGATCTCTGAATGTTGAAATTCAGACCCATTTTTCTTCTGGAATAAATTACTGAACTTCTGCAATGTTCATTGCATTGGGCTTTGTTCTGCTCTCACCTTGTATGTGTGTTCACACAGGGTGTGCATTTCAACTGCTACAGTCAGTATGTCTCTTACCAGGGACCCTGTAAAGTTCTGTTACTGCTTTCTGGGAAACACCAAACAAAAGTTGTTTTCTACAGGTCAGGTAGTGTTTCAGAGCATCCAAAATTAAGTCATAAAAGCCTTAAACTTTTAAGGACTCCTCCCTCCCTTTTTTTTCCCCCTTCCCCCCACCCCTTACTGTCACTGTAGAGGAATGGAAGGAATTCAAGTGATGTTTGACTAGTTATCCCTTTTGGCCTCTTCGCTTACCTGTAGAAATAAATTTTACTGTGAACAAATTCTTACTGCAAACAGCAGGAGATACATGTAAATAAGTGTTAGATTTTCATAAAGTGTTTGCTGCTCCAGTTGAGAAATCTGTCAGACCGAACCCTGGCGCAGAGGGCCGAGGTGCAGAGCAAAAGGGAGCACTTCTCTTGGCTGTTTGCTTGAGAAGTGTACACACCTTTATCTGAAAAATGCAGGAGTCTGCCGTGCCAGGCACTCCTGCTGCATAGCAAGGAAGCCTGGAGCATTACAGGAACATCTCAGTCCAAAACTTTTAAGTCACTACAGCTAGTTTGTAGGTGTTAGCGCTTCTGCATTTCGGGATAGTGCTTCCCTATGAGCACCTTGGTTTTTGAACAGCCTGGACAGCGTTCTAGAAACGCAGAATTATGTGCATAGTTTTTGGCAGGGGGTTATTTTTGCATTTATTTTGTGGTATTTTCTTGTGTTTTTCAAAACTGACTGTTCCCATTTAACTATATGAAGTAATTTCCAGAGGCAAACCTTTAATTCCTTCAAAGCTGGCGTTACCTCCACTGGTAGCATAGTATGTTAGTGGACGACGACCAGCAGGGTCCGGGCAGGACCATCATCACCGGCCAGGATTTTCCCTAGAGCTGAGCCGGTGGCTGTTGCCCTGCCGTGCTGTGGTGCGCGGGGTGCGGGTGCCGGGCGGTGTGTGACATGGGGGGGTGTGTGTCCCCCCGGGGGTGCGGGTGTGTGACGCGGTGTGTGTGTGTGTCCCCCCGGGGGTGCGGGTGTGTGACGCGGTGTGTCTGTCTCCGCGCAGGGGGCTGCACTCCGCGGGCGCAGAGCCAGCCGTCCCTGGAGCGCTGCGCCGCCCTGCTGGGCCTGGACGAGGACGACCTGCGCGGGAGCCTCACCACGCGCGTCATGCTGACCACGGCAGGGGGCGCCAAAGGCACGGTCATCAAGTGAGTGCGGCGGGGCCGGGCCGGGCCGGGTGTGGGCACGGGCCGCCCGACCCGCCCCGGGACGGGGAAAAGGGGAAGGATGGCCCCAGAGTCTCGCCTAACCAGCTGCAAGTGTGAACCCAGTTGCAGTCGGCCTAAGCGCAGCGATCTGAAGCGCTTGCGTAGGCGTTTACCGAGCACCGGTAGAACTGTCCTGCAGAAATGAGAGCGCGCAGAGGGCCGACAGGCTTACCGTGTCCATCCCTTGAAAACGGCATGCTGTGCCTTTGCAAACCTGTGCCCGTGCAAGCGATAGTTTTTAGATGAAAAACTTTCAACAGGGCTTTGATATTTCTTATTTGTCTTTCGTGTGTATAATATATATTTGTATATTTATATATTTAAAACATAATCTGTGTATTAATATAGATATCATATATTATATATTAATAAATTGTGCATTCATATATAATACATATAAAGATATATATTCGTATACAAGTAATATATATATGTACATATATACACACACACACACATATATTAACCAGTTGATCCAGGTGCACTTTTTACATGCCCAGGCTTGCTTGTTTCATTGTTTTTAAGACACTGGAAGGTTTCGTAAATTTTTTTTCTTTCTTTTTTTTTTCTTTTTTTTTTTTTTTTGGAAAAGAAAAGCTTTCAGTAAATCACTATGAGGTTTTATAAAACCTCTCATATGTCAGTGATTACACTGTGTGGCTAAAGAAGTACAGCAGTCAGCCTGTTAAATCCATAGCCTATGCAGAAAATTTGATATGCTAATAGATTTAACAGATACACTGAATGTTAATGCTGGGCCTAAAATGTTTCTGAAGACACTTGAATCTCTCTTGTCACGAGGGCTGCACAGTGCTCCTGTGAACTGAGTTCTGAAATCACATTTCAGTTTTAAAAAGTCCACTGCAAATGGTAATTCAGAAATGTGCTGCTTCTTGCTGTTGCTGGTAAACATTTTATCTTCACTGCAAAGTAAAAAAGGTTTCATGTATATAAAAAAATTGTGAAATAGGATAAATTTAATAGAAAGTGTTTGGGTTTTTTTTCCCTGAAGCTATTATCAAAGTAACTTCCTAGACATAGAAGCAGCATACTGATTTCTTGTATGCACATGGAGAAGGAATAATGGCAAAGAACATATATAAACATGGTACTGATGGTAACATTTCAATACCACGAGAGTTATGCCTCTGTGAAACTGAGTTTTATGAAAATGATTTCATTACCATTACCTTTTGTAATAAAACGCTCTGGCTTCCACCACAAATTTTCCTTTGCTGAGATTGATCCTAGCATGCAAGCTGTCGGGGCTGCTAGCTAAGCTGCCCGCAGCTGAATCCTGTGTTTTAACATTTAATTTTCTAAGTTGTGTATTTGCTTAGAGTTAAAACATTACATCAAAAACTGAACTTGGACTAAGCAGTTTTGAGCACATTAAAAGTAATTCTCATTGTTTAGCTGAATGCATCAATCTTTTAATTAGGAAAGTAGTTAACATTCTCTTCACTCATTAGAAGAATACACGTGTGCTTCTTAGTGACTTACAAAAATAATCAGATTGTTTTAGTGAATCAGAAATACTTTATGCACATTACACCAGAAGTTTCATACACAGAAGTCATAATTATGTGTATTAATGTGGTTTAAGTTCCTTGCATATTTTATGTTTTCAAATTTATTACTGTTATTTATACTGAAGTATTTGTTAACATTTCATAAATTTGTGGACTGAAAAAAAGTAACTGATGATCGATTTTACCTTGGTATGTCACTGTGGCCAGTAAAAGTGGCAGCTGTTAGTTAATGTGTGCTCAGGTAATGTCAGACTTCTGAGGTGAAAAATTGGTCTTTGGGCACGTGAGCAACGACCTTTAAAAAAAGTCTTTAAGGAATGTAATGGATTTGAGCAGTGAAAGCTGCAGTGGTCAAGAGCTCATGCTGTTAAGGAGAAGAGATAGCTATAGTGGAAATACTGTTCCGTGCCCACTTCCTGATCTCCAGGGTGAAACTGATCTCCCTGGCCAAAATTTAGGATAATAAATCAACCATGACATCCTGTTCGGTTTGAATATCATGGATTGTTTTTCAGGGGAATGCAGAGGCTCCTCTGAACTAACTCATACTCAGGAGTCTGAAGTTTAGCACAGCTATGGGCTCTTGTTCAAGTAAAAAACATTATTACCAAATAGCTGATGTTTGAGGTGTGTTTCTAGATAGAGCAACCAAGCAGACTTCTTGGTGGTCTGCTTTGGTACTTTGAAAGAGTAGGTGTTCAAGAGTTAGAACTCCATAGTGACTACCATGAAAAAGTTATAATGCAGTGACAAATGGTAATTAATGGTTGGGTGAGTTAAATGTACTATTCTGCCTTCAGTTAAAAGTTCGAGATCTAGATCTTGTAATAGCATATTCAGTAATTCATTTCCAGAGTTTTTGTAAATTCTTCCTCTCTCCCCCTGCCTTTCTCCAGTTATTAGAAATTGGGGACTTTTAGTTACTATCATATTGGTGCCTTATCAGATGATACGGAAAGTTACAAATAATTTTTTTCTCTTTATTACAACCTTTAGTGTAGGAAGACATTGGTCCTGTAGGACAAAGTGCCTCCAGTGGTCAAGGTTTTCCAAGTTTTACTATTTTCTCTCTTCCAGACCACGGCTAAATTGACAGCAAACTCTTCGATGTATTCACCTAGGACAACCTTTACCAGTATTACTGATAATATTAGAGTAGAAAATTATATATTATGTAGTACAGATGGTACTCATAATAGTGCATGGCAATATGAGAATTGCAGGTTTGGAAAGTTAGTAACGTTTTTTTACTTAATTCAAGTAGTTATCCACTAGAATTGCTGATCTTTCTCTGACTTGCATAGCTGGTTATTCTCCATCTTGTGTTTGTATTTTTGAATTCTCTTAAGCATACCACTACAATCTTTACTGAAATACATCTTTTGGATTTTTACATTATCAATTTCTGAAAATAAGTTTGTATGCTGATAATGTCACCAAGATTTTCTGCTTTCTTAGTTCAGTATTATTAGACTGCTTTTTGAAAATACCCTTACTTTCTCATTCCTTTTAAGCAGAAGTGTTAAATAGAAGCAGAAGGGCTTTGAACAAATTGCATCCACGTCAGATTCAGATGGCACTCCACTGGAAATGCTCTCAGTGAACTGCTGATTCAGCCTCTGAGAACAGATTAGTTTTGGCTGTTGTACACATAACACATAGCTAAACCTTGTCTGTATAGATCCCTTTTGAGAATTTTTGGCGGGACATATCAAGCACTGAAGCAGAGGTGCATCATTATATACTGCTTCCCTTTCACCACATCCCAAATGACACTGTCAAGGAAGGTTTCTTAAGAACAAATACAGTTTATGTTACAGCTTCAAGTTCACTTGGATTAAAACTTCAGAAATTTTCTGCTCAGTGTATTTATCCTGATAAGCCTGGGGCATTGTTAGCAGTGTGCTGTTTCAAAAGTCTGCAAACACAGGGAGCTGTGTTTTTGTGCCAGCAGATCTTATTTTTCCCCCCAGTGTTTTACTTTGGGGGTGTCAAAAATTAATTCAGAGGACTCCTTCCATCATCTCAAGGATTAATGCATTAAGCCTCTTTCTCTAGCATTTGCTAAACTTGTGCAGCTAAAAGCAAACATACAATAATAAATACAGCAATATCTCTTCGTGTGGCTTTCTGCATGTACAAGGAAAGTGGATTGGACTATTTTAGCTACTTATTAAATAGACACCATTTTTTTCTATGCTAATGTAGTTTAGAAACTATTTGCTTGCTGTTAATATTAGAGTTTTGACAAGTACATTGTTTTATTTTGCTCCAGCAACCTAAAGAGCTAGTCATTTCTCTCTCTCTCTCTTAGGGACCTTTTGTGTGCAAGTGGATCATGTGAGTGCTAATAGGTCAGAGTGAATAAATAGCTCGGCTGAAATCACTGTGCTTAGAGTATAACAAAGGCTTTGTTCTACTGGGCCAACAAGGAATAGTAGGAGGGTGATGCTAAATGCTGTCTCTGAATTTTATTAAAAACTCATGTGCAGTGTACTGGCAGAGAGACTTGACAGCTGCATTATGTTTATCTGTCCTTGTCTCCCAAAAGCGCATAATGATCACCTTATTGGCTGATGTTTTTGCCATCCATGTGAAGTGTGTCTGCAGAGTGAAATAATGTTTTAGGATTCAAAATCCGGTACTTCTCTTAGACTGTAAATTCACTGTGCTACTCTCTTACTCAGTTTCTCCCTTTCCAAGACTTTCAAAGAGGACTCCGTCGTCACAAAATAAATTATTTTACAGGGTGAAAAAATTAATTTACTTCATTCCATGTCCTTCAGCTTCTTTTGCAGTAGATTTTCTACCAAAAGGAATTTTTTTAGTGGTGGTACTGAAGCCTCTGTTGGAAAAAACATTTTTTCAAGAAATATTTTTCTGCAGTCTTTGGAACTCCAGCTTTTCTCAAATTATTAATGTGCTGCTTATATCCTTTAGTTACATAGATCTTTCACTAGGTAGATTTATTTCATCCAGGCCATTTTGTTTATGAACCAGTTACCATATTGGCTGACAGTAATTGATGGGTATTGCTTCACCTGCTCTCACTCCCTTAATTGTTGTCAGCCATGGGCAAATTATACATATTTTTAATTGAATTTTATTTGTTCTGGAAGATGTTTGGGAACTACGTGGAATTGCACACAGGCTAAATCTGGCCCATCAGAGTGCTTTCTGCTAGGTCTCAGACTCTAGATCAGTGGAAACCTTGGTGAAGAAATTAGCATAAAGACCAAACAGGGTTTTTTTGTTGCAGCCTTAACCAAAACCTTAGAATTTGGAAAAATTTTTCCTTGTTCCTTGCAGTTAGCCAATGGATGAAGGAGAGGGGGAGAAGGTGAAAAGGAGAAAGGAGAATTTATCTTTTCCTGTTCAGACAAGAAACAGGAGTAGGAAAGAGATTCGTTTGTCTGCAGACCAAAGGAAAGGAAGAGCTGAGGGAAAGCAAATTCATGAGAAGGAAGTTACTTGGTTTGAACATCAATTCTATAATAGGGCTCTTGTGTTTCTACTATCTTAGTGCATTGTTAGCATTATTTTGTGGTTCTGTACTTTCAGCTGTGCAAAATATATTGCAGGGTTACATTTTCTTTCCATGTGTTTCTGCTGCAGGCTATGAAATTTCACAGTAAGGTTTTGTGGAGTCTTTGGAATTCTGTTGAATAATGGCAGAATTTACTGTTTTGCAAAACAGAACCATTTTGTAATTACATGCTCTAGACTATTTGCCATGTTGTTTAAAACAGTAAATGGAAATCATAAATTATTTTAGTGTATTGTATTATATAATAGGCCTGCAGCTGACGTTGGGAATTAGTATTCTGATCTCTTAAACGTATCAGAACAGAATGCAAAGGTACCTTCCTTCTATTTATAAGATAAGATTTCTGTCAGTACTCATTACCTTAAGATAAGTGAAGAGATACTTAGTGGAAGACAAGATTGTGTGTTAAAGCTAATTACTATCTAATGTATTGTAGCTGCAGATGTCCTTAGTGAACAGAGTCTCTGCTTCCCTGACTTAGCAGTCACAATAGAAAGTCATCTCCATCAGTCTCACGTTTCTCCATCAGAAATATCATCCTTGAAAAAATACAAAAATAATAATTAGAGTTAGTTTAGTGCTTATGAATTCTAGGAAGTGAAGGAAATGCTGCAGTATAGGTAAGCTGTTGCTGGGGTTTAACCCCACCTGGGAACTAAGCCCCACACACCCACTTGCTTTACTCTTCCTGGTGGGATGGGGGAGAGAATCGGAAGGGTAGAAGTGAGAAAACTCATGGGTTGAGATAAAGACAGTTTAACAGGTAAAGCAAAAGCCACATACACAATCAAAGCAAAGCCGGGAAGACAAAATGTTTTAACTCTGAACATCATCTTTTCCGTCTTCTTCCTCCAGCTTTTATTGCTGAGCGTGACTCCACATGGTATGCACATGTAAAAATCCTGTGGAGTTGTGAAGTTTGGCAATGTCATTCTGTTTTCATCTGATTCTCTTCAGATTGGTGGGACTTTTGCTTTTAAATTCTAACATGGTTAGGACCCAAGCGCCGTTTGCAGTCATACTGTAAAGCCAAAAGTTCGTTTTTCATAATTATCTCATGTTGTTTCTTCAACACTTTCTTAACGCTTTATTCTTATATGAATTTTCCTATTCTGTTTCTGTTGTACAGTATAACCATTCCTTAGTTTTGGTACTCTTCTCTGTTAATTTGGAATCTTCTAAGTCATGCAGAATGTATTTATCCATGAAATAAGTAGGTTAAATGTGTTCTGAAATATATGCATTCTAAGCATGTCATTGTCATGCTGACTTCATGAAATAGCTATATATGTTATTTTATGTATATCTAAATATGTAGTTGCCTGATATTCCCACAGTTTTCTCCTGCATTTCATAGGCTTAGAAACTGTGACTCATGGCATCGTTGTTGGGTTTTGGTTTGGTTTTTTTTTATATAACTTTTAAATTGGGATATAGACTTATAATAAATTATGCAGAATAGAGGTTTATAAATAAGAAGGTGAAAATAAATTCTCATAAATAAAATCTCATTCTTTCAGTGTTTAAAAAAAAATCTTATTTTGGGATTGCATCTCTCACCATGAGAACACACTGCCTAACTTTTTACTTTTTATTTTTACCTTTGTTGCCTGTGGCCTTATAGCCTTAGTTATAACCCTTACGCAAGCATAGAGACAAAGATGTCAGAACAAAAACTAAACTATAGGCTTTATTCCAACCACACCAGCTCATAAATAAATAGATTAAATACTTTTTTTAGATGGGAATGTATAGATTTCAAATATCTTTCTCTGGAAATTGTTAATATAGTTTCTAATTATCTAATAATTATGAAAGCATCAGAATCTTATTTCTACTGATGGTAGCGAAACATTCTTTCTTTTTACAGGTAAGATAGTTCGTCTGGCTTGGCCAGATTGTTTCTTGCCTCGGCCTAGAGCTCAGGGGTTTTTTATGTCCTAATTCGCAGTAATTGAAAAGGCTGGTTTTAAGTTTAGAGTCAAATTTCAGCATTTCAGAGTAAGGAATTCTGAAAAGTAAGATCTCTATTTTGTTTCTCTAGAGTGCCCTTGAAAGTGGAACAAGCAAACAATGCTCGTGATGCTTTGGCTAAAACAGTGTATAGTCATCTGTTTGACCATGTAGTGAAAAGGGTAAACCAGTGTTTTCCATTTGAGACTTCTTCTTTCTTCATTGGAGTTCTAGATATAGCTGGTTTTGGTAAGTATACTTAAAATAATTTCTAGCTGTCACTTGTTGCCACCAAAGATTCAATGATAAATTCTGTAATGAGGAGTAGGAGGGTTTTCTTTTTGGTGTTAATGGTTCCTGTAAAGTTTTTATCCTCTTTCAGCTCACTGAGATTCAGAGTAGGGCATGTATTGTAGTATGCTCTGACCCTCCTGAGGTTGTCCAAGAGAACCTTTGGTTTTCAGGTGTTTAGAACTATGTTATCCTGTGCCAGCCTGTTGAAGCATAGATACATGAGGATGTATTGGTACAGTTTCACTGTATGGAAGCACCTTGCTTTGGTTTACTGCCAACTGTCTGTCACTTGTCTTACAAATATGATCTACTGCAGTATTTTTAGATCTGCCTTGTGTACAACTTGAAAATCTGTCAAAGGTTTCATTTTGCTGAAAGAAACAGATATGGATCTGAACATGTTAAATATTAGCACTGTGAAGCTTCTGTTATTTGCTATTTAATATAAATTCTTGGAACATTTATCGTGAAAGCTTAACTTCTGTCTTTCAGAATACTTTGAACACAACAGTTTTGAACAATTCTGCATAAACTACTGTAATGAGAAACTGCAGCAGTTTTTTAATGAAAGAATTCTGAAAGAGGTATGATATATTTAGTATTATATTTGAGGATTTATTTTTTACTGTTGTATTTGAGGGTTTATTTTTTTGCTTAAGAGATACCTAAAGTAGCTCTGCTTTTCATAACATTGCACATAATGCTTGAATTAAAAAGAAAAATCAGTTTTCACAATGTGTGACGTCTGGGTGTGTCAGAAAAGAATATGGCTTTTTCAAAACCAATAATATTTTTGCTTCCTTCATTAAAATAAGTTATCCAGACTCTGGCCAATCTCTCATACGAAATAGGAATATTTAATTGCATGGGCTTATCATTAAGGTGGTAAAGTTGGAATATATTAAGCTATGTAATGAAATTCTCAAGTGTGTGTTGATCCATGCTGTATTTTAAAATTACTTCATGTTTATTCAATACAAATGTGATGAGCAGTGTTTTCTCTCTGCAATTACTTTTTTGTTTTTTTCTTTAGGAACAAGAACTTTACCAGAAAGAAGGCCTGGGGGTTAATGAAGTGCGTTATGTAGATAATCAGGACTGTATAGGTAGGTACTTCTTGAAATGTTAAGCTATTCCTTGATGTCATGGAGCAAAAAGCTTCAAGCAGAAGAGGGAAAATATGTATAGAAATAGTAATTTTATAATTTTATATATGGTCTCATACAATTCAAAATCATAGGAGTTCATAGGCGTTGCTGTAGTGCAAGCATTAGATATTTCTTCTTACCACAGGAGAAAAATGTAGTAAAAATTCCTCTTACAAGAACAATTTCATAGACGATGGAAAAAAAGGTTCAAAAGCTACAAAATTCTTGTGTCTAAGAGTTTCAAGAGCATGAATTTCTATGTCTGCTTTCGAGGGCTTTTGTATATGTATGTGAGAGGTCAAGGCAATACACTTGCTAAAAGTTGTGAAACCACCACTACATGCTCAAAGTTGGGTCTGCCTTGCCTAAAACAAATTCATTTGGTTTTTCTCCCTGGGCTTCTGTTGTCAATGGAAGTATTAGACTTCTAGTTTTGATGTGTGATGAAAAAAAAAAAAAGCCCCAACAATCTAAGCAATTATCCCATAAAGACCTATGATCATACCGTAAGAACATTTAGCACCTTTTGGGAATTAAGATGACTAAATTCAACTTCAGACAGAGTAAAAATCAAACAATCCGTACCTGATCTTTTTCCCCCTTGTTCCTTGTGTTAGGAGTTAGAACTTGATATGTATAGGATATCAATTAAATCAGCAATTCAGATATATAGAAATAATTTGCAATGCCTTCTTGTATTTTATGTTAACAGCTTTCTCTACAAACATTTTTACAGAATCAGATCATCACCATTTACACTTGCAGTGTTCAGTTCTGAGTTTATATATTCAGTTTTTGTAAATATGTTTTGTTTTATCAATAGATTTGATTGAAGCAAAATTAGTAGGTGTACTGGATATTTTGGATGAAGAAAATCGTCTTCCCCAACCAAGTGATCAGCATTTTACTTCAGTTGTACACCAGAAACACAAGGACCATTTCAGGCTCTCAGTAGGTTCATTTTTGCTGTCTGTTTTGTTTTAATAAAACAGTTCTTGGAACAGTTGATAGTAATACTTCAATTTAATGAAAACGTTTCCTAAGAAATCTTGTACCTGTCAGCACAATCCATACCTGTTTGCTAAGGACAAGTTAAATTTGATGGAAAGTTCACTGAAGGCCTTAAGTCTTCAAGGAATTCTAATATCCTGCTGAAACTAAAGCCATATTCTTCACTTACATTTGAAGTTTGTTAACATGTGAAACATGAATAGAAAATAAAAACACACTTCAAATTGTTTTGTATCAGATAAACTGTTGTTGTTCCTTATAAGAATTCCTTGCTTTGGAGAATATTTGACTCACGTGGAGTTTCTAGCTAGCACTTCAGAGATCATACAAGGAAAGCCTTTTTGTTGATTTATCTTTTAATGTAGAGCACTGTATGGAAGATTAATGCAAATTTTTGCAATTTAAATACATGAACTCTGTTGAAATAAAAAAAAAAAGGCTGAAAAGTGCAAACAAAGGAAGCCAAATGAAATTGTGATCCAGCTATCTTTCATTAAGTTTCCACTTAATCTTGCTTACCTGGATTGCTGCGCAGTGAAACATTTGTCAGTGTGTATATGATCAGCTAGGTGGATGCCTGTTAAAATATACCATCCAAAGCCATATTTTAATTTTCTGTCAAATCATATTCATCAGCTGTGGAATGAATGGTATAGAAATTGTTGATTAGAGGAAAAGCCAAAATCAGCTAGCTGGTGTTAGCAATCCTGATGACATGTATTTCAAATGTGATGTATCTGAAAGTGTGAATGAGATTGAAATTAGGTTTTTGAAATACCAAGGTTTGAACAGGAATGGCAGTGATCATTGCAACTCTACTTATAGGAAATGTAATTTTTAATACCTGGTGTTCCTGATAGATCATGGTGGTGTTCTAAGAATAAACTCTTTGTTACTCTCCATTGTAATTCGTCTTTTGTAATTCAACTTCTTAATTCCAGATTCCTAGGAAGTCTAAATTGGCTGTTCACAGAAATATCAGGGATGATGAAGGCTTTATTATCCGGCACTTTGCAGGAGCAGTATGCTATGAGACGGTAATTTTACTTATGAAACACTATTTTAGTTGTGCTTTGTAGTACATTTGTATTTTTCAGTGTATATAGGCTAAATGACAAAATCTGCTTTCATCAGAAGAGAAATTCAGAAGTTCATATCTCTTACCTTTGAAACTAATTATTTGAGTATTTATCAGAATTGACAGTTTCTTTTAACTTTTCAGGTTACAGACAGTTTTACTGATATATTTTGTGTAAAAGTTTGTTTCAAGTATATAGGTTTCTGGTGCCAATATTAAATATATTGATTCATGATCTGCTGCAGATTTTCCATCGAAAGGTGTTTGCGTCTTGGGGAGTGAAATATACTGTGTGATAGAAAAGTTTTGTTAGACTGAAGAATAGTTTTTTGGAAGCGTGCTTATGCTTGTAAATAGTCACTGTCATTCTTCATGTTTTCAGTTTGTGCTGGCAATGGACTCATTCATGTAAGAATACAAAATACCTGAAATTGCTACCCTCAAAATACATTCCAGGTTCTTGTACTTTTTGGACAATTATTCATCGTACAAAAACATTGAAACACCGTCAATTTTTAAAAATAAGAGTTTAGGATAAAATGCTTTGTTGTTAATAATGTTAATATAATGATAATAATGTTAATAATGCTTTGTTGTTCTGGTTTGTAACTCCAGCATGTATGAAGGAAGTTACTTCAAAAGACCTTTTTCTCTCATTTGAAAATGTGTACTTGAAGGGTTTGTTTTTGTTTATTTCAAAATACTCCAAGAATGATGATTGCTGTGCTATTTTGAAGTAGACACATTCTGTAGGTCCTTTTACAAATAAAAAAGTTGAAGTCTGTGTTACCCACGTGATTCTTCTGACGTTGCTCAGAGTCAGTATCAAAATAATAAAAAAAATCGGAATTCCAGTAGAATTGGAACAAATTTTTATTTGTTCCAAGTGCTCTATTTTTAACTGTGTACTTCATCATGATACATGAATAATGCCTAAGAGTGTCTTCAGGAACAGAGGTGACAGATTTGATCACATGAATTCATCTGTCAGAGCTAATCAGATATGAGGTATCTTTGGTCCAGAACTGTGTTAATAAGCTAGACTTAATTTGTCCTTTCCCTCAGAGGGGCTTACTTAGCTTGAGCCTTAAAACTTTTGGACTATAGCTGCCTTGTTGTTCTTCTGTTATTTGTTTTTCGTTTTCACTGCTCTTGTGGCAGTTCTCACATTCTGATTGGTGGTGAGCATGCTCATTTGTCTGCATTCATGTTCTAGTCTTGCGTTTTTGTGGTCCAAGGGAACTTTGGAGGCCTGTGTGTGTCCTTTGATTCTCATCGCCATTAAGTCCTTTTATGGGATATCTGGCAAATTGACATTTTCTTTCAAGTAGTCTTGGTCTCTTCTGTTCATTAATATCAAAATCTCTATTAAAGTTGCACCAAAAGCTATTGAGATTTTAGTTAATGTGAAACTGGATACTAGTGTATCCATTATCCACAAAATCTCTGAATTTCGATGTAATGTATTGTTCTGAACTTCTGAATGTTAGTGATCCGATTCACATAAACCAGAGAGAGAAAGTTCGTAGGAAGGGACAGTATGTTTTATTAAACCAACTGTTCATAAATAGTCATAGCACAACTAAAATAACCAGTTTTCATTTCATTTTCCAAACTGTATAAATGTACCAATTAAAGTGTGTACATTAATTCCCATTTCACAACAGATCTTCTGTGATACTACAAGCAGTGAAGAATTAAACTTCTCAAAACTGCCAGGTGATGATGTGCTGAGTGCCGGAAAAGGAAACAAGGATAGTCATTAACAAAAACACAACTGATCTCTTAAAAGGCACTAAACCTTACTTTGAGTTTCACGATTCCAACAACATCCTTAAAATTTAAGAATGTCTTTTGTCATTAGTGTTTTGTGTATCCAGTTGTTTGAAATAATGTATGAGTATTTACCCCACATATTCTCGATGCTTTTTGAATTTAGTATGTAAATTAGTTTTCTTTAGAAGACTAGAGCAACTGAGGTAGTAAAACAAATGTGGTATTATCTTTTGGGTTGTCTTTTCAGATGCAATTTGTGGAAAAAAACAATGATGCTTTGCACATGTCCCTTCAATCTCTTATATGTGAATCCAAGGACAAATTTGTTCGAGAGTTGTTTGAAGCTAACACTAACAACAACAAGGATCCCAAACAAAAAACTGGGAAACTTAGTTTCATCAGTGTGGGAAACAAATTCAAGGTAACAGCATATTACAAAGAGTCTTACCTTCTCATACTGTATGCCAGAGAATTTGGTTAAATAGACAGGTTTTTTTTTCTGTGGCATTATAAGAAACCAGTATACTCAAGCTGTGTGCTATGTATTTCTGACAAAAATATCTTTCGTAATAGTCCTTACAGAGAGTATACAGTGATTTTTAAGTCAGAATCTTGCAAAGCCACGTAGAAGTCTTTATTCAAAAGGTTTAATGTATTTAGATTTAAATTTGAATTAATTTTGCTTTCTAGAAAATGGTTTGCTACAGTCACTCAAAATTCAATGCTTAACCACTTTTTTCCCCTTCAGAAATACAGTCATTGCTTACACAGGAAGATGTTCATTATGCTGAATGTTTCCTTTCTCAATACCTGAATCTGATGCTTCTCCTCATTTTCTCCTTTCTTCTGCTTGTTGTAAAGCTGATCTTCAAACCTTGTCTGCTCCAAATGTTTTCTGCATCCTTTTCTCATTCAGCAGTTTTATTTTAGCTGGACTATTCCAGCTCAGGATGGCTAGAAAGAGAACTATAGGGGAATTAAGAGATGAAAAGCAGGCACACCGTGGGCTGCAGGTAAATTTTTCAATCTCCTGGATTTAGCATTGGTAGAGCTGCTGCAATTTCAGCAAGAGCTCTTCTCAACACATCTGGGCCAGATCCAATGAAGGATTTGTATGCCTTCAAGTCAAGTGCGGCACCAGTTTCAATATGCTACCTTATGTAGAGCAACCGTAAACCCACATCATTTTCCTAGCTAGGCTCCTTGCAGTCCCTGGGATACGTATCTTAGACAATCCAAAAAACCTTCTTGTAGAGCGGGACACTGCCAGTAGCAAGAGTATTTCTGCTCCATATCAAGGTTAAGTGCTGAATCAGGACTGCAAGATGAATTCCTTCTTGCGTGATTGTATCTTGTGGCTAGCATTTGGAACTGTTCTCTAAAGATGCAGAGGCTGAAGAACAGGAAGGACATGGTAGCAGCACACTTGCTTTTTTATAGCAATAGTATTCCGCTTCAGGTCTATGCTGTATACACTGGTTTATGGCTATTGTATTTCTTGTAGTGAGCACCAAGTTACTGGTCAGTCTGACAAAGGTTATTCTCTTTATGTCCTTCTGGAGATGTGTTGTTATGCAGTCAGAAATAAAATTTTCGTGGGGCAGGAAGAGTAGGAGACAGCGTGACTGGTAAGGTAGTGGTTTTGGCATTTAGCTGGGAATTGGGCAGCCTGCTCTCCTGAGTTTTGCTCTGGTGATTATTTCCCCCTCCTTCTTATTCTGTAGTGGTTGTAGAATTAAACTGTAGCAATTGGTTTAATATAAAACACATGATCAGAAGGCAGACTGAAAAATTACATACAGATAAACCATGTTCTGAGCAAACCCTGCAGCCATGAGTCTGTTGTAGGTGAAGGTAAGATTCACTGTTTTTCAGAACCACATTTTTAAAATGAAACCAGCTGTGGGATCTTTGGAGAATTTCCACTTTCTTCCATCTGGATTTTCAGTTTCTCTCAGATTTAGCACCCCACATCCAGTAGATGTGAAGTTGTGAATGTTACCAGTGTCCAAGGAGAACTGAATTAAAAGGGGAGACATTTTTAAAATTAAGCAGCAATTGAGTGGGGAACTTTTGGGATTGACCTTTGAAATTTGGTATTCACCTCTGCACCTAGAACATAAGTAAAGTCCTCTTTGGATCTGGCCCATCAATTTTTCAATGTTTTCAAGTTTCATGACATTTTGAATGTATGTGTTACTTCCAGTAATTCATTTAGTGTTACCTTCCCAGACACAGCATGTGATGCTGATGAACACTAATAGCCTTGAAAATTTCACTTCAGATGACATCAAAATAAGTTCTCTTATCTTACTGGATACTTCCTCTCTTTAAGAATTCTTAGTGCCTTAGTATGTAAGTCAGTCTTCTAAAATTAAAAATTCTTCTAATTATATCAGTTATTAGATGATGTTGCAGGGACTTCTCTTTATGATATCCTTCACACATCCCTTCCTTATAACTAATTAAAATTAATTCTTATAAATTAGTTGAGGAAATAATGATTAATTCATAATCAGATCTATCCAAGAATCTTTGAGATTGTTTTACCTTACTATGCTAATGATGAATTGAATCGTGACAATTGGAAGAGTAGTTTTAGCAGTATGTTTTACTTGTATGCACATTTCATTAGAGAAATTTACCTGAGAATGGCTCTGGCTTATTTCTTGTCAAATCACAGAGTATAAGGAAGGGGTATTTTTCATCAAGCAGAAATTTATTTTCTTGATGGAAATTAGGCTGTCCCTTTCAAAATTAGCTGTTTCTAACTTAAGAAAATATAATAATTATAATCAAGTTGAGATTTAAAGAGTATGTGTAAGTGAGAACTGAGCAGGAGGTTATTAGTGTTTGTCATGCCCCTTGTGGCATTCCTCTCTTTCTAACCATATCCGTGTTAAGTTAAAAAAACCCAAACCAATTTTATCCACTGTGAGGACGACTGGCAGCTGCAGGTGATGCATACTACCCGTCCATATCTAGGTTCTTGTATTCAAGATAAGTGAAAAATCTGGTTTAAAAAAAAAAAAAAAGAAGTCAAAAGTCAGACCCTTTCAATTTTTCTTCCAGTACAGAAAATGAAGAATATGTTAGGACATACTGATTTTTGTCTTGCTACAGTCTGTATACTTAAAGCTTGCTGGTAAACTAGAAAGGCTGGCACAGCAGTAATCTGTGTGGCAAAAGTAAAGATATTGCTGTTTCTCTGGTGTGGTTTTGGAATATTTGAAATCCCTACCAATTACTTTCAAAAGCAACTCTAAGTTGTTTTCCCTGATATCCTTAAGTCTTTGGTTATCCTGAAGACTTGCCCCCAGATAATAGTAGGACTGCAATCTTTTCTTGTCACAATTTGTTTAAATGCAGCCTCAGAAAATGTGATTTTAAAATTGTAGTTTATTTTCATCAATGGAAAATGAGAAAGTTGGAAGTTTGGAAATAAAAATAGGTTATTGCAGATAAATATTGTCTTAGCTTCAAAAAAACCCACAAGAAAACCATGAGAATATGTTTTCTGTGTTAATTATTTAACATACTAATATATGCTTGTTATAGATTAAAGTCATTATTTCTTTTATTTTCCCAAATGGACTTGCATGTTTCTTTGATAACTATGTTGTAATAAGTAACTAGTCCTTACAGTATTGTACGATTAAACACAACCAGTTTCCTCAGGACCATTCATGCACACTTGCATGATTTTGTCTGTTAAAATTTGTGAATGTTTGATTTATCAATTCTGTCTTAATAGCAATGACCATGCATGCAGTAATGGTGTACTTCTATTTGGTGGGTATATTTCTGTAGTTGTCATGGTTAAGGCTCTTAAATACCTGTTTTCTTTTACAGACTCAGTTAAATTTGCTTCTTGAGAAGCTTCACAGTACTGTAAGTATATATACAGATGAAAGTTCATAATTTTCTGATGTAAGTCAAAATATATTATCTCCATATGGCTTCCAATAAGTGCGATTAGTAATTGCTTTAGAGTTTGCAGCTTCATGGCACTTTTGAAGGATCTTCTTGCACATATGATGGCTATTGACTTACTTACTTGAAAAAAAACCCAAACCACATTACCTTTAAAAAAGTTCTTGCAGTGAAAGTTACACAGTTTGAGTAAACAAGATGAAATCTTTCTGGGCTGCAATCATCTTTTTTGTTATTTTTACTTCTTTCCATTCATGGATTAACATTGATTACTAATTTGCAGAAAATTTAGAAATGTTACTTAGAAGTAAGGCAGATGTTTATTATTAATTACTGTTTTCAGATTGCATAAAGCCATTAAAACTAAAATTTTTCATTTTACAAGTGCTCAAAGAATCTTAGTCCCCTAATGAGTATTTGTTAATTTAGCTGATGTAATTAGATAGCTTGTGAAATTCTCCATGTAGTTCAACATGCCCATTTTCTTTTAGAACTTGGAGTTGTAGGCACACCATCTTGTTTCTCTCAACCACGTGTTCTAACCAATTTTGGATACAAGGTTATGCTTTGTCAAAATAAGAAAAAGGGGAGAGAACCAATGGGAAAAAAGGGGTCAGGTGCTGGAGTGTAGCCAACATACAAGATTTTACTGTAGTCATGAGGCTGGTCTGAAAAATGATGTCTTTCACACAAAACACTCTAGAACTGATGCACAGTCCAGGGAAAAAGTGTGTGGCCAGGCTTGCTGTACTCTTGAGTTTAGCTAACTCAGGACTGAGGAGGTATTGTTAACACAGAGCTCCCTCGAAGATGTTCTCTCACTCTCAGCTGGGAGATGGAAAAGCATCTCTCACTGCAAACCAGGACTAATACTATGTTTTCTTAGTCCCAGTTTTGGTTTAGTATATAAAGGTTGTCATTAGCAGTCACCTGTTCCAGGAAAATCTGAATAATTGGATGGTGCTTTGCAAAATTGTCATCCTTAATGAATGTGATATGATCAGAGAAAGCAGTGGTCGAAATTGTGGAGGTGGAACATATGGTCATAAGAGAGAAGCAGACTGGAACAACATTGGGGAAGGGAGACTGAAGCTGTGAGCCAAAGGAAGTTGTAAAAAGTAGAAGTTAAGGAAGGTCAAGTTCATTTGGCATCATTCTGATGTCAGGGGTCTGGTAGTGTGTTCACTGATGTGAATTCTGAAGGACTGAGGCATTTAAGTGATGTGACTGTAGAAGATAATGAGGATAGTAGAATTTAGACTGATAAATCATAATTAAATTGTACTAATGTTAGGAAGATCATTGAGTGAAAACTCAACAAAATTGAGGATCCAATTAATAGCTTTAGCATTGAGATCAGTTACATCAATTAACTGGTTTAAACCGAGGCTACAGTGCAGAACAGATATACAAGAGAAAAAGAATGGAGTTGGGACTAGGTGATCTATAAACTCCATTCCAACCCCTGGACATTCTATGGTTCTAGGATAATGTTGACATTTCTGTTTTAGAATATTATTTTGTATCTTTTTTCCCACCCATAAGTCTTAAATGATTAACTGTTATTTTAGGAGTTTTAAAAATGTTTAGATTCTGCTAACTTTATGTTTGGATCATAGGGGTCTAGCTTTATTCGCTGTATCAAACCTAATTTAAAGATGACAAGTCACCATTTTGAAGGAGGACAGATCCTCTCTCAGCTTCAGTGTTCAGGTAATATATGCCTCTGATATTTTTCCCCTATGTTTTTTACCTTGGGCAGTACAGATTAATCTAAGTTTGAAATATGTGAGATGAAAGCAATATTTCCTTTCTTGAACTGCTGCTTTCTAGAAGGCAGGTTATTTATGCCCTATGTACAGTTATTTAGATTCTTAGTAGCTTAGCACTCAGTCAATAGAACTCTAGAAATTAATCATCTGAAGTGCCATAAGGTCTCTTCTTTGCAAGAAGAGTTGATGTAATTTCCATTGACTGTTTTTATTATAATGAGAGGTCGGACACCAGGTGCATATGTAAGAAGCCATGTAGCCATATATTGGTACATAAATTTACATTTCCTGATCTGGAGCTGAATTCTATCTCTTTGTGTTACCCACAGTGTTAATAGGGCATGTAATAGGGCATCTATTGTCTGGAACAGTAGAATTGTTGTAAATTACTGGGACAGTTGAAGTGTAAGAAACTCCTATATGCCTTTAAAGGCAGTCAGTGTTAGCTGAGATATCTAATAATTGAAGCACATCTGTTTTCTTTGATTTTTATAGATACTATGATAGAGTTTAATCATATTGGTTTACTTTTTCAAGATGCCTTTAGATCACTATTCGTTTGATTTGGAGCTGAACATGCAACACAGACACTTCAGCATAGTCTTTCCTATTGCTTTGTATCCTAAAGATTGTAATGCTTGATCTTCATTATTCTTGAAATGCTTTCCAAATTTACAGCTTTATTTTCAAGAGTGAGTATTAGCAGTTTTCCTCATGGCCCACCGAGCAGTGGAAGGAACTGCTTGCTTGGGAATTGTTGTGCTGGCATTTTCATTCCTTTATAGGGTGTTTGTTCAACAAAGTACTTCAATATATTTTTTCCCTTTTCTGTATTTTTGTGCTTTCAGTAGCTTTCAGTTGATTTTTTGAGAAGCTGACATATTTCACATATAATTTTATCATAACAAAAGCTTAACAACTTTTCGGTACTTAAGTGTTTTAACATCACTAGTAGCAGATTTCTTCAGGTTAATAGCATTTGGCATGAGAGAAAACAAAAATAAATTAACTCCCCTTCCCAACAACAACAATTGTGATGCTTTACAGTAGTCTTGGTTGTTTATCTGTGCTTTCTTTGCAATGGTAAATGAAGCTTAGTCTAGTAACACAAAGTCATGGCATGCAATGTTAAAAGACCAAGATGTAACGTTATAAAATCTTTTTTGAAAAAGACATCGTTTAAACAATCAAATTTCAATTGAAAGCAAATATGCAAAAGTTTAAGTTGTAGGACAGCAACCGTAAGTTAAGGGCTAACTTAAAAACTTACATGCAGCCTCTGTTGGTAGGGTTATGAAAAGCAGCTGGAAAAAACTGTCATGGCCTGTGCTGCATTAAGTAATTCGAGTCTTTTACTGACTGTGTCTGGGTGTTTCCGATGTCCTCCTTGCAGACAAAATGTAGTAACATTATTCAGGACATTAAAGTTTCATCTTATCAGCTAATACCTCGTATTTCAAGTACAGCAAATGTTCTAGCACTGCATGTGCATTTGATGTTGCATCTGGACAACATCTCACAAATACCATTGACATGATGAAAATAAAAGCCAGGTTGGACATTATATGGTGGGGGCTTTCTGTTTTATTTTGGTTGGGTTTTTCTCCCTTTAAAAATGAAAATATCAACTCTGCTGAAAAAGAAAAGAATATTTAGAAGAAATATTAGAAAAAAATGCCTCTTCATGATTGGGTGTTACTTGCCTCTCAAGCAGGGAGAAAATTGTGTGGGTTCTTCTCATCTGCTCAGTATTAACTTTTTGTGACTGATCACATTATCAAAAAATGTTAGAGGCTGGATTAAGTCCCAGCTGAACTTTATGGTTTAGTCTCTTGACAATGTTTTGAGGCATATGTTATGAACTACTTGTTATCATAAAATTAAGTGCATAATTTCCATGTTACTGATACCAGCTTTTGTGCATGTGTTTCTGTGAATCTAGGGATGGTGTCTGTTCTGGATTTGATGCAAGGTGGTTTCCCTTCACGAGCTTCATTTCATGAATTATATAATATGTACAAGAAATACTTGCCTGAAAAATTGGCTCGACTGGACCCTAGGCTTTTTTGCAAAGTAAGAAATAAATAATTCTGTATCAGCCAGGAGAGAAAATGTATTGTGAGGGGTTTTTTTGTGTTTTTTTTTTTCTAATTTTCTCGTCTTTTTTGAAGGAGACAAAATATAATCCTTTCTGTTCTATGTGTTTCAGGCACTATTTAAAGCCTTGGGACTGAATGAAAATGATTACAAATTTGGGCTAACAAAGGTGTTTTTCAGACCTGGCAAGGTAATCTTTTTCTTGGAGTTCATGTATGTGAATCTTAAAATAATTTCAGTTGGGACTTTTGAAGGTGACATCATTGTTCAACACATTCCTAAAAGTGCGGCCAACCTAAATAAGATTGCCCAGGATTTTTGTCAATATTGATAATTTTCTGTGAAAAAAGCACCCCAATATTAGTACTTATACAATTAGTTTTATAGTCTTCTTGCTGCTGCTACTGCTATATTTCTAATGCAATGTTTGTATTCCCAAACATGTTGACTATTAAAAAGAGAAAGAACAAAGAAGAAATATTTTCTAGTAAAATATATTTATAGCTGAAATCTCTTTCTGTGATTCTGAGCATTGCTGCTGCTATGCAGGGAAAGGAGATGAAGTAGGAACGTGTTGTGATTAGAAAGGAAAATCATTGTAGTCCCAGAAGAATATTCTTGCTATCAGAATTACTAAAAGGCAGAAATGCAGGATTTTCAGAAAAGGTTACCTTCAGCAGGACTCTTAAACAAAAGCTAAAAATTTGGAAGTGCTTTCAGGGTTTAGTTTTTCCCCAGATACATAATTAGTTGTGTCCTGAAGTTGTGGAAGGCTAGAGTAAGTTTTCAGGATGTAGAAAAGCAATTGATTTTTGGGCAATAAATATTTTTAATGATTAGTAAATGGCTGGATTATTCAAAATGCCATGTGCTGGACATAATAAAACAAACACACAAAAAACCTGCAGTTTTCATTTCTGTTATCATTAAATAATAAAATTATGTCAGATATATCTTCTCACTTTCATTAATTGAAAGCTGATATAATGATGACATAGAATTTATGTTAAAAATATGTTTACTTTTTAATTAAGCATGATTTTAAATAACAATGTCTAACGCTCTCTGTTCTCCTAATTTTACAATAACTTTAATTATTGTTTAGTTTGCAGAGTTTGATCAGATAATGAAGTCTGATCCGGATCACTTGGCAGAGCTGGTTAAACGAGTGAATCGCTGGCTTATCTGCAGTCGTTGGAAAAAAGTTCAATGGTGTTCTCTCTCGGTGATTAAATGTATGTATTTTACATTTCATTAAATCAAAATGTTTCTTAAAAAGACAGCAAAGCAATTATTATCACCTTTAAATGTGGCCAAGGACATGTATAGCAGATGATAACATACAGAAGTCCAAGAAATTGATTTCAAAGCTGCTGAATTTTTTTTTTTTTTAATGTTTTGTGTTAGGTACCTATGGGGAGGTTACAGCAGAGTTTTTATGAAGTGGGGCATACAGCCCACCAGCAGTCTCCCATGTTCAGTCTGCTTGTGTGCTTACCAAAGCCTGGGTAAACACTCTCACATAAATAACCAGCTATGACAAGTCTTGCAAGGAAGAGACTTCTGCATCAGCAGGAAAGAGAAGTAGTTCCACCCTTAGCTGGCAACATAGTCATTTAGTTCTGGGAAGTGCCTGCACAGAGGTTGTCATCTTCAGACAAAAAACGGCAGTTTGAAAGTGTTGACATGAACTACAGCGCAAACATCTTCACTCCAGCAGTTACTGCTCATCAGCAAATAAGTCCCTGTCACTGTCGATACGCAGTTTCCAAGTTCTTGACCTGCCCAGTTGATAGAATTATAGAACGGCCTAGGTTGGAAGGGACCTTAAAGATCCTCCAGTTCCAACCCCCACTGCCATGGACAGGGACACATTCCACTAGACCATCCAACCTGGCCCGATCCAACCTGGCCTTGAAGTTTACTGTGCAGAGTAGGAATGAGGTGGTGTGGAACAGAGATTGGTGCTTGTGGTGTGCTTCAGTTAAGATGTGTGGGAGATATGAAAATGTCTGATGCTGAATGTCAGCAATCTACATGTCAGCAATAACATGGGGGGTGAGAAGTATGCATTAAAATGGGGAAGAAAAGCAAAAAGACCTCATGCCAGTACACACGCAGCTATGCATTTGGACTGTCACAGTCACACTTCTTCATCTGTCACCGGTTGAATATTATTTGTTGCTACTTATAGTGGTGCAAATAGAATTTGTGAATTCTTAAGAGACAGGTTTAAGACATCAGAAATTGTAATAGTAAATTCTTTTGTGTTTAGAAATCAATTCCATTTAGTCTGTTTTTCAGAAAGACAGGACAAAGCTTGTCACTGTGTCCAAAAACTAGAAACTTAGGGAAATAATATTCATGTATCTTACTTCTTTGTAGTGTTTTATGAGAAATCAGAAGCTAAGTTTTTTTCCCAGAATAAAGTTGAAATAGATATACAAGAAGTAGTGTACAGCTCTGTGGCCACTGAAGTCTAGTGGTTAAATATACTGTGTGCTCAGCAGGTGACTAAAGGCAATGTGGATCCTTATATTTCCTTTAATAGATATATGGAGACTGCATTCATTGTTACACTTTTAAAATACTCGACACATGTGCACGTGCCTGTGCCTTGATTCTCTGTTTAACTTGCCTTCTGGTTCCAGTCATTTGAGTCTTTAGATGAAGTCTGTATTAGAACAACAGCTAGAGGTTTTGTTTCATGGATTTTTTTTTTCATTCTGGTGCTGTAGAGAAATGCTTTGCAAAGTTGCAGCCACTTTATTATCTCTAGCAGGTATTGGCTACCTGATTACTGTTCAATACAGTACTTAGACTTCAAGTTAATTGTTTCCTGCTTGCTAGATCCCATGACTTTTACAGAGGTTACTGATGTTTATGAATCTGGAGGGAGGTGATGGTGCGTGTGTGTGTGTGTGTGCGGACACGCTTCATTGTTCCTGTCTGTTTTAGGTGGGAGTCTCTGTGCCTGGCCCCAGATTGTGAAGTCTGCTGTCCACTGTGTCTTAAGTGTTGTGGTTCCAATACAGAACAAGCTCTCAAACACATGGGGTCTATGTACAGTTTTGAGCTATGAAACGTGTAATATAGGAGCTGTGTTAAATTGTATAAAATATTGAGATGATATCTTCTGTGTCTTTACAGTGACAAATAAGATAAAATATCGAGCCTGTGCCTGCATTAAAATACAAAAGACTATTCGTATGTGGCTTTGCAAGAGAAAGCACAAACCACGGTAAGAAGATATTCCTTGTCTGAAGAAAATAGGTTTTAAATAATATTCTCTTGTGACTGTAAAAAGCAGAGATATACTATGCTTAACTAAATGTATCTGAAATCACAGAATGATGCTAAGTACAATTGAAGGTGACCTTGAAAGGTTCCCTGTTTCTTTACTTTTTTCCAAGGATCAATAGACTAAATCTAAACCTTTCCTAAGAGATGTTTATATAGTTCTTTGTTCATAAAATTCTTCAGGGACAGCCTAGTTTTTAGAAATCCTTCTTTAAGTCTGTCTAAATGAAATTTAAGCTCATTACTTTTTGTCCTTTATCCATTCTTTTTTATCTTAGAAATAATTGTGTTCTACCTGTTTTGTCTCCTCTTGAAATTAAATAATCCCATTAGCTGACTGCATGGAATACTGATGGAAAAAACCACTTCGGTCATTAAGCTCTGCTGACACCTTTATGTTGTTTGATAGAGATCCAACTCTGTTCTTCAATAGTGTGTTCTTATAAAGTTTTTTCCTTTATATCCTTTAAAATTTCATTTTGAACCTTGGCATTTCTGACCATTTCCCTTTATTTTCAGCTGTTTGGCACTCACCTTTAACAAATTGATTTAGTTTCTACTTTTTGTGTGTTGTTTTTTGTGATTCTCAGTTCAGTGATTTCTGTTTAGGAAGACTGCAGAGTTGTAACTTCTATGTGTGTCCCTCAATAGTTTCTTAAAAAAACTCCCAAGTTTTCCTGGATTCTTCCCCAGCCTTGTTTTTTCACTCCTACAGGGTGTAATGACTGTGTTCCCTGCTGTGTTGTTAAGTTTTATCTGTTTCAGTCCCATTAGCTTTTTGAGTAAGTGGCACTACTCAGCCTTTATCCACTTCAGTCAAAATCCTTTAGTGAACTAGTGATTTAATACTGGGGGGAAAAAAAAAAACCAACCCAACATTAATTCTCAAAATAAAAAGGCTTTTTTCCATTTTGAGTCACTGACTGCTAATCGCTTTTAGTTACTGTTTGCAAAAGGCTACATTACTTTTTTACTGGATGTGATAATGTTTGAATTTCAGAAAAGAGAGTGAGTTTTGTCAAAAGGCATAATTTGTCTGCTGTCTTCCTCTTCTGAGTGAGTGATTAGTGATAGTTTTAAAAATACCACCTTCTAAAGGCTTCTCAAGGTACAAATAAACTCTTTCCTTCACAGCATTGATGGCCTGATAAAAGTCCGTACACTGAAGAAGAGACTTGATAGATTCAATGAAGTAGTAAGTGCCCTGAAGGAGGGAAAAGCAGAGACAAGCAAGCAGGTCAAGGAGCTGGAGTATTCTATTGATGCATTAATGAACAAAATTAAGGTATGTGATAATAAGGAGATAAATAGTTTCTTATCACTGGAATCTTTAAAAAACTTCATCTAAAGTAGAAGGCCAATGCATTTTTCTTTAATAGAAAAGGAACTTTAATAGAGTGGTCTTAATTTTCAGTCACTGGGTAAATCATGTTTAAAATTATTTGTGAATGCAACTGCAGTGAATCCTGAAACTAGGTGAGTGTGTCTATACTTTAGTATTGCTATCTGTGTTTCAAAATGGGCACTGAAGAATTTAAAGCAAAAATGCACGTTGATATTGTGAGAAAAGTGTTGGCAGTAATTTGGTTGTTGCTTTTATTATTGGAATAATGCATGTTAGCAATATTTTAACTTCATCAGGGCTCAATCAGACAAGCCTTTATTGCAAGATAAAGAGATTTCTGTTCCAGATATGAGGTTTTTCAGACTTAGTGGTAAAGAGAATTCAGCTTTCTGATTATTCTTCAGGGCCTATAGTTCTCAGTTTCATACCACAGAAGCAAAAGACAAAATGAAAGCACAGTGGCATATTAGAAAAAATTTGGTTTGTTGAATTCTTGTTTCATGCAATATTACAGCTTTCTTAGTGTACCATATTAAGATCTTTTTATTTAAAATCACAATTGAAAAGATGGTAGAGTTAACCTGTCAACTTAGAGTTCTCTTTTCTAATAAAAATAATATCATTTGATTATTGTCATGATACACCCTCAGAAAAGGTCAGCAAACATCCCATATTGCAGTTTTATTAGTATGATGGGAATTGTAAAATGAAATTAAATTGTAGCTGTCAGTTAGTTTGGAAAAGGTATGTATCAAAGGCTGTTTTTTGGAGTATTTTCAACCTGTCATTTGCTACTAATACCTGTTTCTAAAAGTTAGTCAAAGCATGGCCCAGTATATTTTCTGAGTGCTAGTAGAAGTAGTGAGAGAAATATTATATTCTGTGACATAAAAGGCAGAGCTGTAAATAACCACTATAGCAGATAAGAACACAATGCAAAATGCACATGGACAGGCCTTAGTTTTCAGCCCTAGCATGGTAAGAATTAATTTCTGTTGCTTAAAAATGCAGAATTTAAAATACAAAGGCATATTTTAAAGAGAAGTCATGTTTAATTTCAGGGGTGAAAGGGAGATTACTTTGTATGGTTTTACATGAGAGAGGACAATAATGAATCCTCAGGATTTTAGAAAGAAAGGGAAGAATGGACTCAAGCTTCCCCACCCTGAAGTGTATATATATATATTTTATTATAGTGCTCAGTGTTCTCATTTCACTTAATATTATTGCAATGTACATTTTTAAAAGCAAAGTACAAATGCAAAAGAATATAATCCCCTTATTATTTTTGCAGACCACTATAATGACTAGAGAACAGATACAGAAAGAATATGATGCTTTAGTTAAAAGCTCAGAGCATCTTCTGAGTGCACTGCAAAAGAAGAAGCAGCAAGAGGAGGAAGCGGAGAGGCTACGACGCATCCAGGAGGAAATGGAAAAAGAAAGAAAGAGACGTGAAGAAGAAGAACAGAAACGAAAGAAGGAAGAAGAGGAAAGACGTCTGTGAGTCATGAATAAGTTGCTGGTTATAGAATGAGAAGAAATAGGAAAGGCTTTTTAATGAGGTCGTTTTTAATAGCTGTACACTTAGAGAGTTACTTGGATTGTATTCCTGGTGTGCTGTGCAGTGTTGAAATGTTTCCTTTCCCAGTGTGTTTTTAAGGCAAGTGTTAGAATAGCGAATGGAAGAGATGCAGCTGGAAATACAGATGAACTTGAAAAATGTCTTGACTTTACATGTAGTGTCCTGTTATCAGGACTCTGCTGACTTCTGGATTAGCATTCAGTTTTGTGGAAGATACTTTCTCTCTCTTACTGTCTCATATGCATTTGCATCATAATAGCATGTTTTCATTTCCTTCTCTTCTTTTGTAATAGGAAATCTGAGATTGAGGCAAAGAGAAAACTAGAAGAGGAAGAGAGGAAAAAGAGGGAAGATGAAGAAAAGCGTATTCAGGTTAATATTTTAACTGTGTGTAGCTTTGGCTTTTTTTTTGTTTTGTTTGTAGTGGTTGTTTTGGGGTTGTTTGTTTTATGTATTTATTTACTTATTTTTTAATCTTTTTTGCAGCTTAGGTTCTCCACTAAGTCTAATGGCTTCATTTTATAAATGCACGTCTCAGTCATTCACCAGTGTTGCTTTAGTAGAAAATGTAAGGCAAAAGTCATGATTAGGACATCCCAAGACAGATTACCTATTTCTAGTTCATCTGCAGCTGTTGGTTTTCTGAGTAGAGGTGCATCTGTTCTTACAGGGGTTTGAAAATAATTTTAAAGTTAAAAATACATAAAACTGCAGAAGTTTAGTTAAGCCTTTGAAGTTTTGGCAGATGTTCCATGTCAGCCCAGTTTGCACTTTTACTGGAAGTCACATCTGGATTTGAAGCTATATGCAAAGCAGTGCCTATTGCAAAGTCCTGTAATGCCAAGAGCAGAATATCAAGGAAGTACTGTGTTAGTGCTGTGGAGGAGTAACTATAGTGCTATTTCTCATAATAGTGAGCACAAAGCTTAGTGTATTTTTTTAAATGAATAATAATTATTTGGCACTTTATTTGAAAAGATAATAAAAGTGGTGAACAATAATTATTTGATAAACTACATGGATAGGAAGACGCAATCTGTAGCTGTTTCATTTTTCTTGGGTCAAACTGAATACTGATGCTGTTAATGTTTCAGTTCTGTAACTGTTGCATGTTTTGAAAAGCTATTAATGTACTACTTAGCATATTTTTCTAGTATTGCTCATGTAGCGTTTTGGTTTCGATTGGGTAAGGTTAAAGGTATCTTTTTATAAAACAGGCTGAAATTGAGGCTCAGCTAGCTAGAGAACGAGAAGAGGAAACCCAGCACCAGGCAGTTCTTGAGCAGGAACGTCGTGACCATGAACTTGCAATGAGAATTGCCCAGAGTGAAGCAGAACTCATCAATGATGAAGCTCAGCTTGACTTAGGATTGCGCAGGTATGGGGTTATTAGTTGTATTTTTCTCTCTTATTTTTTTTTTCCTTCTTCCTGTCTTCATCCCTTTGAGAAGACTATGCTCTTGGTGGTTTTATGTATCTTTGAATTCATTAAATGGACCTCATAAGTCAGTGTACTAGAATTTTTTTCAAATTAACTTGTGAAATTTGTTAGAAAGATTGCTTTTGCTTAAGGACTTTCTTCATTTTGCATCTTGCTACATCAGTAATTTTGTAGTTGCTTGTGAATACAACTGCAGTTCTCTTTTTGAGTTCTGACAAGGATGGCAACCACTTTAAATTCTGATTTTTATGACTCATTTAAAGTAGGGAATGGAATTTCTTCAGTGGTAAGTAGTAACAAAATACATCTTTTCTAGTACTTGATGATTCTGTTTGTACAGTGTGAATTTGTGCGTGTGGATTTTTTTAAACAAGAATCCCTCTTTGAATGCAGAAATAATACTTATTTCTGCGTCCTGACTGGTAAGATTTTAAGTGGAATGAATACATCTAATATAGATGGATTTGAAAATTAAATACTGTATTAGTTTTGCTTTGTGTGAACTTTTGATGTGTCATAAGAATTGCTTGACTTTTGGTATAGAGATCAACATTACTTGTCTGCAAAGCAAGAGCTCTTCATGTGTAAAAGGTGCCTTAGAGGCAACTTAGAAGTTCCAGTAAAGATGGTACTTACTGGTCAAATTGCATAAACGTACCTATGAACATGATCACATAATTGGTGACTTCATTAGTACTAGTCTACTCAGTTTGTTGTTGAAAGAAGGAGTGTGAGAAAATTCCCTATGTTTCCATGGAATTTCAGCCTCTTCAAGTGTTTCCTTTGTTACCCAAATTTTATCTAGATATATACTTTTTTTTTTATTAAATAACTGCATGCCTACTTGAGATAGGTGGGTAATGCTTTTTGTCATGGACAATACTGATTTCTAGACACTTCCACTGAAATCATTGTGGTCTTGCCCTCAGTTATACAGTAGCTGTCTCCAATAAAACTAACACGCCTAATTCATGGAATCATAAAATGACTTGGGTTGGAAGGGAACCTTGAAGGTCATCTGGTTCCAGTGCCCCTGCCACGAGCAGGGACACCTTATATTAGACCAGGTTGCTCACAGCCCCATCCAACCTGGCCTTGAACACCTCCAGGGGTGAGGCATCCACAGCTTCCGTGGGCAGCCTGTTCCAGTGCCTCACATCTTTGCATGTTTGGATTTTGGTGCAGTACTTTGAAGGTAAATACAAAGTCACTCCAGTGTTGCAACCTGGCAGAGTTCTCTTAAATATGAAAAAAGGGAGGCAGTAGAGGAGAAGAGCTTAGAGAATTCAGTAACTTTTGTGTCGGTGAACTTCTGATCTCCACAGTGTTTGCTGCTGGTCATGAGTGATTTTGGTATTTGTCTTTCTTGTATAATCCCAGAATGGATGATGAACTAACCGTTGTCATAACTCTTTATGACTGCCAGTTTCTCTCTGCTCTGTAGCAGTAGGAAACTGAATAGTCTTCTGGATGACTGGAAAGTGCTCAGTGGTCTGAACAAGTTAGCATAGTGATGTAAATCCTCTGATAAGACACAAATCTAGAAAAAACAATAGATTTTTCTGCTTATATGAGGTTTCTTTTTGTCACATTGGCGAATTTTTTCCCCCTACTGTTTCTAAAATCTACTTCAAATAGTTTTAAGCATGTCCAAAAATTGATTAGAATGCTTTTAATTTAATATTTGATTTAGTTTAGTTTAGTTTGTTTAAAACCAGACTAAAACATTCCCCAGGCCCCAATGTCTTCTGCTAAAATCAAAGGATAGATTTTTGCATAACTTCAAGAGTTGGCATAAATGTAGAAACCAGAGGAATTCTCTGAAATTAAAACTCTTTATTGGTTTGAAGAAAATATGTAATTTAATAACTAAAACATAAGTTCTCAGATCTTATTTTAACTGATACCAACAAAATTTTACTGGAGTCTGAGGAAGTTACATTAGGCCATCTTCTGCATTTGAGACTTGCACATTATCATAGATACACTAAAATCACACCTTTTTTGTTAAAATTCTGCTGTAGTAAGTAAAGGGATGTATCCCTTTATACCAAATTCATGCAGTATACTGGGTCTACGCTGTTTTCACACAATTTTGTAAAAAATCTTTTCATGCTTACACATTGGTATGAATAAACGGGTATTTTCTGTTGTATGGTGCTACCTGTGGAGTGAAAGGAGTAAGAGCAAGGTGATTTTATGTGCTTATTTTTAAGGAACGTGTGGTATCTGTGTGTTGTCATATTTGAAAATGAGTAGCCTCTGCTTTATTCTTTGCTACCCAATACCTTGAAGCATTCATCATTAGTTTTTATAGATATTTAAAAGTATGTAAGTGTTAGCAGTTCCTTTAAAAAATATGTTTGTTGGCTTCTGTCAAAGAAGAAAAGTTACTTTTCTGGCAGTAGATCCAGCATTTTTATTTGTGCTTATTCTGTGTGGGATATGCTGAACTTCTAGCTTCATCCCCTTTTATTATTCATCCACGCTTTAAAAGGATGTGTGATAAGGGATTTACGGCACCTAGGGGTAAATCAACAGTAGTACTTAACACTCAAGTAAAAAAGAAGTTAAGTAATAGATATTTGCTTTCAAAGTTTTAATTTGTAGCATATTTAGTGCTACATATGTACACCTGTGGGGTTCTTGTATGGCAGTTACGACTTGGGGTCTTTTCACGGCTTGCATGAAGAAGCATCTGTCCTGTTCCCAGAGACGCTGCACCACCATTGCTGTTATGTCTTATGATCTGCTTATCCAAAAAAGAAATGCACCAGTAGCACGGCTCAAGTCTCTGATTTTGAAATGGTGGGGGAAATTTTCAGCTGTATGTTTTTTTCCTGATTATAATTTAACTCATGCTTATATGAGAAAGGAGGGGGAAAAAAATCCTGTTTCTCAGTAAAAAAAAAAAAATCATAAGATGGGAGATAAGATCACCCACTTTTTCCCACTTCAGTTTATTAGAAAGTTATCTGGGAAGTAGTCTATCTAACATATATCTTCTATTTGCAGAGCCAATGGAAGAAAGCCACAAATGACTGCGTATGGCATTTTTTTTCCATTTGCATGCTCTAATAGAAACCCCCACCCTACTAATGAATTGAGAAGAAATTGATACAGTCCTCTTGTATACTAATACTTCATAATAATCTTAGCATGCATCTGTAACCTCTAAATCATTAATACCTTATATTTACTACTTCGCTTATGTCTAATAAATACTTTAATAATATACCTAATAATATTCTATTTAGCGGTGATTATATAATTAAGATTTTTCACATACCTTCCCTATTTCATTGTTCTGTGTGATTGTCCTATTGCTCTTTACAAAATCAGGACTGTGGGTATATATATATAGGTACGTGAATGGAAATAAAATTAAGTAGCCATTTTCTGTGCACTTTATTTAACTTCAGTTTGATTGGCAAGAGCCTCTCTCAGTTAAAAAGGCTTGTTTTATATCAGTATGTTTGCTTTATGTTCATTTATCAATTTTCTTATAGGGAACAAATGGCCACAGAAATGTCAGAAATATTGTCTAGGTAGGTGAGAAGACAGCATGAAATGAATCAATCATTTTACAAAAACCAATCACATATGAAATGGGTTGAATTATTATGAAATTAAAAATAATGGAATCTGTTTTTTTTTCAAGTGATAAGCAGATAAGTAAATTATGTCTTTCAGATAAATTTACATTATCACCACCTTTTTTCAGCAGTTATTTTTCTACGATTTTTATTGATTATATTAAAAAATAATAGTTCACATACCCTGATATTTTGTGTAATTTTGTTAATATTTCTCCAGCTTTCTTCTCTTTTCACCTTTGTGATAATAGAAAGAGCTCTACGTCTCTCAGAGGCATGTTTCTACAGATTCAGCACAAGAGTTAATAAAGTTATCTATGTCAATGTAATTGAGGGTACTTTTAATAAGAAAATATTCTACATATAAATAATTACAAATAAAAGCAGTTTTGAAAATTATCATGTTAAAAGCATATTAAAACGCCTCTGAAGACATCTAAACAAAGGCCCTTCTGAGATTTCTTGAATGCTAATGCAATATTTTGTGCGCAATGCAGAAGGAAAGGAGAACACTGGTTGAGGTCTGAATGCAATTCTGCTGGAACAGTCTCACAATAGGTGGTGCTAGAATACTAATTCTCCGTTCAAAGAATTTGTTATAATGTCGTCCATATTACTGAGTAGTTAAAAAGTGTTTTATACAACTTGAGGGTAGAAATTACCTTTGACATTCATTTTCTTAAGCTTACATAAGAAGCAAAATTGTTCAGTTTTTAAAAGTTAATCAGTTGTTAAACAAGCTATTAAGCTGTTTTTATATAGTCTGAAGATGATCAGTTTTACATGATTGATAGTTTTTCTAGTTGTAGCATTGGTAATTGGGAATGCAGCTGTTAACTGTATTTGTTTCTTGCAGTGATATTTTAAGAATAGGAATAAACCATGTTGTGTGCAATTAAGCTAGCATGCAAATTGAAATGGCCAGATTGTATTGCATATATTGACATAGTCCCAGTAACAATGGCCAATTTTTAGTGTACAAAAAAGTGACAAAACTTCAGAGCAAAATCAGAAGCTCTGTGTTGTGGTTGAATTCAAAATGCAATACTTCTTACTGCATTCTTGTTTAACTAAATTTTTCTCACTTTTCATACACTGGAACCTTTTGACATGAGACTGATTTTTAAATTTTTTATTATTTTTAAAGTCTGAAAATATTGTTTATGACACATAACTCTCAGAGTGAGCAGTGAAGACTCTTATTGTCAGACTGCTGTGCTGGAAGCCGCGTAGAAAACAAAAGAGTGATCTGGAGAGCACAGAGTAGTACTGTAATAGAAAGACTAAGCCATTCAATTGGATTAGGATTCTTAAAGATTACTAGTTTAACCAGAGATTGTATAGCCTAGTTCTGCTGCTCTAAATCATGTAGCAAACTCTTGAAGTGGTGGGTAGTGTTGCTAAATAAAGAAAATCCTTAGGATTTGTTAAATTAGGTTCAAGAAGTTTAGATACCAGGCAGTGGAAAATACTGAGTAGCAATTCTTTAATGTCCTACAGGAATGCCAATAATAACAAAATATTAAGAAATATATTTTGATGGAGTTTGTTCAGTTATTTATTTTACGTTTATGAGTAGTGCTAAGTCAGAGCTAATTTTTATGTCAGAATTGTCACATACTATAACTGGAAGCTGTGTGTTGAGTCAGGTTAGTAGTATGAGTAGGCATTATTAAGCTGACATGACAATAAAACTGTAATTTTAATTATATTGAAGAGATGGTGCAGTTAAGAAGAGCATTTAGTTAAACAGATTGTTTTATTCTGTGAAACTGAAGTTGCATTTGTTATCTCTCTTTTCAAAACTGCTATATCTGCATAAAGAAATTTTTCAGGTTATAATAAGTGTTTATAACCTGTTAATTAAAGAGAGAAAAATAAACATCAAGCTTCAGAGTACGATATAAGACCTTTATGGAAAAATAAATGTTAAATACTGTTCACTGGATTATACTTACTATAATAATGTAAGAGTCCCACAAAGATATTATTGCAGAAACAGACCTTCAAATGAAAAGGCTTGTTTTCTTCTGGTTTTCTCTCTTGTGATTTTTTTAATATGACATATTGCATCAAGAATTCTGCTACCCTGTTAAAGACCTAGTTTCTTCTGAACAAATCCTCTCGGATCCCAAAAGATAATTCAAGTTACTTTATGTTTTTAGTCATGAGCATTAGTGAAGGTTAGTAAAATTGTTTGTGTGTTCTTGAATTTCTTAATGTTCAAGTGTGCTGATCATCACTGAATGTTGAGTGTTTTGAACTTATTTTATGTGCAAATAATCCATGGAAGGTTTGCCATTCTTAAGGGAGGGTTCTTCCACTTCTTATCCATACCATATTTATGGAAAAAAAGAGTAAAATTCAGGTTTGTCTTTACATGTAATGTCTGTTTTGTACATGGAAACCTTGTGCACGCTTTTAAAGATCATGGAGATTTTAGTAATAATTTCTTTTTTTTGCTGTTGACTTTCTTGCATATTACCTTTTGCCTTTGAATACCTTTTGCCTTTGAAAAAAACTGGGTTTGAATGACTCTCTTTATACTGATCAGCCTTTTTTCAGTGTAGTATTTTTTGCCTTGGTATTTCTTGAGGATTCATATCCTTCCCAAATAGATGTTACTGTTGTCAGACAGCCACTATAGAATTAACATAGAAATAATTTGATTTCTTCTCTCAGAATAGACTTGTTTTTAAAGACATGGAATATTTCATCAAGTTTTGGAGCAAGGATTTTGTCCTAATCCAATTTTAAAGAGCAGAGGAAATGCCGATTCTTCCTTCTGCTTGTTCTACTTCAGAAATATTTTTTCTTGTCTATTTTTCAATGGAACTAAAAATGTCTATGGCCATTCTTTGTTGTCTGTTTTCTGCATCTTGGCTAGTACTAAGTAAAATGCACATCAGATACACAGAGATAGAATGTGCACCTTTTCACACATAAGCACTATTAATGACAATTCCTTTTAGTCTCTAGGAGGCGTCTCAGAAGACTGTGATTTTGGGCATAAAATATGTTTTAATTTTCTCTTAATAATTTGAACATCTTGAAAATAATGTGGCATTTTGCCCTTAAATTCAGTCCATTTGCTAGTGATTTTTGTGATAATAAGAGTGATGCAGTGTTGATCATGGGATCTTTTCCTCCTCTTACAACAATTCCTGTTGAATACTTGAAGAAATACGTATATATTTTTTAAATAATTGTAGGGGTCCTGCAGTGCAAGCCACAAAAGCTGCTGCTGGTACTAAGAAGCACGATCTCAGTAAGTGGAAATATGCAGAGCTTCGTGATACAATCAATACATCTTGTGGTAAGTGGGATTTTTTCTGATTTGAGAAAGAGGTCAAGCTGCAGTTGCATGTTACTTTCTTCCTGTAACACAGACAAAAACTTTATTCACGTTTGAGTTAATAACAAATTAATTAAAAAAGTTCTATTACCCCAAAAGCAGCAATAAATGAAGCTGTTTCCATATTAAGGAAACAATTTCTTTGTTACCTCTTTTAGTGATTATGTATTTATGATAGTAAACTACTCGGGCCATAAAATATATATTATAATTTCTTAAATAAGTAGTCTCAGATTTGTGTATTTCCACACAGGGGATAGTAGTTATTGTGCTTTACCTGGAATTTGTGTGTTCTAACAAATTTTTTACTATCACTTCTTGCCGTTACCAGATCACAAAGAAAGCAAGTATGTATATAAAGCAGAGCATAAAATATTTTCTGTCTTGGATATTCAGATTATTTGTTAATTTTCCAGCTACTTTTGGGAAGCTCACAGTTGGGGCATTAATTACTTTTCCCACAATCTGAAGTTAGAAACAGATAAGAATTATTCTTTTGTTAGATACTACTGTTTCTTCCTGTTTCTCTTTGAAAGCCGTTGGTTAACTTCTGGTTGAAGATCACTCTATTTTTCCCTGGATAGAAATTGGAAACAAATCCATTCTCTTATGCTGTTTTTACATCTACAAGACTGGAGCAGTGTTTTCACCTGACTAGGTGCTGCAGTAATATCTGGTGCTCACATGTGTTCATCCCTAGTGAAGCCAGTTTGGGTACTCTTAAATGACTAAGGAAAGAACCTTGAGATCATTCAATCTCTTAGAATAATGAAATTCAGCAAAATGAAAATATACAGGTGTATATACCTAGATACGAGCAGTCAAATGGCTGGTTTTCTCTTTTCCAGTTGCAGAAATAAAGCTCAGCAGTCAAATTTTTACTTCTGTACTGCTTGTCTTGTGATAGCGTCAACAGGCAAATTTAGTGAAGTAAGAGTTTTATTTGTCCCATTTCACTGCTCCGAATACCCCAGTATAAAGCTGCTTTGGAGGCTGCTTTTACTCTAAAGGAAAGGATATGCAGAACTCCGAGGTAATTTCTAGGCCATAAAATACAGGTCCTGTGCTGCAGAAAATGAAGTTTAGTATATTATATTTTAACATATTAGTGTTACAACTTGATCTCAGATTGTATACCTCTCAAAAAAAAATTAATAAATATTTTTTCTCATTTTTCTCACTCATCCATTCTTTTCTCCTTTTTGGGATAGATATTGAACTGCTGGCAGCTTGCAGAGAAGAGTTCCACCGAAGGCTAAAGGTGTATCATGCTTGGAAATCCAAGAATAAGAAACGCAATGCAGAAACAGAGCAGCGTGCTCCCAAATCAGTCACAGACTATGGTGAGGGGAGAGAATTTAGTGTTTATAATCACTTTAGTGGCAATATTCTAAAGAAAACATTTCTAGAATCAATTTTGAGTTTGCTAGGTTGAAGGAAATTCTTGGGGGTTTTAAGATTATTTTTGTCTATTTAAGGTAAATATTTTGAAAATATTGAAACTGGCAAATACTTTGCAGAAATTAAAATACTTTAGTAGACCCAGATAACTGTGTTGAATAGCTCTCCCTAAAACCTTTTCTCACATTCAAGTCACATCTGTTAAAATTAGTTCTCAATTTAGGCATTTTTGCTAAGTGTTCATTGCTGTGCTACTTTATTATTTCATAATATATAGCTATTTAAATATAACTAGATACTTCTAAAAGGTGCTAATATATCATTTAGATCATGATAAGCCTTACATTACATTAGCTTACATTCTCTTTTTAAAAATTCTGTGAGTGCTGGTATTGCAATTTTTGCTTAAGGGATTTTGTGTAGTGCCTGCTTTCTTATTAGTCTGTTGTTCTGCTGATTTCACAGATGCATGTTTATTGTCAGAGCAATGCACTAATGAGAAAAAGTGACTGCCTTTCAGGCTCATCAAGAAAGTGTAGGGGTTGCCATGTTTAATACTGCCAGACTGGAAATTCAGTGCCCAGTTTCTGGAGTGACATTTGCAGAATCGATTGTGTTCCTGCCGTTCAGTTGAAGCAAGAGGCAGAGGAAAGGGAAGATGGAGAGAAAGTGCTGTCCCCAGAGTCCCATTAGCCTGAGATTAAAGCATTGTCCTGGGACATGGAGGATAAAGATCTCAGGGAATATAGGTGCCCTACTTTCTCTCAGTTTATATATGAAGTTGTCTCCTTCCCCTTCGTTCATTTACTGAGTGTGCATTGCTTGAGCATTGCCTGAGAATTTGAGGTTTTTTGGGAACTTTGGTACAGATATATGGCAAGTGAAATCTGGACCGCTGGAGAAGATATTACCAAAGAACAGGTTCTTGTAACTGTGCCCAGTAATGTGGGTTTAAGTGCTTAAGAAAGCTAATGGCAGGAAAAGGCATTTGAAGCACTTCTGCAAAGTGGTACATTGCTCTGAATTTGAGTTCACAAGTTCTCTGTGGAGCTAAATGGATAAAATACATATTCATGCACATTATTGCTGATGGAAAGTATCAAAGAGCAGAAAATCCTGGGATTTGTGCACACAAAGCTTGGAATACTCATGTTCTCATCCCCTGTATTCAGACATTAACAGCATTCTTATCAGCATTTTTCGTTGTGGTTTTTTACTTTTCTTGAAATACGGCATCATATTTGTGAAGAAAAGGACATTGAGGTTCAGAAGAAATTCATAGCAACCTTTAGAGACTGTTATTAATGTCAGAATGATTCTTCCTATTGCAAATAATTGCACTACGAGGGCATTTCACATCTATGTATTATAGTGATCTGAGCAGGTAGTAAGAAGAGATTCTGATTTCTTAGGTGTTAAAGCTAAACGACTTTCAGGTGTCAGTAGATGTGTACTTCAAATGATGCACTTTCTTCTTTCCATATCTTTATTGATGTAATATAATTTTACAGGTATCCTTTAATTAAATTAATACATTCCATATAGAAGCTAAACACTGGTTTGTATATTATTATTGGAATAGGCAGATTTGGTATTCTAGAGGTCTGGAAAATTTTTTGTACCAGAAATGTCAAAATGGACATTAATTAACTAAAGGATTTGTCACAGCAATCTGTGCTTAGCGTGTATACAACTGAGTTTTTGTAACTGGCATCACAAATTATAGAAGTAATAAATTTCAAGATTAAATTCTGATGAAAAGAGAAGTACAGCATTAATAGAAATACTTAGTATCTGTGTTTATTTTGCAACTCTAATTCCTATTTTTGTATCATCAGCATTGGTGAAAAATGTTGAGGTAATGAAACCATAACTTTTAAAGGATCAGAACTTTATGTTTTGTTCAACCTGTAATATTTGTTCACAGATTTTGCACCATTTTTGAGCAACTCAAGTAAGTGAGGAGATGGTTATTTAAGCTAACCTTGAAGAACAGGAAGACTTGAGAGCTTGATACTAACGTTAATTTTCCAGTGTTTTGCTACGCTTGTAAATAGAATTTAATTGTAAGAATAATCTATTTTACAATTTGGCGATGTTATTCATTTGATGGTAATTATACATTATTCTAGTAATTTACAAATGTACTTGTCTTCACGAAATCCTACCCATCTGAGCAGTAGTGGGAAGGGAGAACGAAATAACCTTTTTATGTGGGTTATTTAATGGTATAATCTATTTTTTCCACACCCCCTACAAAATAACTTGTTTGTTCTAATATTTTTTCAGTCAGCATATGGCTTTTTCTTGTAGCAAAACTCTGGAATCAACTTAATATAACAACTGTTTTCCTAACACACAAACTACTAACATTCAGGTGATGGTTTCTTCTGAATAAAGAAATTCAATTCCATAGCACTGAGAAGCAGAGGCTGTATTGGCTGCTTAGTATTCCTGTCCTCTAGATTTGCTCTTGGATTTAGGTATGCATAGGAGTAGAAAGGAGGCTTAGCAATTACTATGGCAGTGCAAAAAGTGTTTGACAATACTAAAGCACTGATCTGCTGGGATAGATGTTCAGACAATTTGTAGAAAATAGTATTAATTTCCTATAAACTGTGTCTTCCTATAAGGTACGTGTTTTATCAGATCGATGTATAAAAGTGGCATTCACTTGTTAAAATACTGGTTTTCTTCATCTCTTTGTTTATGCAGGCATGGGGGTTTTTAGGATTCTGCTCTTCAGGTTCAGAAAAACTACTTTTGCTTGAATCAAAGCAGAAGAAATTTCAAGATGCAGTTGTAGTCTATATTAGTCTTTTTCATGATTGTAAAAATACATTATTAAAAGTGATTGTTGTTTTTCATATTAAATATTAGCTCAGAAATTACCTTTGGTGCTGAATAGACACTGAACAAAAATGGAATTTACTTTTATTTTCTTTGTGCTGAAGCATGCAACGGATCATACTGGCTCTTTTTTGTAGAGATGGCACAGATCAACATTCAGAGTTTCTTAAACATGGTGTATTTAACAGTGATGGTGTAAACCACTAAAACAAGTTCAGTAACAAATTTTTGCAGGAAGCAGTTATATCAAAGGATCTTGCTTGTAAGAGCATTTACTATTTTAAACTAGTTATGATGGTATATACATAGCATCAAGAAGTTGGATCAATTGATCAATTAACATAGAGAGTATGTGCTTTTATTTGAATGAAAGTTTCTCTTTGGAAACTGAAATGTGGGGAACTCAGGGAGTCCAAAAACGCATATGGAAAATATTTACCAAAAATGTATATGAAGCTTCAAAAAACTTCATATAACTCTGCCCCCTTTAGAAGTTTTCTTCATTGATCTTAATGGTCTGAAATAAAGAATTTCTTTAGAATAGAAAGCAGCCAGAAAGTAGTTCTGATGCCTGAGTTCAGCAAAGAAATCTAGGCAGAAAGTTATGTTTGGCAGCAGCTTTGTGAGAAGCAGTATTTGCTTATCATTATTCCTGTTAACAAATTAGTAATTTCTAACAGTATTATACCCCTTTCTGTGTTTCCTGTCAAAAAGCTTCAAGTGATGCTTTGTGTTTTTGCAACTTAAAATGGTTTACGCTGTGGTCTTGTTTTACAAAGGGATTGACAGAACTAAAGCAGTTGTTGATCAATGTTTCTGGTTTGTAAGACATTTTATATGGGAAGTTTTACCTTAAATATTGATTTAAAGAAGAGTGTGTTATTTTCCTCGCTTTGTTTTGTCTAAACATTCCACTGAGCAACACATAGATAAAATAGTTAGCATGAGCCTTTCCTGACCAGTGTTGTAACTGTTGTGATTAACAGAATGCACATTTAATGAGATGGAGGTACTTTTTAGGTTTGAGACTTCAGCTGACCTTGAATTCAGAGAGAATCGCTTGGGTTTTGGGGGGTTAAGTTTGTTTTCTTGTTTGGTTAGTTGTTTTGGTTGTTTGTGGGTTTTTTTGATTTGCTGTTTAATCAAGCAAATAGTAATATGGCTTTCTCGTTCTCTAATTTTTTTATTTGCTTAATTTTGGGTCTTTCTTCTGTATGATAGCACAACAGAACCCAACAGCCCAGCTACCGGGCAGACAGCAAGAGATTGAAATGAACAGGCAACAGCGCTACTTCCGCATTCCCTTCATCCGCCCCGCGGACCAGTACAAAGACCCCCAGAACAAGAAGAAGGGTTGGTGGTACGCACATTTTGATGGGCCGTGGATTGCTCGACAGATGGAACTCCATCCTGACAAGGCACCCATTCTCCTTGTAGCGGGTTGGTGTTGAAAGCAAAATTCAAAACTTTGAAAAGGTTCAGAGTGGATAAATTACTTTAGAAAAGGAGACTGAGGATACAAGTTTCCCAAGTTGTATCCTCTTTTTTTCTTTTTTTTTTTTTTTTTTTTTTTTCCAGCAGCAGTTGTTATCTGGGCAGAATTTGGGGATTTAGGACTGCTGTTTTTGGCCGATTAAAACATCACAATTTTTCTGGGAAAGTTCTACTCATCGTTGTATTGTTTTTTAGTTAGCTTTGAAAAATTACAACCAGTTTGTGTCAGAGCGATTTGCGCACATGTTATATTCTCTTTCCATAATATGGAGCTAATACCAAACTGATGCTTTTAACCTGTTTATACTGCCTAATGTGGGAGAATAGCTTTTTAATCTTAAATATTTAAAATAAAAATGGATAGTAGACATTTGTCTGGTGGTGAAATATATCCAGCTTTTCTGGGGGATAATGAAAGGGGGGAAGACACTGGAGAAACGCTGTTTATGGTTCTGTGTTTTGAGTTTTTGTATTTAACTTAGAGACCAAGGAAAAGTTCATAACCAATTTTTTCCTCTTCAGAGTTATACCATACTAGCAACAAAAGTTCGTTTCCTGCAAATTATTTTTAATAGAATTTCTTAAACTGTTACTATTCAGCGTCAAAGCCCATAGCTAAAAGTAGCACTGCTGTCATAAGTACCACATTCAATGGATCTCCTATTAAAAATAAGATTATCATTTAGTGTTTGAGCTACACCCATCATTTTGTTAGATTTCCTACGTTGGTCCCATTTGATAAATGCTGTTTGTTTTGCATGGGAGGCTGACAGATTAGTTGGTCAAAAATCTGGAGTTCATAGTTGCTTTGCTACATTTAAACAAATAGTAACAGCAGTTCACTGTGAAATAGCCTAAAACTGAAAGTATATGTAAAACACATGCAGTTGTCATGGATTTCAGGAGAATATATCAAGATGCTGATCTTTTCAGTTCTTTCCTTTGTTCCTTTTTGCTCATTTTTTAAGCACAACTTTGTCAATTGCAACATCTGATACCATTTTATTCTGATACCTCTGTGGTGTAACAAAAAAAAACAAAACAAAACACAATACAATTATCTGACAACTTATTTCCCCATAACCTCTGAGGTCTTTTAACAAACCAGAGCTTCAGAGTGGGAATCTAATTAACAAAGATATAATTTGTTTTATGGGCCTTTTGAATGACGTAAAAATATTCTATCTTTCCCTTTACTATTTCAGGTAAGGATGATATGGATATGTGTGAGCTTAATCTCGAAGAGACTGGCTTAACCCGAAAGCGAGGTGCTGAAATTGTGCCGAGACAGTTTGAAGAAGTTTGGGAGCGCTGTGGAGGTATCCAGTATCTTCAAAACGCAATTGCAAGCAGACAAGCTCGTCCTACGTACGCTACGGCGATGCTGCAGAACCTGTTGAAATAAATGGGTGTTTTGCACAGTAGCGAGTTCGAGATGAGAACCCTTGCCTGTGATACAAAGGGAAGAGTTCCTCTGGGCAACAGAGGACGTAAACATTCTATAATCATATTAGAGATGTTTAATATAAAGTGAACAGATTTTATTAATCATGTGGTTTGTTAATTTGTATTTCATGATGTTTAATTTGTGTAGTGAACTTCACTAAGTATGAGGACCTTGAAGAAACTTCAGTCAGTGTAGTTTGTTGCCTTTTGTTCATATGTTTCATTTTCTTTTACAGTTTCTGTTAGAACTCTTAACACTTTTAAGCAATCTGTCTTCACTCGGGTACATATTACAAAGAACTGCATCTCAACCACCTTTTTATAAAATTCCTGCTTCAAAACACTGAATAGGTGGCTTCAAGTGGTCTAGTAAAGAGGATATGCTGTTTCTAATAACTGGAATTGTGAGGCCTTAGCTTTGACTTCTGTTACGGAGAAGTTGGAGTATACTTTTATATAATCTGAGACATTTTATGTCCTGATTTGCAAACTGGTTAGTGTCTGTATTTAGTAATTTTTTTTTTTTTTTCAGAACCTGATGGGAAATCCTCTTAAACTTGAGACCCATAAAATCCTATTTAATTCTTTTTCTGTCTTGGTTTAAGAGAAATGGTTTTCTGTACATTCTGAGAAGAACATTCATATATGTCAATACAGTGTAATATTGGAGGTCCTCAAGGAATGTACTGCTCGTTAGGGCTTATACAACTTCTTAGTTTCTTTTTCTTTTTTTTCTCTTTCAGTACAAATTTGCTTTAGACTTATTTTTCTGATGACATTTCCATTAGGAACCCCTGGACAGTTTGTTTAGCCAGGTAGTGTAATTTCAAAATATTATGCAAAATTGTCCAAGCCTTGTATTCGGAGGCATATAAGATTAAGGATAGGATAAGGGACATATGTTCAACTTTTTGATGTCAGTATAACTTAACTGAATATTGAGGCCTGAGTCTCAGACATTGTGTTTATTTTAATTGTAACAATATATATAAGTTTCTACCTTTGGTTAGACTGTGGAAAACATTGGTCCAATAACATAATGCATCATCTTAATACTATGTGCTAATAAAATAGCTACAATTTTTAGTATACTGAAATATCATAGTGATTTGGACACTACTCTGAGCTTTATCGTAATCTCTTCTGTGAAGTTCCATAGCCTGTAACAGTTCCCTTATTAAGCAGTTTGTTTTGGGAGTTTTTGTGGGTGGGACTCGTTACAGTCATACAGTTTTAAGATGCATCTCTTTCACTTAAGTGAACGTTGTTTTACCATGCTGGCCATTATTTCAACAAATTAAACTTGCTTATTTATTATCTCTCCAATGGGAATTCAAAATGTAAGTAGCTTGAAGTCCAGTTACTTATTTCACCTAATTCAAAAATGAAGTCTTGCTCTTTTAAGTGACAAATTCTGTTTACACTATAAAATAATTTCCTCACTCTTTTCTCAGTTTGAAACCTCTTGGGTTTTAATGCATAAATATACTTAATTTTCAAGAGGTACAGTTCTGTAGCACAGAGAAAGCTCCTGATGCTGACCTTAGATTGTGGTTGTATGCCACAGTCTGCTTGCTGTTATGAATACACTCCTTACTGTCGTACCTGTGGAGATATTCAAGTAGTAGTTAATTCTGTCCAGACCCACTGCATCAGGGAATCTCAGCTTCTGCTGCATACCCTCTCAGCCTCGTGCAAACGAGGATACGTTTAAATTTTACCCAAGTTCTTCACTAAAACCATAATTTGTCTGGAAGATGAAAGGAGAAGTGCATCAGACTGCTGGGTAGCAAGTTGTGTGCAAACCTATACAGTGTTGCATGAATTTAAAGGTGCAGCTTAGGAAATTTAGGTTACTGGTTTAATGTGTTACTGCATTGGAACCAAAGTTTCACAACTTCCAGTCTCTGGAAAGCAGAGGTTTAGCACTGCAGGAAGCTGTGCTCACTCATGTGATCCCAGAAGGAAAATCACTGAACTGACCTGTGTTTATTACTGGCTGGATTTAGCTGCTTGAATTAACATACTGAGTCCTAGTACATGTGTGTGTGTATATATATATATATAAAATATATATATATAATATTATATATATATATATATAAACCCATGAATCTTATGAGACTGAACATAGTAAGCAAGGAACCTCATCACTTAAAGTGTGTGTTTATACACATATATAATCTTAAATATTTTAGTAAATATGTGTGTAAACAAACCTGTGGAGGACTTCAAATGAATAAAATTAATGGAATTTTTCCAATCTGTACCTCTGATTATGCCAGGATTACCTTGACTGGCATCAGAAAGAAAATTTATTCTTCAGAGTGGGGTGTGTGGGGATTTTTGTTAACTAAATGGCTAAGAAATATGAACTATTGGGAAAATAAAATGGACTTAAAAATAGTGGAAGAGGGTCTGGTGGTTGGAGACTTTCCCAAATGAGATATTCCCACCTCTGTGCAGTGCTCCAGAAGTATGACTGAGGCAAGCAGAAAATACATTCCAGTAATAAGGATATTCTAGTTTGCACAGTAGCAGGCTGCTTTTTTATTATTATTATTTTCTTTCTCTGCACCAAAAGCAGCATCTGCTCTTAGTTTTGATCTTTTTGTGCAACAAAATTAATTTTCAGCTAGTTTCAGACTATTTTTTTTTTTTTTACATGTCAAGCAATGTTCAGTTGCTTACGAATTATTTGTGGTCCCATGTACCATATCAGATAATTATACGGTTGGTTGATTTGGAGAGGAAGTAAGAAAGGAGGGAGGAGGGAGTTAAACTGTAGTATGACCTAATGCCCTTCTGATCTGCAGTTATAGAGAAAAATTTAATTTGGTTTTTAAAGCAAATGGGCTTGGTTCTCTCTGTGTTTGATTTAAAAAAAAAATAAATTCTTCCTGCCTATCAGTGAACCTGTTTGTTATAGCTGAGATCTGCCTGAAACAGCCCACAAAACAAAGGAGAGGAAGAGAATCACCACACTAGGCTACATTCCTGACTAAGTGACCCTGAAATACCAATTTTCCTGAGAATTCTACTTTGAAGATCATAAGGTCGTTAAATACTTATCTTTCATCCACTGAGAAGATTGTTTTTCTTAACTTAGTTTAATACTTTGGATTTTTCTCAAAAATCTTTATTTAAAGTATTTAAATGACCTAATACTGTACTGAAAATTAAAAATAAAAAATAAACACATTCCATGTTGAAATCTCACTTGTATCTTCTTACCATTTTGTCTTTGAAGATTTAAAGCATAAATAGTTAGGGTAATTAAGTTATGAGAAGGGTGAAAGGATTTCTATGCTGGAACTCCCTGCTGCTTTTCTATCAGATGTTTTTGATACTTACTTTATTTAAAGTTTTACTGTAGTGAAGGTTTTGTCTTTACTTTCTAAGGTAAGTGTTTCTCTAAAATAACATTGTGATATTAAAAAAATTCTGATTTTTTTTAAAGTATCATTCTTAATTTCTCAGTATTTATTAAAACAGGTATCTTTACTTTTATTACCCTTTTTTAACATTTATTGCTATCACTTCCAATGTATCTGTCATTTGCTATACTGTGTACTCTTTGCATATTTTTCATTTTTCATGACAGTGAATTCATGACATGATTAGTGAAACCAATTCTGCTGCTTTGAGTTTGTATGCTGCAGGGGAAGCTTTATGTCTGGGATGGAGATGACTTGTGGGTTTTGCTCATTTGTTTTAGAACCATAGAATCATAGAATAGATTGGGTTGGAAAAGACCTCCAAGATCATCGAGTCCAACCCCTGATCCAACTCCAATTACTATATCATGGCACTAAGGGCCACGTCCAATCTCTTAAAAAAAAAAACCAAACCAAAAATGATCCTTCCGCAGGTTTTGTGGGTTTCATTCGTTTTGGGGGTTTTGCTCATTTGTTTTGACCTTAAAAAGAGTCTTAGAAAACTTTCTTAAGGGCCAGGTTGGAGTGGTCATTAAAAAGAGTCAGGTAATTTGGGCTTTTGTTTCACTTTCCTTATGGCTTTTATCTCTAGCTGTAACTTTACATCAATTTTAAGGTAATGTGATGTATTTTAGTTTGAGATTAAGTACCGGTTCAGTTCCCAGTGAAATTTTCAAGTAAATAGTTTTATTATGTTTTATTGAAATACAAAAGGCTTACGTCCAGCAAATATATTTGGTAATTAATAGTTGAGAGTGATAAATACAATCATGAATAATCATTATTAAAATACACATTTTAAAACTACTTACTTTTTAATCTGGCTAGTGATAACTAGTATGACATGAAATATACTAAACACATACAAAAATACATTTGTAATGGAAAAAAACCGGAATGCTATCAGCATTCTTAATGTATTCTTAGCTTACATGAGCAGTAGTGAAAAGCTAACATTTGCTGGCAGGGATGACTTCCAGTGCCCTGCAAGAAATATTCTTAAAGTAGTTTTATTCTGAAGTGTTACTGGGTAAAACCACATCTTAGGTTTCTTCTTTATTTTTTTTTTCTCTACTTAAATAAAGTAAGTAAAAATACTATTTCAGCTGTAGAAACTCAACCTTGTATTCTTGGTGCTTTGCCTTCATTCGTACACTATCACCAGTTTCGGTGGTTTTGCAGGCGAATCCGTGCAGTTAGTTGTTTGGAATTCGTAAACAGTTCCTCTGAGTGTACATAATAAGGTAAATTAAAGTTCAGTCTTTGCTGTGGTAACTGCACGGTACGAAGAGAGAAGAATTGTTGCTGAAATCAGCTGCCGTCCCAAATACACAAAAGTTTCACATCTGAATGAGGACCTGTCATCCAGAATATTCATGAACTTTGTAGAAGCTCAGTTTGAGCTGTAAGTACGACTTCTGGTGTGCACCAAGCAGCAAACAGTGCCTGAATATTGTACAACACTGGTGCAGGATATAAATACACATATACTCAAGAAAAAGATGCTCAGTGTAAAATAATGCTCATACTTGAATCAGGATTGTGGATTCATAGTGCATAAATTAGTAAGCCTACAAAATACTTAATGGCTGCCTGATGCCTGCATAGATTTCTTCTACAAAAACTAATAGTAACCTCTTAAAATTATTTGTGTTCATACTGAGTTTAAAGTGTACAGAGTCATGTGCAGTTCTAATCTACTTTTTACCAGAAGGGTGCTTGTGAACATAAATATCTTGTTCTGAAAAGATGAAACTCCAGGTATTGTGCCTCAGCAAAAAGTTTGAAGTCTTAGGATAACCTGATAGTTTCACTGTCACCAGAAATGAAGCATTTAAGTGTATATGTACATATGTATAAACAATGTTCATAGAAACCCTTAAAAAAATTAATTCCAACTTCTGTGTGATTTGCTATGTGAGCCTTGTAGGGAGAGAATGAAGAAGTTCCCGGTTGCTTTTAATGTGTCCTTTGGTCAATGACAGCTCATATTTCTTTTCACCACTTACATTAGTGTGTGCGAGGAAGGGTACGGAAATATGGTGAAGTTCCATTGAGAAATACTGAAAAATGTCATGTCTCAGCAAAATCTGTTTCGAGCACTTGGCTCTTAAATATAACAGTTAAGACCTGTAAGCACTAGGTGCTTAATGCAACCATCTTAACAATTATGAATTCCTACCAGGCAAATTTTAGACGCTGTCAAATAGGTGCTCAACTTGGTCATGTTGCTTTCCTTCAGTAAAACAATTTTTTAAATGTGTACAAACATTATATCTTTAGGAATCCTTGAATTTTTTTCATGTGCATAATCTTCCTGAAGTCCAGTCTTCAGTAATGCAGATCTTGTTTTTAGAATACCTGTAAGAGAAAGCCTTGTAAGACATTTGAAGAACGTTGTTGAATTTGAAAATGTACTATGTATCTGGTGCTAGTAGGGGCGGTCACACTCAAACCTGTTGAGATAATGTGTAGTTCATTGAAAGGGCAATTGAGCCTGGAGAAGAGAAGGCTCCAGGGAGACCTTCTAGTGGACTCCCAGTACCTAAAGGGGGCCTACAGGTAAGACAGACAGAACTTTTTACAAGGGCATTTAGTGACAGGACAAAGGAGGGATGGCTTCAAACTGAGAGAGAGTAGGTTTAGATTAGATGTAAAGACATTATTTCCTGTGTGGGTGGCAGGGCACTGGAAAAGATTGTCCAGAGAACTTGTGGATGCCCCCTCCCTGGAAGTGTTAAAGATAGTCTAAAAACTGACAATTTACTAATTGGGGAAAAACCCACCAAACCAAACCCCCCTCTTATAACGAAGCTTTGCAATAATTTTCCATGTAGTGATTCTGTAAATAAATGGTAGAGATTTTTTATGTTTAGGAAGGAATTGAAGGTTATTTTAGCTTCTGCTGGAACTTTATGCCTGTTTTCAAATATGCCTTCATAAATACAGTATAATAAATGTACTTATTGTAGATTATATGTCCTAAAAAGCTGTCACTGCTTTCATTACATAAATATAGCATATTTATAGCATATTACATATATAGCAAAACAGAATTTAAATATTGGAATTCTCAATTTGGCCTACAAGTTCTAGAGATTCGTGTCCTCCTGAAAATTCATATTCAAAAATGGCATATTCTGTTTTAAAAATTCTAGTCCCAAAGGAATTTTTTAGATTGTGGTATCAAAGTGGTCCTCTGAGTTTCAGTTCATGAAAGCTATTCTTCATAAATTTTTTTCCCTCCATTGACTTTTTTCAAATCATTAAAAATGTGTTGAATATAAGGGTGATGTAAACACTCCTTGTGAATGTAAATAACAGTGAAAAGTAGCCTCCTAATTTCTTGAACCTATTTCAATTTTCTGGTTGCCTGACTTCCCACTAAATTAATTTATTTAACTAGATCTCGAGAAGAGCTTTGTCTGTATACTTTTTACAATTCAAATAGTCTCAATGACACAGGTCCAGTTTTCTTTCACAGATGTGCCATTTTATTACTTTAGTAAAATACTTAGTGCTTTCCTATGCAGTAATTTTAAGCAGTTTAGCTAGTATGAAAGTTTATTTGTCTCAATTACCCGCAGGCACATTTATTTTAAGATGGGTGTAAAATACTAATTGCAAATGTCTGTGCTTGTTTTTTATAAGCAGTGAAACCAATTCATTCTTGAGCTTTTCCAAAGTGCTGGTGCTTGCTGTTTTGTCCATTTTCACCTCTGCATTCCATTCCCAACATTTTTACCTCAGTCTATAACTGTGACGTCGAGTACTTGAAGAGACCAGGCCTGGGTATGATGATGATCACTGAAAATAATCTTCCTGTACGGTGTCATAGCTTGCTACTTTATTTACGTAGCAATAAACATGTGATGAGCCAAAGATTCATATAGTCAGTATCCCATCTCCCATAGTGTTCAGCTAATGCCAGGGCAGTCCTGTACTGATATTCCCCTCAATAACAATGGGTACCAACAGCTAGAACAAAACGGTTTGGTTCCTAGCTGGACTGGGATTCAGAAAAATGAAAACAGCAAAGTAAAGGCTTTTTTTCTACCTCTGAAGAGGGCATACTCAGATACATCAGAAGTAAGAAACAATCTGGCAATTTTAGAGAAATTTTTGACTCAGCTTTTGTCAAAAGCTTAACCTGGCTCAAGTTATTTTTATATAATGTTTAATTTTAAAAATTTCTTATATTGCTTTTTAAACCTCACATTTGGTTTGCATTTTATCTTACTTTGTCATTTTAGAAATTCCCTCTTCCTTCGTGTGTTCCAGTGATTGCCACATTAGCACATGGTTATACAGAATATAACTTTGTTGCATAAAACAAATTGTTGTTGTCATATCAAGCATCCAAAAAGACCGAGTTTTAATTTGTACGGAATTACTACAAAGAGGCTTCCTGGTAATACCGAGAAATGGGAAACAACAAATTTTTAAAGTTCCACAAACCTTGGTTTTGTTAGGCTGATGCTGGAAACGAAGAATTTCAAGGACTAACTTGTCAGTCTTGGCTTTGTAAACTGATCTGGTGACCTATAAGAGTAAGAAAAAAATCAAAATGTCAAACCACTGATTATTTCACTAAATCACAAAAAGCACTCAGATACGATGGACCACCAGAGCCATGCAAGAGAGCTGTAAGAAAAGCAATTCTACCGTCCTGTTATGAAACCTACACAGCAGTAAATGTGGAAAACAATGAATGTGTTAGTATTTTCAGTTCTGAAGTTGCCAAGCAAGAGAATAGATTCAAGTTTGATTTAGTTGTGGAGTTAATACTTGAAGATGGACCTGTTATTTCAGGTGGGGCTGCTGAGGGGTAAGGGAAGGATTTTCGTGCATTTTACCTCCAGGCTGAATTGTGTTTTCAAGCTCGTGTAATGCTTCGTGAACAATGATCTCTGAGGAACCGAGACAAGCACTTACACTGCAAGCCGTGTGACAAAAGCTAGATATGGGTTCATCGTGTTCAAAAGCAGGATTAATCCTTACAGCATTTTCTGAATTGCAGCTGCTGAGAGGAGGCCTTCTACAATGCAGAACATTTTTGTTTAGGTAAGATTTTAAATTGCAAAAGAAACAAAAGGAATATTTTGAAATTTGAACAAAAAGATTGTGAGCAGCTTACTGCAAATTAGAGTTTCTTTTGCATTTTCTTCTTAACTTAAAAATTAAAACGATGAAAAGAAAAGTAAGGCTTAGTAAGCCAAGAACAAGAGGTTCAAAAGTGAAGGGTTGTGTGGGTTCTGGAGCAAATTTGGCACAGCGCTGTCCTTGGTAAAGTTGTTGTCTACGTACGGGGCATCTACAATAAGGAGAGGAAGACAAAAAATGAAAATAAAATCTGCCATTAATTATGAGCTCATTATTTCCACTACAATTAGTTGCTATGTCTCTGCATGAAAATAATGTAACTGATTATAAGGGAGAGATAATATTCTTACATTCATGAGTGTGAATGTTAGAAAAGACACTGATATATTCTTTGTCAACCTACAAATTTTAGGGAAATTGTGCATTTTAAACATCTCTGACAAGTTTCTAACCCCGCAGGTGAAACTGAGATAACATTTGAAGTGTAGAACCTGAGAAGTTCAGGTGTGTTTTAAGGTAAGTCACCATCACCGGCAGTGTTCAGGAAACAACTGGACATGGCACTCGCTGCTATGGTTTAGTTGACACAGTGGTGTTCAGTCAGAGGTTGGACTTTATGGTCTTGGAGGTTTTTTCCAACCTCAATGAACCTGTGATTCTATAAATAGCTCCCTTTAAAGCAAGGGAGAAGATTGCCATAATTTATGTGAGAACACAGGGTTTCTAGTTAGTAGAAAAACTAACATGGTGCTGAGTGAATTCACCCGCAAAACACGGGCAAATAGTAGGCCTTAATTTTCTCTCTCACTGTACAAGTTTGCACAGCTGTCAGGATGACTGGTGGTAATTTTCGCTCATTATTCTTAATCCTTTTATAATTCCCCATGATGGTTTGGTTATTACTATACATCAAGTCAGGGCTTTTCTAAAAGCAAAAAGTTTTATTTTCCTTAGTGCATTAGTCTTGGAGAGGAGTAGGCTGTACCCCTTGCTACCTCAGTAAAGTTTGAAGAGGACCTTTGTAGATCACAGGCTGATTTCTAGTACAAAATACTTCAGCTACCCTACTATGACTCTGCAAGTCAGGAATTTGGCAGTAACTGTGGTGAATTCAATATAATCTTCTATTATTATTCCTGTGATGGCCACTGAAGAAAATGGATTATGGCAGTATTGTTACAGTGAAATTATCATATGAATAATTTGCTCAGTGGTCTTATTTTTTTGACATTAATCCCTAGCTAAGCTGGAAGACCCATCATTAACCTAGTTGAATCAATATTAAGAGAGAATAAACAAATGCAAGAATTTAAACTTGTTTTTTTGCTGATACACGTGGCTGGTCAGCTACGTTGAATATACAGTTTCACATAATGCTCTGAATTGTCTCGTCATAAAATGAGAAGAAACTTGATCCTTTGAAAAAAGAATTAATATATTCAGGTACTGTGTAGCTCTCAAAATTGACTTAAGATAATTTTGTGTGAAAATTCTTATGGAATATATTTGCAGTTAGGAGGAGCTGCTAATCTTCAGGTCTTTCCCAGAATGCCCTGATAGCAGCCTCAGCCTTAATGTGCCTTATTGGGAGGTCTGGAATCAGAGTAGTCCTCATAGGTGTGTTTATATGAATATAGATTTTCTTTTTAATTTGTCTTAGGAAAATGCAATTTCCTAAAATACTACAGTGTAATCAGTAGCCAAAACATGAATGTGGTTCATTTTCCCATATGTATTTGGAAATATGAAAAGAATGCATGGCTTTGTGTGAGTCATCTCTGCCAATGATGCTGAATTTCTAATAAGTTTCTGAAAAGTAACTTTGCTAAAAAGTAACTAGGTCATGGTGTTCTGTGCATCCTAACGGGCTGAAATGGATTTAGCTGTGGTGAGACTCTTTAGAAAGGTATTGCAGTGTGACTTTAGGCATCTGAATGTTGAGATTTTGGCTTATTAGCCTAGTTTGTGCTGTTGAAAAGTATATCCGCAGCCCTACTTGATCATGCGATAGACATTATCAGGAGGATGTTAAGAGAACTGTTTTGATCACCATCTCTTTACCTGCAGACAGCTCCTCTTCCTGGGACTAACTCACATTTCCCACCATTGACACAAAGCTGCGGTTCCAGCTCACAGAGGCTCTGGCAGGGCAGTCCGTCTTGGCTGGTGTAACCAGGTTTACAAAGGCAGTCAGCCTCCTTTGTCCACTCGTTCATTATGCATTCGGAAAACTTGTCACATGCCATGAATTTGCAAGGGTCTGCCTGATCAGCTGTAAAGGATGGGTAAATCATTAATTGAAGCATTACCAAAGTGACTTGGCAGGCTTTGTGGCAGCCAGAGAAAACATTTCACATCTACTGGCCTTGACACTTGGGCAGTTAATAGGAGGATAGAGTCTCGCAGAAAAGGACACACACCCTTCTTCCTGTAGATGACACAGCAAGCATGCAAGTTTATATTGACTTCTGCATTTATTTGCCCCATCACTGTTAAGCTGTCATTTTCACGTCACTGACAAGGATTTTCACATGTGGATATTTTTGTCCTGTTTTTACTGTAACTGCTAGTTTTATACTCACGGATGCTGTGCTATAACCTTGCTTATGTGTGAGAAATGGTTTCAACTGTAATGATCCTCAACACATAATTTAGGACAAGATAGAGGGAGGGAATTAGGTTATTGAATATTGCACAGTACTAAGATCTGCAACCCAGAAATATTGCCATGGTCTAAAGAAAATATGTGCTGGCAGCCCTTGCTCTTTTTTAATTTGTTTTGTTTTTTAAATATTAGTAAGGGATGCCTCTGAGATTAACTGAAAAGGAACCTGATGATGTTCATGGGAAAGCCTAAATCAGAGACAGCTTAAAGTCCTAACTCCAGCTGTCACACAAGTCTACTTTTTGTTTCTATTCTCTGCTTCTTATGCTTTCGGGGTGATGAAGACGGGGACTGCATCCACCAGTCTTGTCTCCTGGAGCCTGTTTTCTGCATACTATGGGATAAAACCCTTAGAAGGCAAAAGATGAGAAGCAGACCAGAGGATACAAATTTGTACTTGCCAGCAAACAGTTTTAGTAAGATATGTGAATCCAGAAAGGGAAAAAAGAGATGTGGAAAACCGGGAAAGGAGAATGCAGAGAAGGAAATGAGAGCAGGTATGAGCTGGGTTATGTGACTCTTAACAGTTATGTATTTTAAAAAGAAGATTTATACTGGCTATTGCAGCTACTACTTGTAGGTACTAACTGGGCTGAGGATTTTCTTCTTCAGCGACTTCATGCTCTGTAATAGATAATTTGATATACATGATCAATGTACAGTAATAATAATTTTAATGAAAAGTGAGCATTTAATTTTTTAAAGTAGTACTGGAAATCTCAGACACATACTGGAATATGCTTCAGTGGTAGAAATTAATCCGTCAGAGCTGTTCAGTTTAACCCCTCTGTAATTCTATGGGTAGTTCCTGTTTTGAATTTTAGACTAGTGAGTTCTAGCATGTGAACTTTCCCCTTGCTATGTACAATGCTCTTTTCAATTTGATATGTACTTTGCTCCTGGACTGTGAATGTGTGTACATGTAAACTCTTAAGAACAAGCAGAGCTTGGCATGAGCATTTTGCTGGGTTAGAGGGTTATTTTTTTGTCATAATCTTTAATTTTCCTTAATACATACCTGTCATGCTTTGTTATACTTTCTGTTTTCACTTGTTTAGATTACAGAAATAATGCATGCATGTATTTTTAAAAGTCCTTCTTCGTGGTATTATTTATGACCAATGTAGTCATCCTTTTGCAGCTGCTGAAACTTGATCTATATTTTGGACTGTCAGTCCCCATCAGCATTTGAATTTGAAAGAACATTGTTACCACTAGATGGCTCTTACTTTCAAAATAAATAGGAATTTGCTTGCATTACCTCAGTTTACTGAACAGGTTGTGTGCGTGTTTATTTGTTTTCTGAAATAAAAACACAGGGCTTTGAAATACCTGTATGGGAATATATTTGCTTTCTAAACATAAATTCTTCTATTTTGACATTTTACTAATGCTCATAAGCCTAGAAAGAACCGCTCTCTCAGCAAACTCATTGTAATACTGTTTGAAATACCACATCAGTAAAGTAGCCAATATGGATGAAGGTGAAAGATTTTTTAATTTTCAGGTGTTTGCATTTTAGCAACTTTCTCATTTTAATTTTTATTTAATGAAAATTTACTACTAAAGCAGGGAACATGTGTTAGTCCAAAGTTAACTTTTTATCATTAATTAATATTGTTTTCATCAAAACATCAGCTTATCATGACAGTATCTGAAGGTTTGAATACTGTGATTTTGTTAGCTTTCTTTACCACAAACTACCTGTGCTTTTAGTGGCCACAAGGAGATATGTAAAATGAAAACTGGTTAGAAACTGCCTGCATGAATTGTAAATGGACTTTTGTTTTGGAAGTGTCAGAGATCTGTACATAAAAAGACAGCTTAACCAAAATGTCTAAAGGCATCTGCATACTCAGATATTGATATCATTTCTCTGCGTGACAATGAAATTAAATTCAGCCCTGAAATAGTTACCAGAACCTGAAGATAAATTCAGGCTTCAATTTTTATAAAACAATATAGTTTTTGAAAACATTAACTTTCTGACATAACAATAGTGTCCAGATGTGTGCCTACTGACTTCCGACTACAGACTTATTTGAAATCAAGAGGGATTCTGGAATTACAAATCTATGGAGTGCTACATATAGTCATGCTCTGATTAGTGAGTATCTGTAGAATCCAATTATTTCTAGAATTATCTCCCCCTGTCATTAACTCTGTAGCCCTTTAAAAAGATTTAATGATGCTCTAAGCTATGATTTACTTACAATTTTGCAATGATAATTAGAAATTATGTTTACATGCTCAGGTGCGAGATTTGCATGTCATGCCTGTAAAATGCACAGGAGCATTTCTTACCTCTGTCTTCACCCAGCCCTCATTCTGGAGAGTCACTATATTTGGCTCTGAAAAGCAGCCAGTGAACATGCACAGACCAACTGCCCCACCCAGCTTTTCATTATAATATGAAAATATGTCTGCAGATAATTTGCAACATTTTGATTTTTCTTATTACTCCAAATCATTGGGAGGTTATTGATAATATGGTTATTTCTGAAACAGTCATGCATCTTGGAGCTGTAACAGTCATGCTTCTTGGAGCTGTAACAATCTGAAAAAGATTATCTGCTTGGTTCTGACTTAGCACATACATTAGTAACATAGTCTTACCTGGCTCAATATCCAAGGAATAGCTGTCAATCTCCAAATTGAGGTGTTGGGCTGCAGCATCACAGAAGTCTTCCAAAACACAGTGTACTGCTTCTGTGATATTGTATGGCACTGTCCTGGCAAACTTCATTTTGCTGTTCACAATGACACTACCATTCCTGAAGTTAAGTATTTCCAAGTGCTTAAAACCTGTAAGGTTGGACTGAAGGTATGGAAGTAGCTGCAAAACAGAAATTTGCCTTTATTTTAACTTCCTGTCGGTGTCTACCTGCTGTTAATTTCTCTTATAGTCACTTTTTATCAAATACATCACACACTTATATCCCTGGATTTAATACAATTGTTAAACTCCGTGAACAAATTAGCTTCCACTTAGCACTATCTTCTGGACTTCTGCATCTTTCTCAATAATAGATTGAGATAGATGGGCAGCAATTTCCCCTGTAATAAAATGCATAGCAGCTGGGGAGTTTATTCATCTGGAAAAGAAAAAAATTACCTCATTCAAAAGCCAACTTCAATTATTTTCAAACATTGAATCCAGGCAGGTTGGAGCATAGCATAATGGACATGTTACTGAGCTGACCTGCTGCCCTGTTCTACCATAGAGAAAATCCATACCTAATCACAGTCCCCCTGCTAAGCTATGATATATTTTTAAAGGCCTATTTTAAAATCCTGCAAGCAGACACAAGCCTTAGATGTAATCAGCACTGCTATACTGTTGATGTGAAGAAAAAGCCAAATAAATTACATGCCAGGCATATGTCTGAAGTCTCTTGAACAAGTAAAAATTTTCATCACTGTTTTCATAAATTCTGTCTCCATACTGTGTGAGGTTTCTGGATCCTTTAAAAATGCAGCTTATCAGACTGACTGTAGTAGGGTCTGATATTGTTAAAATACTGTGGGATTTGATGTATTCCTTTCAATTGCACCCAACTGCCACATATGTTGTTCAAGTTGATTTTCACCCACCAATTGCATGAACTGTTGTTCTAGTGCTTTGTATTCTGTCGAACTCCTATTGAAGAGGTCATCAGAAAAGCGCATGTTGGTTACCCTCAGGCTGAAGAAAACCACTAGCTCTTTGCCTTTGCCTGCAGTTGTCATGGAGCTGGTAGTTACATACTTCAGCGTAGGAGCTGGGGTGGTTTCTGCAGGCTCAGTTGTCAGCACTGGGATGTAACCGCTGCCGTGCTCCCCTTCATCCAGAGCTGCTGTGCTCAGCCCGCCGACCTGATCTAACTCGGCAGCGATGTCCTGCACTCCCAGCCCGGTGCCATCGGGAGGAGCGCCCTCAGGGGTAGGCCCTGAGGAATCTGGTAATTCGATGGACTGTTCGATGATCTCAGAGGGGCTGTAGGATGGGCTGGTTGCTGCAGGCAGTGGTGCTATTTGGTCCGATGAAAGCACGTCTGTAATAACACCTTCAGGCTGCATGGTAGAGAGATCGCTGGGGCCAATAAAGAAAGGCAACGTTTCATAAGTGCTGGCTGTAACAAAAAGATCATCGCCTGATGATTCTGGTTCTTCCATGATCTTAACTGCTGCAGAAAAACAGGGTAGAAACAAACAGCCGTGTTGAAAATCAAGCATAAAAAACATTGAGCACGGGGAAAAAAAAGTATATAGTATTTCCACAGAAACATTTTTTAAAAACAAGTTTTAATACTATCTAAACATGAAAATGTTCCATCACCAAGGAAGGAGTTACTGGAATAAAAGACCTCATACCCCTGTTTGAGTGATGAGATTTTTGGGGGTTCTGTGTTTAATAGTTACCCTTGGTAAGTATTTCCTGAGCCTCTAAAGCACATTCTTGTTCTGAAGGCACATAATCACACTGTCAGTTTGTATTGTCTGAAAGAGCAGATTGCAGCTTTGCACTGTCTGCTCGGATCACTTGTATGCTGGAGTCATTCTGTTCCCCTCCGTGAGAACTTAAAGCTGTTACTTGCCAGTAATCATAAATTGTGGTTACAAAAAGTAGTACAGCCCCCTCAGATGCAAACTGTATTGCTTTACCCAACAGCACCGCTGAAAACAATTAAAAACTTAAGAAATCATCTGCTGCACCTGAAGCAGAAATTTTATGAGGTCACCGTGGGTGTTTGGCATGGATCTAGGATACGCGTTAGCTATAGCTGAAATCCAAATCTGAAGTGTCATAAATACGACTCTGAATTTGGTTTGCCTGGCCACAATGCCTCCACAGGAAATGATGGCCTCCAAGCAACTGATACCTGCTTTGTCCTTTTCCAGGGACATGCCACTCTCCACATGGAAGTTTTAGCAGCCCCTTGCAGGCAAAATCACTTAACAGGTGTTAGGAAAGAGATTTTTCTCCAGTTGACAAACTCTTCTGTTCCCTACATGCCAATTTCCTCCCAGTGGCCAATAAAAATGTGAAAGGAGAACAAACTTTTGCATTGGGAATATCCTTGACTGAAGGAGGTGGCAACTGTCCTGGCCAGGGCAAAGGAGTTGCCCATGGATGTTCTTTGTACCCCTTTCTGTTTCCTTGCTTCTAAATTAATTCCCTAATATTTCATTTAGGACTTGAGATGCTTTTCTCTTGTGATATCCTCATGCTTCTTGTGTGAGCAAGGATACGGACAGATTAGAAAAGCAAAGCCTGGTGATGTTCTCTGTTTACAAAGCTCTTGCTATTACTTACTATGCCGATAAGGAGTCACTTATCAGTTAAGAGACCTCAGAACAGCTTTCTTAGCATTAGTGCGTGAGGCATTAATGCAGGATGATCTACTGATGGGATGAGCCTGCAGCTCCACAGACCAACCTTCTCTGAGCATGAAGGCATACACTTGAGGACATGACTGTAATGGCATTTGTAAGGCAGATTGTATTTTGGAAAGATAACTGGAGGAGAAAGAAGTACTGAAATTGCTTTAAAATTGCAGCAGGTTGGAAGTAGAATAACCATAATATATGTTGCACATTTAGCATACAGCTACGTGTATATATTCCTACATATAATCTATACATAAACTAGGTCTTCTGGCATCCTCTTATTACCAGCAAAGGAACTTAAAAGGCCTTGAGGGCATACCAAGATGATCTCTGTGCATGTATAACCTGTTTTCATAAGCTGCCAATTCTTATCTGTCACTGTGTCTCCAGCTGAGAGAGACAGATGGTGACTGACCACAGAGGTCATGTCAGCCCCTTGAAATGTGAAAACAAATGGGCTCACCTAAAAGACTGCTGAGCACTTACTGTGGCACAGCACCAGTTCCAAACCTAGGGATAGCTGACTTGTTCTCTTGGATGTGCTTTGTCTAACTAGTGTCATGTTACTGCTGCGACTTGCCTATGCAAGCAATATGTTGAAATCAACAGTAAAATGACTTGCAACTGGTTTTACTAAGCTTTTCATCTGTTTGCATGAGATTTTGATAAAATTCAGTCCTAAGAAGTTACAAACTATGGGCAAAACAAAGAAGACCTAGACATTTCATAGAATCATGGATTGGTTTGAGTTGGGAGGGATCTTAAAGATGACCTAGTTTTGACAGGACAACTTCCACTACACCGGCTTGCTCAGAACAACATCCAGCCTGGTCTTGATCAGTCCCAGAGATGGAGCATCCACAACTTCTCTGGGCAACATGTTCTAGTGCCTCACCACACTCAAAGGATTTCTTCCTAATATTTAATCTAAATCTAAACTCCTTCAGTTTAAGACATCTTCCCTTGTCTTATCACTACATGCCCTTGTAAAAGATCTCCCTTCAACTTTCTTCTAGGTCCCCTTTATGCATCGGGAAGGCTGCTGGATGGTCTCCCTGGAGCTTTCTCTTCTCTAGAACAACTAGAACAACTCCAGCTCTCTCAGCCTGTCTTCGTAAGAGAGATGCTCCTGCCCTCTGAGCATGCTCATGGCCCTCCTCTGGACCCCTTCCAGCAGGTCCACATCCTTCTTACACTGGGGGGGCCCGGAACTGAACACAGAACTCCAGGGGGAGTGTCACAAGAGTAGAATTCAGGGGACAATCACCTCCCTTGACCTGCTGGTCACTTAAAAAAAAACAAAAGAGAACAAAACAAAACCCCCCAACCCTTTACATTTTAAATGTTGCTTTTAAATATAACATCAATATATATATAGGTTTTCAGACTATATATAAGGAAGACTTTTTTTATGATGAAAGTGGTGAAACACTGGAACACATTTCCCAAAGAAGTGGTGGATGCTGCATTCCTGGAAACATTGAAGGTCAGATTGGACAGCGCTCTGAGCAACCTGATCTAGTTGAAGACATCCCTGCTTTTTGTAAAGGGATTGGACTAGGTGGCCTCGAAAGGTCCCCTCCAATCCAAAGTCTTCTATGATTTTTAATGCATATATACATATATATAAGTCTTCAGTGGAACATAAAATACACTTACATTGTTCATCATAAAGCAGTTATTTTTAAAACTTCACCAGTTTGCCTTATAGATGAGATTTTTACAGCAGAAGACAATTATTTAATTACACCTCTAGAAGTACAAACTCTGAAGATTTAGACAATCTCAGCATATTTAATTTCAACATAAAATCTGGTCTACAACACTATCATCCAGGTGTAGGGAACCCACAGAGGACACAGATAAGTTGCTTAATTCAAATATACCCCCAGAGTGACCATATTGAAGATTAAGCAATGTCATGGAATTAAAAACTAATGTCAGACAATAAAAACCACAACTCTAACTCTCAGCCACCACTTATGCTCCCACAAAGATGTTCACCAAACTCTCTAGATTTTTTTTGTATTACCTGGACAAGGCGGGATAGTATTGTACTGAGAGTTTTATATTTAAATTAAACTGCGGTTGGAAAAGATGTGTAAATGCTAAATAAAGAGGCCATTTTCCTGGGGCCATGCTATATTAAATCTTTGTAAAAGGAGTGCAGTATGCAGACATTTGTTCCCTGTTGAGGGAGTAAAATACATAGTTTTAACTTATCAGAAAAAAATCAACTGCACTTTCAACAACTTTATTTTAGGTATCTAATTAGTTGGTCTTTTTTTTTTTTTTTTTAAATGAGGAAAACACTTCTAATTGACCATGAATAAGGAGTTATTGTTTGGGAAAGGTCAAATTGTCATGAGAAATTTTTCTAGAGGGTTTGCATTAATAAGCAGGCCCAAGAAGCCTGTACATTAAGAGGTCCTGGCATTTCTTTTCATTTATGAGCTTAATAAGCACTGACATTTCCTGTTGGCAGTAGACAAATTTTCCAAGTCCACTGATGGGTATTTGACGTATATTCTGTATATGAAAGTTACAGTATTACAATGTATATGTATCTATTAGTGTACTTGCTGGCTGCTGAAAATAACTAATGAAGGAAAAAGTGTGCAGTTAAAAACATTGGTCCATAATGTGGAGTAAGAATCACTTTATGTGCAGCTCCGCTGATATCAATACCAGATGGATAAACAGCAAGTAGCTGCATTCAAAGTTATATATTTTGTTGATGGTTGAAATGCCAGCAAATCCCTGGTTACAGGACTGTTGTGTACAAAGTGCTGAATTTATGTTTAGGGCCTTTAATTTTTAACTAGGGCACGAGGAAGATGAGGATTAGGAGAATTAGGAGAAGAGGATCATTAACCTAATGTGTCACAACAAGTGTCTTGCAGTACATAATTACTGATTATGTTTCTTTTTAATTGTAAAGGCAAGCCAGAAGAGCCAGAATGATCTATGGCTGTCATTCTGACTGTCTGTATGCATTCTTCAGAAGCCACGTTCAATGTCCAGTGAAACCAACAGAATTTCTTCTCCAATGACTCCAGTGAACCTCAGTTCCCTGGGAGTGAACCCCATCTCTTCTCCATATTCAGTCCTAAAAAAATCTTGTCTCTCTTAACCCTTTTTCCTTAGCATCCCAGCTCAAACTTTTTGAGTAGTCTAACTTTTCACAGAACAGCCTAAGAGCTGCATCTCTAACTCCAGTACCACGTAGTACTCTGTGTAACTTACAGGAGAAGCCTTCAGTTTATTCTGAAAATGTTCATACCTCTCAGCTCTGCTTCATTATCAATGTTCTTGGAACCAAAGATGCAAATAAATGGCAAATAAATGCCATTCTCACATGATGTCCCAAGAGGAGTATTTTCTATCCTAATAATATACTACTTAGTAATTATAATCTTCTCTTACTATTCTCGGAGCCATTCAGTCCTACCTGACACACTGAAAACTTCAAGGGTAACACAAAATTTGCAAAATCAAAACCTGAAAAGCTAAACCACTACCGAATTCAGGGCACTGACCAACTATAGCTTACTAATCTTATCTATGACCATTATGAATTAATCTTTCAAGGGTGCTACTTTAGCTGTGCTCCACACGCTGACACCAAGGCCAACCTTCTATTTGGTACCAACTGGACAACCCTGTTTTACTGACTTCCCTGCTTAGCTGAGTATTTTGTCCAGGGCAACAGACTCTGTGTTTGATTTGGGATGTTTGCTCACAAACAGAGTTATAACATGGCTCTCATCTCTCTTTGAGATCTTTACCATGATTTCTTTTTTGGGGAGTCAGTAGTATTGCTTACTTCTGCAATGACTGAAGAAATAAAAAGCACTTGTTTCTCAAAGGCGCATAAAGGGTTAGAGCAAACCATTAAGAACAAAGCCAAGCCCTGACTACTTTTACTGCTCTGCAACTTTTCCCTCATTGCAGCGAATCCTCTCTGAGAGCAGCAGAATGATGCAGTTCACAACAGTCTGACTGTCCATAAACTTTTCACTGATGCAAGTTAACGGGTCTTACTCAACTCACACAAAGTTTTCAGCCCAGAGAAAGAATTCCCTTTACAGAATGTCTGAGGGTTAATATTTTGATGATCCATCTCTCCTTGGGAAATGGAAACTCCCTTAACCACATCTGCCTTTAGCAATTTCATTGGTCATTATACCTGTAAGAGCCCTCTGGAATATCAATTTCTTGTGGTATTACAACTTCATTCTTTCTTTTATTACCATTTTCTGAGGCACTGGCCATTGCATGGATGAAAAATAGTAATTCAGCTTGCCATTTGTTGTTTGATTAAGAACTTTACTTCAGTTAGTTTTCTGAATAAGCTATTTCTTTAAAGATTTGAAGTCATGCAATAAATACATTTAATATAATTTTTTACATTTTTCAACTTCAAGCTAATAATTTAGGTACAAGTGGAAATACAATAGATATACAATTAATTCACAGAATATTCTGAGTTGGAAGGGACTCCCAAGGATCATCAAGTCCAACTCATAAATGGCCCCTACTGGGATCAACATCCTTGGCATTATTAGAACTGTGCTCTAATCAAGTGAGCTAATTGGGCAAACTTACTTTATAGACCCGTGTCAAATTCATATGCTTAGAGACGTGACTGTTAGACCTTAACAACTGTTTTTGGCATTCTCATGTTCAGCAGTTTGGGAGGGTTAAGCATTTCAGAAACATAAAAGTACGTTAAACAAGGAATAGCTGGTGTTTTTGAAGCATCCCCAAAACTCTGAGTAGCAGTATTGGAGTTCATTTTGCACTGAAACTGTGCAATGGTTCTGTCAGTGGAAAAGAGACTGGAAAGAGGTCAGTCTGTTAAACCTGGGTCTGAACCATCATCCCACTGCAATCTCTCTACTGACTTCAACAGACGCTGTACCTCATTATGGTGACTGTTCTACCTCTCTAAGTTAAGCCTCCAAAAAGATGCAGAAACATCCATTTACTTCAGCACTCTTCTGTCTACAGCAGAAGAAAAGTCAGCATATCCATATTAATTGCTTTAGACAGTTAACACTATTCACACTTGCAATAAGGATTATAAAGTTGGATGTTGTGACAGCATTCCAGTGTTTTATAATACTATACAGACAGAAGAAGTATAATCAGGTCAGGTATAATCAGATACTTTGTATGGACAGTAGGTCAGTGGTAGGTTATTTCCATAACACGACAAGTCACTTTTACCATTTACAGAACCTTTACCTCATCTGCCAGACAAAATGACATAACTAGTGCTCAAGCACTCTAAAAGTCAGTTTTCTGATTAAATCCTTGCTAAAAAATTATTTGACTGAGATTAAAATGCTCTTGTGAAGTAAGGGGATTAGAAAGTACATTTAAAATGGAAACATTAAAAATGCTGTTATTTATAATATTATTTATTGTAAGCTGGTTTGTATTGAAGTTCTGCACTATTTACTACCATAGTAAAATAATATTTAAATATGTCTTAAACAAGCAAGGTACCGTGCTAATTTTGGAAGCTGAGAGTTGATTGGTATTTGCATCAATGAATTAAATAGAGAAAAAAAAAAGAGCAGCAATTAATTTGAAAATAGAAATACACTTCCACAAAGGAATAGAATCAAAGCTCAATAAAAAACATCTCACTTAAAACCATAGCTTCAGGAGGATTAACAGCTCTTGTTCCCATTTTTGAATGATCTCAATTATACTTGAAACATTTCTTTCATGAGTTTAAAATAATGAAATCCGTGTGAAAACAGCCTAGGTCTTTACAAACACCTGGAAACATAAAGAAGCATCCATCTAAACATTGCAAACATTCCTGCATGCCACTGTAATAGATTTTGAAGCACCTCAAATGGAAAACCTGGAATACTAGTTTTGATTTATTTTACTTTCGAATGTTTGGAAACAAAGTCTGACAGGTTATAATACTTATAATCCAGAATTGAAATTACTCTTCATATTCCTTCCCATTTTCTCTATTTTTCTCAATGGTGTAATAGGAAAAAACCGAGGAAATTTTTGTAGAAGATGAGACCATCAGACAGTTTTGTGGGATTGATGTTTATTAGTTTGCAAAATGGTAAAAACAAAATAGAAATCACATGATATAAATACAGGTAATGCGTTGACCAGGGACCTAAAACAGAAAAGAAAAACATGAAATTAGAAAGTTAAAACTGGTTACTCTCTTAAAATCTCATCATCAGATGAGCACTTTAGGACTTGTCAAGAAAAATGAAAACACTGAATATGCCTTTTTTCCCCCGTACTGTATAGTCACTTGTATGTGAAAACAATTCATGGAATGAAAGTCACAGAATGAGGAGTATTTTGTTCTAAATTTTGCCTTGGATGTAGATGGTCTGATTTTTCTCATGGTTTTGAAATGGAACAAGTGACTCTCGGAGAGAGAGATAGAAGGAGATATTTAACTGGGAAGATCCTGCAGTTTTTGCTCTATGTGGCATTGTAAGAATACATTTCAATTTTAGTGATATGGCCAATGACTTTGGGCCAGATGCCATAGCACTGATTTGGCTTCTTAAATCCACCCATCATACTTGGATTCTGAATGTGAGCAGCTCATGCCAGCCAGAGACGTGATGTCAGGGAGGAGGCAGTTTGAATGCTAAACCCAGCAATAACTACATAGTGCAGTAAAATGGATCCATCCAGCCATTAGCCGCATGTTCGCTTTGAAATTCCTTTAGAAACCTTTCTTGGTATGAAGACGTCATACAGAACAAAAGGGGAACTTCTACCTCTTTCTAATTTAGACCTGGATATCATTGCTTGAGGTTGTGTTTAGTCCTTTCCTCTACAGAACTCTCTATAAAGTTGCATTGAGAAGGGAATGTTGAGAACTTTTTGGAAAAAATGCGTGTTATCTTCAACCAGAAGTCAGAACTAACTTTTTTCTTTCTTTTTTAATTGCAATGTGCAAATGTATGACGCTCCTGGCAGGGGTTTAGATACTAGATTTCCATAAACACAAACCCCTTAAGGTCAGTGTAAACATTATTGCAAATATACCTCCATTTAAGATTTTTATGTATTTTTGTTAGTTAGTTTTAAATACTGCGGGATCTCTCAAACTGGCTAACAAGCAGCTCAAAATGACATTAGCATCAGTGCTATGTGAGGCCTCTCAGGATGGCTGAGAAAATCAAAATTGGAAAACTAAGCCCTCTCTGAGGCACAAGATACAAAATTGCATCCAGACATGGAGCAGATGATGGACCTGAGATGATTCAGAGCACCCAAATTAAAACTTGTCTGTAATAGTCCAGTGCAGGTGTCAGGAGATTCCTCTAACAAGAAATGGACTATTGCAAGTTCCAAGCTGAGGTCAAAGGACTTTGCTGGAAGGATACTGAATCCTCCAAAGAGAAGACCCTAATAATTCCAGAAAATCAAAGTTTTAATATCATTTAATCATAACACATTATTTCTCAAAGCCAGCATTTCTAGCAAGACCAAGGATTACAGTGAGTGAGGGAAATGCATTATTTAGGGCATCTTAGTCTCAGCAGTGCCACTTCACCTAATATTAGTTCCAAGTGGACTTCATGACATGTAAACTTCATTAGTTTAATTAATTTGTGACCTGGCAAAGTTTAATCTTACACTCCCAGCCCAAAAGTCTGTATTATTTGTTGCAAAATATTTTTCTGATTTTATCACTGCATAGGTCAAAGGCTTTAAAATAATTTTATTCAGAACATTGATGTATTTGTGATACTGGCTCTTCAAATTCTGAATTTATGTCTGCCTTTTTATATTCTCTTTTTATCAGGAGATTAGAATTATGGCAATTCTGTCTAAAGACTCTAAAGTGCCTCAAATAGGTTTTTAGCTCTTTATTTCTAAAGAAAACTAATTTTCCGGAACAAAGTGGAATTACACCACATGCAGCAACACCTATATGTCCTCCCTGAAGAGAGAGCTCCTTCTCACACAGTAACAAAGATGAAGAAAAATTATGGGTGGGTTGTTAGCTTGTCAAGTTTTCAGTGTTAGCAAATGGCAAGTACTCCTTCCTCCCTCTGCTCTGAGTCTCTGTATCTTTGTGGCTGCTTCTGTCTTCCTAGGCTGCAGGCAAGAGAACTCCCTAATTTTTCAGCTTTAGATCTTGCCTCTGCACACAGGCAGAAAGGTTTGGTTTTAAAACAAGATGGGATCCGGGACTGAAGTGCATGAAAGCCTATATTACATATGTTGCATCTCACTCATAGGGGAGGGCTTCTTGCAACCAATGAAAAGATGAAGTTTTGACAAGTGGAGTCTTATGGTGAATTGGGAGGGAGGGAGATGGTTAGTGTGGAGTGAAATAGCATTGAACTGGAGGGGGCGATCATCAGGAGGGATGCTAATGACAGGAGAAATGATACATTTAGGAAGCAGAGGTACTCAAAGATGGTTAGCTGAGAAAGTCTAAAAGGGCACAGGCAGCTGAGAATTAGCTGCAAGTACAATGGAGTTGACCAGCACTACACAGTGACGACTGTGTGAGAAAGACACCACAAGTGTATGTGTAGAATATGAGCATCTGGTCCAGGGGTGAACATATGGAAACAATGCACCTCTGTTTGGAGAGGAGACTTAATAGCATTAGTAAACAAGTGGCAGAGCACTGAGATATATTTTCCTGCTGTCTGTGTGGCTGCAGAAAGAGGTGTTACATTTTTTCATTATACATTTGGCTCAGAAGATTGGCAGCTGGATAAGCAAATTTTCTTTGCAAAAATAGAAATTGTTTTCTGTACTTCTCACAGTCCTTTCAATGAGTCACTGGAATTACCAATTGCATATAAACAAAATTATCACTTGTTTTGGTTAAGGTGCATTTATATTGTGTATTTGGGGGGTTGTGAACGAGAAATAATATTTGAAGGAAGCAAAGCTTAACCTTAAAGTAAAACTGAACTGAAGCGGTTAGGTAGCTTAATAATTTAAACAAGTCATGTGTTAAATTGGGAAAATAGATAGTGCTCTCTTTCTTTCATACCTTTTAATTTGGATTAGTCATTTCATTTTAGCATTTTTAAGTATGTTTTGAAGACGTGATGTAGATTTTGTTCTATTCAGATTGCTCAGGCAGCTAGGCAGGAACCTATCATTAAATTCTGACCAGACGTTAACAACTTAGTCTAATATGTTTAGGATTCTTTAAGATAGTTGTAGTTCTCTGAATATGCAATTCTAACTTCTCAAAACAGTGAACACACTATGAACTTTTCCTTAAATGTGACATATGCTAATATGGGCCTGTTGAAACTCCTGCATATTCAGCCTCATCTTCAGTTCATAGACAGCTTTCAGACTAATCAATATCATACACAGGGCTTGAGAAAATGACACAGCTAGACCTACCTGTTCACTTCTCCAAACATCAGACAACTGGCACCTTCATGAAAGTCGTTCTTTTCACTTCTGAAGCAGCAAGCGACAAGGGAAAAGGCACGGAGAGAAGCTGATGGGGGATAATGCCAAGAAAATCCTGTCAGTTTATGCTCAAGCAAAACATACGAAAAACAGAAAAACATGCAAGGAAACAAAGAGTTCTTACCCTCTATAACCATCGATGTGAAAGAAATGATGAGCATTCCTGACACAAAGAACAGGTGAATTCCAATCCTGGGAACATCTGAAGAGGTTCTTGCAAGAAGTGATGGGGTTTTCTTTTCTGTGACAATGCTGGTTATGCCAAATAGAAAGTTATGCTAAGCAAGGACAGTGCTTAAGCAGCTGAGGATGAACCAGAGGCAGAAAGAATCCCCAAACATGGAGAAAACAGAATTTTTCTAAAGATTACTTGGAAATAGTAGTGATTGAAGAGTGCACCACTGAATTAACTGTTGGGTAGGAGGAAAATGTTAAAGGGGACCACTCACAACAAGTTTGTGTGAACATGAGAGCAACTAAGGCGATTAATGAGGCTTTTTATCAGTTACACATACAGAAATGAGACCACCATCTACTCCTCAGCAATGTGTTTTTCTCACAGAAAAAAGCCCTGTGATACACCCTGCAGAGTCTTCATCTCTCAGAGTCTTTCTTGAGAGCTTGAGGATAACCCAGGCTGAGGAGACTGAGATGCAGTACAACTGAATAGCTGAACGATTTTACTGCTAGCTTTATTTTGTCCTGTGCTTCTGCAATAACTTCTCCAGAAATAATGTCTCCTCCATGATGGTCATGGTGATTTTGGGATAACCATTTACCAGGATTGTAAAATTCATTAGTAGCTACAATTAAAACAAATACAAATTAAATTTCTTCTTACTATTTAGGAAGCCGAAATGCATCATTATTGTTGTTGCACACATTATGAACTATTTTATCTGTTTATATATTTGTTTACTTTTTTTACTGCTGAAATTTGCTTGGGTTTTGAAATAACAGTCTGACTAATAACATTACACAAGGCTTCCTTTCTGAATTGTCATACTGGTTTAGACAGAGTTACAGGAAGACTGCAAAGAAAGGAAAAAATTAACCATACAGAAGATATATTAATGAGCTTTAACTCCAGAGGGGAAAAATTATGAAGAAGAAAGAGGAATGCTAGATAACAGTGAACAGGTATCAATTCTGACAGTAGGAAAAGAAGCTTTTTTTTGCCCTGATTATAAACAAAAAATAGAAATAGCTGAGATTTTAGAGGTGCTTGAGCAAAGAAAATCCCTTTGAAAAGTCAAATGTTTAAACCACAACATCTGATGCAGGTGTTTCAGAACTTTTCAGTAAGAGGTCTGGAAATTTGTGCCATGGTTTTCTTTTAATTCTATTGTGAAAACTCAGAACAGTAGGCTTACTCTACAGACAGCTTGGCATCTTCCTTGTAGTTCTGGGCTACTCCAAGGGACGGAGTGACTGCTGTGACCATTTGGCCAGCATGGCTGTCTAACCCTCACTGACCTGCTCTCTACTGCCCATGAACAACGTCACTGTACAGAATGAGCACAGTACTGTCCAAAGGAAGCCTCACACATGCTCCTGGATCATTCCTCCCACTGGCAGCCCAAGCCTTGACAAATCCCATCCTGCATGGCTTAAAAAGACACCTCCCATTAGTCTGACTCTTCATCCCCCACCTGTTTTCACTCTCCTTTCTCTAGATGTTGCATGCAGAACTTTATGTATATTTGTGTGTGTGAGGCTGAGTCTGATTATCTTTTTGGGAGGTGTGAAAGAATTTTCATTGCTTTAATTTGCTGCCCCAGGTAGGCACAGTAAAAGTAGCTGGTGTAGGCTGTAGATATTCAATACTCAGAATTCTGTAGTGATGTCCAGCCTCTGGCTGCACACATGTGATAACCAATGCAATAAAGCCCATCCATGAAAAAGAGCTGATACCTAAAAGAATCTCAGACTATGTTATTTTTGGTAACTAGTTCTTCTTTTCAAGGCAAAGAAGAGTGAATTTAAAGTTTTCAACATGTGATGAAGAAAAATCTGCTCCATCTTCTGAACAGTAGAGTGGGGAAATGGCTGGAAATTAATGCAGTAGAATTTCAGGCAACTGTTTAGACCCTAGCCTTCTGTTCAACCTCATGCAGCACTGTCAGAGTAGTTCCTGCTATTTCACACAAGTAATAGTTAAAAGATTTTTTTTGTTGTTAATATTACTAAGAAATTCAACTACGAAATGCCGCCAGGAACAAAGTATAAAAAATTCTGTTCCTGGCAAATTCTGATGGCTGTATGAAAATTAATAACACCAATATTGCTGACTTTAATAAAACTTGAATTTCCAGATCAAATTCTATCATTTCTTATGAAATATGCAGTATATAGGGAAGCAAAAAAATACAGGAGATGCTGTACACAGGACTGCTAGAATTGAGAAGAGCTTTAAAAAGAGAAAAAGTTCTAAACAGGACACATTTTAAACCTCAACAGGTCTCCTGACTGTTAAGCATGCAGCATGTTTTGTGTACTATAAGCTTTAAAAAAAGTATAATAACTACAGTTTTGAGACATTGCTAACACAGCATCCATTCTTTTTAGACAAGGACAATTATTTTCCCTCTGCTACTCAGCTGCAGAAATAATGGTGGAATTCTTATACTCAAGTGCTAGTTTTAGACATAAGTTGTGTAAGATAATATGCCTTATTGTGGGCGGATCTTTTTTTTTACATCTCTAGACAGTTTGTTCTCTTTTGCAGATTGACATGTTCCAATCCATATATGCAACAAGCAATTTCTTAGTATTTGAAGGATCAGCACAGGTGATTTATATACCCTCTGCTTTTTCACTTCAGTCATTTGGAGCTGATAGGTGACAAGGTTTTTCAGCTCTTTAGCAAACTGGGAAATAGATCTGTGGCTTTATGTGTTTTTTATGACATCAAGTCCCTAACACAATGAGTGAATAGAATGAAAAATGCATGACTTTCTTTCCCCTGCAAATGTAATGCTTTTCCACGGTTATAATGAATGCTATTTGAATGTATGCTGTGCTTTTATCACTAGCACTGCAAGACTGCTCAGCGTGAATCTGAAAATAGTTGCGTTCTGTGCTTTTCATCATAAACTTTATTTTCAGGAACATTTGACAACTGATTCGTATAAGAAGTGATTTCCTAATCTTTAACTCACTCTGCTAATCATAAAGTATTTGCTTTCCTCTCACTTCAACAACTCAGTGTAAAAAAAGGCAAGACTATAGAATGGGAAGTTCTTAGTGCATAAACTACCATGAAACAACATGACCACGGAATATGTTATGCTCCTCCAAGTTCAGAGCTCATTATTGTATGTTCCCAGGGGCCAGTTTTTTACACCCTTTATTCTTTAAAATGCTGATCTTGTTATTTGCTGGATCCAGACAAACAATATTATAGACAATACGGAATATGGGCATTCCCCACTCTCACATTTCTGCCTTGCAGGCCCACTATTAAAGGATGTTACTGACATGCAGTGGGGTGTTTCCAATCAGCTATGAAAGCAGTGTTTGCCTTACAGAGTGTGGCTGGGCAGCAGGGGTACAGGTCCCTTCTTGCTGTATCTGGGCATGCTGGATCAGGAAGAATATCTTCAAAGTGGAAGGAGGGTTCATTATGCTGACTTCAAGAGACATCTGGAGTGTGGGAAGGGAGACGAAAGGCCAAGGACTGAGCAAGCGCAGAGCTCGTTGAACAGGGACAGAGTAGAGCCTTCTAAGGGAACAGCAAACGCTCCTGCAGCAGGGAGCAAACTTGCAAGCTTTGAGCATGACGTTCTTGGGGATCCAGAAACACAAGCATGTTGTGTGAACTAATGTATATTTGGGAATTTTGCCCTGAATTTGTCTTTAGTTTATTTTTCTCTGCAGATTTTTTTTTTTAGTGTTGCTCAGAGACTATGCAGGGACATCAGAGAGTCCTGCTGACTCCTATTGAGTGCTTACCTGCCCTCTGCTTTTCTGTTGAGAGGGTCAGTCAAAAATCTGAGACAAACAACATATGAATATTCATCCAAGAACTAATTCCTCCCATGTGTCTATAGCGACCTGTTGCATCTTAGACATCTAGCACAGGCTTTGAAGTGCAAGTAAAATTTGAATTTACTGACCTAATGCTCAGATGGTAAGGCCAGGTTAGGGAGCAGGAGAGGAGATGGAGCAAACAAGAGCTGGGACAGATGGAGGACAGCTGCAGGAATCATGGCTCTTGCTGCTTTGCCAGTGGAGGCTGCTGCTCCACACAATTCAGTTACCTGCACACCATAGGCCTGCACAGTGCCTAGAATGGCTTCCTGAGTCTCTGGTGGAGGTGATGGAAGCAGCAGCCTTACTGTCATTTTGCTGCTCCAGGGAAAAACATAATTTATCTGTGCCCTAAGGGTGACCCTAATAGCTTTGTCTGAAGTTTTTTCATCTGCAGGGTCAGCTGTAGGAAATGTGTATATCATGTATTTTTCTTTTTAAAGGCTACATTATACAGACTTTTCTCCACATGTATAGACTTTTTTATTTATTATGGTTTTTTTTCCTCATGTACCTGAGTGCCTCTAAAAAACCCTACTGTGTGGATAAAACTGAATAAACAAACACAAAACCCAGAAATTTTTAAGAGTTTTTCACATTCATGAGATCATGTAGATATATAAACTTTTCTGAATAATAAATCTGAATAAGTTATTTCATGATATTCTTCCTGCTGTCATCCATGACTGACTGTAGAGCCCAAAGTAATTTATTTTCCATGTTTTAAATGCCAATTTTTTTATGTTAGCCTTGGATATCCTTTTTTCCCCCCATGACATGTCTTTTTGCCCTGCCTTTTTGAAATTTTACCATAATATTCTGTAGTAAAAGTGCCTTATCCTTCGACATTTGTTGTTGGGTTAGGTTGGTTTTGTTTTGGTTTTCGGTTTTTTTTTTGGCATTGACTACCTTGAAGTGAGCTGCATTAGGATTTTTCTGAAGTGGGCATCAGCAATGTAAATTTTTCACCTTTAATGGCCCAGAAAAAATTTCCTGTCACAATGGAAAGGAATGCTTGCTGTACCAATACGTGACTGTATGTGGCCAGAACAACTGCATCTCTCCTACACTCTCTTATAAAAATCTTGTGTCTTACCTTGTTCAGGCGGAATGTCTTGGTCAGCGTCCTCGAACGGTGGTTCTGCCTTCTCCTCATCTTCACTATCCTCATCTCTGGCTTGCAGCCCAGGTGGGGTAAAGCTCCCCGTGGTATAAATTGCCATTGTGGTGGCCTGCTCCACTGGAGACTCATAGCCATCGGTGATTAAGTCACTGCTAGCAGAATCATCTGCTGGAGGAGGCAAATAGGAATCTTCTGATTTCGGAGGACTGCTAGTGCTCCCCAGAGCACCGAAAGGCACTGTGAAAGTTTGGAGGTCAAGAACTTTGTGTGGAGGAGATCTGTCCTGAAATGGTTCTCTGGAGGGTTTGGTAGGGAACTCAGGTTCAGATGTAATAAAATTACTGAATTCTTCAGAGATGCTGATCTCTTCACTTAGATCAGGGCTTTCAGTTGTAAACTCATCCACCAAAGTGTCTCCTATTTGGTCCACTGTTGCTGGGCTGGGGTAACCTAGTGGGAGTTCCACGCTCATAGATTCCTCCTGAAAAGTTTTAAAAAAGCAGCTTTCATTATTATATTTAAGCTTTATTCCTAAAAAGGCCAATAAGCTTTAGGCACATGAACTTGCAAACAGCTAAGTCAACATAGAGTCATACAATGGTTTGGGTTGGAAGGGACCTTTAAGGTCATTTAGTTCCAACCCCTCTGCCATGGGCAGGGGCACACTCCACTAGACCGTGTTCAATGCCATATCCAGCCCAGCCTTGAACACTGCCTGGGTTAGAGCATCCACAGCTTCTCTGGGCAACCTGTTCCACCCTCAAAGTAAAGAATTTCTTCCATATATCTAACCTGAATTTCCCATCTTTCAGCTTGAACCCATTACTCCTTGTCCTATCACTAGAGTTCCTGATGAAAAGTCCCTCTTCAGCTTTCTTATAGACCCCCTTCAGACACTGGAAGGCTGCTATGAAGTCATGGGATCTGTAAAATGTTTAGCATGTGCGTGTGATCCTAATCACATTGCCTGTAATTTTAAAAATGGTCCAAGAAAGATGGCCTTCGTTATCCCTGTCAATTGCTCTGTGCTACTGAAATAGTAAGACATTGTTTACTTTGCAGTTAAAACTGCAAGAGGTAATCAGGCAGCGATATTCACCTGTAAATGCTCTAAACTGCAGCTCCTCTGTTGCAGTATAACAACAAAACATCCATCCTCACAGCAAGTACAAAAAGCAGATATGTTTTTTGATATTTATGTCCACCTTAACACTGTTTAATTTTGTTTCCCATGGCAAACTAAATAAATATGACAACCAGTATTAACCTACCAAATCAGGGCCTGCCAGAGGAATAGTGACCATGCCTTGGATATCGTTATCAAAATCACTAGGTGGTACAATAGATTCTGAAAAAAAAAATTAGAAAGAGAGAGAAAACAATATTTTAACACTGTCATGCTGAAATGATCAAAACACGTAAGCTCAGTAAGAAACAGCACTAAACTCTTCTCCTTCAAAAAATTATCTTTTAAAATCCATGTTAAGAAGAGCGAGCCATCTATGTCCATTCAACCTGACAGTTATGAGGAAAACCAGAATTTTATATGCAATGTTCTTTGTACGCTTTATTTAGCATAAATGGGATAGGCCTGCAGAGAGCTGAACCATGGAGGAATGCTTAAAATCAGCTGAAGTACAAACCCCTCAGTTAAATCTGCATGGATTATGATGACTCATTACATTGCATTGTTCATTAAGCCTAAATTTACTTCAGTTTTACCCAGAGCCCGCACCATTGTTAATGTCAGTGTTTTGGCTTCAATGCCCCATTGGTCCCTTCACCCCCCAGGGGAGCTCTTTAAAAGTAATTGCACCAGAGCTGTTTTTCTAAAACTGATTATTAAAAATAACTGCTGGGAAAAAGTTGATTAAAATACGTATTATTGAAGTGTTCTAGATCTATTTTTTTATCAGGAGTTTGAATCTACATTTAAATACGACATTTTATTTTTACAGAAAGTATTAGTTCATCTAAATAATTTTTTTTGGCAAGGAAATGCTGCTGTTTGCAAATTAAACCCTATAGCTAAATTTTGTATGTGTTTTAAGATTGTTTTGGTAAATATACATATGAAAAATATTTTAAATAATTTCTCACTTTTTAACCCACTTCCTCCAAAACTAGGGACATACTAGCTTTGCAAAAATAATTGATGGACTAGAAGGGGATATTTATTAGCTGGATTACTGAACAGGGTGAAGACCTTCAACCCTCTGCTGGAGGTCCTCGCACCCAACTTGTCATCTATAGTCCCTCTGTGTTTCAGAGTGAAACACACCTTTACTGATTTTATCTTGGGAGCAAATGCTCTTAAAGTGTCTGTCTCTCTGACTTCATGGAGAGCTTAGATAGTTTGCTTACAATCAAGACAGAGCTTTCAGAAAACCTAATTTTTAGGTTGGAGGAAGCCCTCACTTTTTGTTTTGCTAAAGAGAGGAGACTGTCCATACTGGAAAGTTAAAATGATACAGTGAATATTCATAGGCTCAGACTTGTGCCTGGCACCCCTGCCTACTAACCATCAGTAAACTGAAGTGTTCCGAGGTCCATTGGCAGGGACTGGTCTTCATGGAGTGCAATGGCAACCAGCTGCTGAAGGTCTGTTACTGTGAGTTTAGTTCCTGATATCTCCCTCTCTTCAACCGGAGAAACTGGAATTTTTTCACTTTCGACCTTATTAGATCCAATAGTTGAGATGTCATCTGCTGTGCTTTTGATTTCTGAGCCATCCCTCTCAAAGTTCACCACGTACCGTGCTATTGTGCTGCTTGATCTGCAAGGGGAAAAGGTAAACGGACTGAGAACCACTTTTACCAACAAACAAATGTGCAGTCATAACATATTATCTTCTGTAAAAGCAATGCAGATTTACTTCTTTCTAATGAGACTGTCACCTTCAAATTACTTTTGCTATACCTTTTTTCTACTATTCATGATTTTAAATAAAAATTCAAATTACGAAGAAAACTGTAAAAATATTCTAATATAATCCAGTTCAATCTCACTACTTAGAAGCCAGGACTACTGATCAGCCATTGACTACTGATTCAAACAGCCATAAATGCCTGCTGGGGTTACTAGAAGCCATAACCACACATTATGTAGGATCCTCTGAAAAGGGATTAGACAGTCCATAAAACTGCAGATAAGCAAAAGTCTTATCACAACTGAGGCAATTTTTTATTCTTTTTCAAAGAACAGCAAAAAAATTAGTTAATGTGGCAAGCAAAACACTTTTCATAATGGGCGTTGGCTTTTCCAGCTCCAAATGAATGTTTACAACTTCTCCCTAAATGTTCAGTGGGCGTCTCAAATGTTCACCATTATTAATACATCACTTTTCATAATGTTAAATTCACCTAATTAAAATGAAAAATAATGAGTATATTGTAAACATTTCTATTTTAAAATATCAAATAACTGTAGAGAAAGGAATTTCACTTTATTTAGTATGCACCATAGATTTAAATTTATATGACATTGCAAGAATTCAGGAAAAAGATTAGACAATTCTTACTTTTGAAGCATGAGTAAAAGAGAAATTTTGAGAACTGCTAGACAAATTATTCCCTGGGAGCACTTTTAAGCAGCAACAACAATAGACTGCATCTGTTTGTATTACTAGCCAAAAAGTCCCTGCATTTTATCAAGCTAGTAACTGGTCTCTGCTTTTCTATCTGGCTTGATAGTGGAGATAACAAATCAAATTCTACATACTTATTGAAAATAATGTGTATATGGGAACACAGCTAGGAAACAGCAGATCAAAAATGAAAATTGGAATATAAAGTTTCCCTATTTATTTTTCACTTTCAATATATGACTGATAAAATTCTTCAGTCATCTGATTGTGAATTTTCATAGATCAAACATTTTCTTTTCTTCAGAGAGATCTTGACAAAATTTGATTACATGAACCTTTCAGATAAAAGTGAAAGCTTTCCCTGCTGCTTCATATCACAGATTTTATACTTAGGCAGAACACAATCAATTCACTTTGCCACGTCAAGACAAAGGATGTTTACTGATGTATCTATGTACATCATAAAATGATTAATAATCATGATTAATAATTAGTCAATAAAATTATTAATCTTAATTAAGCATTACAGAAAGATTACCCATCTTTCTCCTTCTTCTGTCTTCATTTCATCACAGAAAAAGGGGTGTGAGAAAGGATTGCAAAAGAAAGAAAAACAAAGATTCATATATACTGGTAAATCATTTGGTCATACACATCATAACCATCTTTTGACAATTTGTCTTATCTGATATGTGCCATCTATAATTTTTATCTCCATGTGAAAATGACAGTTTTCACTTCATCAGTTCACTTTTTCCCTTCCAAACAATGGTGATCACCATATTTTGTGTGGGGAGAGGGGAATTTTACTTTACCATGATAGTTTGAAATTTAAGCTTTCCTATTTCCCACCCCAAATGGTGCAAACTGAGCACTGTCTGTGCTAATCTCTGCCTTTATGGTGGCAATAGTAGCAAGGATTACTGTTACCATACACAGTGCCTACTGAGACTCCAGGCACAAGGGCAACTTGAACTGTTAATTACTTCTGGAAGACATGCTTGTATTGACCTTCTGTATATAATGCCCTGTTGTTTTCCCTGATGAATTCTCTAGAATATTTATAATGTTATCATGTGGCAAGTGCTGCTAATATATGTACTAATATGGCTAAGGGAGAATGGATAGCAGCACCTGTCTGCTGATCTGTACCTCTCAGGAGTTAACTAAATTACTAGATGGTGGGAATTATTCCTGGTCTTCCATATTGATGAATAGACTTTCATATCAGCTCCTAAGTCCAAGATACTAAACTGAAATGGATCCCAGATCTGGAGTCATAACTGAAAGGGGTTAGTTATTGCAAGTTATTGCAGGTAACTATGAGATGCCACTATAGACTTCTTTGCTTTTTCTGTGGCAGCTTTTTTTTTGTCAATTTCAATATAAAAATATAAGCAACTAATACTCAGTCTATTTTACCCTTCTCTCTCCTTTCCCCCAGCAGTTTTGCAGAGAAAAATGCTAGGAAGAAGGATGCTCTGGTTTAAAATTACATTGCAACATGGGTGTTCTTTGACATGTATTAAATATTATTAGAAAGACTGAATATTTCTGATGCTGTGCTGTAAGCCCACATAAATTTATGTCTTTTTTTCCCTGTTCTTTATTCCTTTTCAGTTTTGTATAGTTTCTTACTATTAGTTATTTTTCATTTAATTCTTTATACGATGTGCTCTTATTTATAGAAACATAACCCATTTTTTAATCTCCCCCTGCCCTGTAGATTCTCTACTGATAAAGTACATAAGAGCTTCTATTAGTAATAAACATACAAGGAAGCTAAAACTAAAAGAAATTGAAAGACAGAACTCAAATTTACTGAAAATAATTAAGAGTTTTAAACTGTTTGAAACAGCTGGAAAACAAGTACCAGAAAAGTTTTACATGTGCAGACATGTAGCTTCCTACAACCCTCTCTTCTCTGTGACCTATGAACGGCACGGGATCCCCCCACAAAAAAGTATTCACCTAAATAATTGTACTGCTAACTCTCTGTACCTTGTAATTTTAAAAAGTCCTTAATACATGGTTGCTAGCAAACAATTCAAAGACTTTATTGTATCCTTGACCCCGCAGGGAATCAAAACTACTTCTACTTAGTAATTCAAAACCTCATAGTCTCACTTGGAATGTGTTTGCAGTTCTCGCCATATTGTCTCTATAGTATTCCCATAAAACTATTTGCTATTTACAGCAACATGCTCCCACCCCCCCTCCACTCCCACACTACTCCACAGGTCTCTTCATCTTGAAGGACAAGAAGGAACAGGAGAACCCTAGCAGCCAACAGAAAAGAGCCCCGTTTTCTTACTTACTTAAATCCTAATACGCGGATGTCTTTGAATCCTGGAAGTTTCTCAAATATTTTTTTCATCTGTATAAAACCATAAAAAATTAGCATAGTGTAAGATCTATAACTAAAAGGCAAGCACAGGTTGACTACCTAGACAATATTTTTTATTTCTGAGAAAGAGCTTTATGAAACAGTCTCAACTGCCCTCTCTGTGGTATCATAATTGCTTGGCTTACAGTGTTCGGTTAGTACATACTGGTTGTATTACCTGCTGACAGGCAAAATGAAGCACAAAATATACCTCTTTTTTAATAATTATGTAAATCAGTGATAATCTAGATCATAGAGCAAGTCAAACAACATGATTCAAATGGTTTTTCAGCAGTTTTGGTTCATGAATTGTTTTCTGATTCAAGTCAACTGTAAATCACTAATTACTTAAAAATATTAACCAAATGCAGATGGGTTTAGATCGACAAATCATTTATAAATTAAACAGTTTTAACTGTCTTGTACAAATAGAATAACAACATATTTTTAATTCTAATGTTAACAATTGTATGATTAAATGGTTTTGAATAGAAGATGCATTATGTAGTTAGTAAACAAAGTTTGTTAGAGGGTAATACTGGAAATCTTCAGAGAAACCATTTTTTATTAGCTCTGCCAGCACATCCTTCACCATTTTTCTACGCATATCTGGAACTGAACCAGGAAAGTAAAATAACTTGCACTAAGGAATGTTCATAAAACTGATGAGAAGCTTTAGTTAATTTTGCTAAGAAAACCTTTTGGGAACCTCAAGTCATTAATACCATCTGCTGTTAAAGTGATATCTGAACATTCAGTTAATATTATTAATTATATGAAAACACCATAGATGTTCCAGTGCTTACAGAAACTACGGTAATGCACAACAAAATGAGTGTAAGTCCTTTGAAGTGTAGTTCAAACAACAGTAACTAATTACCTTAAACATTTATATTACATTTCTGATTAGGCTTATTGTAGAAATTAAACTATTACAAAGTATTGTCCATGAATTCTTGGTTAAACCTGAATGATATTCTCAAGTTATTCTGTTCATCAGTTATCTGAGGCTCTACTTTGGTCAAAGATTTTGGTTTGTTAGCTTGGTGGCTGAACAGATCGCTTGAATGAGGGATAAAACTGAAGGTCTTGAGGTGACAGGAATTATCTGTTCAAAGTGAGGGCAGTACATTCTATTTCTGTTTCATGGTGAGGGTAGTTTTGTAGTATGAACCTCAGCCAAGGTATAAAATCAACATTTTTGTATTCACTCAGCCTCCTTACCTGTAGCTGAAATTTGGCAGCTAGTTGTTGGTACTCTGGGGAGTTGGGATCACTAAGTTCAGTTGTGTACTCTTGATCAGTAAGAGTTACACTGAATTCTACCATTTGCTCCACAGGGAGTTCAGGGACTGCATTTGTTCCCAGATCCTGGAAAACAAGAAGAAATGAAAAAAGTGAAGAAATAAAACAAAGTGATGTTTTCCCCAACGTGTTGGTATTTAACAGGTAGATTAGGTTCCCCTTTAAGCCCATCCCCAAAATAATTTTCTGAGCCATATTCTACAAAAGATAACAGTTCCTATACATATCTGTTGTCTTAATTCTTCCCTCTTTGCAAACAAGTTTCTACTATTGTAACTTGAGCATTGCCCTCGATATGCATAAATGAAGGTGAAGAAAATCAAGCCATTTCTTGCACAGAGACTGCTTCCAAGTCTTACTTCCATCACTGTAAAGTCGTACAGCTTTACTTGCCACTTTGGAGGACAGTGCGTGACATCAAGGAGAGTGACAAGAAAATTCTACAAGCTAGCTGGGATCCCACACTCAGAAAACCCATGGTCAATCAGAGCAGAGTGTCAGACTCTCTGTTACTGTTTCATGTTCAGAAGTTTGCATTTGGGTTTTCTGACAATAAAGCAGAATTAGCCCTACCTGTGATACACCTTTCTTGTGCAGTTGACTTTACTGCTGCTAAAAGCACTCATTTTGTTTGCTGTTTCCCAACAGTATTTGTAGCTTTTCCTTACATTTACTAATTTTTGTTCTTTAATTACATTAAATCCCAAATGCCATTTCATTTGTAGGCTATGATGTGCTGCCCACAAGGGTGCATTGAGAAAGATTTCCTAATTCGTCCTAAATATAAAGTTACTGAAGTTACATTTGCTAATTTTAAGATCAGAAAGTATCTCTTGTTCCTTATTCATAAATAGAGCTGAGCTTCAAATTTCAAGTCTTGGAATGCAAGTACCTGAAGAGGTGATGCAGAGAGGTCACCCAGGAAACTCCTGCCTGCTACCAAGCTCTAAGTCCTTCTTCACAAATCTTGTTACTAATGTTAACACATATCATCCCTGTATTTCACTGCCAATTTATGTTATTACAATTTTTTTCTCCTGAATAAAATCTTTCAGGATTCTAGAGAAACCCTGTTAAAAATACAAAGGTCTCAGAACAAAAACCAAATTCTTTACTGCACGTATTGCACATACGTTGCATGTTCATACTTATTTGCAATACATAGATATTCTGTATTCTTTAAACATGCTTTTATCTTTTTTATTTGCTCAAGGATAATTCTACTCTCAGCCAGACTTCTTGCACCTTGCAGAAAGTACAAACAAATAGAACAAGATCAAGAAGACTGGCCCAAAGGAGCATCAAGCTCATCAGCCTGAATCTCACAGCGAGGTGAAGTTTCCACTTCTGCTGCCAGGTAAGTTGGCATAAGGCTGCTAGAGACATCTGTCCCATATGTAACACCTAGGCTTTAATACCTTCCAAAAATAAGCCGAACAAGAAATAAGTGTGATTGCGGTGTCAGGGGATAAGAGAGAAAGTAAGATGTTAATAATAGAACCACAGAATGAGTGAAAGAGGAGAGGGCACTTTCTACACCCATTCATTCTGCAAAACTCAGCTCTGCTATATCATTCCTTAGGATACCTCAGTTTTAGAGGAATGTATGTTTTGTGTTGTGTATAAAAATATGGCTCATCAGTTAGAGAAAGAGCATTCTCTAACGTTCTATCATATAAATGGAAAATTCAGGAATATGCACTTTCTACACAGCTGCCCTATAACTTTTGAGGAGCCAGCCTTGAGGGAGCTGGTGATAGAGGACTAGGCCAAGAAAGAATAAGGAGATCTGTAACAAGGAGGAACTGGTTAATGACAATCATCTGGTACATCTCAAACATCACAAGTGATTTTAAACCCACTTTTTCCTCATATTCTATTTGCTCTTTGCTCTAAGGGCTGAGATATAGGTAGGTAATAGAAAGTTGAGAATATTTAAAGATTATTTTGCTTTCTTACATTATGAGGATGTAATAACTTTGGGCAGTGAAACCAGCATTTATTTCGGATCAAGCCAGTGCAATTCCTGTGCTGGAGCTGAGGAGCTTGTATAGATGGGATGGGGAACAGTGGCAATTTGCCAGGGGTGTGATGGCAAGGCCTCACCCAGCATTCCTGCCCCCCAGATGAGCCTCTTCCTACAGCCAATATGCACAAAACTCAAAAAAAAAAAGAAACCCACAAAAAAGATAGAGGTTTTTCAATTAGCTGTTCTAGGGGCAAACTTCTTACAAATTGGAAAAACTCTCAGAGCAAAGCAGAGGGGAAATGTAAGAGTTGAGGCTTCTCAGAAGCAGGGTCCTCCCAGGTGATGCCTCCAGAGGGAGGTTCCAAAAGGTTCCCTGAAGCCACACCAGCTGTGCTAAGACCAGGGCTACCACTCCAGCAGCCAGGAGAGGGAAAACAGCCACCCCTGCCAGCGCTCCACCCCTCTCTCAGAGGTAACTAGTGGCAGCTGCTATAAACCTGTGGAGGAAGGAGCAGTTCTCAGAGCTGTGCTGCATGGTTGCTGTATAGAGATGGTAGTAGAGATGCTTCTTTGATAGCTGGTTTCCCGGCCAGAAAAAGGCAAGAAAGGGCCAGTCTTATCTCCTGTGTTGTGGCAGGCCTAGAAGGTATGGTTTCTTGGTGTTACTTAATGAAGAATAAGGTTGCAAAATGGTGCAAGATAGGCAACAGGACCCTTCTGCAAAGAATGAAGGCTCTTCCTAAAAGCTGGTTTCCATACTTTTATGCTTTCTACCTCATACTTGAGAAACATCATGCCCTACGCTGGCACAAAACAGATGCTAATAGACCCCTTCAGTCCTACTGGCTGAAACAGAAGAACTCATGGTTTAAAGCACTAAGTGTTCATAAGGCTTCTTCCTCTTGGAGCTGAGTTCAGAAAAAAAAAAAGGTGAGTAAAAAATGGGATAGGAAAACAGGCTGCCCTGACCTTCACAGGAGTCTTCGTGTCGTTAACGATTTCATTGAGCAGAGTTCCATTAGGTGCATATGGAGACAGGGGGGTGCCAGGGGAGCCTGCAGGGGGGTTAAAAGAAAAGTCAGGCAAGAACAAGTTTGCACATCAAAAATCTTCCGCTTTCTGCGTTGGTCAGATGTCAGCACCCTGGAGCAGCTTTCCTTAAGGAAGGAGTGTTTGAGCACAAGCCTGTGCCACTGGAAGGTGGCCGTGACTTATGGCATGGGGAAAGCTGCTATGTTTTATACGATAGACAGACTTTCTTCCAGGTCAAACATCAGTAGCATTGCGTGTGTGTGACTGAAGGCAAAAGTCAACTTGGAATGCTACGTTTGAGTAGCAGACATGCTGTAAAGAGATAAAAAGTTGCTTCATAAAGATTATTTTGCTAAAAACATTTTCATTGTACTCCAGCGGGCTTGTCATGCTTCTACTGCATTCATTAAATAACAGCATTTTAAGACCTAAGAATCACTGGCCTTAGCAATTCTATTTAATGGACAGACAGACAAAACGCAGACTTGATTTTACCTGTAGAAATGGAGGGAATTTCTTCCACCTTTTTGCCTCCTATTTTCTCTGCAGATATTTCATCTTTCCTATCAATCAAATAGAAATGAGTGATTTAATTATCTCCATGCTGTACTAGTAATGAAAAATTGTAAAAAAAATTAGACAGATAGAAGTGTGGTTTAAATGAGTGAAGTTATTTCTAATGGAATATTTGGTAAGATGGTTAAACAGGCAGTGGAACAGTAGATCATATTTTTTATTCAACAGCTTATATATTTCCTTTCCTCTTCGTCAGTGTAATATTTGCTCTTACAAACATACTGATTTGATATATTCCTCTGCCAAGGACTATCAGTCCTATTAGGAATCTGCTCGTGAGATTTCATGACTGGTTTTATCTATCCAACCAAAGCCATGGGATTACAGAGATTAAATCAGTGCACTGGGTCTGGTTTTGTTTCCCTTTGAGGTTAAGGAATGGTAGACCATTGTCTAAAATGGATGCAAGACTTCTTGTACATCATCTAAACCAACTTCTGTCTCCTTTGATATATCTCATCCTGTCAATATAGTTCAATAAGAGCTTTGGGCCTTTTCTAATTTTAGGACCAATGGACATTTCATAGTTCTAAGAGAGTTTTGTATGCTATGGTGTGAGGAGAGGATGGATGTACTTATTTTTCAGTTGTTGGCTTGCATTATAATATCATAAGGATCCTTCTAAATAATGATAGATTCAAGTCAGATTCCTGGATCCAGATTACTGTGATATGTAGGAATGTTTATTTTTGCATGGGTTAATGCCTGCCATGGTCCCCATGGAAGATAGCTGAAAACCCAAGAAAAGAATATGGTGGGTATGATGTAAGGTTGTCTGCCTTGTATCACAGGATTTGGTTTTGTATTGTTGATGTTATTTTCTGTTGTAAGTTGTACATTCATGAGGCGATGAATAACTTTTGCAATTGCAACTGCTGGCTTGCCTGAAAAGCAGAAGTAGTGTGTATATCTAAGTACATTTTATAATAGAGGTATTAGATATTCCTGCAGTTAAGGCTATAGAATAACTTCTGCCCTAAAACAAAATTTTTATTCATTCAGCTTTTGGAAAAATTCATATAAGACTCTTTTTAGGGACATTTTGAGATTTTTTTTCCCCTGAAATTGGGGTGTGAAGAATTTCAATTGTTTTGGGTTCTAAGTGGGGTGTGGAAAAACCCACAGCATAAAATTAATAAAAAAAAAATCTTTGCAATAAATGAGAATAGAATTCCTCAAAATTTTTACAATGCACACAGGTGGAGTATTTGTGAAAACTGGTATGAGTGAAAGAATAAGGGGATTGTAAATGTGTGGTGTGGTGTTAACTGAGATAGATAGCCTAAAGCCTGTACAGAAAAGATGTATAAGATACATTTCTATACGGGACCAACCGAGAGTTTTAATAACATAAAAAAAGAACGTGAACAACAACTGATTTACCGCATCCTCTGGATATCTTATGCAGTGAGAACGAAAGTACCATTTATAGTGTTTTCACAATGTTAACTAATTATGTGTTGTGTTTTAACTGGAGACTGATCTCTCCATATGGCATCTACAGAAGATACAAAATGATTCCCAAGCCACACAATAGTAAAGATGAAGTCCAACTATGCATAATCATGGCTGGCTGTATTTCCAGCTAAAGTATGAGTAATTTCATAGCATTTACTTCATCTTCTGAATTGTGTCTAGGGAAAACCATACTGTTGACAAAGAACTTAAGAAGTCTGAGATCAGTCGCTTCACTTAATGCCTTGCTGCTGCTGTTTGGACTAGACTGAATGAAAAGACCTCCCTTTGGCCTTCCAGGGGAGTTTAATTAGGGCCTACATTATTAAAAATACATTTCTGAGAAAAACACTCAAATCTCTCATGTTGGAATGAACAAAGATACCTAAGATCTCTGTGATCATGAGACAGTGTAACTTATGAATATGAAAGATTATTTGCTTGGAAATGTAATGAAAATAAAAAAAAATTGAAGGAAAAAGCCAATACATGATTCAGAGGAGTTGTAGTCAATGATTTTCTAGGTGTACTACAGTATTTATATACAGAGAGGCAGAGTTCAGTATTGCAACTTTAATCCTCCATTCTCAGACTTCTGAGTGTTGTCAGGAGCATATTTTTTTCGAAGAGTTTATAGAATAAAGTATTACATTAGTTGACACTGTAATGATGTGTAAAAATACAGGAGAAGGCATAGAGTTTTTACATTATTGCTTAATGAAGCCTCTCAGATAAACCTTTGTTAAGCTCTTGGACTTTTCCTGCATGAGAAACTATATAACAACTTTTGTCACACTGGTCTAATGCAGAGCCATGTCTCTGATGGGGTTTCATGCTCACTTTAGTCTGAGAAAACATTCCGTGGTATCTCAAAGTGAACAGGAAACTCAGACATTTGGCCACCTCTGTTACTTGTGGTTGAGTTGCTGTGTACTATAATACATACAGTAAACACCTCTCTCACAGCACACACCAAATACACCACAGTGCTATCTGTATATCTGTTCACAGCCACACTCACCTACACATCTTTCTCAAAAAAGGCAGTAACATCAAGTGGCAAGGTTCTACTTGTGCTACTTACCTTTCCTGGAAGGTTCTATGTTTTACTCGCTGCAAAAAGATTAAGAAAAACAACATTTTACTAGTGGGTGTATCCAACCAGATAGACTAGAAACCTGTTAGCTCTTTCTTTTACTGTATTTTTCTATTTTCCTTCTAAGATATGCCCCCTCCTCCTCCTGAGCAATACTTTGCCCTTAAATAAGCAGATGGGGAGGGACTTGGAAGTCTCTCCCAGTTTCTAAACGAGTGTCAGTAATCCTTACCCGCTGGATTATTTCCAGATGCTCTTGGGAATTGCTGAAGTTTTTGCCAATGTCGAATATGCAGAAGGTTTCCCTCTGGCAGGCAGTAACCCAGTTCTGATATTCAGAAGTATCAGGAATCCGATCCAGAAAAATACGGAAGGCTTCCCACACAGCTTCCTGGCAGACTGTGTAAGAAGAAAGGGGCAGGGGGTGGATGCTTTCTACCAAAAAGTAAACTTGAAAGCCTTTTAAAAGTGATTAGGTATTTACAGGTTTACACGTTCATCATTCAAAATGAAGGAACACACTTCGAAATGTCTCTCTAAAATTAAATGCTTTTAGGGAGAGGAATTTTCAAACTTATTAGAAAAACCATTTTGACAGAAACTTGCAATTTAAAAGCTGTTGCCCGTAGCACTTTACTTTGCAAAGCTCATTACTGTGAGATGGGTCATTTCTTTTCAGTACTTGATACCTACTTTGACTTGGAGTGAGTTCATTATCTGCATTATCGGTGTCTCTGAAATTAGTGCAGTTTCTCTAGGTGTACTCTAAACTTGCTGTAGGGATGTACTCACCCAGCTGTGTTAGGGCCCCTCAATAATACCTCAGGAGCAACCTGCCCTCCCAGTAGAGCAGCTGCATGTGGAGCAGATGTGGTCAGACTATTAAAAAGGAACAGCTTGTCTTTTGGGGAGATTTATTCGTTATGAGCTAGCAGTTAAAGCTACTTTCTATCCTCTTTTTCTTGCAACTCTCTGGTACCTGTTTTTGTGAGCGGCAACTGCTGAATAAAGATATACTATCTGATGATAAGTAATCCAGTTACCAGATAAACGTGACACATGACCAGCTGAGGAGGTGGTGTAGATGATTCCGTGCTTTCACCCAGTTTGCCCCACATCAGGGACTGTCCTCATTGTGACTCATGCTATAGTGTGTTATTTCAGAGTTGGTGTAGGGTCACAGTAGGCTCAGGTTATCCAATAGAAACTGTCTGAGCTCCTATATCTGAGCTCTTTTGTGTCGTGTGCTCATTCCTGGATGCATATTTGTGTGTGTTAAAAAAAAATAATTGTGTAATTTTTCTTAGAAAGCAGAAGAATTCTCTAGAGGATTGAAATGATCCACAGTGCAATTGCTATTACAGTTCTAAATGTGTCATGGAACTTGGAGGGGTAGAAGTGATCTCCTAGACTTTAGACAGAGAAAAGAACACAGACCTGAAAGTATGCATAGGTATTACGAAGGTAAGATTGTGCCTCAGATAGGCACAGGCTCTAAGGCTCCAGCATGGATACCAGGTTACCTTTCCATGAAGGCTTGTGCTGTAGTTACAGATTCAAGGATTGTGATCTCTCCTTGCAGAAAATATTTTTTGAGGTTTTAATGAAGGACACTGTAATGGAAAATGTCCAACTATTCAGGGGAGCAGAAACACCTTTTTCTGACTGAGTGTACAAATTATTCAACTGCAGTCATCTGTTTGATTGCTCACTTTTTGGGGAAGTACTCAGGTTTCAGTTGAAGAACTGGATGAGACCGGTTCAGAGAATTTTGTGAGTGTAGGACACTGCTGAGGAAAAGGAGATGTAAGTTTAAACCTGCTTGCACTACAAGACTTACAGAGTCCAGCTGATGTGCTGCTCTCCAAAAAAGCTGGAAAAAAAGTGTTGTCATATTCAAGTTTTTAAAGGAAAGGGTCATACTTATGGTTCTTTGAGTTCAACTAATGATACCAGCCTATTTCAGGACAGCTTGTTTTCAGCCACATCTGGGATGTAACCAGTGAGTTTCAGGGGCTTTCAGGATTAATTTGAATTTAAGAAATGTTTCTTGGATCAGCCTCTTTAACACATTTCAGATTTCTGTCTAGTGCCCATTGGATACTACAATGGAGATCAAATACTTTTGTATTTATAGGAATAGCTACAGACATTGGTGTAATTTTCCCATGTTGCCTGTAGCAAGTGGCTGCTGGAGTAAAAGTTTTGCAGCTCTACATCCAGGTTTCATTTCAGAGGGAGCTATCTGAAAGAGAGCCAAGGAGCAGCCAAGTTACATAGATGGATGTGAGTGTTTGGAGACCAATATAGAGGAAAACCAGATAAGCAGAGGTGATTTAGAGAGCAGATGTTGCCTTGGATACTTGTATTCCAGAAATGCTGACGAGGTTTTAGAATGAGCTTTGGTCTGTCTAGCTGCAGTGCCAAAACATGCATTTTTCTAACACAAATTGAAACAGTCACTGAGTGAAAGACTGGGAGGGGAAGGGGGAGGAAGAGGGAAAATATGAAAACCAGGAGCCTATTTGCACCGTGCTCTCTAGGAACCTAGAATTGGAGTGGTAACTATGTAGGCTCTCTATCATCAAGGGAAGTAAAAAAGGGCTGGGGAGAGAAAGGGCAGAAGAAATATTTGAGACCTTCTGAAAATAAAACTAAGTTCTTTTCATGACCTGATGACAATTATGTCAGTGTTTGTTGTATATTAACACTGCTACAGACTTACTGTAACTACAGATACACCAACATATTTGTGCAATGACCAATTAATACTTTCCTTATTTGTCTTAAACTGGTGGGATTAATTCTGAGTTGTGTTGAAATGATGGTACCTGCTACACTTATGAGAAAGGTGGTACATCTTTACACAGTAACACAAGCACAATTTGGTCTTCATGGTCAGCCATGCTAGAACACTATGCAATTACTCCAAGTTCATTAGTCCTTTGAGTGCATTTTTTTATTTTCTTGTGGTAACTGTCTGTCTTGAACCCTTCTGATGCACATATAACATTATCTGTGTTCTGCTTTTCTATGTAAAAAAAGCCCATGGCACATACACTGCTTAAAGGTGAAGAACAAGATTCTGGAAAATTACTGTGTTTCCTCAATTAAAAGAAAGACTTTGTAGGAGGAAGTACATGCTACAATAATCATCTTACCTCTTAATCTATAGTAAGCTTGGTGACTGGCTAAAATCTGCTTCATGGATTCCTGTGGGCAAACTTTCACACCAGTTGAGAAAAAGGATGACCTCTTTGTTCGGTGTTTTGCCATGTCAAATATCCGCCTTATGGTTGATACTCTGGACCTCTTTGTTGTTCTTTCTGTTTTGTCTGACCCTGAGGCATCTCCAAGAAGTTTGGCTTCAGCATGGTTTATTTTATTAGGAATTTCTGGAAAAGATAAAAATAAGCATGTACATAAACATACTTTGCACAGGCAGTAGGTATCCAAGGCAAGCTCATGTCTGGAAAATGGGCGTGAACTTGAGAATCCTTTTTGCTACATTACAGTGATGTCAGTGCCCTGACCAAATTAATGTGCTAGGAAGAAGCATCCTGTGATCACATGAGGGAGCTGGGGCTCAAGAGACCTGGCAACTAATTTCCTTATATCTCAACACGTGACCCCAGGACACATAGGGTAAAAGTGTCAGAAGCCCTAAATCCTGTTTTCAAAAGCGACTTTAGATTAGATCCACAAAGGACACTTAAGTGCTTGAACTTTGTACTACAACATCTCATTTGTGAGCATGTTGACCTGTAGGGAACTTTACAGTGCACTGATAAATAATGGTCTGGAGCTTGGGGAAAGTAATGAATATCTGTATCAGAACACAGTTTGAGTAGGTGTCTACAGGGCCAGAGAAGTTAAATGAGAAACTGTTGTACCTTAAATCTCCAGCCTTTAAGATATTTTTACCATTCCTTTGGGCTCCAAGGCACATCAGGTTCATAGTCTTGAACCTATCCCAAGAACTAGACCCTGAAGCTTTCAAAAGTTGAACAGGAGTTTTATTGCCCTTGGGGAAAGAAAGAGGTGTTTCCAGTCTCCCTCTTTTACTCCACAGTGCACTCCTCTCTCCTTCCTTCCCATAAACCGAAGTATTAGCTAGAACAGACTACAGCTGTTTCTTTACAACGAGTTGTTAGGTGTTGTGAAAGCTCTGGTGTTGTATTTCAGTAGATCTTCAACAATTCCTGGCAGAGTGGAAAAATTACAGTTGAAAAAAGCGAAATCAGTGAGTGGGAATTGAAGATCTAGGACTAAATTTTGCTCATGGAGCCATTCAGCTGTGAAACATGGAAATGCCTCTAGGCTGTCCCAATGGCCTCAAGCACAGGAACTCCCATCACAAAAGACATGCAAAAATTCATGACTAATTTAGTTCCACTTCCTAAGTATTTGTGGTTCAGTATTACATGACATAGCAGCCAAATTTAATGTAAAATGTTGATGATAAAAAATAGTATATAAATGACACATTTAAATGAGCTGAAATACAGCATTTTGCAGGATCATGTGGCAAGAGCAGTAAGTATCTTTTAGACTGTCTTCCAAAATTTTGTGTACATATTAATAAAGATGTTAAAATTAATTTGGAAATACCTTTTTTGGTTGCCTTTTAATACATTTGATACAGTGATTACGGATAAAAATTAAAGAGAAATGTAAACAAAATAAAAGAAATTTTCAAAAAACTGGGAAACTGTAAACAAGGTAAATGTGTTCCTGAATCCTGATGAATCAAACGAAAAAATACTTTGAAAAATGGTTTAAAAACTTGTAACAGAAGAATAAAAGGAAGCAATCATGTTAAAAAGGAATAAATTCAGTAAGATCAGCATTATAAAAAAAAGTAAAAGATTAGGAATTTGCTGGAGAAAGGAAAAATATCATGCTGCATATAACAAATGCTAATTATCACGTTCATAAGGAAATCAAGAGAAAATAAGGAAGATTAAAACTGTATTATCTTGACAATTTGGAACTGTGTTAATTAAATGTTAAAAGGAGGCAGATAGATAATAAAGAAAAATATTTGAAAAGCATACAGCTACAGAAAGAATGGTACTTGAAATAAAGAATGGGGAAAGTTCCACCATGTATGTCAGTATACATAGATGTGTATCTATTTGTCTCAGTTCTTATTTAACTTCAAAATGAACATCCAATGTTTACACTGTAGAAATCATAGTAGTGACATCTATATTTTGAGATAGGTGCTACTCTGATACAGCAAAAAGTCTACTGGTTGATTATGATGAATGTTGTCTGAAAGAAAGGAAGTTATAAAATAAGGGCAACAGGTTATCATTATGCTTTGTAATGCATGCCAGAGGCAGCAATCTGTAGACCTATAACTCTGTAATTGTTGCATGGTAATTTAAAAGGATGATGCAGTCATATAATATTTGACATTAAATGAAATGGAAGTACTTTTTCCACATTAACGTCTGATCATGAAGCATAAACTGCATAAAAGCTGTGAGAACGCATCGCTAAGTTCCTCAGAAACCACAAGTGGCCAAACACTGCATCAGCTGAGACACTGAGTTATTTGAATGATATATGGGATGAGAGAATGCCATTGAAATGTCAAAGCAGACCCCTGAAACACCCTAGAAGAAAAAACCAGAAATCCACATGGAAGGTAGCCAGTTGTAAGTCCTTTTACAAGGTGTACCTTTTACAATGTATATTTACTGCAATAGACCAGCTGCCCAGGCAGCCTGACCAACTGGGGCAGAGGATTTTGTCACTAAGCTCTTTGATAGCTTTTGTATGAAGCAGAGGCCTTTCTTGAAGGATTTACTGCTTCCTCAGGATTTACCCCTAAGTCATTAACTTGAATTAAGAACTATACTGTTCATAAGACTGACAAAGGAGATTGTTCTCAAATGATTGTTGTAATATGATTTCAAACTCTCTGGGTTAGAGTCCCTTTTTGGGTTTTTCAGTCTGAGAAAATGACTTTTTCTGCTTCATTGAGAGCTGTTCTGCCAGCCTATTTTGGGTGGATTTAAATTCTTTCTTCTTTCATTCTTTCCCTTCAATCTTCACTCTTTTTTTTTTTTTTTTTTGAGGGGTCTGTTTCTTAAGTATCTCTATTACAATAGGTTTATACCTTCTTGTTAGTAAATTTCCATTACTAGAATAACTTTTCTTATCATAATTCCTTGAAATCACTTTTTTTAAGTAAACTTAAGCAAAATTTGAATTGGAGAAAGCATCAGTCCTTCTCTCCACATGATTGCCCAATATTAATTTCCTAATGTTTACTGATTGCGAATGGAAGAAAACCTGCCTTCTGGTAAAAACATTTGCTCATAATTCTTCAGACCTGTGTTTTCCCCTGGTCTCTGGAAATTCTGAGCTGGGAAATTTTAACAAAAAATTCCCAGGTGGTTCAGCCACATACTTAAATATTTCTCCATCTACAACTTTCTAGAGGCTTTGCTTTCATCATCCTGGATTGAAAAGAAATAATCAAAAAAGACACATGCTATTTTGAAATTGAATCTACATGTATTAGGTGATCCCTTTTCTTTTTACCATGCAACATGGTAATCGAATAGACTGGAGAGGTGCAATTTTACAGGGTACATAATTTGATCATGTAAAAAATCCCAACAATACTAAGCTGGTATGTTTTTCTTAAAATAAGTAATCTTTCTAAATTTTTCTGTCCTCACTCTTTTTTTTTTTTTTTTTGAAATAAACGTATGTAATTAAAATATTCAGATTTTACCCTAAATAAACCCTGTCCAATTTGACTTTTTCTTGTTTAACTCTGTTGTTTAACTCAGTTTTATCTTTAAAAGTTATGTTTAAGATTTGAGTTTTCTTTAATAGTTTTAAGGCAGAAGGGAAGACAAATGTAGAAGTCTGCTAAGAAGTTTACTAGTTTAGTGTACTTCAGCTTATTCTCCAAGATGTCTTACACAAAGCTGTAATTCTCCTCCTCTATTGTCACATGAAAGAATCTACACTATTGTCCTCGTTTTCCAGGTGACATACTTGAGGAAAAATATTGAGGTACTTTTATCTACATAGTCTCTGTCAGCTGTTATTAAAATCTGGAGTTCCTGACCTCTAGTTCTGAACTTAGACAAATATAACAAAATTTTTTTAAAAATACAATAGAGCAATTTTCAAAATGTGATTCAGCAATCTAATTTGTATGGGATCTAATCAAATTGCTTTGATATCTCTACTGATCTCTCAAGTGTACAGTACTGTTCTTCGGGGTTTTTTTGAGGCAGATAAATAGTATTCATTTCACAAAATAAAAATCTGAAATCCTTGGAATTAGGCCAGGCCTCTCCTCTGTGTCTCTTGAGACCTGTGTTATCAAATTTATACCCTAACTAAAATAACAAGGCAGGAAGAATATTTTTCAAAGGTGAGAATTCTTATGTGTTTTAATAATCTGCATAATGAAAAAGGAAAAGCACTTCATTGTTGAACTGGATTCTAGAGAAAGAGTGTAAAGCCATTTGGATAACTGGTCAGCATTGGGACTTTTTGTTGTTTGTTTGGTTGTTGTTTTTTTAAATTTGCTTTTATAAACACAGGAGCAAGCAGCTCATGTTTGTACCTTTTTGTATAACTGTAGTGAATGCTTCTCTATATAGCTTTATTAAGTTCTCTCTGTTAATAGTATCAGTTTTAGGAGATCTTCAGTTTTGGTGTTGGTAGTTCGGGTTTTTTTCAACAATGTAGACAAACCCTGTGTAGGAATGTTTGTCTACAGCATTATTTTGGCAGTAAACTTCTAGTTTGCCCTGAGAAAATTTAAATTGTTATCATATACAAAGAGAAGAATTTAAGATATGGTAACTAAAGATTTGGCAGCAAAACTCAAGGTGACAGAAGTCTGTGTAACTCATCATTAAATCATCACAAGGTTTGAAATGTGTGAAAAAGCAAATGAGTCTGAAAAATAAGTGGATGTTCTTAGGATAGAGAGGAATGCTTGACTGATAAATGAGATCCATTGCCTGTAAAATAAAATAATTGTTAATTAAAAGTTAAGGCTTGTCTAAGGGAACTGGTGAAATACGATGAGGAAAGCTTATCAAGTTTAATTCAGCAAAGATTCTGTAAACGTGTTGCTGCTAAATATATAGTGGGGCCAACAGTCCCGTGTTGATAACTGAGCCAGTGACCAAAGTATGGCTGACTAGTCATGGACAGTTGATCTTGAGATTTCTTAAAGGGCTGATCAATGTAAAAACCAGATGAAGCATAGAAAGTATGAGAGGTAATATGCTGGACTCTCACTTACAACTATTCTCCTCCTGTTATGGCAATAGTGAAGATCTTACGTTCTAGTGGCACTTGCCAGTGACAGACAGGGTGCCTACGACATGTTCTCTCCTTATATTAAAATATGGCATGGCCTTATCATCAAATGCAACTTAGATCCTGAATGTGAGTATCAGGAGCAGCACCTGTCTTCTCTCAGAGAAGCATGCAACAACATCTGTCTCCAATCCAGATGTGAAAGTGGAAGTCTTTTCCTTGTGCTCTTGTTTGGGCTTTTTTTGCCAGGGCTTTTTCAGACACTGTAACTGTGTTTTCATTGCATGTCCAAGCTTGTTTTTGCAACCATAAAGGCTCACAGTTTTAAAAACTTCAGAGTATGAAACGCCATGTTAGAAAAATTAATGCTAATATTTAATCTGCTCAGGTCTGTCTCTGAGAGCTCAGTGCCCTTAAACACAAGATTATGTGGCTTGCTTGTAGTTATCTTTGGGTCCAATATATTATTTAACTGTTTTTAATGCACATAGTGAAAGAACATTGAAAGGAATTACTAAGGTGACTCAGTGAAAATGATTGTTGCATCCTAGTGGGTCTCTAATTGGGGTAGCTGAGGCACAGGAGGGAACTCAGTTTGTATCTCACTTCTCCAGGTTTAATGCCCTTAGCCAGTGAACTGCTGGGTAAGAGGGCGGTATCCACTATTGTGGGGAAGTTTTGATGAAAGATAAGCAGCTGACATTGACGTGTAGCTTCAGAAGAAGAAGAATTGTGGTCAGAAGAGGATGCCTCTGTTTCTGAAAGAGGGGAAGAGGGCTAAGGCATTAATATTAAAAGTGAATAATTTTAATTTCTCAGAATAAATATTGACAAAGATGAGCTTGGTAATTCCTGTTTGGTATGTTGAGTTTATGAATTCCATTCTTAAATGTGACTAATTAGTAACACTGCCTGTGGAGTGAGGCCTGGGTATCTCATTGTGGCAAAGTGCTCTGGGGGCCAGTCCAGGCCTCCAGTGTAAGGTTCAGCTGTGGTAAACTGGCCAACATCCACTAGCAAACTCCTCATTCAAGTACCACCAAGCTGGTGTCAGTACATCCAGCAATACAGAACCCTTCATGTACCTGTAATATCTTGTGATGTAAGATTCAGCATCACCTGACTCATCAGGGAAGTGCTAGACCCTGCTTGTGCAGTGGAGACAATACTGGTCTGAACCCTGTATCTCTTGCTTGGATTCACCATGACAAAACATTGCCTTGCACATCTTCCCAAGCTGCTCTCAAGCCCTCTATGACACAGGAGAGGAAACCCTGGCTTCTGCTTAAAAGGTAAGTTCTGTAATTTTCAACCTTTTAAAGACTATGCTAATTTTTAAAAATAGATCTGTATGAAGGGATTTTCCTTGAGAATCCAGGAAAATGGTGGGTTTTCATAAATCCCGCTTCTTGACGGGAATGCATGAGGATGTTTCTGTTAAATGTTTATGGAAGATGAGGAATGTAGTTACTGTTAGCAGCGCTCAAATAAGGTAAGGCTCCCATGAATCCTTATGTGATATTCCTTTGTTGTCCTTATGTTAAAAATACTGAATGTTTGGTTATAATGAAACAATCTCCATTTCAGAACACGTAGTGGAATAAATCTGAAGAAGAATATGATGAGTTATTTTGAAACTTATTACATTAGTAAATGGGTGAATTTTAATAAAAACTCCAAACCTATTTTTTTAATGATTTTATATTCAAAGCTAGGAGATGGCATTAGGTAATTATTCTTTTTCAGAACCCTTTAAATTAACTTGGATTTATGTTTCGGTACCAAAGGTTACTGCTGTCATCAGCCAACATGCTTTTAGATTTCAATAAGTGTGAAAAATTTAATTTTGGCAAGTAGGTAACACAGAGAAACTAAAGCAGATACCATAATCCCTCAGCTCTTCCCCTCCTCCCAGATACACAAAACCATGTGGTTTTCTACGCCAAGTGGAGAAGCGCAATTGTTAACCAACTTCAGAAAGAAAGCTAAGAAGATAATTTGAAGCAAGTTTTATGAAATTTGTTCATAGACCTTGGAGCAGACAAACATAGTCTTTTCTCCCTCTCTAAGCAGATAATTTGGTAATATCTTTGAATTATGCTAACTATACAATTAATGGCAAAATAATTATGGTGAATTATCTGCTTATTATAGATGAGAATAGAATACTTAATATGCCACTGATAAGTTTTTCCTGCTTTTGTGAATACAGTTGTCTTATACTAATGGTGAATCCACATTCACATTACATGCTGCCTGTACCAACTACAAATGTTAAACATGCTGAAAGCTTTATGAGTCAACATGTGATTTTGACACATTTTCTTCCAACATGAAAAAATATCATAAGAAATTCATGTTTTCCTGGAAGTAATAACTCTCATTAAAGGTAGAAATTTATACATTCTCTTTCAGACAGAAAAGTACAAATTGTTATTTATCATCTCTGTGAACTTCTGCTACTGAAATTCATAGAAAATATCAAAGACCACCTATGGTTTCATTGCCAACCTCTGAATCTTATAATGTTCTTCTTTAGGTCTGGAATCTGGACTAGAAACAGCATTAAAAATGACTTTTTTAATGTTGATGTATGAAACGTATCTATTTGTTTATCCTTGGCCATCTTAGGAGCATCTGATCTGAAAGGCTGTTCTATTAACTGATATGGTTTACATCAAAGGATGCAAGAAAATGCTTTAAATGTACAAGTAGTTCTTGGAGGGATGCATCCGATCTGCAGAGATGAAACACTCAACTGAACACCTCTGCTATTATTTTTCTGAATAGTCACTCTCAAGACATACAGCTATTCTCTGAGAAAGCCAGTGACACAGCATAAGTTCATGTTCCAGTTATACTTTGCCACCTTTGTCAAGATTTCAATAGTTTTGATGATGGGAGTCAAAGAATCTCAGTGCAGAATGAGCTTATTGAGATACCTGTATTAAAATATGATGACAATTAGGATGGCTGACATATGAGAATGCTTCCAGCTGCAAGAAGCCCCAGTGCCATCTCTTTGCTTCAGCTTGTGTATTTGGAACAGTTTGATTTTCCTCACGGTTTAGGATCACTCATGCTGCAGTATGATTTACAGTCTCTGGCTAATTGACTCCATCTCATTTTGACAGGGGGTGACTTGGACTTAACCTTGTTTAACTTGGTTATGTATCGAGCTGCATAGACCAAGTTTGGTTTGGAGGACACCTAGTCCAATTCTTGATCTAAGCATGGCAACATGTTTGTCTAGTTTTGATAGAGAAGAGGAAAGGGAAAACAACTCGATTAGAACCATGTTCATTTTGTGCTGTCACCATGAAATCGCAAAATGAAAGATGAGTGTATTGATGTTTCCTACCTGAAACCGCTGGGGTTTCTGTGATATTTCACGTAACTGGCTTACTAAGACTGTTAGTATACAACTGGGTAAAGTCAGAGAGGTATTGAAAGATTCAGAGTGGCCAATAAGAAGATAATTTTGGCCCTGCACAGAAGCAGAAGTTTAAAAGCCAGTAGAACCTCACCACTGAAAAGATAAGTGTGGTGGCCTTAGTATAATTAATGTAGCTGTGAGTCTGGGTCCTACTGATTTGCAAACATCTGTGTCACGAAGCAGTTGCTGTGAGAATCAGCCCAGCAAACTTTGTTGCTGTCCTGCTTTGTGACTGCGATGCTTCTTACAAGTCAGGACTTAAGTTTCTGGGTTATACCTCGGGTCCTCATGCTTTTGTGAAATGAGGATGGTAGTGTTACTCTGTCAGACTGGTGGTATGTCTGCATACAGTGATAAGGTGTGCTACGGTTATGTAAGGGTGTATAAACATACCTACACTGTGGCAGATGTCAGGGTACTCCCAGATGATTGTTAATTGTATGTTTTCCAGATAGGTTACTATTCTGAAGTGTCTGTCCAATAAATAGGAGCTGACAGTGACTAAATGCTAGTATACATGTATATAAAAGAAGAGGGATAGATATTTCTTTTTAGAACATGTGTTGTTCAATATCACACATTCCTAAGGGGAAGAAATTGAAACACAGCTGGGCTTACAAAGTACAAAATGCATGGAATGTGCAGGATACTGCACCTGATTCCTGATAAAAGTAGAAGAATTGTGTGGTTAAAAAATCAGCAGAAAACCAATTTTAATCCCAAGGGAACTAGATTGGACAGATGTAAAAAAGCAGGGGGGGAACATATATAAAATATTTTAAAGCATCGAATTGCATGTAGTAGAATGCATACACAGTTTTCTTTCTGTGAAGAACTGTCTTCCTCTGTAAAGAAAACTCTGTTGGCTACATCTGATGGGTGTTGGCCATGTCACTTTGTGCCCTGCTGAAGCCATGAGGACTTCACAGCTGAGAAATAAAGAATAGGATAAATGTTCTGCATTTCTAGTAGGTTGAGGCTCCAAGTTATTTTATTGCAGCCTGTAAAATAATGTCCTATAAAAGGAGAAATCCTATTAATAGTGACCATCTTGTCCACAGGTGTTTTCAGAGAAAAAAATCCCACATACCTGGCTGTTCATTCACATATAGTTCACTGATCCCTCTGTCACGGGTGTGACTATTTCTGGAATTAATCTTTAAGATTCAGTGACAATGTTCTAGTATTTGTATTCAAGTTTGGCTTTTAGCCAGAAAATAGGTCACGTTAAATCCCATATAGAATGTAGTGCTACATTTGCTTGGGAAAAAAAAAAGGGTTTAATTTTCATTTGTTTATAAGCACCAAGAAACCTAACTTTAACTTGATAATTCTCATTTTATGGATAAAGGCAGAAGGTAATATTAGAGCAAAAGGCAGATGTCTTTTCCCTCTTTCTTTGAAGCTTTATGTTCTTTGAATTACCTTTTCCGTTGGCTTAACAAGTTTGCTTAACCCTTTTTTGTTGGGCAATTATAGTAATGAAGATCTGCAACATTTATTGCTGAACTGGAACAGCCTAGCGGGAAGGGGTGAGTCAGAATGAATTAAAATGATTTCATAGAGCAAACACAAAGCCTTTGTGTCCTAAGGAATGGCTGAGTAAATCACAAATAGTTGCTTGCTGAATAAAAAATAACACAAAACAGCCTTGAACGCGCTCAGGCTCCCTGACATTCTCAGTATCAAATGCCAGGATGTATCCAGCCTCAAGGCATAGTTTTGGGTGTTCAGAGCTTCTCTAGATTTTGGTATTTAGTTTGGGTGTTCAGTGGTTTACTATCCAGATTTTTTGTGTAGATTTTGTGGTGTCATGAAGATTTTAGTTCCTCACTTTCCCTTCCCATTGCTAGAGAGAGTTTGTGTCAGGACAGTGGGAAAATTACAGCCAAAATTAAACACTGCATCTCTGAAATGTTTATTTTGCTTCCTACAGTTTCCTGTTTGTTTACTGTGGAACTGGAGGTGCTCCTGGACAGGCTCCAAATGTCTGGAAAAAACACTCTTTTGGTCCTTAAATAAGGATGGGGAGGAGGAACCAAAAGACATTACTAAGCAAGCCCCACTTTTAAAAAGTTAACCCACTTTTTATTAAATATAAATATGGATAAATGCAAAATTTGAATTTAAGATTTGTTTGGTTTTTTGTTTGTCTTTTTGTTTGTTTGTTTTTTAATGAGGAAAAGATATCACCTGATTAACTCTATAAATATTTAGAAATTGTCAGTATGTTTTTTCATTTAAGATGGGGATATCTTATATTTTAGTCTCTTATTTCCTAGTTTGTCACAGTTTACATGTCCTGCAAACTTGAATAGCCATTAAAGCCTCAAAACATCTGTGTTAGGTTCACTACTGAGTGTTCAGACTATTGGGAGAGCCTGTGTACTTTTGAAAAACACTTTCTCCAAGTGTGTGACCCTAATGTTAAGTCATAAAATAACAATTCTGGAAGTATCTCTGCTCTGAAAAAGAAGTCTTTTACCACAGCTGTTAAGTTTTTTGAGATCTGTGTGGATATATTTGAAGTAACATAGTTAAAAAATATTATGCATGACATGACTACGTGTCAATAAAAAGGAATTATTATACATTTATGCATATTACATATACTTTATAAAGGGGAGGAATTTTTCTAATTATTCACATGAATGTATAGAAATATTATTTTCCCCCTGAAAGCCACCCAAAATGAGAAAATTTGAACATGGCTACATAAGCAAGATGTTAAGTAAAGTTTGTGACTGGTTGTGGTTTCTTGATTGTTGGTGACCATTTTATGGAGCAAGTCTTCTACTGCATCTCTTAGGGAGAGGTATAAATCTGGACTGCAATGACGCTATCAAGCATGCGTGAACTGCCTGGAATTCATTTCATCTCTTTCCATCATAGAATATGCAACTTAAATGCAAAACCAGTGTATTTTCATAGAACTTTTTTTCTTGTCGGGCGTGAAATATCACTCATTCTCTCATTTTTTGCCACATTTGTAAAATATCATTAATGATTAAATGGCACTATTTATGTGGTATTAAAAAGTAAAATCAAAGAGCAGCACAGTATGAATCTAGTGTTGACTTATACAATACATTTTTCCAGGGATTTTTTTTCCAGTACTTTAATTGTCCACTAGAGAAAATTTACATCATTTAAGTGAGATATAAGAACAGTTCTGTATTTCTTAAAGAAAATCTGTGCAAAGAAAAGGCAAGACAAAAAGTGTAAATAAAACTTTCCAAATAATACTGACAGTAGACGATATTTCACACTATCTCTATAACAAATATTTAGAGAACATTGAGGATACTTATCTTTTATCATTTTACATTTTTTTCATTTAATTAACAGGCGTGAGATTGACATAAAAATAGAAATCATTGACGTGGGGGCACATAAAGCAGTTGTTATGTTGACTTTTAATTCAATTATGTAAATATCAAAGCATAGATGGAAACCTTATTAAGGAACCTTCTCCTAAATGAAACGTATTCAGCAAAGCTCTAAATGTACTGAATATAGAACCAATCAGGGAAAATCACATCACCATCTTTTCCTTTTTGTTGCTGAAGAAGCTGTAAAATTGCTGTGAATTTTTAAATATTTTTAAAATGAGACATAGTTAGCTATTGAATTAAGTACAGAGGAGTTGTCTGCATTTGTTTTCTTGCAAATCATTTTACAATTATTATTACAGTAATCCCTACTAGTATTGCTGGGTTTTGTATATTTGTCAGCATGGTGTATTCCTCCAGAATTTGTCTATCTAAAAGTTTTTGAAGTTTTTTTCTGACAATGGCTAGTAAATGCAAAGATTGACTTCACTATTTTCTCTTCATTTCAGGGATGAAAGACCATCTTTTACAGTGTCAGCACTTAGATGTTCTTTCAACTATTTTTCACCTTCATTATGGTTGTTTTTGAAATTATATTTTGTCATAACAGAACATATGCAGGTGAAATGAATCTAAATGGCATCTCTGACTGAGATTGTAAAGCCTGGGAAACATACATGAGAATTAATGCCAACATTTCCTTTTTCAGCTTTATAGCAGTGTCAGTAGCTGTACTGTCTCCAGTTGAATTGTCAAAAACACCACACTCCAAACACAAAATTCTGTAATATGAAAACTCCTGATCTTGAAATTATTTTATTTCTCCAACAAACATACGCAATGTAAAATTAATCTAAACCTTTAATACAGAAACTTACCTCTGCTTCCCTGAACTTGGAGAGCAAGGCAAATGATCAAAAATATTAATCCAGTTTTCAAATGCATGCTGTCTATTGATCATTCACAGTTTTCAAGACCAATCATGCAGGAAATAGGAATACTTCAGTCAAGTCGAAGAATTCTGTTTTCTTAAGGAGCTCAAATCCCCAAATGTCTTTTGCCTTATTATTTTTCAGGTGTTCCCAGCCTTGGACTGCATTGAATTGCAACTAGGCAGAGTGCAACAGGTGCCAGAATGCAAGAGCTGGGCAAACCCCTTCAACACACACACACTTCTAGCCTGGGGGACTGGAGTGGTAAGACAAGAGTGACGAAGTTTTAAAAAAAAGCAGTGTCTGTTTCTGGAATAATCTGTTTATCTGCTGCTCAGACATAATCCCTCTTACGGTCCAGCTGGAAGAGCTTTCTTCATCTTATTAACCTTCTGCAGTGGCATCTGTCAACCCCAGAAGACTTCAGCAACACCATGATAAACAACGGAAGTCTCTCCTAGTTCCCATTGCCTTCAAACACTGATCCTTTGGGCGCTCTGGAAGTATAGCATGTGAGCAGAGGTGAAAGCATGGGGAGCGCTAATTCTGCTGTTTCCAAACCAGTGATCACAAAACCCAGGGAACTTCAGCTGGAGAAGACAGCTTTTTCTGAAAGAACCTGCTATGGTGCGCTCTTCCACTGCCTATGTCTTGGAATCCTCTCTCCCTTCTCGTCCCAAAAGGTTGCTGTTGCAGTATTCCTATGAGAGCAGTGATGATGATGTTCTGTGACAGTGGGGAAGTGATGACTCAGCAGTAAATTGCAGCAGTCTTCAGGGCTGGCACAGTCTGATGCCAAACTGTGAGTGGGGAAGGGAAAGTGCTGCATGATGGGAGAGAAACAGAAAGGGCTGGGAAGTGCTCTTTCAAGCACATAGCTCTGACCAGGCCAAGAACTGGCAGTAAGTGAATACACTTTTCAGACAGCTCTCCTCCAGCTTCCTAGATAACTATTCTGGTTACATATTTGATGTGTGTAAGTGATCTATACTTACCCGTTTATTTTTCAAGACCTTTTTTATTGTTGCATTACACCTAAAAATGCTACCAGTTTGTAATTTCTGATGGTCTGTCCCCCTTGGAGATTTTTGTGCAACTGTGCTTAAAGTAAGAAGCGTCTAGACTGGCAGCAAGAATCTGTAAGAACAACCTTCATTTGAACCCAATCAGTATTCTATTTTTACCTAGGATTTAAACAATGATAACCTCCCTCCCTTCCCAAGATTGCCTGATTTTAACTACTCAGGCAAGCTAGTACAGAGACTGGGCTGGGACCAAACATGACTTTTTTTTAATTTTCACTTTTTTTTTTTTTCTGGTTTTTCCTGTGCCCATTTTTAATGTTCTATGCATAACCTTTCATGCATAGTTTTTTTGTTCTAAGAAAGTAAGTAAAGAATACTTTTCCAGCAGCACAATGCAAAGCATCAAAGATGATCAGGATTTCTACTGAAGAAAAATTTCATATTATATAAGGATCATTCTTTACCTATACCAGTGTCTATCTTTACATATTTTATGCATAATAATCATATTGTATATAGTGTAATCATAGAAATATTGCTTGTATGAACCAGGTGAGCTTTAGCTAGAATTTATAAGCATGTTATTGCTTAAAGATGGAGCTTCCTACTATGTTATCTTCTTTTTAGTTACTCAGCTTTCAAACTGAAACAGTAGGAATTGTAGAGACTTTTTCTCAGGGTGCTGGAATTTGCTGTTTCTGGTGACATCTGAAAATGCAGAATTGGTGAAAGTGAGATTATTTCCTCAGAGCACTCTGGGTACTGAACTCCATATGGAATTTGGTATGAATGTGATCCTTTAATTCCATTAGGAATCTAATTTGAGCGTCAGACTGCATTTTGAAAATGTGCAATAAAGAGATTTACTTAATTACTGTGGAAACTGGTTAGTGAAGCTTGGGCCAGGAATGACAAATCCTTTATCAAAGCTTAATTTGAAAACATGTTTTTTTGAGCCGTTCACATGTTGGAGAAGATAAATATTTAATAGCACATATTTCTATCTTTCAGAGATAAAGGAACAGGAACAATCCTAGAATACAGCACTGTTGTTTAGTGTCAAGGTATGATTTAAGGAAAAGAGGTAAACTGTGATTAAAAATTTGTAGGGCAGGAGTCTGCGTACTTTGAGATTATGCTTAAGTCATGAATATTTCAAGCTGTTTTCTGTTAGGACAGTGTCTTCTATGTTTTTCCATTTAATTAAGAAATTAGTAACTAACCTTGATAACTGCCACAGGGGAAGCAAACAAGAATGATAAACACTCATTAAAACTAGACCAATATTATCTAGGGACCACTCCATCTCTAAGTACTGCAGTGTTTAATTATAGGTCACTGTTAATTAATCTAGAAGTGTTTCTTCTTGTTGGTTTGCTGTCAACAATAATTATATATTGTTAAAAAGGTGATTAAAATATTCTGCTGAAATTCGACAGTGCATTAGAAATATACTACCATACTACCATGACATGGGAAGGACAAAACTTGATGCTAAAATATCCATTCACCCAGGATAGGTGCTTGTAAATGGGTTAAATCAGACGCAATACTGGTCATCTCAGTGAATCTCTGCACATAGCTAGAACAATACACTGATATGTTGTTTAAGTACAACTGAAGCTGCTCCTTTTCTTGCAGAAGAATGACCCTTTAGGCCTTCAAGGACTCTATTTGAAAGGCCTTGGTTGTAAATTGTTGAGAAGTCATTGTCACATGAGAGATGACTTAGGAGCTGTTATGCATTGTGCTTCATTTTAGGTACCTTACCTAGGTGTGCACCTCTCAGGGTGCCAGCTAACTCATGTTACTGGTAAAACAAAGTCAGATTCTCTACCATCAGCCACAGATTATACCATCTCAGTTTGACTTCTGCTTGTAGTTTTCCTGAGCAATTTCTCCTGGTGGTTTACCCAGCTGTTTTCTTTATGATGTTCACTCTGCATTTACCTGAGAGATGTATCCCACCTTAAGAAAGGGGAGTTAAAAAATTTTGAAATACATTTTAAATAACCTCAAGTCATGTCTCTGGCACTCACTATTTCCATAACATCCAGATTGGTACTTATCAGCCAACATGCACCATGCACAGCTTTAGGCTTCTGATTAAAAGTGGGGAAACCTGGGTTCTTCTGCTCCCTTTTTTGCTGTTGAGTTTGACCAAACCAAGCCCTGTTTCTCAGCCTCCATATCTGCAAATGGAGGGAATGACCCTGAGAGAGATAGAGGAAAACTCAACAGGAACAAACAAGATGCTATGTGTAAGCAAGAATGGCTTTTTCTCCCTTTTCTCATGTATTAAAAGGCAGATAAAAATATTTCACAAAATAATATTTTACATTTTACAAATATTTTATTTTTAGATATTCTGGTTTGCATATGAAAGTTAGGCATAAGTAGTAGCCCTGTAGTGGATTTAAAGACTTTGCCATGAAGAACAAAAATGTCTTTTGCTTTTTGAACTTTTCCAGTTGGGCACTATTTGTATTTTGCCCAACCACCACGTTTTTGTTTTCTAACTGAACTAATACCAGATTTATAGTTATTCAGTAAATGATGTTAAAAAAAAAGAAATACATATCTCTCAGGTCAGGTAAAAAAATATTTGTATTTTGTTTGCTGGGGTTTTTTATGTTTCATTGACAATGGCACATATCAGGGAACAAATATGATCACATCAGGAAAAGCCAGTTTGAAACTTAGCTAAATATTTTCTCTCTGAAAGAAAAGATTGGTTCCAGACATTGTGCTTGCAAATGTTCTTATTTTTCAAACTAATTGTTCTTTAAAACCCATTCCTTCTGGCAATTCTTGCATACTTCCTCCAAGACTGAACTCAGCCAGTATATCCTGGAAAAGTGCCATACAGCTTCCTTTGCTGATGGCCATAGACTGTGGCAACAATGGGCTAATGCACTACATTTCTCCTGGGTTGCCATTAAAATAATAGTGTTAAAAGTGTACCCACATAAACCCAGATGACCAAAGCATGGCTAAAGTATATATAAGGAAATGTTTATTCGGAAGTTGGAAACCCTAAATACACTGCTGTAAAATCATGCAGTGGGCAAAAAAGCAGTGTGGGGGCTGTTCCTGGCCTCTAAATCCCTCCCCGAGGGAGGCTGTGCTCTCCCCTGTGCTTTGTGGTCTCCCTCTCTTCCAGCAGGGCCCTCAAGCATGTCTGTGAGAGGGTTTCTCTACACGGGAATCCTACTTCTCAAACCAGGGAGAGGATAAGCATCCGTAGGTGTAAAAAATGGGATTTCCTCCATTGATCTTTCCCAGGCTTTACATTGCCACCTGCAAAAATCTCTTGAGTGAAACCTACTGTCTCCTCACCAAATCTTTTGCTTTGGACCCTTTCATCCCAACAGTAGTAATTCAGAAAATGCTGTGAAAATGAATATATTACTTAGTCTGACTAAATGCCAGAAGCGGATTAACAGTATGGTTTAGAATAAAGCTGTAAATTTGAATTACAAGTAATAGCCAATAACAGATTCAAGAGTTTAAAAGAAACTCAGAGATTAAGGTTCTGAGTTGCTGACTGTGCCACTGAGTGTTTAAGTCAGCCTCTGTATCAAAGGAAAGTTTTCAGGAAGGTTGTGGCACAAATCTGGAGAATTGTTCTTCAGCACGTCTGACTTGTGTACTAGGGAGATGGATAGAAAACATAATAAAATAAATAAACACAGTAACAAGAATGATTTAGCTGATGCAATGTCCTTGGTACCCAACCGTTTTTCATGAGTCTACTCTTAAACCAGCTAAGCTGTTGTAGTAAAAAGGAAGATAATTTTTATTAATAGCTTGATAAAATATGACAAATACAGGAAAAAATCAGGCATTTCAAAGGTCTTCCCATTCAAAGGTTTTATGCTGGAAGGTGGAGCAAATCTGCTGATGGTGCATAATTACTCAAAATCTCTAAGATTTACAATAGTAGTGAGCAGATGCAGACCTGTGTGCTGGCTGCTGAATGTGGAACAGAAGGCTGCAGATAAACTGTATCAATGGGGAAAAAATAATGCTATCAACGAACAGATGTTTATTGGCACTGAATCCATAACAGCCATTTGGCAAGGAGAGATTGAAAGAATGATTTTTAATCTTTAGCCATGATCAAAAAGGGAAACAGAACATTGGTCGTTTATTAGAAAGGGATAGAAAGGAAAGCGAATGTTTTAAAAATTGAAATGTCATCTTGTACTGTTGTCCTGCAATAGCAATAATGCCTAGAGCAATTAGAAATTTCAGTGGGATTGCGATGAAGATTATCAAAAGGACAGAATATTTCCATACAAAGAGATATCACACAGGCTTGGAGTCTTTGGCCTGAAAGAGAAATGACAGAAAGGTTGAGGAAATGATTAAATTACTTAGTTTTTCTTGTAATATGAGCACAGGAAAATACTCAGTTGAACTTTCAGGCATCTGAAAAGTTCCTGAGCCTTTCATATTTTTGGTCTCCGCAACTTGCTGAGACAATACATTTTCAATTTAATTATGATTTTATAAAAATGTATTTCCTTTATATATGAATAAGAAGGAATTTGAGAAATTCTTTAATGGTAGAACCATCAAGGATTGGGATATGTGTGCTGTTCCAGTTACAACCTCTTCCACAAAGTCAGTCAAACATGTTAAAGACAAGCTAGGAACTCAGTCACTTTTGCTTGCCTGTTCTTTGTGTGATTTCCTTATCCTTTTATTTGCCATAAATATAGATAAGATAGTAGATTGACTGAGTCTTTGATCTGATCCATGACTACTGTTAGGCACTGAACTCTAATCCCGGAGATTAATTTGTCATTAAAGTCAAGCTTACTCAGTAGTTACAACACCTGCTCAGACTGAATGGTACAACAAACTTGTCTATTTTCTATAATACCTCTCTCCTCCAAAACAAGAATGTTGTTCTTCTGTTCCGCACTGACAGAGAACATCTGAACTCACAACTGAAGCAGGTGATGCATTAAGGCAGTCCTTCATCATCTTTAATGAATGTAAACCTAGACTTCTGTAGCTGAAAGATATCTCCAAGTTTCTCTGAGGTCTTTAAAAGCTTTGCTGTTATGCTGTTGCTAACACAGTTATGAAGTCCTAGCACCCCTTATTATTTAGAACAGGAAAAACTATTTTGTGCATACATTTACATGAGGAGTTATCAATCAATATGAAAAATGCATGGTATTAACTGGGTAATTTATCATAATTGTGAAAAATACCCCAGCCTGACTCCTGCTTCATATTGACAAACAAATTATGCTCATGTTGCTATTGATATGATCTTTCTTTGGTGTCTGCAAACATCTAAATGGAATTAAAATTATTTTTTTTTTCCTAGTGGGCAGTAAAGCAGGAAGCTGATCACTAACTTCCAGTCACTGGAGATAAAGACTTTAGGACATCTGCTCAAAGAGATTATTGTGCACTTGCTTGCATACCAACACACAACTTTCTGTTATTCCTGAAGCTGCTTAAGTGTATATCCTGGGAAACCATAATGAGCTGAAACATGTTTCTTCCCATACTTGACAAGTTGTTTTTCCCTTGATGCTGGGAAAGGGTCTTTTCAGATTTAGGTGACTGAGTTAACTGATAGATTTACTATTACAAAACCATTCTCAGCAGTGCAGCAGATTAAGTTGAACATTCCAGTTAACAGCTATAAAAAAAAATTGAAGCTATCAAGTATGTCTCTGTACATGAAGCGAGCCTGCAGAGATGGGGTCTTTTACAATACATGTTGCACAATCAGAAACAGAAAACATAGGTAGTTCAGGTTTTTTGATGGTAGTGTGAGATGTTTAGCAGTGAGAGAGAAGGCAAGAAAGGAGATATCTAAAGTATGACACGTGTTTGTATCTTTACACTAGTTTAGTTTTCCCCTCTTTGAATGTGAGATAAAAGTTACTCTTTATTTCTTAGCGTAGCACTGTTCACTTTTTTCTTTCACACTTTGTAGTTATTCCCTGCCACCTGCAGTGGCTGCATTTGTTCATCAGTATTTTACTTTCTACATTTACCATGTGAGAGTGAAGTATGAAATGCCCATATTTCCTGTGCACAGAACCCATCTGGCAGGGAAGAGCTTTGGCTCAGGAAAAGGTCTGGTAATATGTGCACCAGGGTTGTGTGCTACCGAAGCTGTGGCTGAAAGGAGATAAATTAAAAACCTACCTTAAAAATATGTGCAAGTGTATGGAAATTTTTTGCTATGGTGGAAACTGTATATTTTTTATAATTAACAATTTCTTACTCTCGTTTTTCAGGAGGGATGGGTATTGCCTTTGTTTGCAGGAAGGGACAAGTGACAGTCAGCAGGACTCTTATGGACCTGATCTGAAATGTCCTGATGTGTATGTGTGATGAGCACTGTCGTTAGCAAAGTTAATGGCTGTCCAAACACAGAGTTCAGAAAGAATAAATGTCCACATTTAATTCCAATATTTTTGTTACAAAATGTAGGAAAACTGGAAAAAGTAGCATGGAGGCTGCATTTAACTAGGCCTGGCAAGGCTTGGAAAATTAAGTAATTTAAACATAATTTTTATTTATAGTATTGTTTTTCTTTTTAATTTATTATTGGTGATAAACCTACCCTCTTTGAATTCAGAGAAATGCTGTGAAAAACCTCTTCTGTCAAAGATTCTTTGAGAACCAAGCTGCTGTCAGCTGTACAGGTATTACCCTCTCTTCTAACAAGCTTGTTTTATGCTTCTGATAGATTCCTGTCTCTTTTCTATCCAGCCAACAGTATCATACTTATCATTATTTACACAGTGGATTCTGTGTATGTGCAGAAGCTGGTTTTCCCAGTACTGTTGCTACTGAATCCCTCCATGGAATCTCACACAATTAATTTTGATGATGTTGTTACCACCAATAAACTCCCTCATGGTTTTTTCAGTGTAACGTTACCAGTTTGACATTGCCACTACTCAGATCATGCTTTGTTCCTTGTATCGCTAATCACCTTATCTATCACTGTTAAATGAAGTCTTATTATTTTCCATTCTTTCTGAAGGGCTCTGGGCCAACTGACTTTGTCTGCATCTGATGGCTGCACTTTTGGAAATATAGCTGGTGCAGAATGGAAATATTTTCTTGAATTCTTTAAAACCATACTATAGTTCTTTTTTTTATTGCTCAGTTGCCCTTCCTCATTTTGATGTTTTGGTATTGATAAGCTTTAAAGGAAATATCTGTCAAATGACTTCTTAGTTGGTGTTAATTCCAAACAGAAAAATTTTGATTAGTTTTTGACTATTTTCTGTGAAGATGGGTATATTTTTATTGTTTCCAAAAGTAGTAATTGTAAGTTTGTTCTCATATTTAAAAATTGCCTTATCATTCTAATGAAGAAGCTTGAGTAGTTGTCATGTGTTATTTAGCAAAGTTGTGACCTTGTTTTTCTATGAAGGTGCCCGTTACCTCTTGCTTCCAGGTTTTTTTTCCTTCCTGCAGATTTGTATTTCTGGAAGTGTTTGCAGCTTCAGCAGTGTACTGTTCTGCAAGGCCAAATATATTATACATGTATTGCTCTGCACGCTGAACAGAGCTGGGATTGTTTAACTTTCGGAAGAGAAGATTCAAGGGGGAATCTTAACAAAATTTAAAAATACCTGATGAGAGGGAGTAAAGAGGCAGGACCAGGCTTCCCAGTGTTTCCTGGTGAAAGGATAAGAGGCAACAAGCACAAACTGAAGTACAAAAAATTCCATTTGAACAGACATTTTTAACATAGGGTGGGACAGTGGTCTCCAGAGAGGTTGTAAAGTCTCCCTTCTTGGAAATACTCAAACCCCAGCTGAACACTGTCCTGAGCAACCCAGTCTTGCCCTAGTTGGCCTTGGTCTTACTATGGATTAGACGAGGTGATCAATAAAGGCCTCTTCCTACTTCAGCTGTTCTGTGATACTCTCATATTGAGCAGCAATTCAGGCTACTGCAGGGCCTCTATAAGCCACATTCAGCTCCAAACAGTATTTTCAAAGGGATTCTTTGATGTGGCAAATATATTCATATATAAAAATTTCAGATAATAGCACATGCACACCAGCTGAAATTACATTTCAAACATACAAAACTTTAAACTGAATAATGAGAGAAAATTATAGAATTTGTTAGTTTCTGGAACAGAATTCTGTGAGTTCCTTTTCCTATATTACTAGAAATGGTGTTAATAACCTGTTCAGATTTTTATTGTTTTTCATCAGCATTCTTTATGTGATTCCTAAACTAGGCTTCAACAATTCAAACAACATTCTATAAACGCTCAGAGATGACCCTTCCCTAGAAAAGAATACACAGAAATGATCAAAGTATTAGCATGGGAGTTCAAAAATGCTTTCACAGTATAAACAGGATCAGTTGTGGTTAAGTTACTTTCCATTTAAAACCTGCATCCTTCAGGTAGAGTACAGTTACCCTCTGTAACATCCATAGCACTGATGGTGCATATGGTTGGCAGAAAAGGAGAAGCTACACCAGAAAATGTGTTGTACACAAATGCTGTTATTCCTTCCCTTTCAGTCCAGAATGAACCCTAAATATTCAATCTGTTATTGATATTTTGTATTAATTTTTAAAAATCACATTGTCCAACAAATTATTTGCCTAAGCACCACATTTTAATTTTTTGCCCTGGTGACCATCTGTCCTCTCATCTGGTCTTTTTCCCCCATATTTTCATCCTCTCCATTTCTGCTTTCTCTGCTTTCTGACCTTCCTGTTTAATCCTATCTCCTAATTTCATTCTGCTTATCTCTGCAGTATTTTCGTCCCCTCCATTTCTCAGCCTCAGTTGCTTTCCAGCCCACTATGAGATGGTATTTTGAAAGCTAAGAGTGTAGTGAAGGACTGTTGTGTTTATTAGCTACCCCTGGTTGATAACTGCAAGGTAAGAAGTGGAAAGCTACTTATATTATCTTATACAATACCACCATCCACTGGCAGTTTCCCCTTCTTTCCTTCTGCGTTTCACTGATGGTGACAGCAATACACAAGTAGCTTCTGTCTTCAAAATTTGCCACAGAATTAAAGTTTAGAAAGACCGAATAGCTTATCGTTCACTAGAAAAAAATAAACAACAGCAATGAACCTTCGTTCTAACCCCTACTGGATTGTGTTAGCACGAGGGTTTTAGTTCCTTTTCAGACATCTTTTTAATTTCAATTTCTTATTCTTTATTGCTAACTTCAGTTTCCCACAGCAGCTCAGCTTTCTCATGCCATATTGAGGGCCCTTTCTGGAGCCCAAGGAGGCTCCAGAAACCAGGCCCTGTCATCAGCTGAACTGATGCTCAGTGGTGCTCTGCTTAATGTCCTTGGAGGAGGATATGTTATGTATCCCTCCCACCTTAGCCTTGAGATGACTGAGCAGTGAACTGGGAGTTCCTGGGGCTTCTCAGCATTCTGGTCTGGAACAGCAGAGAGTGGGCAACCACTGGGATTCATCAGCTTTTTTGCCAGCCAAATTTGTTTTTTAGGAGCCAGCTCAAGGTTGATTCTGGCACAGAAGTAGTTAAAATCTGCAACTTTGCTGTACAGTACCTATGTGAGACTCTTTGTGGGCTGGTTGTGTATCCTTATTACCAATTCAGGTCTGCCTCTGTGCTATGAACTTGTTAGAGGCGAGACACGATAGTGCCTCTCTCCCTGTACAGTTAACACCACAGGCATCAGCCTGCTTTTTACAGCTCCAGTTATGAACACTGCTGCCCTGTGCCATGCACCTTCAGCAACCCCCTGAGCTTCCTTTCTTACAGACTCTGAGCTCGGCCTCACTCCAGCCGCTTTCTGTGTGCCTTTCTCCCTCCCTCTAGCCATTGCATTGTCTATTTCATGCCTATCTTTAATATCCCCCATCCTCTGTCTTTTTGTCAACTAATCCCTAACTAATTAAACTCTGCCCAAAGGAGAAGTAAATAAAAGTAGCTAAACTGACATGAAATTTGCAGGCTGTTACTCGACTTGCTCTGTTTGTATGCTTAATCCTCTCTCTAGCTTTTATTTACTTGTCTATATAGATAAGAAGTTGTTGTGGAATAGGGATGCTGTGTCTGTATTATACAAGCCCCACTTTCATAAGCACTGTGGCAACAAATAAATGCTACTATCACACTGTGTTTTGAAGGTTACCAGAGGCTGCTGTTGCCATGCCTTAAGGGTGCTAGTGGCAGCTATTTCTGCTGTCTGTTTGAGATCTGGTTGAGTTCCTGCTTCTGCAAACAGGTTTTGCTTGTGAAACTGATCACCTTCTTATCAGGCTGGAAGCTTATTAGGATCTCAGATGCTTTCCTGGATGCTAGATACCATGAAAATTTTCCAGAATTGTATACACCAGCCCTTTGAAACAAATAGCTCTCTGACCTATCTTCGCACGTGAGGACTCGGGGTCATGCTGCACTGGGTGACAGTTACAATTTAAACCCCTCAAACACCTTGAATAGCTTGAGATGAAAGAAAAAGAAGCATCTTTGGAGGAATGTCACTGCCTTGTGTTTCTTCTGTTTACCACAGATGCCTCTGTTTTCAGTTTGCACATTTTTGAGAACTTCTCTAACTCGTGTAGCAGTTCCAAAAGTTCATCTGTGTTTATGTGCAGCTAGTGTGGGAGCTGTAGCAGCACACACAGCGTTGCCCATGAAAGAGAGATGAGGAAAAAACTGAGCAGCCAGGCAGTGCAAAGCTCCATATTATATTTTTTCATAAGTCACTTAATTGTGTCATTTAAAAACCAGCGTGGTCATCCTTATTTTTTGCAGCAAGGAATGCCAGGTTAACATCTCTCACAGGGAGCCCATGAAGGGTTTTAGCAGCTGTCTTATCTTGCCCTATAGTCTCCAAATGGATGTGCTCATCATATGTAAAGATGCTCCTGTTTTCTTGGGACCTAAGTTTTCTCTGAGAATAATTTGCGGGTTGTCCATGAGGGACATTTGCTCAAATATGTTTGAGGTGTTCATCAGTCAACTGACTCTGCTTTGTAGGACCAGTGACAGGACCTGAGGGACTGCCTTTAGTTTTGTCAGGAGAGGTTTAGGTTGGATGTTAGAAAGAGGTTCTTCACCCAGAGGGTGGTTGGTACTGCAACAAGCTCCTCAGAGAAGTGGTCACAGCACCAAGCCTGACAGAGTTCAAGAAGCATTTGGGCAATACTCTCAAGCATGTGGTGTGACTCTTGGGGATGGTCCTGTACAGGGATAAGGGTTGGGCTTGATGGTCCTTGTGGGTCCCTTCCAACTCAGCATATTCTGTGATTCTGTTGATATAGGTTGTTTGCTTTACCCTAGGAAAGTGATAAGCATATGATTGTCTAGACTACAAGAATAAAATGAAAGCAATATTCTGGCCTATGTTGACGTTGAAGATACTATCAAATTTCTATTTATTCCCATTTTCCTTTCCATATTCTCTTTTTCATACAAGGCAAATATGTCTACATGTCATAATGTTGAAGCTGGGTCTCTGTTCTTGGCTGGAAAGAACTAACTATTTTGGGAACAATGCAAAGGAGTAGCACTAAGCTGAAAATCCTGAACTTGAATTGTTATGTCATAGTATTAATTCAATCTAAACAGCTGATTTTAAAACAGAACACTACTTAGTAAGAAGCAACTTTTTTTGGTGTGTGCTAAGGTCTTTCATGGATGAGCTTGTGAGATATCTCTGGTTGATCTGAGTTTCAGGTCAAATATATAGGGTAGAGTGCAATAAAAATTCTATATAACAAGAGGGGCAGTTTCCCACATTGGTGTTTTCAGGACTGTAGTTTCAGGATTAGTGCTCTCTGGATTTGGAGTCAGACATCTGTCACATCTACTCCTTCAACACAGAAGTGGGACAGAGTTTATGCCAGATAATGGATTTAAGGGCGAGATGCTCGCTTTCACAGGAAGTCTAACACCGTGTTAGTATATGGAGACATCACTGGCCATTTTTGAGACACATTACATGTTTTTTTAAACTCTGTACTATAAAATATAACTCATCTGTCAGTAAAATCTCAAAAAAACTTGGGACATGTAAAGGTCAGAAAAAAGAAGTTAATTTACATAGATTAAAAGACTGAGTTCTTGGTATTGTGGAAATGATTACGAAAAAAATCCCACTGCAATTAGCAAAAATCTCTCATGGTGAACCAGGGTTTCATCCAGAAGCATATTATAAAAGTAAGTGTAAAAAACCCAACAAACCTACAAAATAAAAATAAGATGGAATGCAGATGTTGTGATGAAATAAGATGAATCATAAGGAAGAAATAGAGAGAGAAGAAAGAGGAAGTCCAGTAGTAGCAAACACTTAATATCAACAGTGTAAAAAATAGCAATGATGGAAGGCAGTGGAATATGGTGCTATGTATAAGCACTTGGGAAACAGAGTTAATTTTTACATAAAATATCTTAGAAATTTGCTAAACCAGGCAAGAGGATGGGAGGCATAGACTGAGTTCCAATCTTACAAATATTTTACAAATCCATTAAAAGGACCACTGTCAATATTCCTACATCAGCTATGAAGGGTGCTAGTGTACCACACGTTCCTTCATAGTGTCATTTTTTGAATCTAGAAACACTTCTGCTACAGTTTGACAGTCTGATCGAATTTCATCGTATGTAATAGCCTCTTATCAGTATTCATTTTTCTAATGCAGTAACAAAGTCTTATCACATATCACAACAAAGGTAACACATATTAAGTACCATGATAAAAAAATTCAAATACATTAGAATTCTTCCAGCAAGACTTTTGACATTGATTTTCTGTTGCACCTTGGAAACACTGCTTACCCAGCAAATTTCACAAGAAAACAAATAAACAAGCAAACCCCGTGATTATAAACGTTTCACTACTGAATTTGTAGAAGCTGTATTGAAGCTACATGTGCTGCATCTCTCATGGGAACAGAGTGGATAAAAATTAATTAACTGTGAGGAAGAATGCTGATTGCATATACCTAGACCTAGAGGTGTAAGTGGCAGAACTAACACTTGTATGTAAGACAAAGTGTTGGCTACCAACCTGAGGACGGCTCAGAAGCATAAAGCGCAGATACAGAGGTCCTTATTCAATATTACAGAACCTACAGAAGGGTACAGAATGGTTTCTGTAATGCATCATCATTACTTCAAAATTGGGTCTTTATTCACAATGGAAAAGAAATGTTTTCTAATTATATTTTGCTTTTCTGCAGAAAAGCAGTTAATGGCACATAAATTTAAATTGTTATGTATTATGCTACATGCTTAATTTTATTGCATTCATTAAATTATACTACTTTCCACAAAGAATTGTGTGCTGTAGAATAGTTGTCAGTTTAAGTGTTTTGTAAGAGTAACTGAAAAGTCCCAAATGGGATTTAATAATTTTTTCCTATAGAATTCCGACATGAATGCAGACAGTTCTTCTGAAAACTTGCAGAGGCTGAATATAGGGCTTCTCCTGAGCAGGAAGACAGCTTCTCCTTCCAGAAAATTGCACTGAGCCAGCAACAGCAGATAAGTATCTTATATTTGCATTACTGATTCTTCTTGTAACCGTCTTAGAGGACTGGATTTGTGCTTTTTTAGTGAAAGTGCATTGCCTTTCAGCTCTTAAATTAGCTTTATTCTAATTCCCACTAACACACAACAGATGGAGAGCTATAATCTGAAGGGTCCTGTAACTAAGTCTGCCAAGTGTGCTCCTGTACAAAGGACTTGATTCCATTATCTTTTTGGCTTGACTTCTATAAAATGGTTAATTTTAATTTAATTGACTTAAAGTACATGATCAGTTTCATAAAATCTACCTATTCAACCTGTGAGCAAAGTGTAGCATACGTGCATGTGTTTGTATGACTGAAGCCCTGGGTACATTCTTTTATGATCATAGATTTCTGCTTCAACGTAACACATGTATTAGATTCCTTAGTTTGTCCACTAGGACTTACAGAGGTAGAAATCTTAGAATGATAAATAAGTGGCAAAGAGATGGTATAAACAATATACCAAGGCAAACTAGCTATTTGTTCTGGATTCTGGATTCGTATTCATTCTGGATTGTGACTGGATTATAAAAGTAGGTTGTAATTTCATCGGCATAAAATTTTTTACACAAGAATTCAAATACATCTGACCTTTACAAAGCTTGGTGCAAATTTAGGATGGGAATGTATCATGACAGTTACACACTTTTTCAGAACCTCTTTTAAAATATGTAGCTTACTTTTGTCATTTTATACAGAATATAAAAATACTGAAAAAAGCAGCAAGTAAAAGGTTCACTAAAAAATCTTTTTGCTGAGATGTTTGCTGAGGGTGGGAAACTGATACATTTCTACACATGTTCACAATATGTAAGACAAAATAAGGGAAATAATAGGAATACACAGATTTGTTAGATTGCAGAGATTAACTTTCCATTAAAATGCCATAATTTCTTCAGTGCTATAGAAAAGCAATTAGAATGGTTTCTATAGTTGTTGCTTTTGTTACAGTTATAAAGATGTCATTACAGAGAAAAACATTTAATACCAGAGAATTCTGATGCTTCTGAATATATTTCCACTTCATAATATAAAAGGGCTTTTTGAAAATCACATGACAGCTACTGAAGCATTAGTGACTATGAAAACATTGTGCAGCACTCATTCAGTTTGCCATGTGATAGGGCAGAAGAGCAGGTTTCTCCCTTGTTTTTTGAGGCTTATTTCATGTCCATAATGCAGAATGGGTACTTCAGTACTGACGGTCAATGCTTAAAATTCCCCAGTGTGTTGAGTGAACTACAGAAATGCATTCCTTCTGTTGATACAACAGATAACATCAGTTCATTTGATATAATGTGAACAAGCCTCTCCTACTTTAGTTTTGTAGTCAGTGCTCCTGTTGAAGTTATTTATGGTCTCAAGAGAATCAGTGTGTGGTATTTTACAGTTTATTGTTTATGTGTTTAAGGCTCAACTAATTTGTAGTGAATATGAGGGGGAATGGTTATAAAATTGCTGAGTCCAGAATTCCAATCTAATGAGGAACTTATGAGAAAATCAGCAGGCTTTCATCCCCGTGGAATCTGCTTATGAGAAAATCAGGAGGTCTTCATCCCCACAGAATCTACTTCATTATTCAGGAGACTGTATATTACATAAGGAGGGTGGGTAGAGAGCAAAAGCCAGAGCTGTGCAAAGGCACAGACTCAGGTAGAGAGAGAAAGGAAGGTACAGATATGCTTGTGGCACATGAGCAAGTCAATTTGATCTTTAGTTGTCATTGGAAGAACTATTCATCTAAACTGGACAAACTAAGGAGCTGACTTAAGGACAGTTGCCTGCATCTTGTCCTACTGAATAAAGGGAACGATGCTCTTTAACCGGGATTAGCTAACTGATATTTCTGGACATGTAAACACCTGGATTACATCTGCAAAATCGTAATCAACAAGCCTGCTTAAAGAGGAGACCTGTTAGCAGCGTAAAATACAGCAAGCAGACTTCCCAGAATGGATCTAGTTCAGTTCTGTGTTGTTCACCAGGGATTGCACCTCATGCAGAATCCTACACAGCGCGCAGGGACATCTAATGACTGAGTGGGAGACTGCAGCTAAACATAGTCCTCAGGCCATCTGAGCACACAAGAAGTGTATGCAGGAGAGGCTGGGGTCAGTGCAGGCAAAGCAGGTGTTCGGTAAATTACCTCTCTTCTGTGCAAATGTTGCCTTATATAATCAGAAGAAAACTGTTATCTGAATAGGAATGCTGAATGAGGCTGTAACTGAAATAATCCTGACCAGTGCAGCATTAAAGCCAGCTGAAAAAACCTAAAACCAACCAGCTCTGGTCCATATTTTTGCAACTGAGCAGTTTGTAATTTTAAAGTAACAGGATGTATTTCTATTAAAAAAATCAGAGTATTGCTTATATAGGAAAATCATCTCAGCAATCTACTTAAGTCATAAGGATTTGAGGAAGTGTAATTAGACTAGTATTCTGGGAATTTAGAAGGCTGGATTGAATTCTGTTTTCATCTGCAGATGACTGTGTGACCTTCAGCAGAGTCCTTGGGTCAGATCACCAAGTCTGCAGTGAGGGAGAGTTAGAGGCTTAAGAGCCTTTGATGATCTGGAGCTTTGTCGATCAGTCTAACTAATTTCCATAAAACTTTCCTATCTCAGGGCAGTATTGGGAGGATGAACACGTTAAAGCAGTGTGCTTTTATGATAATAAGAGAAGTACCATAGATATTTCAAAACTGGAAGACTCTCTTGTCACTGACCATACCTGTGTCTTCAAAAGGTGCATGGAGATGCTTGACTGAATCATAACGGTATAGATCTTCTTTCTTGCATAAGAGTAGTTTTCCTGTGATTTTTTTTTAGATACCAGGCAAGTCTAGGTTGATGACTGGAATAAAAACTAGCAAAGAAACTTTTAGCTGGTCAATTCTGTTTTCATCAGGACGTGATTCTTCAAGTTAGTGTGAATTGTTATAAAAAATGTCATGGTATTCTGATATTATTAAGACTGACTGTCATTACGTGATTAACTTTAATATTTTTCTAGGATTTATATGACTCCTTTTGGCTACAAAAACAATAAAAACAAGAAGAATCCCCAACAGATTTTCTCTGTATTGGAAATGTCAGTGGACTCTGGGGTCATCTCTTATTTTATAGGCCTCTCTGTTGCTTTTCAGTCATTGATATAATGTTTCTCCAAACAATTTATTTTTCTCTTATAAAAATTTATTTGAAAATTTCTCTCCTGAGGAACAAAGCCAAATTCTTGCCTGTAGTCTTTCTTTTATAAAGTGGATTTTCAGGAATCATCTTTATCATCTTTTCAGCAGTTCCTGAAGCGTGAGTGATAATTTATTTGTACAAAATGTAAGAGCTGTTTTGAGTTTGTTTACATCAGACTAGACTAGGAGTCTTAGTTTTGGATTCAGAGAGATTGTTTGAATTTATCTGCACTGATCCAATTTGTGTTCAAAGGAAGAGATTCAACATATTAATAATAATTTCTTTTCTGGTAAGAAATGTTGAATTCATGACAGCAATGGTGTGCTCCTTTCCTGATTAAAATTTTAAAATATGTAGCTCTACCCAGTGGTAAAAGTGTTCAATTTCTTTGGCATCAAAGAAGTCGTACCATCTTACATTACAACCCATTACAACATCTTACATTCCATACAGGTATATTGGCCACTGTAAAGCATTTTTACTCACATCTGTTCTGTTTGTGTATGATTCTATAACTAATGTTTTGGGGGGAATCCTGAGGGAATTAGGTTGAACAGTAAGATGGTAAACATAATTCATGGCTGATGTACACAGTGTAGTCAGTATTAAAAAATAAGTGGAACTTCTGTCTCTCGCTGGAGTCTGAAAACAGAGCCACAAAGATTCAAGGACCTAACCATTCCTGTTGACACCTCAGTGCAAATTAAGACAAGGTTAGAGAATATCCTAAATGGAAAAGAAATTGTCCTAAACTTATGTGAAGTTTTCATATAACTTATTGGGATGCACTTACCTGGAATATTGTGTTTGATTCTAAAATCTTTCCTATGCAACATTCTTGTATAACCATTAGCAAAATATTTTCTGTTGTTGTGTTTGTTTGTTTGGTTGGTTGGTTGGTTTTTTTTGTTTGTCTGTTTGGGTTTTGTTTGGTTGTTTCATTTATTTATTTATTTATTTGTGGTGCTGGTGTTGTTGTTGTCGTCATTTGAATTTGGCTTTTCCCTGCAAAATAATCCAATGTAATGATGATTTTTTGAGATTTAATTTATGGATGCCTGTATGTTGAGACCCTTAGCTGGAGTGCAGATAATAAATCACCTTAGCATTTAAGATGGCAAGGATTTTTAATACTTAAAGAGACACCATGAGTATTGATTGATTTAATTTTAATCCAGAGTGTCAAATTCCTCCGAAACAAGTTTTCTGCTCATCTTGCACCTAATTGTATCTCCAAAATGAGATAAATCATTCATAAAAGACTAGTAGTATCTCTGGTGAAGCACATGTTGAAAATAAAATTTAAAAAAGGAATTCATCTGTGAATACAAATTCATTTTGAAAATTGATATGACTGATTAACCTCTATCATTTCTATAAGCTAGTAGAGCAATTTTTAAGAATTCTGGAATTATTGCCTCTTCTGGACAGCCTTGCTGAGAATTAATCAGAGAGTTTCTGTTTTCTTTATTAATTTTTTAATTAGTAGGATTAATTGTTCTACTACCCCTCATAAATAACTACTATTACTATGTGTTATACAATGGAAATGCATTGCTTAAATGGGGGAATTTGCTTAGTCTTTAATGTTCCTTTAAACTTTTTATTAAAGGTAGACAGATCGGTATCTTAAATTTCTAGTGAAAACTTGTATCCAAGATTCTGTTTTAAAAGAAACTATTTGATTACATTATAAAACTATCATATTCAAAATAAACCACACAGTATGTGAATATATTTTCAATATTCAACATTTCTTTATAAAAACCAGGAAAAATATAAAAAGAAAATGGACTAACCTAAATATTTCTCTTGAATTGTCTATTTCTTACAACTGTATTTAGGGACAAAGTACAAAAATAGAGTAAGTAGTAGTAGTGGTATTAGTAATAGTTGTAATTGCCCACAGAACTTTCTGAACCTCCTAAATTTTATTTATGGTCTTCCACTTTCTATTTTTTAAACAAATAGTCAAGGCTACCCTCACACTTAAGCAAAGAATTCAGAGTAAAGCATAGAAATTCATGTTTTTCTATGTCGGGTTCTACCTGGAGGTAAGTGTCTAAGCATCAATGGGGATCTAGTAAGCACAGTCAGAAAAATTCAGCTGATAACTAAGAAAATCCCTGGGGCTTGATTCAATTACTCCATATATATCTTTTGTCATAGGAGGTGCCCAGTGTTATCCCAAACATCTGTACAAGATGGACTGATCTGTCACAGTGCTAAACCTGGAGCACCACCTGGAGGCCAGGCAGGCTATTCTGAGTCATTTCAGGCCTCAAACCACGATGTGACAGAACATTCTGGAAACTGTTTCTGAGGTGCTCAGGTTAGCTTTGGATGAAAATTCTAGCAGTAACTTTTGTATACCTTTTCAGAGGCCAACCACAATGATGCACAACACAGCTTAGTCAGGACTGGTCCTGGTCAACACTTAAATGGGTGTCACTAGGAAAAAAAATCTGATGTAAAATATGTTGGGTCCTAAGAAGGTTTTAGAATTCAGGGGTGGATAGGTGTCTCACATAAATCACTCATCATCAAGGGCACAGCTTCATCAGCTGGAGGGAGTGCCATTTTTAGTATGGTTCGATGCATAAAAATTCTTGCTACTGTGTGCAGTTCGGAGGGATGGCTGAGAACAATTATTTAAAGTATACTAATGTGAATGCTCTGGGTCTTCTGCAGTATGTTTGGACAGAGACACCTGAGAACCTGGGGGCAGGCTGGTAGCAACCCACTCATACAACAGAGGGACTGCTAACAAGTGTTCAGTTGGCAACAATGAAATGACTGAACATCAATGATTTAAATTTACCTACAATAGAATAGCTACTTCTATGTCAGTTAAAAAGTTGGAACATGCAGAGACACAGTCTGCAGAGCAACACAGGTTTATTGTAGAACTTGTGCTTGCCATTACAGGATCATTCTGTCCGTATTACTGAAAGACAGAACATCTCCAAGTCTCCTGTCTTAAATGGATGTGTTAGAGGAACAGTGTTCATTGAAAAGCAGGCTAAATATATTGTATCTGGATAATGTTGTCCATGCTTCTCATATCACAGTTAGTACAGAGAAGCTGGAGGGTCAAAGGCTAGTCCTTAGAAGGAAGAGTATAAATAAATAACTGTTCCCTGAGGCAGACTGATGGACCATTAGCCTGGTTAAAAAGGTGGACACCTCTATGTGTATATGAACTGCTCCTTGCTCTATATCCAGCAAGAGCTAAAACTAGATCTAGGAACCTCAGGGTGGAGTATTACTATAGACTCAAAAGGATTTACTCCTACAGATATCTGTATTTACACTTGTAAATAAAATTGGAAAATACTCATTAATTTTGTTTCTTGTTTTGTGTCATCTTTCCATTCACAGCCCATACCTTGGAATTGGGGAAGTTTGCAATAGTTAAAGTAAGAAGAACTTTCTAAACATTGCTAATTTATTTGCTTCCTCTGCTACCGCCCAAAGTAGGATATGTTGCCTAGGAATCTCTTGAACGCCTACACAGTTGAGAATATGCATCTTACTCTTCTATCTCATGATCAAGTGACCTCTTGCTTTAATGAGATTTAAGAATTTGCATCCAGTTTCATTAAAAGAAGTGGAATCAGATACAAATATCATTATAATTTTGAGCTTTTTATCATTGTCCAAAACCATATTAAACTTCTGAGTTTGTCAAATTAGGATGGCTGTAATGAAAGAGCTGTAACACACCCCTTGAGACCTGTTTGACTGTTTTCCTGCTAAGTCCTTACAAGGACTTTACTTGTAAGTTTCCTTAACTTACCCTGAGAAAAATAAGATCTGTTTTAGATATTTGCAGCATTTTAAGAATGGATTATGATCTTAAAATGTATTAATCAGTACAAATTTAATAAATACACTCCTTAAAATATATAGTTGCAGCTACAGTGGTAAATATAAATTAGCACAATACACAACTATTTTCTTTCTCTGTACAAATAAAGGTATAATCATAGACTCATAGATTATCCTGAGTTGGAAGGGACCCACAGGGATCACCAAAGTATGAATGAGCAGTATCTGTTATGGTTTTCTTTATCTTTGTATACATGTAATGATTGTTATTATGTGGAAATGTACCACCTTTAGTATTGAGTTCTCTCATCTCGTATTTGAAATTCTTTTAGTACTGTAACTCTGGCACATGTTTGAACAGAATCATGGAAGCTGGGTGTTGTAAGAGGTCTCTGGAGGTTATTTGATCCAGCCCTCCCATCAAAACAGATCCAGTCTGGACCAATCAAGTTTTGGATATCTCCAAGGATAGAGATCCCACAACCTCTGTGAGCAACTTCTTCTAGGACTTAACCACTTTCGTGGTGAATTTTTTCCCTAATATATTGTTAGAGTTTCTCTTGCTGCAGCTTTTGCCTATTGACTCTCATTCTTCATCATCAGCTTCTGAGAAGAGTCTGTCCTTTTTATATACTTCCAATAGATAGTTGTAGACAGCAATAAGATGCCTCTTGAGCCCTTTTTTCTCTGTCAAATTAATAGGTTCAAGTAATTACGTGAAGCTTTGCTGAAGTAAAATATGTTCAGTAGATTCTGTTGGTGCTGTTGTTGCTATTTAAAAATGAAACTTCTTGAGTCTGGTAGGCCTGGAGAACTTTGTAGTCTTAGCCAAGACCTGACTTACTGCCTTACCTCAAGGGATCACTAACAGTGCCATCTCCCTTCCACCCTTCATCCTGTAAGTTGACATGGTGAGTTAATTACCTCTCTTGAAAATATCTGGGAAATAAATGCCTCAGTTCCATCTGGTTTTGCAGGGATTAACATTGATTTAATTAAATTTGTTTGCATTTCTAACATTTCGTAGGTCACATCCTGGGGGGAATTAAGGCTCTACAGCACTCTGGCTTCACTTGAGTTTCTCACAGAGATATAACATTCTGGCACTATATTTCATCTGAATCATGCCTAACCCTATAAGAAATTACTGGCTTTAGAGTCCGCTGTAGCAGGGGAGTAGCTGTAGAAAACACTAAGGCTTTGAAGAAGTGCTTAGAAACTGGTACACTTGGATTGCTTGGTAGCTGTTAAAGAAGGATTAAGTCTGAACTGCTGTAGTGTTCAAGCAATAATATGACTTAGAAGTAATTTATCTAAGTTTGTTATAGTAAACCTCTCATCTCTTAGATCTATAAAATGTCTGCAATTTTTCTTGTAATTAGAGTTGCTCAGTAGCATATACATAGACTATATGCATACATTAGCTACTATTTTCATGCCATTGAAGGAAAATTCAATATGCAAATGTTTCTATTCTAGCATAAGTAGATGTCATTTTAATAATTTCTTGAGATTGTTTCAAACCCTTGAAAAGTCCTTGGCTTCAGGCTGTTGATTTTCTTGCATTATACATTTCTTAGTCATTAAAGGTAAGTGGAAACATTTCCACATCTGGGAAAACTAGGAGTTGAGTGAAGTACTTATCCACATTCTGTAGCTTCAGATCTGGATTTTAAAAACATCTTTTTGATAATTTTACAGCAAAGGTTCTATAAGTAAGGGCTTTTTCATGCAGTTGTATATGGAAAATGTAGTTTTGTTTAATACAATAACCTTGTTTAACCAAGAAAGTAAATTCTAACTCAGTATGATGACTAAAAGAAAAATGATTGGAATTTCCTCTTAATTTGAAAGAGAACATTTTGTTGAGGACAGTACTCTTGAGCACATGGTGTGACGCTTTGGGAGGGTCCTGTGGAGGGCCAGGAGTTGGACTCGATGATCCTTGTGCTTCCTTCCAACTGGGCAGATTCTGTGGTTCTGTGAGGGTTATATGTGAGATCTCTGTCATGGAAGCAGAAAATCATAGAATCATAGAATCAGCCGATTGGAAAGGACCTCTGAGATCATCAAGTCCAACCCTTGTCAAGTCTGGTTGATGTTTATCTTCTGTCTTTTTCTTGCTTTCACTTTAGGGGCAACACTTTTAAATCTTCAGATATGTAACTGAACACTGAAATAACACTGTTGTTTAGCATTTCTTATTTTTGGTTGTTGTGAAAAACTGAGGTCATGCAACATTTTTCTGGAGTGTGGCAAGGTCTACTGCTATGAGATTCCAAATTGGTTAAATGAGGATTTGGAAATTATTGCTGATTCCTGAATTTAAGTTCATGAAAAAGATGAAAGGGACATAGAGATTGTGATGTATAAATGTGGCAAAATTTTAGGAGCACGCATTGTCTTAGAAAAAGAAATAATTTAACTTGATGACTACTTATTTTGTGCCATGTTTAAACTTGATTGCAGGTTTGCAGTTTTGGATGGCATACAAATTATCTAAAGACACAGAAACACACCTTAGCACTTAATAGATAAGATGGGAAAATAAATGATAGGCTGTAGAACTAAAATCTGTTCTCCATGTATTTTTTCAGAGATATGAGATGTGTTTCCGAATGCTGACTCACATGTCTTAAATTTACTTTAAATAACTTGCTACTCTTCAGTCTAAGTTTAAAAATTTTGAGGGATAGCCTTTTTGCAGAAGAATTTGGAAGAAGTGTAACAGGCAGAGGTCAGATCAAACTAAAACACTAGTTTGCCAGCATCACGAGCTTCTCCTGGTAAGGAAGCTCTTCTTTAATTCACGTAAGTTTTTAAATTCACTCATCAGGTGGTGTTTTATTTTTCACAAGGTTACTGTCACACTGCTAAGATTAAATGATGAAAGATATGAGCAATAGGTCAAACATTGGAAAACAACATTCAGCATGACCCGTCATTTAAAAACATCTGCTATCTTTCTACCCTTCTTTTTTGCTGGCTTTATTTTACTGATTGAGTTACTGCTTTAGTAAGTGTTTTTCTACCTGTAATGTTAATTACTGAGTATTGATAATGAACTAACTATTGCATAGGAATGCAGTTGTGACTCATAGATAGTACAGAAGTCATAATATACAGCTAAAGGGTCAAATCATGAAGCCTTTCCTCTCAAGGGAAAACCAATATTTGCTGGATTTTTAACTTGAATATTCTTGCACCAAAATGGATTTTATTTTGAGCCTGACTTTTTAGATCCTTCTTATGGCACTAACTCATTCATCCTGAGCCATGGATATGCTCTGAGGGATGCTTGCAGAACTTATGTAGTAATTCTACTTTTCTAAGTGTTTCTATCAGGCAATTTTTTTTTTTTTGTATCACTGCAGATCATCACATATACATAATGGTGCATCCCTGCATGAGACCTTGTGTTCTTAGCTATGTTGGTTAACTAAATTATTAAACTTCAATAACTTGGTAGCTATTAGAGCTCATGCAAGTGAGAGCCAAACTGGGATCATTATTTTCCTTAAAGGTGATAATAGATGTATAAATTGAAGATATGTATAATTGAAGAGATCATATAAGCTGAAGAGGTGTATGAATTTGTTTCATGATTAATATCTATTAAAAGCTTCACTAACTGAACTGTTAAATGAGATCATACTCTGAAATGAGAGGAGGGAAAATGTTGTTTTTTATGTCTATGGATCATGAACAGCATTTAAATAGATGATAAAGTCATTCTTATGCTTTTCAAAGTAAACATTTTTTCATCTTTCTGAATAAGAAATTTGAATTTAGTTATGTTCTCCCACATACAAAGTGCAAACTAGTTTGAGGAATGCACAGATTGAAATACCAGGGAGAGACTAGGGTTTTCTTGAAACATTTATAACTGTTTGAAAAGTTGTCTCCCTCCAACTGGCTATACCAAAATAACAGCAGCAAGCAGCAAGGGTTTTTGTAGGCCTGTCAGCTGACATTTAAAATGATGTCACTTGTACTGGAAAGTCTATTAAAGTTTTTCTTACGAAATAAGGAAAATTTAGATATTTTATAAACAGATTCCTTTGACTGATATGGGAAAGCCTTTATAGTGCAGGCCAAATATAGAATGAGCAATCAAAAACCTCCTCTGCACCTGCTCTTCTTAAGGCTGTACAAACTCATTTCTCTGTCATTTTTCAATGCATCTTGTGCTCTTCTCCTTGACCATCCTGAAAGTGTAATAAATTGGTTCTGTCGGTAAAAAAATTATAAGTAACTAGTTATAGCTATACTATAACCATTTCTTTAACAGCTTAATCCTTCAAAGGAGTGATTCCTGGAAACACCTAGACCTCAATAAACATTCACTA
>JAWMRA010000113.1:84060609-84077360 GCA_035584735.1 Pseudotriccus pelzelni | reverse complement strand
GTACGAAGGCAGCGCTGATGGAAGCGTTCTAAGAGACGCAGGTGGTGGCGGTAAATGACCCATGATTCTGATCCATATAGAAGAGTAGACAATACAATGGCTTTGTAAATGCAGATCTTTGTGCTTTTCTTCAGGTGTTTGTTTTGCCAAACTGTTTTATGAAGTTTTCTGAAAGCTTTGTATGCCTTTGCTAACCTGTTGTCTATTTCTGCATCGATCTTACTGTCCAAGGAGATGATGCTTTCCAATTAAATTGCTGGACTGATTTGAGCTCTGATTTGCCAATGGTGATATGAGGAGGATGGAAGACTTCCTGAGGTGCAGGCTGATAGAGAACTTCTGTCTTCTTCCAGCTGACTTCCAGCCCAAAAAGCTTAGCAGCCTCTGCAAAGCAAGATGTTAAACGTTGTAGAGCTGCTTCTGTGTGGGTGACGAGGGCAGCATCATCCGCGTAAAGCTCCTGGACAAGGTGATGTAAGGTCTTAGTGTGCGCCTTCAGTCGCCTTAGATTGAATGGGCTACCATCAGTGCGGTATTGGATGTAGACACCATTTTCATCATCAAAGTCTGCTGTGGCCCTTTGGAGCATCATGCCAAAGAAGACTGTGAATAAAGTTGGTGCAAGGATGCAGCCTTGCTTCACATCACTGGTTATTGGAAAGGACCCAGAAAGTGCATTGCCATATCTGACTTGGCCACGCTGGCCCTCCTGAAGCATGATGATCATTTTGAGGAATTTGGGGGGACATCTTAAATGTTTCAAAATCTGCCACAGACCTTTTCGGCTCACAGTATCGAAAGCTTTGGTGAGATCAACAACGGTTACATAGAGACCTTTTTTCTGTTCCCTACACTTTTCTTGCAGTTCCCTGAGAACAAACACCATGTCTGTGGTACTTCTGTTGGCCCTGAAACCACACAGGCTTTCAGGTAGAAGCTCTTCTGCTATAGTGGATATTAGTCTGTTCAAAAGAAATCTTGCCAGGATTTTACCAGCAATGGAGAGCACAATAACACCTTGGTAATTTGAGCAATCTGATTTATCTCCTTTCTTCTTGTACAAGGTGATGATGACTGTGTCATGAAGGAAACTGCAACGATAATGGTCGCCTTCTGCTAGAGTTTTGTGCAGAGCAGCAGCTCACCATCACTAACACTATCTTTCAGCAGAAAGACAGTTTGAAGACAACCTGGATGCATCCTAGATCCAAGCGCTGGCACCTCACTGATTATATCTTGGTGTGACAGAGAGACATCCGTGATGTTCGTCAAACCCATGTCATGCCTAGTGCTGAATGCCAAACAGACCATCGACTTGTGCGCTGTAAACTTAATCTCCACTCCAAGCTCAAACCTAAAAGGGGTGGTATTCCACAGAGGAGACTCCAAGTTAACAACCTTCAAACTGCTACAGTGAAAGCCAGCTTCCAGGCAAATCTTCAATCCAGGCTCGAAGATCATTCCATAGATCCCTCTCCCGAAGCACTTTGGCAGCTTATTAAAAATAGTGTTTGATCTACTTATAACTAAAAGACATTTCCTGTGCTGGACCATGTTATCTGGCAGTGTAAACTCAACAATGGAAAGGGTGAAGGGGCAAGCTAATTACAAGAGTTGTAGGAACTGAACAGCTGCACTTCTGGGATGGTCAAGATGATTTAGCAGATATTTTCTTAAAGCACAGAATCACACAGAATATGCCAAGTTGGAAGGGACTCACAAGGATCACTGAGTCTAACCCTTACCCCTGTACAGGACTATCACCAAGACTCACACCGTGTGCCTGACTGTATTGACCAGTGTTCTATCACAAACCCCCAGTTTCTATCTTGTGATTGCAAATTTTATTTGTGCTTTACAATTAATCAGATGGCCATAACCACTGTACATTCAGAGAATCCCTTTTAAGTATCTTTATTCCTCTCTATACTATTGTTTTATTTTACTTAGAGCCCCTTTCCATTACTGTAAAGCAACGTCTCGTTTAACAGGCCAGCAGCTGATGCTGCTGTGTTACAAGCTGTCTGTCAGGTGATTCTGCAGCTCCATTGTGGTTCACCTTGGAGACCACAGCATTTACAATGCTTCTGTAATCCAAAACCAGAGACACTGTTGCAGAGAAGGAATACAAATTTGATTGTTTCCACTATACTTCTATTTTGAAGATTATAATTGCTTAGATCCAATCATGGCAGAGCAGATTTTTTTCTAGACATCTTCAGTTCACCTCTGATTCGTCTGTGGCCATGATATGCATACTAACCTCACTCCATTTAAGATTAAGTAAATGGCTTTATTCTACTCAGGTACTTGACACTAGTGCGTTCACTGGAATATACCTATCTAGTGAAGAGGAAAATTAAACCTATAGATAAGGAGTTAGAAACAATTATTAACACAAAACTAAACAGTTTTACTTTAGTACTTGCATTATGTTAGAAGCAAGCGTATGGAAGAAAGAAGACTACCAGGGAATAGCTTAATGGTACATAACATGAAGTTGAGGATTTTATGGAGCTATTGTCTGTGTCCTACGAGGGAATAAACTCAAGACAGGAAAAGTCAAGGTTTTGATGGTCCTGAAGGGAAGAAATTTTTATTTGCTTGCTCATAAATATTGTAAGCTTGATCATTAAACAGAGAGGGAGTTCATATTTTCTAAGCATAAAATGGACTCTATTGACTAGCACTAGATCTTTGAGCATCACTGGAATATTACTCGCAGTTTATAAACCTTTGTTGAGAAGGACTTTGTAGACAAACAGGCGAGAGAGAAAAGGGGAGAGGCACACTTAATGTCAAAACGGCATTGTGTGTTCCAGAATTGCAGACAGCTGTAAAGCAAATAATCTCAGAAGTGCATAGATCAATGTGTTAATAGATAAAGCACAGACTGGAAAACAGAAAGATCGATCATTTAAACACCCATCTACAAGAAGAAGGAAAAAATATGTGGTATTAGGGAGGGCATTAATCTGGCCAACATATTCAGGAGGCTTTATGCTGCCAGGATTAGGAATTTTCTAGCAATTAAAAAAAAAAGAAAATTTAAAAGACAAGTTCTACAGGGAGGAACTTTGTCCTCAAATCCTGTTAAGAAGAAAGTATTTCTTTTCATGGAACTAAAAAGTGATTACTTAAATGTAAATGATCAAGACTTAATTAAATTTATTAAAAAACCAAATTATAAACAAGCAATATTGATGTTTGGTGTTTTAAAGGTCAAACTTCACAGAGCAGAAAACAATATGCCAAATCATTTGGAAAAAGAATTTAAAAGAAAAATGGAAAAGAAATTAGTTGTAGGGGTTTTTTTTCATTTTCTACCAAAATAATTTTAACTCCATGTACTATTTTTGTGTGCTGCCAAGCTAATCTACATTTGCTTTCAGAAATAAAAGGTGTGAGTTCATCATGCTGGTATATTATTAGTAAACAAATCTGCAATAGGCTTGGGTCGACACTGATTATGCCAGATTTCCATGGACATTGTGGCTATTCAGACCCACAATTACTTTCAAATAAATCTTTGCCTGTTGCAAGTTTGAACTTTACCTTTTATTACTGTTAAAGCAGATAAAAGTTTAGCTAAGTTAAACCAGTATGCTGAAAAATTTTTTTCCTCTAGTATCAGTACTTTACTTAACAATCACATCGTTTATATCCATTATATCAATATTTCCTCCCTAATCCCCGTTCCCTACTTTGATCAGTAGACAAATACTCCCCATAGTAGTTATTGGCTATTTAATTTTATCACAAAAACTAAATATATTTGACTGGCAAGATTTATTCATCATCATTTTACACAGTTTAAAGAACACAATTCAATTAGTTTTTGCTTGCTTGCTGATAATTCATCTCAATATCTTCTCCACCGTTACATTAAGAGAAGATATGTGCATTATATGATCCTTTCTCTTTATTCTCTCTTGAAGGCTGCTACTACTTTTACCTTCCTAAAATCTTCGTCTGTGTTGCAGCTCTTCATTAGTCATATAAAAACATAACAATGAGCACCATGGATTGCTCTTTAGGCTGCAGCCTCATAAAAACATATGTAGATATGTGACTTTATTTGTACTATCACTTTTAATTTAGCTGTTAAGATCCCTTAGTCTGCATATACATTTGAAAGCTTGTAATATTGTGATCTACTGAAGACACTAAACTTATCCAAATCCACATCCTAATAAAGTGTAAATATGCCACTGTCAAACACTCTTAGATAAACCACAAATGTGTTGTTCTGTGGGAGAACAGATTTGTTCTTGTCGTTTACTGTGAAGTTCTGAGGGGGGAAACCTACAGGCTGTGAGGGAGAAAGACAGCAGGTTATAGACGAGTGCTAAATCAGTAGGGGTTTTTTACTTCCTGGGAATACTACAATGCTCAAACGGTATACATTCACATTTTTCAAGTTTTAGCTTTTTTTCTCACTTTTTTTGGGATGAATTTCACATTTATTTAATTTCTTAACAATCTTTAACAGTTAGGCAAGTTCTGCAGATGTGAAATATCTATGAATTCCTTGGGGTAAGACCAGAGCACGGTTTCGTACATGATTTTCACAGCACGAAGGATAAGCACAGAAAGCAGAAAGGCATGAAATAAACAAAATGTAAATATCTCAAATAAATAGTTGTGGGGTTTGTCTACAACAGGTCAATATGTATTTAAAGGACATAATTTTTGTTGGCTCTCGATAGCATCCCTTTTCTTAACTGGCTAGAGACAAATGTCTAGAAAAGCTTACAAGACCTTCATTATAGACAGCAGAAAATAAAGAAAAACACTTCCAAATTTGGTTTTAAAAGGTAATTAACACTAGATCAATGCTTACTGTGGATTTTGAATATTATATGAACATACATAAAGAGTAAGTGTATTAAGTAAGAATATACCCTGTTTCTGAGTGAAAGAAAAGACTCATAAAATTCTCTGCCAACCCAAGAAATAAAAGGCAAGTCTAGCTGAAGGGATACAGAAGGTGATTTGAATCTGTTATCTAAAAGCTTTGGAGCGGAGGCAAGGTAAGACTGTGTCATGGAAGGCTTTAGTTCTAGTGAAAGCAAAGTAAGATAAAAAGGGAAAAAAGTAATAAGTTTAATTCATGGCAGGAGTTTAATTTTGGCAGGAGACTGCCAAACATGTAAAAAAGCAACAGGTGAATAAAGAGATTGGAATAACATGACAAGTCCAAAACATGTTGGAATAAGACCCTGAGCCACATTCTGTTCAAATGTTGCCTGTTGATTTAAGTGAGAGTAAAATTTGGTTTCCTTCCACGAATATCTTCTTGAAGAAGAGTAGTGGAAAAGTAGACCAAAGCCTTTTAAGCTGATACTTCTGGCAGTCCCAAAGGCAAAATTTCTCACCAACTATGTGAATGACTGGAGACAAGGCAGAGGCAGATAAGAAACCTGAAAATTACCTAGCCCATTTCATGTTTTCTTTTCAGGCAGGCAACACAGAATTTGTGAAAATGGGGGTATAGTTGTGTTTCCAAATGTAGTGTATGCTAGCATATGATGGTTAACTCACATTCTTCTTTATACATCTTGAATGTCAACACTGACAGCTGCTTGCTTCCATGTGTTAAAGCTTTTATCAGGAAACAAAGTATAAAGAATGTCCTTAACCCACTCATTAACACTAATCAATGACAAAAATACCTCTTTTTTTTATGGAGGGCAGGGCTACAGGCAAGATTTTCAAAACTGGAATCTATGGATAGTGTTGGAGAATCAAGTGATCTCACAGATACAGGGCAGATCACACAAGAGGCAGGCTGGAGCTAAAACCTTCCCTGCAGAGAACAGGCCTGCTCTCAGTCACATTGCAGCTGAACTTATATAAGGGAATAAAGAAGCTTACCCAGCAGGGGACTCTGTTATCACTTCTATGCAAAGTCTTCTCCCACTTTCTCTGCAGTGCTTGTTCTTACTCCTGTGTCCTTGCCTTCCTGATTTCAGTGGTCAAAGCTACTTGCTGCAATTGCCTGAAAATCAATCAGCAGTTGCTGAAATTGCCTTCTACATAGGTGGAAAAATACTGTAAACCCCAATGATTTAAGAGATTTTTTTCCCCAGTACACCTGCCAGGTTCTGCAAGGAAGCAGTACTTACTGATGCTGCCACCTCCAGGGAAAATCTACAGCATGATATGGAAAGTGGTTGAAAGACCCCAAACTATCAGAGACCTTTGCTGTGCAAATATTGTGGGGTTTCATGTTTGTGCACAGAGAGGTCATGTTAGGCAATGCTACACCTGGGCTAACAAATCTTAACCTATGTGTACTGTTGCATTTACTTTTAATATGCTCCTTGGGATAGATAGCATGACACAGAGTGGAGAGCTTGCTTGCTGTTTTTTGCCTCTGAAAATTATTCCTGAGAACTCCTTTGGGAGTAATAAATTAGGAAAGGCTTCCTGACATCAAGGCTGTGCTTCAAAAAATGTGTTGTGTCTTGAAGCATCAAGACCAGTGTTGATTACCCAAGTCACCCTGGTGATTTAAAGTACGTGTCTCTTTGGGGAGTAACTGGTGAGAACTTCAGAACTTCACCTGGTGCCCAATGAAGGAAAGGCTGGCTCTTGGGTTAGGAAAGAGATCACAATATTAACAATACAGACTATTCAACAAACCAAAACATGGCTGGGGACCTTTGCTCGTGTTTACACTAAGGTGAGGAGGTAGATGCTTAAAGTGTAGTGCCATTGGTCTCTGTACGGCTTGGTATCAATATGCTCCTTGGTTTGTGTTTGGCATTTGCCTTCTAGCATCTTCACAAAGAATATCTGGGAATTTCTTGGTGAGTAGTATAGTGCTTTTAATTATTCATGTAGATGAAACCACTTCGTGCTGGGTTGGAGAAAGTATCTTTAGTTGCAAGATATCAGCTGTGCTTTTCCTCAGCATCAGAGGAATGGTCACCAGCTCATTTTGCTTTCTACTATGTATATGTGTTGATTTTGTGTAACTGTTCTAGTATCACCTATAGCTGAGTTAGATTATCAACATATTTGGTAGAACATAGTTCTGTAAATTATTGTTTTGCTCTCAAGCAAACCCTAAATATTGAGGTGTCAGATTGCATTGAAACTAGTGGTTTTCCTATTGCTCGTTTCCCAGTAAACTTTAATAAGGATGCTATATGTATACCTAAATCCTGGAAAAAGAATTAGAAAACTGTATTTGACTCTTGTTCTCTCCATCCCCTACCCCTGCAGAAAGCAGACTTTGACAGCAGCTTTACACTTTATTGTGCTGGGGAACTTGAAAGTTTCTTTCTGTAGAAGTTGCCAATTGCTACAAATTGTGTTCAGTTTTATGAGCAGTGGCCGCTGGAGACTGAACTAAATTGGGACTGAACTAAATTGGATTTGCACTCAAATCCCACAGCCCATGCCTTCTTAGGAGCAGCTGCTGCTCGGATGATGGTAGGATTTAAATATGTTTATTTATGATATGATAGAAAACTACTTCTGTAAACAAAAGTAGCTTCATTTGGAAGAGCAAAAGCAGGATGTCTAGAAGAAAAGCTACAGGGACTGATGGTTACCTTGCAGTATCCATATTTTCTAAAGAATTGTATTATTAATTTATCAAAGCTTAAAAATTTTTGACAGTATTGCAAACTGATGTTGAGATTATATGGACTGATTAAGCTGATGATCAATAGCAACCCATGTCTTTCAAACTAAATTAAAAATCCCGAGTATGTATCCTGCAGAAAGTCAAATTCCTAAGAAGCAGGGAACCAGTACTGAAGCAAAAGTTATTTTCACTGCTGTTCGGCTAAAATTCATGGCTTGTTTCTGTTTGGATGAAAAGTTCCAGCTCTCTTTGATGAGTGTTTGTTTATTTGTAAAGAAAGTGAAAGGTCTTCTTTGCCTGAACACAGAGGATCTAGTTTCTTAATGCCTCCAGGGATCTTTCAAGAACTCTTAGTAAACATGTCTTCAGAAACTTTGGCTTTTAAACCTCAGAAATTCTGGCCAATTTTTGTTGGACTTACCTATGCAAACCCTGACTTTGCAAAGGCATTGACTGAAGCCATACGGGTTGATTTTCAACAGAATGGCATAAGGCACATTCTTGATGAAAAAGCTCAGCCCTGCCAAATGTAACAGTCCTTTTGCAGAGTCATAGGCCAATGGAACTTCTGTAAGAACGGATAAATGCTTTTAACATTTAAACAGAAACAGTTTTTTTCTGAATGGGTTCATAGCTGAAATATTCTGCAATTTCTCCATTAAAGTGGGATCTCAGGCAGATATCTGAACTGGAACATTTCTGCCTATTTATTTTTGCAAGCTTAAAAAATTTAGTAAACAAGGTGTTACCGTGGAAAGTGTCTGACAACATTAGCAATGGGTGATGCCAACCGATATGCATAAGGGTCAATAATAATTCTGTGATGTATGCATACAAAAATGAAGCTCGGTGGCAGACTCCCAAATGGAGTAATCACATGATTTGTAAGAACTCCTGAGCAAGCTTAATGGGAAGCCTTCTTTGAATAAGTCAAAGTGAGAGCTTTTACCACTATGTGCAATGTTGGTGAAGGGGTTTTCTGCAGCCTGCCCTGTGCATTGTGCCTATGAGGCTCTCGAAATTGTTTATTAACTCTTGTTAAGATGATGACAGGCTGCATATCCAAAAGGAGGATTTTTTTTTTGCTTGTGTTACTGACCTGGGAGACATAAAACTACGTTGAGTAAAGCTATGACCACTTATGGAATCCTGTTCTTTGCATGGTTTCCTTTAGTAGCACAATCTGTGTAACTGGTCCTCATTTCTCCAATTTTTTCATTGTCAGCCTGGTAATGAAGCTGAACAAGTTCCACTTCATAAATAAACCTGTATCTACTATCTATTTTATCAATTTATTTGAATCTAAACTTTGCTTCAAGAGTTGTGGCAAAAGATGAGGAGTAACTTCGCTTCCTGAGCAGCCTCTTTTGTCTGAAAGAAAAAGGGGTGAGGTAAGAGGAGAAAAAAAGAAGCCTTCTACATGACTTCAAATAAATTGTTACTTGTCCTGTAGTTGTTTTGATCAAACGGTCTTGGGACAGTACATGGAACTCCATTACTTGGGGTAGTGGTCATTTTTTATGCTCCTGGCTTAAAAACTGTTCAGGGAGGCTGAGTATATAACAGTATCCTTGCAGATTTGCCTAGGCTTCTTAATGGAACATGACCTGATATAACAAAGATGAAGGCATTGCAATATATCTTCATCAGAAAACAACTAATTTAGGTAAGAAGTTAATTAAATTCAGCTTAAACTCTACTGTTTTCTTTACTCAACATGAAACTTAAGTGATCACCTCTTAACAACAAAGTCCATTTCATAATAGCAAAGTCTGATTTTGTAAGATATTACTTCCTGTAAAACAGGCCTATAGAACCTCATGATTCTGTGATGAGGGTTGTATTTGTAAGATGCATTGCTCTGACATTTCTTCCTCTTGAAAGAAGCTTCCCAATTTTTTCTGCAAAATCTGTCTATCTATCTATCTATCTATCTATCTATCTATCTATCTATCTATCTATCTATCTATCTATCTATCTTTTTTTTTTTTTCAGTTTCTACTGAGGGCTCACTTATATGGTGACCTCACATAAAGTGAGTCATGGCAATTTAATGGAGTCATGGCAATTTTATGAAAATTTGTGTGCATACCTACATAGCAAGAAATGGTTTTTTTCTTATCTCTATGATTATTTTATTTTCCTCTTACTTTTTTTCATCTATTTCATAAATTCATGTTTAATTAGATTTCAGATACACTGGAATGGAGATTGAAGTTTGCAATAAACAGAAGCACAACAAAAGGGTGATAAACCCAAACTAAAAAGTGGAGACTGGATTTTTTTTTAAGGCATACTGGTAGCAAGCAGGAGGCTTGAGTCCAAATCCTGGCATTATCTCAGATTTACTGTATGACCTTGAACAGGCCAACAGGGTCCTGAATTAATGTCAAGGTCTGTAGACCTTCCTTTTGGCAGTAATGCCATCCTGAACAGGAGTGGGATTACTCGTAGGTGTGCTTAAGGGTTTTGCTGAACAATGGCCTTAATCTCTGTGTGCATTAGTTCCTTCCCCACACCAGCATGTGTAGAGAACACTGTCCCTTCCCAGCCAGCCCCGCCCTCTGATTTAGATTTACAGGTTTTTATGGGCTGGTTTGGTTTATGCTGTTTTTGTGAGTATAACACTATAGCCAAGAATGCTGACACTATATTGAGGGACAGAGTTTCTATACACTTTCACAATAAAAAGATACACCTAAAGTCCTAGATAAATAGGTTACTATGTGGTAGTGTAAGTGGTGAATACAGAGCTTGTTGCATCCATTATGGTATCTGCATGTCACTAAATATCATTAGTCGCTAAATAGTGTAAGATAGCCCTCACTGAAATAACATATTAGAATAATTTTTTCAGTAAAGTTTTTAATATGCTTAAAACTAAAGTTACAAAATATAAACATGAATACTAATAATAGTCTATGATATATATAAACTCATAGTTTATTGAAATTTCCTCCTTCATTTAAACCGCACTATGGACTAGTAGGTTGGTGATGTCTTATTTGGAAGCATCAAGGCTAGGCATGTTTAAAAAAAGATATAAAGCACACCTACTGAGAAAAATTCTGTTGAAAATTTTAGTCAAACCTATAACTTCTTGAGAGGAAGGACTTGGTTTAGATTAATTGCTCAGTGTTATTCTCTTACTTTTGTTTGCAAATTGTGCAGGTGCCTCCTTGTTTGGATTTAAAAAAATTAATTTTGTTGTTATTGGATTTTTTATTATGTAATCAAAGTAATCAGAGACAAGAGTAACCAAATAAAATAACTTAACTGGCCTAAAGCTCTGTTCCTCAGTCTTTGCTTGTCAACATTTCTGGAAATTAATTTTAGATACTGATTTAAGGTGCAGAGGTTCTTCTGGAGGTCTTTTTCGTTTGGAACTTTTTTCCAATAACCTAGGTAAGGATGCTAGGAAAGTTAAGCTTTTCCCATAGAACTTCACTGGGAACTGGAGAAACACCTAAAAGTAAGAATTATAAGCATGTTGTTTGTAGTAACCTAATCTTAGGTTAGCATCACTGTTAAAAAGGGAAAGTACTGGTAAGAAAGATGAGAAAATAAGCATGGTAAATCTCAAGTATTCTATCAGAAACAGGCACCAGCAATGGAGAATAGGAAAGGAACTATATCTATCTTATGTTTCTCTGTGTGACCATGACCCTTAGGTGGGCCTGTGTGTATGAATTTCTATCGTGAAGAATGAGACATATTTGGAGTTTGGCCCATTGGGAAGGTATAATTGTGGAAGTCACTAAACCAGTATCTGAATCATCTAAACCAGATAAGAATCAAGTCATGTTTCAGCTTTTGTGCAGAACTTAACTGCAGGATTAAAAGTCTCTCATCTTTAGTATTAATTACCTACTGAGAAGGGGTTAAGTTGGATTGCCTGCTTACTGATTAAACAGAACCTGACTTAGCTTTTAGCTAATGTAATACAAAGAATGTCCATTTTTTCTGCTGGCCTATTTCTATAGTTGTATGGTATTTCCCACCATACGCTGTAGCTATATTCTATTTCACATACTCTTTGTGGACACTGCTGTAGTTTGCATAGACTTTAGTGATTTACTGGCAAAATCAGCTGCTGATTTACTGGTGGGGAAAACCAGAGTGCTAACCGAGTTTTTGTTTCTCCTCGTTACCCTGACTCAATCAGAGTCTGTCACTAAGAAATATTACAGCATCTGCTTTGCAGCTGCACTGCACATCTCCATTTTCCATTCAGTGAGGGTTACAATGTCCAGCAGTCAAATGTGCATTGTACCACCTCTTTGTAGGACAAAGTAGGGCAAGTTGTGTCATGCTTTAGTCTCGATGTCTTTTGCTGGGGTGCTCAAGCAACAAAACTTTGTGTTTGTCATCCTATATTTTAGGCACAGGTCTGATTCACAGTTAACAAAAGTTGTCCTTGGGTAGAACCAAACCAAAACAGAGTAAAAAAACTCTCTACCCAAAGCATTTTAGTGACTGAACCTGGGAACCTTCAAGTCCACACATGAAGCTCTTTTACTTAAGATAAGCAAGCAGCTGAGCCAGCTGGTAGTTGGAATAAACTGCTCTTCTGTGCATGGAATACTCAGAAGGCAGGAATGAGGCAGATCGTTAAAGCCTCCTTCCTTACAAGCATATTACAAAGAGGGGAGATTAACATACAAATTTTTAAAAGGCCTCTCTGGGTATGCCTATGCTGTTCATAAGTGGTGGGACCAAGAGAAACGCTGAAGTGCCTGCAGGCCGTTCACAAGGTTGCTGCATTCAGCCACCCACCTGCTGAGGTTCCTAACACCGCCTGTGAGCCCATGGGCAGCCTCAGACCACAGCAGGAGCAGTGCTACTATGGGTACTATTGAATGGATGATCTTGAGTTTGAGCGTCACTGGGTGCAAACTAGAATAGCTGATACTCCCTCCCAGTCCCTGAAAAAAGCTCATACATGAAAGCAACTATGTAAAACAAAGCAAGGCCCCAGCAATACTTTCAATCCATGAAAATGCATTTGCTGTGAGAAGGAAATAAGGCTTTGAAGACATAGGACATCTGAGAAAATTATTCTCTCGATTTCTTTGGATCAATTTGACCTTGAAGTGAAATTGCTCCTTATTCAACTGACAAGATAACTTTAAGGAGATTGCTGCAAAGTTTTTGTGTTCTTGGTATCGTCTGACATCGTATGTTTTCCAGAAACACTGGCAGCTGTTTCAATGGAAGAAGTGAACAAGTGAACTGAAATGACATCTCTATTATAAATAAATCTGAGCTAAAGTAGTGCTATTCTTTGCTAGCTCACAGACATTTAATTTCTGGAAGAAGAGGTTGTGTGCTTTTTTCTGTATGTCAAACACTGTATTCCTTGTATTGATTGATAAATTTATACAGAATGCCATAGCCTTTCTAAAGCTGCAGAATGTTTGTTCTCCTAAATTTGTGTCTAGAGTGGTTCTTATAAAACACACTGAGATTTCTAAAACATGTTGGGTCTAGCATGAATAACTAAAAGAATATGATGTTGTGCAAGATTATGTCCATTATATGTTTTGTACACGTGCTTGTGTCATCCAAAAATTCAGAACCATATCTGTTTTAGAAGCTCTTGCTCTAACTGTCTTAATATTAGTAGGAAGAAATACTTCAAAAAAACAACACCTAAACCACTGTTTATTGAAACTTAGCCTTTTTGTCAAGCTAATGTTTTGGCTTGTTTTGTTATTTTTGTGCAGATTAACTGCCTTTTGTGCTGTGTTTAAGTATTACCAGATTTCTTACCTTATTCTCCTACAAAACGTATTTGTGTTATCTCATAGACACTGTTGGCTGTACATTCTATGTTAACTTATGGGCAGCACTGCATGTGAAATTGCTTAGGTCAGTGTCTGCCTATACATGGAGATCACAGCAACCTGCAAGGGTTTGAAGTCTTGTTCTTATTACGAGTGTGTATTTCTCCGTAAATAAATTTCAGATGAAGGATTCTAACAGAGCTCACTGGATGTACAACGATGAGTCTGAGTTTAGTGTAAGAAGTTTCTGTTTAGATTTATATAGAACAGGACTGCTTTGAATCACAAAGAAGACTGGATCCTGAAATAATAAATATTCTGTTTATACCTATTTAATGGAAGACAGCTGAAATGGCAGTGCATTTGAGTGTCTTGAAAGTAGATCCAACTGCATAGCTCGCCCAAGGTTCAGTCTGGGGGGCTGGGCTTGTTTCGAACAGGGAGTTAAGACTGGGTGAACTCCATCCACAGGTCTCTCCCAGCCTACAGATTTTATGTCATAGATAATAAGTTAGATAGTTCAGTCATGAAAGAGTTATTAAAACTGTGTTGTTCCTGCAGTAGTCATACCTGCACTTCTGTGGGAGCTAAGGATTCCCTGGGCAACAGGAAGACTAGTTACTGCAGAGCTGCCATGTGGGCTGAGTTTCTGCACTGCCCTGCAAGCTGCCCCTGAAAAGTCACTTGGGCATCTCTGCATCATGTTCCAAGCAAACACAAGGAGCCATCATAAGCTTGGCATTGCATGTGAGCAAATACACCCCACTGGAAGCTGGAGCACTGTGGGTGTGTGGCACAGACTGAGCCACACGGCTCTGCCCAGAACCATCTGGATGTACTTGGTGCTCTGGTTTCAAGTCAGTGCCAGCTTTGCAGAATGGAAGTTGATTCTGCAGAGATGCTTATGGGCCTCCCTGCATACAATTTTCTCCAGCAAATCTGGGGACAGCATGAAGACAAATGCCAATCCATGCTATGGCACAGAGCCAGCATTGGTCTTCAATGTTTATTGGCAGACGATATGCTCTAGGCAAACATGGCAATGTTGCTCATCAGCCATAGCTGGCAGTGTAAGCAAGATAGCTGTGTTCAGCACTGGGCTGGAGGCTGCAGGGGGCCAGGCTGTGGTGTTCATTCCTGGCAGAATGTGTGTGTGTTGCAGATGACCTGTCCGTGAAAATTAGGTGTCTGTGATAAAAGCCTGAGCTCTTCATTTAATGTTTGTGGCAAAAGGAAGCTAGGCTCTGTGTTCATCCACACTATCCCTGTGCTGGCTGCTCTGCTGGTTCAAGTCTAGTGGCTTCATCTTCAGGCAAAAGTGCCTGGGTGTGCAGCATGGAGTTTAATTGCATTAACCTGTGGTCACTGAGAACATCACAGGTCAAACTGACTAGAAAGGCAGAAACTTCCAAATACAGGAATGAATTAAGAAATGTGGAATCTAGTTGCATTAAAGTCTTGAATTGCAAATAAATGAGAATGAATCAGTTACATTTCTTAACTATGGGGATTATACTGCTAGTTAGCAAACCAGCTTTAGGTGTAAAATCAGTCCTGATTGACAGAAAAATGCTTTTCAGGGTAAGAATGCAATTCCAATTTCAACTTCAAGTGGAACTCAACATTAACAGATTGATCACTTGTTTATGATTAAGTTGTTCATCCTTTCCAATCGGACTGGACAAAAGCTAAGGATTTGAATAAATCTATAACACATAATCACATAATTATATTAGCATATTTGCTATGAGAAGTAAATATAAGATTTAAAATAATTATTTAAGTGAAAGCTTTTTTTAATTGATGTTTTAAACTGTGCTTGGAATTGCTATAATTATAATAATCTCCTCTGATTCCTTGTATTCAAGGATAGTAAGCAATTTTTAATTTGCAGCCTCCATAGAGCTTTGATGTTGCAACAAAGGTAGAATTTTAAAACATATAAATGTTATGGTAAAGATCCCAAAAGCTCATGGAGGAGCTCAGAAATGAAAAGGTAGTTTCAGGCAGTAAAACTAACTCATTTTGGTTTCGAAGTGCCAGCAGTCTTTCCAATTTGCATTTATAGGATTTCACTTCTGTTTGAATGCTAATGTCTGAAGAGTCTAACTAACAAATCTTGTTTGCTTTTAGTAATTTTATTGCCAGATTACCAGATGTTCAAGAATCAGAAGTAATGAATATTCTAAAAAGTGTTACAATTATATCAATCCTGAATAATTTGAATGTGATTAAATCTAGCAAAAAATAACGAGGTTATAAAATAAAATACCTTTAAAGCATTTATATAGCAGTAGTAATTTGAAGGAACTCCTGTTCCATGTTCTAGGGAAAATATAATAACATAAAATTAAGAATATTCATATTCAAATTTTAATTACAAGCCAGTGAAAAATAAAATCTTAAATAATAACACTTGATGTTCATGAAAAGTACTCAGTGATTCTGATCTTGATCTTAATCTCTGGGGCTGTTAGCCCTCCTTCTCCTCCTCAAAAGTCAATTGACAGGCAAATACAGGGTGTAAACTCTGTTGTATCAATGATTATTCTATACTATTGTTTGGCACAGTCTTTAGGTTTCTCTCTAGATAAAACGGTGTCCAAGAACTCTTGGGTCCTGTATTTACTGGACTTTACACTGGACTGATAATTGGAGTCAGAATGAATCTGCAAAGAGTTTTTGCGACTGGAAATGTGTGCTGGGAACTTATTTGCTGCTGTTTGTAAATGGGCATGGTAAGGCAGACCTGACCCAAATCTTCTCAGAAGTATAAGGAAAGTTGAATTCTCTTGCCCTCTCATGGGAGGGTGGAAGGTTTAGACAAAATTTACTGAGAAGCTCTGTTGCTGAGTCATGAGGTGCAAAAAGGGCTGCCTTGCTTTCTAAACCCCTTCTCAGAAAGGAGTCTAGGTGTGGCTACATCCCACCTTAGCCTCAGATTATGTCAATATTTTAAATTTAAGGAATTATAGAGATGTGACTGAACCACTTTTGTTCTGCAGGTTTTAATGATTTGCAAAATGAGAATATTTATTTAAAATCAATATTTTATTATTAAAAATGATCAGACAAAAGATCTTAATCAGAACTATTTACTACACAATATAAATGCTAAAAATGTGCTAGTAGAGTATAATATAGCATAAAGTAGTATAGTGCACTGTAACAAAGCAATTGTTGAAGCAGTTATATTAAAACTAGCAAGAAAGAAATATTAAGTAGAGATTTGATGTAACTCACCCATACCAACGCTCATGGGGAGATCTCTTTCACTCAGCCTTGAGGAGTATCCTTGGAGGACGTCCCCAGCCAAGGGGGGAATCTCCACACACACACCCCAAGAAGGGTTATGTCAGAAGAAC
>JAWMRA010000113.1:84009892-84060509 GCA_035584735.1 Pseudotriccus pelzelni | reverse complement strand
AGTATCCTTGGAGGACGTCCCCAGCCAAGGGGGGAATCTCCACACACACACCCCAAGAAGGGTTATGTCAGAAGAACCTGACTGCATGAGAGGGGTCTGGACTTCTATAATATGAAGTGACTGACTGCTAGTCACACATTTGCAGGCCAGCTACCAGCTTATCTGTCAAATCAGACTCCAAAAAGCAGAATGTGTATTCAAAGTCTGATGAAGCAGGATGGTTTTAGCATAATTATCACCAAGACTACACCCTGGATCCAGCAGTTGATCTTGCAAGATAGCTTGATTGGATTTTAGGTCGTATCAGAGTAGGTCTATTCTGCCACACACCCCAAGGATGAGGAAGAACAGGTTTTTTCCTCATCATGAATGGCAGCAAATTAAATTTTGTGTTGATAGCATGGTGTAGGGAAGCTGGGAAAGGGTGATAGTGAGCCAGAGCAGAGCCAGCATCTGGGTAATGAGGAAAAATATTTCTGCAAGCAGTCTGCTAACAGAGCAAGTCACTTACATTGCATCTGTCTAGGGCAGTCCCTGTCGCATGACAGCTTTAAATGTTTATTTGAAAGAGATTCTTTACACTGTGTTCTGAAAGAGGGAAAGAGAAATGCTGAACAATTTCAAGAGTTATATTTAAAATTATCAGTTATGCTTGCTGCACTATTCCAGCTTAGGTGCCTGGACATATGTTTCTGTGAAGTACAATAGCCAGAATTGTTCTGCATTTTCAGTAATATTCTTCTGTAATTCCTCTGGGGAAAAAGTAAAGGAGTAAAGGAAGGAGATTTTTTTGTTTGGTTTTGTTTAGTTTTCCATTATTTCCTGGGTGATAAATATGTCAAAATATTTTTGAGAAAATAAGATGGAAGCTGATGCCTAGAATTTAATTTTCAGTTTTTATCCTGCCTGTAGGAAAGTAACAAACAAGACAAGTGACAGCAAAAATATGTATCAATCTCTTTATTCCCTTTGCCAAGCACTGCTCTTTTCCCCTATTGATTTTCTGTCCCAGCCACTGCTGCTGACCTGATGTGCATGAACAAGATTTTCTTGTTTAAATAAATATACCCAAAATGATCAATGTTAACAATGATGGGGGAAAAAAACTTGGTACAAAAGGGAAAAAATTGCTTTTTATTATTAATGTTTGAGCTTTAGATGGAAAAGATGAAAGCCTTTTTTTTTCCTCTGCTTAGGGAAGCAACAGTTAAAGAATACAAATGCATCTGTAGGTGAAAATAGCACTGAGAAGTCTCAGACACTGCACCTCTTCAGTTGCTCAGTTCCCCAGACTTGGGAATCCTTGAGAGAGGGCAATGCAGAATATGTCTTCTACTAATAAGATTCTTGAAAGTGTATCACTGAGTAAAGAAATCTTTCAGGCACCCTAGACCCAGAGCAATTACTGAGCTCATCATTCTTTATCAAATCCATATGTCTTGAGATACTGAAATAAAAGTACGAGGATCCTTAAAACTTTAGCTTAAGACAGTGTAGTTATTATTGTAATACTCTGCAATATATTTTCAGAAATAAAACAAAACCGTTGTTGTGATGAACCTTAACTTCCTCCTGATTTAGTTATGTGTTTAATTTTAAAAGTTTTGAACTACACTATAGCATTTAACATTTGCTTTTCTTCCTCCCCCCTCTGCTCCCCACCCCCCCTCCGCTTTTTGTGAATTTAATTGCTTATTTGTCACTTTCCTTCTCTGAACAGTTCAACCCTTTTACCATTTCTCCATCACTATTTCTGTTCTGGTGCACTCAGGCATGCTGTTATCCTAGAGGTGTTATTTGGTTTTGTAGAGCTGAGCGTAGTTTACTGCTCTGCATAATAAACACATGGATGAGAAACCTGCAACATCCTCTCACGGTTCAAGCATTGTTTGTTGGTATTATGGTAGTTCATTTCGTATTGTGTTGACAATAAGCACAATACCTAAGGTGGGGTAGGTGCAATGCAAGAGTATTAGGTAAGTACTAATAGAAATAAGGCAGACGTCTGATTAAAACTGGCTATGTACACCTTCTTTACATGTACAGGTTATGGAGGTGGTTACTGCTATGCCCTCCTTTTCATTCTTATGCTTCTGGTCTTTCTACACCAAAAGAAGTTTTGCGACAGAGCTAAGGGAAAGTATACCTCTGGAGTAATGCTGGAGTAGTGGATTAAAAAAATAAGAAATGTTTAACAACCTATGATGCAGTGAAAGGGATGGAATAATTTACTAATGTTAAACTCTAAAGTCATCAGAGGCAGCCCAACACCAACAGAAAGCAGAATGAGGACTTCCATTCCCACAAATGCTTTTGAAATATAGTATTGTATACAATCTTGCCAAGAGGTTACTTCTATTAATAGTAAGATAATTCTGCTGAAGATACGTAAGCGCAAAACAGTTTAGCATTAGCATTGCTTGTAGCCATAGCTACAATACTAACAGTGCATGAGACATACTAAAACCCAACTAATCTAGAAAGAAAATACTTCTGTAAAATACTACAGTTTGTTCCAGACTAAGGAGTAGACAAAATGCATTCATTACCTGTAAGTTCACCATTTTACCACATACAGGCAGAACTGCACAGTGTGTGTTTCAAATGATTGAAGTTCTGCTGATTCCATACACTTGTTGAACATGCCTCCACCTTTGTGAATGTAGATTACTAAATTCAATCCTTAATATAATGGTCATTTTAAAAACAGAAATATGCAGTATTTGTCAATAAAGTATTAATGAAATGTGATATTTTAAAAAAAGGCATTATTTCAAATAACTCAGAACTAAACCATGAACTTTGAATTAAGGGATATAATGTGCAGATTTTAATGTATAGGCTTACAATGTGTCAGTGCCAAAGGATATACTACATAGATTTTAATACCATAAGGACTTATGAGACTGTGAACAGCATTATAAATGAAGTAAATAAAATTTAATCTTTATCTGTCTTGACATGATGTCTCTAAAAAGGGAAAAATCAGGTATTCTTGTGCTAGTGCATAGTGACCATCAATTTAAAAATGTGGATACTACTTCTTATTTCAGTGTGTCTACCTTTAGTTTATATCATTACCTCTGGTTATATTTTTTCTTTTGCTTCTCTCTGCCTAAACAGATGTAATTGCTCCCCTAAAACATTTGTATTGACTGAAATGATTTTATCGTCTAATGAATCAGCAAAGCACTAACCCAAATACTTAACATAAAGGATCTAGAAATCAATGGGACTGTAATTAAAAATATGTTTAAGGGCTTCATTGAAAGGCTTGAATTGTCATATCTCATATAGATGACATATTTTTGAATACCTCTCTGGACTGTGACTTGCTCATATTACAGAAGGGATCAGTTGAAAGTCACAGTTTTTCTGTTTCACTGCTACTAAGCAAGTAAATTCTGTGTTTGTATCCCATTTTGGAAATTTTTTTTACTTTCAAAGTTTACTGGTTGACTTTTATTGGATTTAATTTTAAAAACTGCATGCAGTACTGTATTTCATGAACTGATATCTCTGCTTCTTCAGATCACAGTCATATAAGCTAAGCTGAGCATTGTTTGATCAACGTCAGTGAGAGAACAGTTTCTGAGATCATGATAGCTTCCATTTTTGTTTTACTTCATGTGTGTTTTGTTTTATGGTGTAACAGAAAACCCTACCAATGTAGAGGGAACCCTGGGACTCAAATGAAAGTTTTCCTTCAAAGTGGATTTTAGAGAGTAGAGAGCCAATGTGAAAGGACCTGAGCATGATCAAGCAATGTGAATGCCTAAAATTTGACATTCAATGACATTTTAGAGGGTGTAGGGTATCTGAGAGACAAATGTGAAAATGACAAATGTTGTTAACCCTACAGGAGATCCATATGTTTCTTCTGTAGTGCATGGCATCCAGATTTTACCTCCTCCTGATATTGGATTGACCTGCCTAATATTCTTACATATAAATTCTGTATCAATAATTATTTGTACTTCAAAACCCCAAGTTTCCTCTAGGGAAATATTAACAATAGGATGCCAGCCTTCATTTGAAACTCTAAAATTTGACACATTTACCACATTTGTTACTAGGTAAACTCAATTATAGAAAAGGTCTTTTGGGGGCCTTCATGCTGTCTGTAAAATAACAACCAGTTTCAAAGTATTATTGATGTATTAGAAGGATTAAAGCTGACACAAGAACCTGTTTAAACAACATAAATACATTGGAAAAGCCTTTTATATAGTCTGAAAGTTCTTTGACAACTACTGCTACTCAACTAACCCTTTGTTTTGACTTTTACCCTTTTCCTCACTCCTTGTGTTCTAATTTCTAAAAGATTATGTTACATGTTGTTGGCCTTGATTGTATGCTCCTACCATTTTATAATTGTTTAATTACTTCTGTGCATAACTTCAAGCATTGTGCCTGCTAATTAGGAGCTCCCTCCCCTCTTTTAGCTTGGGATGAATTCTGTAAGTAATGTGCGGTTGCAAATTTGTGTACTTTAGGCCACACACCTTTCGTGCATTGCTTCTATTGGGTGTTTGTAAATAGCTCTGCTTCAGATTCAAACTTTTAATGTCTCTGAGTGCTTTGACTTGGTCTAAATAAGTAATACTTCACAGTTCAAAAATACAATGGGCAGAAAAGCCTATTCTGATATTTTTCAAGGAAGACTACAGTTATTAACCTCATTCTCTTACATGTGCTGGAATTTATTAATAAAACTTCAACCAGGAGCGAACACTCACTATTCAATATATTTACCATTACCTCAGATCAAAAAGAAAGGGAAAACTTGGTTTTCACATCTCTGTGTTTCTGATAGAGAACACCACCCAATTAAAAATGACAGATACCATGGACACAGAAGTATCTCATATTCCACTTTTCTTTTTCCTGTCTGCCCATTATCTGTCATTAGCTAGTCCAAGGAACCACAAGAGGATCTCTTTAAGTCCCTGCTTGTGCCGGTTCAGTGAACAGTTGGGTGAATGGTTAATCACTGAGGGAATAACAGGCCATGAAACAGTAATCATATAAGTAGTGCTGATGCAGACTTCCAGTGCACAATCCACCAGTATTTGCAGATTAGCTCGATGAGACAGAGGGAATATGCATCTGCAAAACTATCCTTCAGTAAAGGGGTGAGTGATCCAGTGAGAGCACATTGTGAATATTCATAACTTGGGCATGATGAACTGCACAGATGATGCCAAATCATTTCAAGAGCCCAGAGGGCTTTCAGAAAACAGTGAAGGTTAGCTGCCCTCGTCTCTGTTGTTATGAGGTGACTAGATGGAAACAAGAGGCTCTTTGTTTTCTTCACAGTCCCATGAAGACATCAACTTCCAAGGAATCTGTTCCATGGAAAGCTGATTTTTTTTTAAAACCTTTCCATTAGATAGCATCAGGTGCATCTCCTATTTTAGGATTGTGTTTGTTTGGTTTTGTTTTGACATTGTTTGTTTGTTTGTTTGTTTGATTTGTGATCCACAAGGCACCTTCAGGTTGTGCAGAAATATTTATTTCTTTTTAGAATTAGGAAGAAAAGTTACCAATGTGACCTAAAGGTAACTGATTCCATATGGTCTCCTTAAGCCTGTATGCACATGAAGGAAGATTTGAGTGCAGAAATTAATTGTTTCTGCATCACCTTATTCGTTCATCATAAAGGAAACTGAGTCAAAACCAGGGCTTCTCGAAGATGGAGAGAGGGCCTATCCCAGTCATCTCCAACACCTCTTTCTTCTTGTCTGTCTCAACAGTGACAGGCAGTAGTGGTATAATACAACAGGGGTTATTGCAAACCTGGTACAAACTTGTTACGGTACTTAGCATAACTCCATAGATGTGCATGTTAAATAGCACTTAAATGTGCTACCTAATTCTGGAACATTAGTGTTTGTTCAGTAAACATCCCCTGGGATCTCATTGGTCATCCCAAACTCACAGAGATGGGCAGAACTCAGCCTAGGCTGAGCACAGCAAGGCACACACCAGGGAAAATAACATTATCCTTTGCATGGCAATAGGTAATTTTTCCATTTTCTCTGATATTCCTGTCTTGTTACTATTACTTTGGTTATGAGTAAGCTATGCTGATCTTTTTTACAATACAGCTCTCTTAAACATTTTGGTACACTGAAAATTAATTTTCCTTGGTTCTACTGCTGTACCAGTTTCTGGCATGAATCAATACCTTACTGGAGCTAGAACATGTCACCTTTACTGTGATTGCACAGTTGTATCTCTATGTACCACTTTTTATGTGTGCCTATGGTTTCATTTAATTACAGGAATTTTACACTTTGACTGGAGCAAACTGTGGATCCATTTGTGAGTACGGCTCCACTAGCATGACAATAAATACATAACCTAGGATATTTAATGTGGTTTTTGTTACTCCTGGGACACCTTGGCCTGAAATCCATTACCTGAATCTAACTGCCCAGACTCTTGTACCTACGACTCTAGACACATGCAAACATCCCAACGACCTTGGGTTGCACCAGCTTCCTGGGCGTCTTAGAATCCTAAATAAAATGTCACAAGACAATATTTTGCATAACCGAACTGTGTCCTTCTTCCCCCTACTCATATGTGAACCTCTGTATTCTAAGAAACTCACTTGGCAAATTCAATGTTGGCATACTTTTAAGGGCACAGAATACAATTCAGCTTTTAAAACACAGGCTGAAAAAATTTTTCTTCTAAATATGCTTGGGCATTCACAAATATTTCTTGTATATAATACTAATGTCTTGTTCCAGAAAGAATCAGAGTGTGTTGGTGTGTTCGGACTATTATATTTCCCTTTGACTGGCTAAATACGCCATTTTAGCCTACACAACTCAGTAGGGATCTTGCTAGCTTCAAAAAAAAAAACCAACCTGGAAAACTGTGTCAAATGTTAATTTCCCTTGTGCAGATAAGAATGTACACCCTAATTTGGAATTTACATTTGGGAAAGACGAAAGTTGCATTGAGCAATAGAGATGAGGGACATCAATGTGAAAATGAAGCCAGGTTTTAACAACCGAAACTAGAGCTTTTGATAAAATGTATAATTAGAAGAAACTGTGAAGCTCATTTTTAATGCAAATGCCAGGGAGAACCCTTTGTCCTTTGGCATCGAACCTCCGCCCTTAATATGCAAAAGTATATACGTATTTTGAAAGGATTGCCATAGGTTATTATTAAGGACCTTAGGATATGAACTGGGGACAAGAAAGCTCCCAGCAATGTTCCCATGCCTTGTATTAACCAATGAAAACCACGGGTAACATACCATTATTTGGTAAATATATGCTCTCACCATCATTGACTGGAAACCTGTGACGGCAAGCAATTATCACTGTGTTGGCAGTTTGTGTTTAAAGTGTGTAATTATCTCTCCAACCTTCTGCACAAATGTTTTTCGCTGTATTTTGAAGGTGCTTAATGAACATTTGCATTCATTGTGTGCAATGACATATGTAAAATCCAACAACCATCGGAAAAATTCAGTAAAATTATTTCATTCTGCTCGTATATTTATAGAACCATAGAATGGTTTGGGTTGGAAGGTACCTTAAAAATCATCTAGTTCCAATCCCCTAAAACTTTAATCTAAACCAGAAGAAAATGACTTCTAATCTTTCTTTCATTAAGTGTAAGTAAGTTCTCAGAATCTTTCTTATATTTTCCTGATATAAATACCAAGCATATAAACACGGACTAAAGGCAAGATGAACGCTGAGAGTTCACATGCTATTGGTAGGTATTTTAGGCATTTCTCTGTAAAAAGGAAAGGGTTTTTTTGTAAGATATAATGCACAAGCTTTCAGAAAATTTAAATAAATATAACTTGTTTTTTTACGCTTAATGAAACCAAATAAGCCCCAAGTTTTAAGTTTGAATGTTTTTGCACCTTTTGGTATATTTTGACTGTGGTGGGCCAGTCAAAACACAAAGCAGAAATTACACAAGTAAGAAAATGATGATGTTGTGAGAATACTGTTGTATTTTGACCAAGGAAGCTGGAATGGATTTGAATGAAGCAACAGTTTTTCAATATTTGTTCAAACCATATTTCCAAATTTATTAGCAAGTTGTCTCGCACAGTCTTGATTGTCACAGTCATCATATTATTACTAGATAAATTTGAATTTAGATTCATATCTAAACACCTTTTGTCATTGTAATTTGACTAGCTCAGAAGTTAAAATATAACTTTATATTTTTCTAAATCATGACTAGAGTTTAAAAGTGTGTTTTAGTATTGTTAATGATGCTGAATATCACTTTTGTGCACAGTACCGAAGAAGTTCCTAAGATTGCTTTTCAAGGAAGACATTATTTGAATAAAGAACAAGAGAGACAAAGTCCTTTGACTTTTGTCAAAATGCAAAGACTTTACCACAGTTATGAAAATCAGGCAAGGTCCCATTCTCAGACACATGGAAAGAGTGTTATAACCTTTTTCTCACCATGCTCATCAGGATAGAAACTTGATTAACAACACACTTCACAAGAAAAAATGCTGTTATAAGTGTGATTGCCTACTATGTGTTGAAATGGTTACTGTGAGAACTCAAAAATTATCTTTATTGAAGTTTTTTTATTTGAGTTTTTCTTATTCATGTTTACAAATAGATTTTTGAATGGACAGAAACACTTCAAAAATACTCATTGCTCAAAAGTAATTCATCACTCAAAAGTACTTAACAACATGTTAGGCATCATTTTTTTCTCACTTGAAATCTGCTGTTTTTCTGTAATTAAGCCTCCTTTGAAATTTGTATTTTACAAAAAATGTGGAATTATTGTATCACTTTTCATAACTAACAGACTAATGCGTCTACCCCTAAAACTGTAAATTAAATATTAGATTGTTATTTTCTGAGAAATATTTATAATATTAAAGGTTGGCTGCCTAAAAAATCATCAAATATTATAAAGTTTATGAATATAAAAATTTAAATTAATGTGACATTGTGCATTATTGTGCATAGTAGCACATCCTGCAGTTTTAACATTGATATACAAATTTCACAAAAGACCTGCTCTCCTTCTTTCTACCTTACCCCCAGCCTAGCTTTAGGATACTTTTAGTACCACCAGTTTTCTCTGATTCCACATAGCATTTGGGGAATTTCCACAACAACATAAGGAACAGGCTTGGTGCCCATATTACATTTCATTCTGAAGCACACTGTGTGAGTTTAGTGTTTCAGGAAGTCAGCCAGAGTTTTGTAACCATTCCCATGTAGGCTGGTCCACACTTGGAACAAGGACTCAATGCAAAATTTGCATTGTAAGTGCTCAAGCCAGAAGGCCACAGGAGACTTCTGTGTTAAAGCAGGTGAAATCTGTTTTTCATGAGCCTCAATTTTGAGATTTGGATCTGGATTCTGCTTAAAAACTCTGATGATGTTAACAGGGCTTCCTGTGTGAATGCTTCCATTTCCATTATAATTTAGAAGTCCAACCCGTTGCATTCAAATGCCCCTTTTTAATCTATGTTGTTCACTAAATTGTACTTTGTATGAACGACTTTGTGAAGTAGTTGTGGCAGTTTTTTTTAAGTTTGCTAAGTGACTTGTGGCTTTGTATTCCTAAATACAGACACACTCCAGATGACTGAGTTTGGAACTGCTCATAGTCACATCTATCTTGAATGCCTCTAGGTAGGTGCAGAAAATTGCTGTGTCCTCCAAATCACTAAAAGCTCCAAACCACTTAACTATACCCAGGTATTTTGACAATGCTAATGAACAGCAGGCAGGCAAATATGAAGCAGAGAGAGAGGTTATGTTAATGGAGATTGAATGATATTTTAAAATAAGACTGTATGCATTTAAAAAGTAATGGGTCATAAAATATGTAACTCATTATAATATGTAACATTACTCGTTTTTGTTACTTGAGGGAAAAAAAATTAAATCCTTAAAACATAACTGCTTTACAAAGTACAGTGATCAATGATAAATATACACAACTTATACTCAACAATATTTTAAATACTAAATAATAAATAAAGGTATTGTTTAGAAATAACACTTTACAATGATTCCTTCTAAAATGGAATCAAATTGCAATACAAACTTCACAATAATTTTTTCTCTCACTTGAAGTTTCAAATTATTATTAACTTTGCTTTTAATTACATTCTTACAATTGCAAAATATATGCTTCAACTTGGTCATAAAGAATTAAGTAATTGTGAACCGTATGCACGTAAATTGAATACTTATATGAAGAAAATACAGGATGGAAAATTTGTGAATGAGGCTTGTTATATTTTTAGAATATAATCCAGAAATGGAGCTCATTGTTGCATTTGCTTATTTGCAAATGCAAAAATGCAAGTGGTGTCAAAAACATTATGAAAATGAATTTTAAAAAAACTGCAAACCTGGCTGACCTATTCGAAAATGTAGATGTCAGTATTGAGCAGTCCAGCAGCATTGCATGAAAACAGTCCAGGACAGGCATATTTATAGATCACCGGAAGAGTGGTCAGGTTAGAAGGAGAAGTAGTTGAAATACTTTGTCTTGAACAGTTTTATTTAAAAAAAAAAAAAAAGTTTTTGAATAACACATTCATTTGATAAGCATCTTTCATTTGAAAACATTTTTCCCAATTGTCCTAGTTTTTGTACTTACATTTGGCAAGAAATTAAAATAAAAATTTTACACCAAAGGAAAACATGGCCTTTTCTGAGAAAATGGAAACTCTGAGCTGGAAGTAATGGATGGAAGTTTTCAACAGCATGAGCAGTTAACTGTGTTTCCATGCAGCAGTGAGAAGCAGCTGAAGCCTCTGCGGAGCTCACTTGACCTGCAGTGATACAGGATTGAATTTGCTGGGCGGTTGGAAACTCTCACTCTGTGAGACAGTCAGTCTATTGCATCCATTCCCCATCAGAGAGGAGTGACATATGTAATGGACATTGGCTCCTGGTGCATGGCAGAACTATACTCTGATAAGGTTTAATGTCATTTTTGCTGTGATGATTTGTTTCACTTTGTGAATGAAGTAGAACTGATGTTAGAAGGTTCACAAGCTCAGAAATCCTACACAGAATTACTTTCCATTTTACATCTTCATCATTTTCTCTCTGGAACAATTTTCACTCTGCTACAGTGAAAGAAGGAATCTGCAGTACCATTCTAGTTTGACTCTGTCCCTCCTTCCTTACTCTCTTTCCCACTCCTGAAAGCACCCATTGTTGGGGAGATATTGTGAGTTCACAGCCTTCCTGGAGGGGCTCCTATTCAAGACGAGCTCTGCAGGAGTCAGGACAAAAATCAGCACTGGCTCTGACCTCCCCTTTCTAAGCAATCCCTTTTCCTTTTTCTCTTTTGTTGCATTGGTTCTGAATGGTACTACACTGTGCATGTCTGCTGAAATCCTAATCAAAACTTATTGAGCTTGAAATTCACTTATAGAGAATTAGGTGCCCAACTGGGTGTGCAACCAGATTCTTTGCCTGCACAACCTCTGGAAAAAAGCCCGAGATCTGAGGGAGATTCAGTTCAGTTTTGATGATTTCCATCAAAAAAAGGCTGTGTCTCTTACAGTGGTGGATGATGGCAAACTACCCTCCTGCACCATCAACCCTTTATTGCCTTGTGCTCCAGTTCCTGCCCAGCTGCTGCAGCTGACATTCTGTAGCTCGATCACTGCCGGGTGCCAGCTAGAAGACTGCATTTAGGATTGGTTTCTAATAGGAACCAGAGCCTTTGTTTTCCATTCCTGCTGTGAGGCATCCACAGAGCATGACGAAGAAAAAAGGTGAAGCTGACTTTTCTCTGTTCATTAGACTATGACCCACGGAGCTCCCTGGAGCATTATTTGAATACTGCATTTTATCATCCAGACAAATCTTTCCTTTACATTTCATTTGTTTGTCCATTGGATGTGTTGTGTTCCATAATTGCTAGACACTGTGGTGCAGCAGGGTCAGGTTTCACCCTTGACACAGAATTTAATTCTTAAGGATTCTCCTTATCAATGCAGCACTCAAGGGAGGTAGAGGTAGACACTGGAAATCCAGATAATTGCCTCTAACCAGTATGCTTAAAACATGTCAAACCTTATCTAGGAAAAAGGTGTGGAAGTGCTAACAACATATCTTTAGTGCTGGAAACTGCTTCAGAATATTTAGAGTGCACTCCTTGAGGTCCCTTGTGCACCGCAGTCACAGGTGTTACACCCCTTTTCATCAGTACGCTTCTCAAACTGAAGCAGTTATAGTGAACAGCACATGGAAATGGTGGGGACAGGAAATACATTTTTAATTTTGATACTTCTCCTCTGCTTACTAACATGGCACTAATTTGTAGAAATATCATATCCAAATACATATAAATTGTTCCCCGGTCCCCACAGTTCTGATCGATGATTCAGACCTAGCAGTGTTGCTGCTTCTCCTCACAGAAGGTCTTACTTTTCATAGGTTTCCTTTTGTCCCAAGGGTAATATTGTTCAGGCTGGCAATAGCAGAAGAACCTGACAGTTGGAAAGAATGACAAGAAAAGAGAGGAAAGGCACATTCATTTAAAACAAATGCTGGCTGAGGGAACAAAGAGATAGGGAGTTTGATGCATTTCATAAAACTCTCTGGATCTGTTCACAAGAAACAGCTGGACAGGCAAAGAAGTTACACTGTGCTGTACCTTGAGAAATGTTATTGAGAAAGGTACTGGAGAGATGCTCTCACAGCAAATCCTACCTGATCTCTCTAAAGTCTTCCTGCTGACTGGCACATGCTCTTCTGTGTCTGCTCTGGTCTGCCTGAGAGCATTCAGGCTGTGCTGTTGCTCTGAACAAATCTGAACACAAACAGAAGCATTCAAACAACAAGAGGGTGAAAATGCATAGCCAACACTACAGAAATATTGTCCTGCTGAATTATTACTGTTTACTTCTCAAAAAAGGGAGTTAGTTTAAATTTAAAAATACCTGTTGAAGAAGAACTACTCAAGTCTAAATAATTACAAAGACAGATGATAAATCTGTGTGTAGGTTTGAACACATGAAAATACATTGTACAATATGTCTTAGACTGGCTTCTCTCCAACTAACAGCACATTTCTAACATTAACTTAAGATTTTTGTTCACTGAGTGTCTCTCTCTCTCTCATTTTTTTGAATGAGGTTACTTTTCCATAACCTTTGCTTTCTAAAAGTTAAGCGCCCAGTTTAAACAAATCATCAGTCTTCTAAGGTCCTTTTCAAGTTGTTAAACATATCATCTTCTAAAGATTCCCTAATACCACCTGTTTCACAGGGTGGTCTTGAATGGTTAGGCTGTAATATATGCCAGATTTTCAGGTAATAAAATTCAAAGAGAATGCTATTCTCATTTTGCTCAGGTATATGTGTTCTTCTTGTAGTGTTATGCAGCATTGTCTCTGGTATGTAAGTGTTTTGTTCTTTGTGATTTAGTCTCCTCTGGGACAGCTAGTCCATCTTCAAACATGAATTGTGGGGTGATACTGCTGAATAGCTAACCAAAATAATGAACTTGTTCCAAAGGAAAAAGAACCTTCCAGAGAAAGGAAGGTTCACACACACACATCACTTCATTGCAGTTACTTTCAGTCTGCCTGCCTGCTCACAGAATGGTTGGACAGTATGACCCGGGTGGGAAGGCATCTCTGGAGGTCATCCACTCTGCCCACCCAGCTCAAAGGAGGGTTAAAAAGAGTAGGTTGTTTAATCTCTTGTCCAGTGAGGTTTTGAATATGTTCAGAGTTTATGAAGGGAAAAAATACTTTCTTCAAGGATATATCCATTACTGGAATGCCACCTGAGCTGACAGCAACCAAATGGCTTTCACTGACCATTTTGACAGGTGGAAATGATCTGTTTTCATCCATACTAAGTTCATGTTGGGCAGGATCTTCATTTAACATTGTGCTCAGTGATAGGGGCACACTTAAAATGTTGTTAATTAATATATCAGGCACTGAGCAGATCTTTGCCTATCAGCTGCAGCTGCCTGCTGTGTAGTGTTTTGATTTTGGAATTAATTTAGAGCTCATGTTATGAAAGATATTAGAGCATCCAAACCAAAACTAAATTTCACATTACAGCATTTATGAAAATTTTCCAAAGCAGTATGAAAAAGAAGAAATATATTTTATTTTTCCATCACTAGGGAAAGTAATTATGTTAATTACATATTGTATATAACATCAGTTATATCACATGAAAGACTGATTTGTGTGTTTGTGCACATTCTAACACAATGAAATTTGATTTAATAATATTCACACCACAAAATATAACTAATACTAATTTACTTTTTAAAATCATGTATCCTGCTTCAAAGTAAGGTTACTAATAAATTAAGGCTACTAATATTACAGAACTATAATAAAACCCTATATATTGATATATCTTCCTTATTCATAGAGACTAATTAGAAACCTCTTTGCTGGTGTCGGGCCCAAGATGTCCCAGAGAATTCACAAGGGATACAGTTTGGAGCTTTGCTTTTGTTCAAACCAATATTTGTGTTTAAATGTACACTGGTTTAATTTTGTTATGAAATATTGTCAGTAATTTTAAGGACTTTGTCAACTTGCTGAAATCAGATATGTTTGCTTTTAGTAGAAGGCACACTGAAGTATCACATACTGCAGAGGGCAATGGAGTGCCACAGCAGGAGGGTTAGGCTTTCAAATCCAGCCCCATAGCTGAAGAAGCAATCATATATTGTTTTTAGGGAGAAATCGGTTTGCACATATGCCTTCTGGAAGCTCCTCTTTCAGCAGTCCAGCTGATTTGAATGTGCTGGGCCATAACATCACAACCTACTTCAAACAATCCCTGTCAAATTGTAAAACATTGTAAATATGCCTGGATATATAGAAGAAGCAGTACCCTCTCAGCATGACCCCTAAAATAGATTTGATCATTTACAATTGAGATGCAGGTGCCATTTTCACACTTGGATTGCTATTTGTTCCTTTCAAGATCTCTTCAGTTGCTTCAAGGATTATCCTGGCAACCCATAGAAATGGTTGTCTAGTTGATGAGGCTTCCTGTGTTGCCAAGAGAGAGTCACACACAGTAAACAAACCACCTTGTTTAATCTAGGCAGTAAGAGTAGGATGAATTAACCTAAAGAATTGTCTTGTATCCTAAAGGAGCCTTACAGTGCTTATCTAACTTTTAGATGTCAGAAGTGAACTGATATGAATCACAAACCCTAATATATAAACTAGGTAAGCAAATGAAATATTATGATTCTTTCCCATTGACCATGATCACACAATTTTTTCCATACAGACGACATATACTTTTGTTTTCAATCTTTGTCTTCCAGCAGAGACAGTATTCCAAAAATTACACATAATAATTATAATTGAATTTCAACATGACAGCTAAGGTTGCTTTTCCTCCCAAACATGCTGTGTGGAGGAACACCCTAATCATTATGGGATGGGCATCACAGCACAGCAGCAGCAAGGAGAGCCTCTGTGGGTTCTTCTGCTCCATGGCGAGTGTGACTGGGTCTTGGTCATTCTTGTCTAACATTTGTTTAAACAGTTCCCAAAAATCTCCAGTGCCAGAACATCAGCAGCTTCCCCATGTTGATTCCAGTGCTATATTGCACTTAACATCAGAGTATTTTTGGTAGTATTTAATTTAATTCTTCATGCTAATTCAAATCAATTGCTTCTTGCACTATCCACCATTGGCACAGTCAATTATTTTATTTCTCCTTTCAGTAGCCTTTTATGTATTTGAACAGCATTGCATGCCTCTTTGGTATGCTTTAAGTTGAATGACCCTTAAACCTTTCTTTATAGATCATGATTTTCTGACTTCTTCATTGCTCTCCTAAGGATTCTGCTCAGCTGGTCCACAACTTTCTTGAAGGACATTGCCTGAACTTAGAGACATCTGAGTCCTTATTAGTGTTAATAAGAGAGAAGGCATTGCTCCAATTATTTTACACACTGCATATATTTTATATATTCCAGTATAATGTCAACTTGTTTCCTAAGTCTGTACATGAAAATTGAGAAACATGATGCTGATGAAGCTGAAGCCATGGAAAAAGTGGTGTCATTTTTCTGAGACCCTTTATTTTTTGTAGTATCAGGAGCTATCTAGCAGCTAATACAGACATTAATAGACACACAAAAAATGCAACTATGGAATTTCCATTTCAGAAAAAATTGTAGGGTTTAGACAGTTGAATATCTGTTCTTTGGTTGTGATCACTTGACAGTGGAGTCAAATACCTGTTGGGCTTTTTTCCCTGGTAGAGCAAGCAAGTTCTAAGCATTAGTAATTCAAGCATCTCCACAATGTTCTGCTTGGTACCTTGAACTATGACTTGGACTTACTTCCTAAATGGGAGTAACCATGACTACTGCTAATGTTAGCTGCCAGGCAAGCTTTGCTTTAGTGACTCATTTACAGTGACATCAAAAAGGATCAGGGTCCAAATGTGATGAAACATTTACTCATAAAGTTATAGCTAGTTAATATGAAATAAGTGTCCACACGAGCTCGACATGACCTGGCAGTGTGCACTTGCAGGCCAGCAAGCCAACTGTATCGTGGGCTGTGTATGGCCAGCAGGCTGAGTCACTCTTCCCCCTTGCTCTGCTCCAGTGAGACCTCATAAGAAGTACTGTGTTCAGCTCTGGGACCCTGATGTAAGGACACAGACCTGTTGGAGAGAGTCCAGAGGAGGGTCACAAAAATGATAAGAGGGCTGGAACACCTCTCCTGTGAAGCCAGTCTGAGAGAGCTGAGGCTTCTCAGCCTGGAGAAGAAAAAGCAGACTTCCAGTATCTGAAGAGGGCTACAGGAAACCTGGAGAGGGACTTTTTGTAAGGGCATGTAGTGATAGGACACTGAACAGGAAACTGAAAGAGACTAGGTACAGATTAGATGCTAGGAAAAAATTCTTTACTGTGAGGGTAGTGAGGCACTGACACAGGTTGCCCAGAGAATCTGTGGATGTGATTCCATGGTTCTTTGATTCTGTGATCAAGACAGAAACCCCTCAACCTTTCTGTGTTCTGTTACCAGTATTATTGACCTTTGAATGATAAAGGAAGAATCATTTGCAGATTCCAGTCTTTACCAGCTCTGGACACACCTTCAGATGTTACACAGATAAGTTCCATCTGTCCCCACAAACACCCAGGCTGGAGCTGCTGGAGCTGTAGTTGTAAGCACTTCATGGCCAGTGGAGTTTGAAGCTGTGGCTATTGCTTCTTTCTGGGCTCATGACATAATATCATGAGGTGTACTCATTGACTAATGAAATTTCCCAAGACTTTCTCTGTCTTTTTGTGCTCCCTAACAGAAAACAAAGTTGTCAAGCCCATATTTGAAGTTTTATAATAATTTTTAAAGTGTGGTTACATGCTTTGGTTACTAAAAAGCCCTCTATTATAAATAGGCTGACAGATAGGTTGATAATAGGTAGGTAGATAGATAGATCTCATCCCATTCATCTCTGCATAACCACATGCCATTTAGTTATCAGTGATTTGACAAACCTAAGGCCAAATCTCTATTTTTAGTTGTGTGGACACATGCAGATTAATATATGATATTTTGGGTCATATTTGTACTTATAAATTGTGAGAAAAATGTTTAAATGTTTACAGAAGTCTGTTATATGTAGGTAATGGACTATATCTTCAAAAACAGGTAGATAGCATAGAACTTTTGAACTGTTAACTGAATAAGTTAAAGAATAAAATAAATGGGTAAGTTTCAATGCTGTTTCTCAAGATTAACATTTTTTGTGTGAGTTCTCTATCTGGTGACTAGTTTCTAAGGTGACCTCATTATAATTCAGAAATGACATTCTGCCCTTGAATATGATCAGTATGGATCTTCATGAGCTGTCACTGTACATGTGGTTGTAATATTCAGCCTAGATTAATTCACATTCAGCTTCCTTTATGAAAAGAATACCTGAAGTTAAAACTTGTTTCACACAGTTCCAGGAAGATACTGGGACTATATTTAATTGAAATTAATTCATGTTGCAGTAATTATAATTTAATGTGTCCCTTTCTCCTGAACTTATTTTCCTAGACAAGATGAGGCATTCTAAAACTAGATGTTATTTTTCTATTTAGATAAATTATTTAAAATTGCCTTGAGTTTAACCTATGTTTGGAGCTTACTGCAAAACATTCATGTTCTAAGGCAAATTTTGTAAAACTTTGCTGTGATGATGTGCATTTAGCAGAGTTCCAGCTGGCAGCTGGATGCTTTTGAACCCTCAGCAAGCTTCAACCTCAGTGGAACCTCACTAGTATAATGTTAGAGTTATGGAAGTGCAATGCATCCTTTTCCATGTCATTAACAGAGTTCAGAAGGTTTCAACAGAGAGCTCCTGTCAGCAAGAAAGTCTAAAATTGCTGTAATGCTCATTTTCTGCAGGTTCTGTCTGCTGATGACAAAATTATTTTTTTATGTATAAGGAAAAGAATAATCTAAGTAACTCACGAAGGCAAGTATAGCCATTTAAGGCGAATATCTTAACACTTAGTGTAGGGAGAGGAACTCTGCTATGCAAGCATGCTAAATCTGCATTCCGGGGGCTTTGGACTCATTGCCTGGGCAATATAGAATTAATCTGTCCATGGGAGTATACTATTGTTTATCTGCCTTAGATTGAAAGACGATTTCATCAGGTCTGCTGTTTCTGAACTCACAACTGATGGAAATCAACACTTATTTTTAATAATGAAGCTTTTTGTCATGTTATGAATATGGTAAATACAATGCCAAGTTACAGTGAGGTCTGAGTATACTATTCCTTCAATGAAAATGTGTGAGAGCAAATTCAATTCTTACATTCAGAGAAGACATTCTTGAATGTCTTAAAATCTTAAATCTTAAAATCCATGATATAAAAATCCTTTTGTTTTCTTGTGAAGACAAGCAAAACCCCTAAAAACTATCACTAAGTTATGAACATCAGGTATTTAAAATACCAAGGAAAAGAAAGCTTTCTACACTAATGAAAGGCAAAGGTTTTCTTTTGCATATACACAGACTGAGAAACCAGTCTAATTGCTGTCCTTCCTCCTCTTGGTTCTCATTATAAAGACCCTGGAGCAGTCAGTACCTAGTCTTAAGCAGAAACCTCAAGCCAAGGATCTCCTTCTGGGTTTTGAAGGGCTCCAGATATGCTCCGATGCTGGAGGGTGGAGGCTGGGAGGTCAGTGGGAATGGCAGGCTGGTGCGCAGGCTGTGCTATCTGTGTGCCTCTGAGTTTGTGCAGCGGTAGGGTCCCCTCAGGGCAGCTCAGATGGTGATGCTGCTGTTTTCTGTACAACTGACCTCCCTTTTGTTTTTTCCCTCTGCTGACAGGCTAGGACTGCAGTGCGTCGTCTGGTGACATCAGGTGACTTCTTGCCTTTCAGGTTTATGCACTGAGGCAAGGGGAAGAACATAAAGCTTCTTACTCTCAGGTCTTAAGATGTAACCTGGCTGAATGCCATGAAATGTGACTTACCATTCCTCCAAATAAGTGTATCAAGGAGTAATATTTTTTGTCTCTTTCTGCTTGTTTTGTTTTGTTTTTTTTTTCATTTCTTTTTAAATTTCTAAGAAATCTTAATTTTCATTCAGGATTATCTGGGAAATCTAAAACCGTAAAAAAATTGCACTATCTGCAACTTAACTAAATGAAATAATTGGTGTTTCAGAATGTAAACATCTAAACCAACATATTCCTGTTCAAGTTTTCTTTCTAATTTTGTCCTTTTCGTGAAGGATGGACAACAGAAGATCTCATTTCTTCTGTGAGCTGAAATACTGGGATTTTTTTTTCAAAAGTCTTCTTTTAGCTTTCAAGGGTATGGTAGCCACGACAAGTAATCTTTTCCTTTATCCTTCCATAGCTTCTGACTAACATATGTGTCCCGCAGTGATGTCTTGGGTTTTGCCATCACGGTTGCTGATGACAGACAGTCAGTTTTTAACAGCAGTACTGTATTACCATTTACCATAGATTAACATAAATGTAATTTATTAAACATTTACCACTTCACAGGTCTTGAAGCGAAAGGGGGCCATTTCTTTGGACTGTTTCTACCACTCCTTTTCCCAGAAATCCTCACAGTGTGAGATATAAATTTAAGTTTAAGACTTCTTGTGAAATCTTGCAGACTCAAGCTGCAGCGTAGCAAACTGTCCTCTTTTTCTCTTAACTACCATCAGAAAAATACTTGTAGCTTTCTGCTGTAGGGCTGAACTCTGACATAAGGCTCAAAACAGCGTAAGTAGGTATAACTGCAAAATTGAAAATGTGAGGGACGAAAGGCCACTTGCACTGTGGTTGCATGCCCTCTAGCTGAGGAATTTGTCCATTTCATCTTATGTTCACTCCAGCTCCTCCTCTGGATATTTAAATTTGCAATTTCCAGTATGGCTTAACTACCATGTTGTCGTGTCTTGTGTATACAGCACTGTTCACAGACTCTCTCTCAGGTTATAGAGGCTAAATATTTTCTAAGACGATAAAAAAAAGAGTAAGTACAACTTGCTTAGAGTATCTTCCTGAGAAAAGAGAGACCTTCATTCTAAATTCCGCTCTAAATCAAAATATGGATTTGAGCCAAGATTTGTCACCTTCCAGGAAAGTGCTCAGGAAAGTGCTTTAATACTGAGTCATTTTCCTTCTCACTGGCTTAATGAATATTTAAATAGTCCATGCAAGACAGAACAAAATCAGTGGGAGAGACTGTGAACAAACCTCTCTAGAATATCTTACGATGTTGTAGCTAGGTCATTGTTGAGGAGACATGGCTTCAGATCTCAGGAAACAGAAAAAAATGCATCTGCTTCCTATAATTTGACTGAATATGTTCTTGTTTCCTTAGCTTTCTTTTTTCCCCTCTCCCTTTGTCCCCCACAAGTGTCACCAAATAAAACATTTGTAATACAGGGAAACAAGTAACTTTGGATATTTTAAATGTGAATTCTCAGCCACTGCTACAGAGAAGTTTTGTCATCGTCCACATATGAAGGACAAGAAGGAAGCAGTGGATAGTTGAAGTGGTTTTCTGAAGGGATATGTCAGTTCATGAGGCATTAGATTTCACACAGAAAGGTGATTTTTATAACACTAGGACATGGCAGTTAAGCTCATTTTTCCTAAAGGGTGTGCAAAGATGAAGCAGCCTGAGCTTCCTAGGCAGTTTAAGCTGATGTAAATCTGCACTGAGGCTGAACAGTCTCATTCTCTTCTAGTCTTGCCATGGTGTTTCTACCCTGTCTCTTGCTCTGACATTAGTCATCCCACAAATGTAGTTTGAATATGTCTGACTCACTGGTGTGAGAGAAAAACAAGTGGTTTCTTTTCTTCTTCTGTGTGTTTTGGGTTTTGTTTGCTGGGGGTTTTTTTTGTTTTGGTTTTGGTTTTTTTTCCTCTGGACTACTCCCATGTTGGTTTGCCAGTCTTGTCCAGTCCATGGCTGCACAATTCCTACAGCCTTTTGGCAGATTTGCTGTCTTAGACTGGCTTCATTCAGACATCATTCATACAGCTAGAAGAGGAGGAAAAAATAAAAAAGTAATTTTTAGGAAATGAATGGATGCCAAGAATGAACAGTTGATGCTGGTAGAACTACACAGTGAGACAGGGGCACAATTACCTCTGTCCTCTGTGGATCTCTCTCTGAAGGTCTCCAAAAAAGTCAGTAAAGCCCTTGTTAATGTTGTAACTATATGGCTTGTTGTACTTGTATAAATTTCAAGTATGACTAAAATTAGACATTATTATCCCTTCCTAGCTACGAGTCATGGTATTTGTTTAACTGCAGCTGTTTTGCTTGAGTATCTCTTATTAAAAAAATGTGGAAATAAATTCTCCAGATCCCCAGGATAAGGTGACCAATAGAAAGTTTGCTTTTCACGTCACTATTCGCCATAGTGATGTCATTCAGACTTTCTCTTCGTAGCAAGTAGGTCCTGTTTAAAGACTCAAACTTACTTTATGACTTTGCATAATTAATGTGGTTTGCTACAATATTTCCATTAGGATTCATAGTTTTTACAGCTGATGTATCTTTATAAATAAAGCAGTAATATTTCAGTGTCTCTGTCCACACAATTTTATAACTTAGTCAATGACAAACTGTGTTAGATGTATAATATCACTATTTCTTAAATTGTTCAATGTATTATTTCCATCCAGTATTTTTTGTACTCAAACTTTAACATTTATACCTAAACAACAGTAACTGTTGCTATGGTGGTGTTCCTGCTTACAGAAGGACCTTGTCAACCATAAACTACATTTCCCGCCTTCTCAGCTATTAAGGAGTTAATACCTCCTCCTTTTGTAGTGATTGCAAATGTATTATGTATCTTGATGGATGTTGTTAATTTGATTTTTAGGGCTAGAATGGCTCCAGAACTGATGAATCTATTTGCATAGAAATTCAGTCTTGTACCTGTCATGGATGGGCTGTGTTCATTATTAAAATAATGAGTACTGAAGGAACCACTCAGTGTTAAAGAATCTCTTCCTATACCCTTTCTGCCACGTTTATTTGTTATTTGTATTGTGATGACAGGCACAACAAGCTGAATGTTGGTTACACATTCTGGATGAGTCTGTCTGTAAAACAACAGATCCCACAATCAGACTCGTACCTCCCCAGCACAGAGAATTGCCAATATTTGGGTAGTCATATCAGAGTCAATGTTTTGTTTTAAATATCAAGTTAACAAAATGCTCTTTGAAACAGAATGTGATAAATGGATTCCACAAATATTAACCTTAAGAAAAAATTATTCCCAGATTTTACTAGCTTTTCTTGTGTTCTTCTGAAGACTTTATTTTGCAGAAAAAACCCCAATGGTAACAATGAAATCTTTGATTTAGATAAATTTTTGTTCTTAATATGATAAGTGTCCTCTTTCAGTGCATTAAATAATAAAATAGATAATCATCTAAATCATCAAAATATTTGCCATATTTTTGGACTTCATGTTCTGGACCATAAGGGATGGAAAGCAATGGGAAAAAAAATGAACAGAAGGGGTTTACTAGTTACTAAAGCTTGGGGCCAGATTGAACTGTTAGGCATATGAGCATAAATCTGGAGTTACGCTCTCAAGAGCAATCAGATTACTCCAGATTTATGCTTGGCTACCTGAGATCAACATCTGACCAGAGATTTTTTCTGTAAGTACACTGTTGTAATTAGCACTGTCAGTAAAAGGAAATATTGAAAAAGAAAATGTCAGACTGTCCAGGCCTTGATGAATACCTTGAACAACTCTAAATCTTTTCATCTGGCCTTCTTTGTTTTGAATTAAAGGGGAAAGAAATGCATGGCAGACTCAGTCTGCATTTAATTTCTTAAATTAATATAATTCAAGAATAATGATTTAAAAAGAATTTCTGAAGGCTATATCATAAATACTGACACATTAATTTGAAATAATGCCAACTGTTGAACTAGAATCTTTCCCTCTCTTTTTCTGATCAAGATATTTTCAATTACCTGTACATAAAATGTGGAACAACCGTTGTACAAAGACTGACTTACAGAGAGATGCACTTTTTCTACAGTAAACCATTTTGTAGGAATAGGTTTTATTGGACTAGTCTAACAGGATGTCTGCAGCATGATGTCTGAAATTATTACCTTAATTCATGAAAATTTCCTTAATACATAAAAATAAATTATTTAAGTAATTTATAACAAAGCAATTTCCTTGCTATATTTCCAGGTTTATACGTGATCATTTATATTGCACCATTATAATGAAAATCCCCACTGCTCGATTTTCATACCAATGGACTCATATTTGCACAGAACTTTTGTTTCCTCGAGCTGATAAATGTTTCCATGGTCTTTTTATTCTCTCTTTCTTTAACACTGAAATTTGTGTTCAGTTTTAGGAATTAACTGCAGTATTTTCTGTTTCCTAAAAGTCTGAGCTCTGTCAAACTTATTACATTTTTTCTTTTAGGGTAGCCTTTATTTGTTTTCTCACTAATATAACTTGATTTTCCTAATGGCATGCCTTTCATATTGCTTTTCCAGTGTTACTAGCAAAGAATGACCTTCTGGTCAGCCATGGTATTTTTGTTTCTTAATACACAAAGAAGGGGGAAAATCTTTTCTAGACTTCCTCATCTAGAAAAACAATATTTTTAAAATGCTTCTTATATGGGAAATATTCCCACACTATAGAAATTGCCTTGGGAAAACTGATGATTCATAACAAATTCAGGACAAAATATTTGATTGTAAAACTTATAGTCTATGCTGCATGTTTTTTGCATCTCTGAAAAGGGACAGTGCAGGGTCCTTGAAGGTCTGATTCAGGTGAGTGATTATAAGGGATCTTTAAAAGATAAATTACAAGCTTAGTAACCTTGGAAATCTTCTCAGGGATTGCTTTAGCATCTTGAGGAATGCTGAAGAAGTCATGGGAGGATGCAGAAGGAAAAGAGTTTCATTTCAAATGTGTAACAGAATAAAATTTGATTAAAGGCTAAAATGTTGATTCGTATCTAAAATAAAAGAGTAGGTCAATAGGAAAATTATTAAGAAAGGATCCTGATGTTTGACTTTGGAAAGGGACCCGGAAAGCAGTGAGAGTATCTTCAGTAGAGCAGAAATATTAGAAGCCAAGGTGGAAGGTAACCAGCTGCAGAAGATGAAGGTGGTACATTTATTGTAGGAGGTACATCACATGATTTTAGAGACTGGGGGCGGGGGGGAATATCTGGGATGGAATCAGTGTTTCAGAAAGGAGTTAGAAAGCAGTACAGAAAACTAGAGAATTTTCTGAAAGAGAAAAAGGAAATGTAGGACAATGAGAGACTGAGAACAGTGAAGAAGAGCAATAGAAGGAAAGAAGTCAAACTGATGACTGGGGCAGAAGAGAGGGTTAAATATCTAGTACAGAGTTGAAAACTACTTAAGACTGCAGAGCCCTGCCAGGGCACATCTAAAACATATGGTGATCCCAGCTACTCAAGTGTAAGGAGCAGCTCCTCAGGTTTGGCAGTTTACACTAAGAGGATCAGCTCTTAGGTTTATTGTTATCATGATGACAGAGGTTTTTAGGAGTCAGTGTTTCCTTTAAAGATACAATCACAGAGGAATTAATTAGCTGTGACAACAGTCAGTTTGTCAGTGGTACTCAAGAGAATATGATAGTCAGAAGGGAAACAAAGGCAACCGACAGAACAAGATTACTCCTTTCGCAAAGCATTAGATAGATGTGTTCATTGGCTCATACAATGAATCAGGAAGTCTTCAAACTCTATGTAAAAACTAAGCATATTATATGTCATTGCCATGCTGTGCAAAAAATGAATTTTTTAGTAGTCTGTTCAGAACAAGATGAATTAATGATTGGCAGAGAAACAAAGAACACAGAAAAATAATTCAGATAATTAAAGGATCAAAGAAATTTGGCTCTGGTGAAGCAAACAAATAATTTAAAATTTTAAGGGGAAAAGGATAATAGAAATAAAAGGACAAACTCAAACATTAACTTGGAGCAAACCACGTTCTTTTTTTCCTTATTCTTTTCTCTCTTCAACTTGTCACTCAGCTAAAGGAGACTTCAAAGTTTATTTAATTTACTTTGGTTTTCTAAGACAAATCAAGGATGGCTATATAAGTAAAAGTGGTGTTGTTTTATCTGCAAATGATTGTTTTTATATGCATGATGACTGAATTATAGTGTGTATGCAGTGCAACTAGAAGTGCAATCAAAATTTCTTATACATGTAATAATTGCACATAAAAAAAGTCAGTCTCAAGTAGTCTCAAGAAGGAATAACACTCGATTATACTGCAAAACAGATTCCCATCAAATTTACTTTTTGATAAGGTGACTGTAGATGACATTGCATTTAGAAAGCTATATGATCACCTTGAACTCTGTTTTCAGATGGTTTGGAATTCATGTAGGAAAGAGACATGTAGCAGATTTTGAAGTACAAGCTGACATGAAGCTCACTGTAGATGCATCACCCTTTCAGCAGCAATGTGTCCTGCACAATTCATGCCCTCAAGCTTCTCTCTTTGAAGAACAGTGGATTGTTTTGTCCTGTCATCCTTTAGTTCCATCTTAATGCCTGTCATGAGAAAATGGCACTGTCGAGTCATTGATATTTCTTGTGTTTCTATTGAGAGAACAGTTTTCCTATTAGTACTTCCTTAAAACATTAGTTTGTACCTTAGAAAAATGCATAGTTCTGCTTTCATTTCTGTGCTATCAAGAGTTTTCTAGTCAAACCAATTACTTTCTAATTTTAAATTCTCTGTGCCTTGTAATGGACTTATTCTATTAACTGAGTGTCTCAGCTGCAGCGTGTTGAGAGGGCTGTGCCCCACACATTATGAGTTGCCTGTTGTCCTTGGGGTCTAAGTCTTGAAAGAAATATCTTGGTTTTGTTTTGTGCACAAGATGAGATGCCTCTGACAGCATTCATGGGTCACCAGTGAAATCTCAGGAAGGCTGATCCCTGCCACCTGTTGTGCTGTGGCAACGCAGACAACAGAAGTGTCCCACAAGAAGCCAGTAACCAGGTACGTAACTAATAACCCAAGGAGCAGAGAGTGATATTCATGGAAAAGACATTCAGAATAAACCAAAATGACTCCAAGAAAAAGCTGGAGTCATCTATATAGCATGATCAAAGCACTCTCAACAGGTGGTACTGGAGGTTGACTTGGTTCTCACAAGTATACCAGGGCAAATAATGCATACAAAACAGATAGCAACATTGGTCTCGGCTATACATTTAACAGTGATTGTGAAATATGGCTTTGCTTCTGATAAATATTTCTGTGCCCAGAAATGTTAATCCTTCTTGTACATTCTCCCTTAATTGCTATTGGTAGTAACCTAATTTTTTTGGCTTAGGAAAGAATGAAGCTCTTCCTAGAAGTGTGTTGACTTGCACCCTATGTTACAGTGGATTTTTGGAGGATTTCTCTATAACATAATGCAGAACAATTTGAATGTGAATCTGATTTTTTTCCAAATTTGGGAGTATTTGGATCTCAGTTCTGCATAACTATTTAACAAAACGTGGAATGACAGAGAGTTACTAAAATCAGACTTGTTTTTTTACTAAAGCTGTCACAGATCAAGTTACAAGCTATGAGTGGGAAGGAGGAAAGAGGGAAAAAAACCCCAGAATTATGATATTAGACCTCTGAAGAAAGTGGAATGTTTCTGACAGAGAAAGTGGAGGAAGTCTAGAGAAAAGTTAATGAAAAAAAAAAAAGAAAATATGATTTTTGGGTGATAGTTTCTCTCTCACTATGTCCTTTAGTTGACAAAAGAAAAGAAAGACTTGCGGATAGAGGCTGTTAAGAAGATAAGTAATAGTGACCATAAAAAATTGGTTTCTGAGATATAAAGAGTGGCTTTGGTCCAAAAATCAAATTGAAAATTAAATTACAGAAAGCAGTAATATAACAAGATAATTGCCTGTATGTTCAGATGAGATAACAGATAACAGAAAATTATTTGTTAAGAAAATGACAATGGTATATAGAAAAACACTTTAAAAAGTCGCTATTTTTATTGTCTGCATGGAATAAAACCATCTTTTAAGAAAATTGTCAGATTTTCTGGCATAAGAATTAAATAATGGCTAGATAACAAAGAGCTTGCATAAAGACTTATTTAAATTCCTACTGCATAGAGAGAAAGCTTAAATATATTACTGCCATCCCCCAAGATAAAAAAATATTATTTTTCTCTAATTTCTTTCAAAGTGCCTGAAATCACCAGCGTTTAGTGTTTTTGTCATAATTTTTCTTTATGATACCTAGAAGGAGATACTTGTGAGATGACAGGAACACTCTGGGATAGAGCTCCGCGTGGGATTGAGCCAGACGTGGTGACAGCATGATGAAGGTCATGACTACAGCAGGCTGAAGCCATGTGACTGGGATGAACCACCTCCTGACATGGACTAAGACATACGAAGACAGTTTTGTTGTCCCATCTTACTGTGGCCACATGACTTGTCTCTTTTTCTTTGCCTTGTAGCAGCTGCACCACCAGGATGATGCTGGGGCTACATCTCGAGACTGGTGATTAGAGTTGAAAAAGGAGGGGCAAAAAGTACCCTATCACTTCCAGCTGCTATAAATCTGCCTGGGACACCATGGCCAGGTGAGATTCAGAGACTTGAAATTCAGCATCTACACGAGTGCTCTATGTCTAAGCTCCTTTTTCAGTCAGTGGAGATCCAGCCAACACTGAGCAGAATATCTGCCTGGGCTTTGATGGCTGTACTGAGGTGTCACTGTTATGGACATTAGCCTGACCACAGGATCTTCTAGGGCTGTTTTGGATGGTTTATGTAACTCTCCCTTGGTGTATCAACTTGTTCAAGTAACTTTAGAGCAGGTAAGCATGGTAGACACCACTTAAAGGCATAAAGTGGATTTTTTATTTGTTGAATGTGTGCAATAGATAGTCAGGACTAATGAGTTCCTAGAATAAGCATTACTATGCTTTTTTATCTCCACTGAGCTAAGAATGTGTAAGTCCACCTGGGGATTTGGGAGGTTTGGTGTCAGTCTGAGCAGGTGCTTCATTAGTTTTCAGTGGTGCTTGCTTGGTACTGTCTATTTTGTTATACTGGCCATGGTATTGTCTGTGACTTGTTTTCTTTCTCCTCACTGCAGCACTGTCTGTGTACTCAGGTTCCAGGGCATGCAGCCTGGCCTTCAAGATATTTATTTGTAAAATATGCTTCCTCCCACACTTGTCAAACATGGCAGAACACTATTTCCAGTGCTTCACCTGCCCTTGTTTGTGAGCCTGATTTATGTTAAAGAGGTAATGAAGAACTAGTAGTGAAATAACTTGTCACAACAAGGGAAGTATTTCTGGGGTTTCTGTCTTTTTAATTTCCATGAAATAAAAATATTTGATTGGAGGTAGAGTGTGTGGGTAGTATAATTCTAATAAAATACCTTTAGCTTGATGGGAGGGATGGCGATTGCATTTTTTTACTTTGTGTTGGGCCACCGGAAATACTGATATTTCAGAGATATCTGAAAAGAAAGCATGGCATTCCAAGCCAACGTGTGGCCTTTTACAGATCTATGCAAAGGAGATTTTTAAAGAAGCTAACACAGAAGAGGATATTTCTTATCATAAAGGTGAATCAGAAGTTGGCTATCCCAGCCAACCTATGGAGAAAAATTCTTCCATATGGCTGATTTGTAACTCCACATTATAGAAGAGTAGCTAAAATCTGCAAAGATGGTGGTAAGTGATGGCAAAAGAGCAGCTTGTCAGCTAAGTTGTAGACCTGCAATATTATTCTCCCCTGCCCACCTCTTCTGAAGCTTGAGACTCTCTGAAACGGAAGACAAGAATATTGTCACCTTTTCCTATTGCTGCAATGGGCAATTGTCTGACACAGGAGCCATGAAATACGAACTGAAGACTGCTCTCAAAGAAATGAAAGAAAGGCTGTGAAACTCTGTTGCAGATCCACATCCACACCCTGTCCCATCCTCCTCTCATATCCATTTCCCCATCCCTGTGACATTATCTCAGAGAAAAAGCATTTACAGACACAGAACTGATTTCTGGTAACTTACAATTGTTATGAGTGTTGTTTATAAGGGAGGGCTTTAAGAGTTGGGGGAATTTTTTTAATGACAAAAAAATCCTTTGACTTTTTTTTTGTAAGAAGTCCTATGGGTTTTGACCACTTGTGACCAGGTTAGAATAAACTGATTTATTTCTGTGGGAAAAAGAATAGCATAAAAAAGAATATCACAGGTAGATGTCAGAATTTAGTACTTCTTTGGGAAAACCTATTAAGAAAAAATCACAGCCTGTCACTGGGAGCCCTATATATTATGGAATGCAAAGTAATATGATTTATTTTATGAATATTGATAACATTATGTATATTATGTGTAAGCCTTGTTTATTGCTATGCAATTTTCATAGGAATCAGTAAAAAAATTGTGATATATTTTTATTTTCACAGAGCTTTATCAGAAAATGTCAAATAACATAGAATGAGAGGTAAACTAGCTGGACATCTCTCACATGTTTCTTGAAAATCTTGTTGAATTTTATCCCCAATTTTAGACTTAATACTGTTATTGTTCACTTATATGTTTATGAATATTTTCTTTCAGCAGTGGCTGAGCAGAGAGTAAGGAACAGAATCAATATAACTTTAATAATAGTAATTTCCTAGAGTTGGTGTGCTTGGGTTAATACAGTGTTCTGTATTGCTGTTATTTTTTGATATGGGTATTATAAACTGTACTCCCTCTTTCTAAATGTGTAACTAGAAGTAAAACAGACAGGTTATTATGAAAAAATCAGCAGGCATTAATCTAAGCTATCTTAAAAAATATTGTTATCAATGTGTAAAGGTCAATGCAGAAAACTTCCTACTGTTTGACTTGTTTGAACTCTTGAAAAATGACAAAGTTTCTGTTTCCTTTGATAATATAAATCATCCATTATATATTTGAATTTGATATTAATTCATCAGGATTTAATGCATATGGCAAGCTAAATAATCCAGATGTAGACTTTAATGGAGGAATTTTGATAACTTCATTTTTAGACAAATTTGCAATCTGCCATCCTTATGCATTTGAGGGTCTATTTGTCTTGTGAAAAGTCACAAATAAAATGCAAAACACAGATCTGTGGTGTGTTGTAAAGTACAGCCCATCAAGTGAAGGTGACCAGCTTAGTATCAAACAATTCCCAACATGCTGATTGCTAAAACTAGATCTAGGAATTAATGCATTAAGAATACTGAGATTCTAGGAGAGCATTCAGAAACAAATTTTTGAAAACTGCATATATCTTCATATTAGAAATAGTTCCTTTATCTAAGAATTGTCTTAAGACATTAAATAGTCACAATGAATTAAATTTGACTGGTGGGAAATTTTCAGGCTCAGCTTTTGGCAGTGACCAGTGGTCTGTATTGATCATGTGGGACTGGATGCTTGAAAAATGCTCATGTTTTCATAATGCATATATAAAGCAAAGAGTATTTCTTTGTTTTTGCCAGATATATTACATCTAAACATGCTGTTTAAATTATACCCAGTTGTTTAAGTAGCTGATGTGGCAGAGATGGTATGTGATTTAAGGGCAGGCTGGGAAGTCATTAGCAGACGAAAAAGAATCCATCTACAACATATACATAAAATGTACCATGGAAAAAAAGAATAATTGTGTATATTAAGACTAGTTTCTTTTCCTCCTTACTTGAAGTAGCACTGTGGGGCAATTATTGAGGATATCTATTAGTCCTTGTCTTTCTTTTATCCGTGAGTTGATGGAGTTGTTTTTGTTAAAAAGATTAATAATGTATATTCAGAAAATTGAAGTATAACATAAACCTGCTGGTGAATCATTCTTTAGACAGATTTAACATTCTTGAGTTTATCTCGTGCACAGGCGAGGCAAACAATGATACACGTAAGTTGAAATTCTTGCTGCCTGCCTGGGTGGTTTGCAAGTAGAAAACTTGTTTTTCTTTAGGAGGTTTCATGCTCATGTTATTTCACTGGCAAAGGAATTGCGTTATGTTACTGCATATACATAATTAATTTAAGATTCTTCTCCTACATGAAAGTTCTTTTACAGTCATGCTTAATTTTATCTGCGTGTTGCATTCATTATAAGACAGAAGTATAAACTTCTTCTAACTTGACTGGCTTGAGAGAAGATTAGTTTTTAACCTTCTTATGGAATTCATTTCACTTAAATGAGTTGCTCACAAACTTCTATGTTTAAACAGAAATTTAATTGGTTTATAATTAGCTGTGCTTTTTAACTGCCTTGCAGAGTTGATGGGGAATTGCTCTTTTGACTAAGCACTGTCAGTATTACCTTGGGAAGCAGCTGCCTTGTTGATGCAGAGGGTGCCCGGGGTCAGTGTGCCGCTGTGGGATGCAGCTGGGTGTGCTGCACTGAGGGCTGTAGGGGACAGAGGAGCAGAGAGCTTGTAACCTCAGGACAGCAGGTGGCACTTCTTGCTGCAGTACCTTTCCCTGAAATAACCTGTTCATTCTCGCAGGCTTTCATTTTGCTTTTCATTTTTGTAGTCTAACCATAGAGATCTGAAAGCTAAGTCTGCACAGCTTAGGTATAGTTCAAGGCTTTGTATTACATTAGAGAGAAAGCCAAGGGACAGCTGCAATTCAGCTTCCTTTGCCTCTGAGAGTAGGAGTAATACAGTTACTACTTTTTTGTTCTATGAAATTGATGGAAAACTGAGTCTGTTTTGTCTTTCCCAACTATGTACTTGTCCTGAAGGTAAGGACTGCAGACTTTTTCAAAGTCTATCTCCTTTGAGCATATAAACCCCATGTAGCTGGTTAAAAAAAGGAATAATTACCTTTAAAGACTTTAAAAAAAACCCAAAAAACAACCAAACCAATAGTAGTACATTTGAGAATTATTGTTCTTTATGCACCTTTTTACATAGTCTTTTAGCTTTTCACCACAGCCAAAACATTGAGAAAAGTACTCAAAAAGTCTAATAAAAGTGAAATCTGAATTTCTCTGGAAATTGCTTCTTTAATCAGATGAGTATGAAGTCAGTAAATATTATGGAACTAAAACCATAGAAATTGAAAACATTTTCTTTTTACCCTTGTTTGATTTTCTGGATTAGTTCTTTTGTAGAATCTTGTTTGATGAGGAATTCAAGGGTGATAGGAATCTTTATTTAGAATTTAGGTTTTATTTAAAACAAGCAAAAATTTGTTCCTCTTTTTTCCTCATGAAGCCAGAATGGAATGGCAAAACAGTGTAGATTATTTCTTTTCTGCATATATGGATCCTATATAACAAGTAACAAGAAGACAGCCTATTGAGCCTCTCAAGTTGAAACTTTTGTCTGTGTTTTATTTATGATGGAACAGGAATAAAAAATGGCAGCATTAGACAGAGAAAATCAGGTTTCTAAACTGACCCAGTAACCACGCCAGTGTCTTTCCAGCTACTTATCTCACCTGTAGGACAGTCAGCCGAGATGGGTTCTCAAAAACCAACAGTTTTGTATGAGTTACCCTTAATATAAAAAGCATAAAATAAAATAGCCCAGGTGGCCAGAACATTTTTGTGTGTATTTGGCCAGCACCGTGTTCTTCTCCAGAAAAAGGGGAAACGAAAACAATAAGATTGGCACTGAAAGATGAGTAGAAAAAGAGATGAAAAATCCAGGTCACTCCTCATCTTGGTAAATAGAGAAAGGTAGAAATTGCATTAAAATAGTTGTGCCTCAATAATCAAAAGATTTAATCTTAATTTTGCGTTATTTTAAATCTTGGAGTAGAGTCAAGTAAATTTAGGGTGAAGTTTCAGTCAGAGTAAGTTTGAGGTTATTAACTTGCTAGTGTAAGTCACAAACTGAGCTTACAGGAGAGTCATGCTTATTATGTTGTCAACAGCCTTCCCCTTTTTTCCAGGAGGTTCAGTATGTACCTCTGTGGGAGGACTGTGAATGGAAGTGATTGGGATTATGCATTTGTACCATGGACCTGAAGCATGACATGGGATGATAGCAGGGAAGAGAAGAAAGTGCAAGGGTGAATAACTCTAATAGACACAAGACCCTAGATTTAGATGTTCTTTTGATGGATTTATTTGTCCAAACACATTAGGTAGATCATCATAATAGGCCACTATCATAATAGTAGAAGAGGAATTAGACATGTGTGTTGTTTATTTTTTCTTCCTCTTTCTGCCAGTGGCCAGCACAGGCCTCTCAAATGCAGATTTATTGCCATTGCATGAAAACAACCTCACTCACTGTCCAGCCTATGTTTTGCCATTTGCAGTCTAGCAGAAGAAGACACTTGCAAGGGCTAGGTGAGATACTGGCACACATCTGATATCGATGTTACTTATGTGACTTTCCAATACATTGGAAAATGTATTGCTAAAATTTGTGTTTTCACTAACATCAACTGATTAAACGGTGTGATTGTACATTGTATGGAAAAGGTTTCTTGTATTGAATTTGTATTTCCTATCCACCTTTTCATTTCTATGATTAGCTGATATTCTTGCACTATAAACAGGGCAAATAGAAATTTCTAATAGATCTTCTGTGTAGAAATAATAGCTTTGCATATTTTATCATGTTCACATCTGTTCCCATTAGTGAAAAGAGTTAAAATTTTCATTTAAATAGTCAGTAACCTTTTCAGTTTGCATTGCATGTTCCTAGAAAACTCTCTTCTGCTCCATTAATTATGAGGCTAGGTGATGGCAGTCCAACTGACAGTGAGACACTGCCTGCTATTATTGTATTTTAACAATTTTGGATTTATTTTTATCTCATTCTTCAGTAATCTTGTTAAATATTTCCTTTGCCTCCAATTACTGTTACACACTGGGTAGAAATCTTAATTGACTAGAGTGCAATTACATTCATGTATATCTCTTAACCTGCAATCATTACTTTAAACCCTAAATGTGGTTAAAATATTTCATTGTTTCACCTCTACTGTTCATTTACATTGGTATGGATGTTCGTTTGTCGTAATGATTCACTGCAGTTTTTCAGGTCTTCTGAAGGTTTTTCACACTGCTTTCTGATTCTAACTGAACTATTCTATCTCATTACAAACTCATGTACCTTGATTTTCCCCCTTGCCACATTCTAAATCACTCGCACATATATTAAAGAATATCAAACTTGGTACAGAAGGTAAAGATATATCTTCATAAAATTTTAATGGAGGAGGGAATATAATGTTATTGAATCCCCTGATTTCATTAGCAATTCCTACCCAGTTATCGACTGATGATTCTTTTGTCTTTTACTTCAAGACTACTTAGCCTTTCTAGTAGTCTTCTATAGTTCACCTGTCAAGGTTTTTCAGAACAAAAAAAAACTTACAAGAACTTAGGGACACTAAGGAGTTGGTAACATATTGATGATTTTGGTTTGGGTCTTCCCCTCTGTTTTTCACTCCAGAGTTATTAGTCAGTACAATCAGAAAACAAGGCAAAGCACAATTTTTTTAAAGAACTTTATATATCAATAAAACATGACGTAAGTCAGTAGGCACTGCAAACAAATGAATTATTTGATGGATTTGTAAATGTACATTTAAAAATAAATGTGTGTATTTACTTTGCATATCACTGCCTATCAAACTCTTTTTGCATGTATAACTTTGGAACTGAAAATATTTCTATACTGGGTGTATATTCATCAAATCCATGAATAAAAACTGCATCTGCATTCATAGTACATAAGAAAGAATCCCAGGTCGGTCAAATTTTTTTAGTCTGATTTCACATGCCTCTGGAACCCTTCTAAGAACATGGTAGCTAACTTCTCATACTCCTTTTTGAAATTATAGTTGAGATCCTTGTACTAATGAAGTCAGCAAGAATCAAGTTCTTTTGATTTCATTTGGGTCGGTGTTTCACTCTCTAAGCTTAAAAAAAGTAGGCGTTTCATATCATCAGTAAATTTGTATTCTGTTACGAAGGAAAGAACATCAGTAGAGTAGATACGGGGAGTATTACTAAGCCCTGAAGAAGAGGGAACAGTTAATAAAGAGTAAGAACAGACGACAGCAAGAAAAGATTGAATGAATAAACACATTTCTGTGTATGCATACATAGTTAGAATTGTTACCAGTATCTGAAATACAACAAACACAATGTACAGAGAAAGCTGAGAAGACATGAACAGATGATTTCATGGTACAAACCATTCAAAAATGTTTATTTTTGAGAAGTCTCATTAGGAACTGCAGACTGAGTAAGATTGCCTGAATAGGAAAGGAGAGAACGTGCAGTTCTTATCACGGCTTTTTCCCTCAGTGTCGGGAATATCCTTATATGACACCTTCTGTACCATCCTATGTTGTTTTAAAGGACTGTATTTATGTGATCTGAATCTTACATAAATCCATAAGAAATATTTTCTATTGGTGAGAAACCTTAGAAGTTCATAAATAAATTGCTCCTTTTCTTCGGGGGGACTGATTGCAATTTCTGTTAATCTTACCTTGATGCTCTTTTTGTGCCAAATGACATAGAAATTATTGAAGACAATGACAGGAAGTTCATAAGCTCATATGCTGGCATGAGTTTTTGCAGAGTAATACAAATAATAAATAACTTTTTTCAAGAATTTTAAAATATATAAAATAGAACTGATAAATAATGGCAAAAAGGAGCAAAGAAGTGGGAAAATAGAAGAGCAACATTGCAAACTAAAATAGACATGCGTGATGAATATACCTTGACACTGACAAACTGCAAAGTTTTCTGCACTGATAAATATAATTTATTTGTAGCATGATCTCAGTCTCTGTTTCCTTGCAAAGGGATCTAGGTGAATTGCCTAAAATACTGCTCCAACATCACTTTTCCCTCATGTCTTTACAAGTTCCTTGTTATGAACATTGCGGGAATTTGATTTTTTTTCTTCACTGGTGTTTATTTTGATTGAATTCACTTAGAAGTGAGTATAATTTTGCTCTTCTGGCTTTATTGATGAATACACTTCCCAGTCTCCATCTTTATCCTGTGTGTATGTTTTTTACAAGAGGTTTTAGAAGAACTTTCTGATTAGTTCTCATAACTTTTTAAAATGAGACTAATTGACCTTGCTTGCATAGTTGCTGCTTAAGTACAACTGGGAAATGATTCAGCTGAAGCCTGGAGAACACTTTCTTTTTTTTTTTCTTTTTTTTTCAATTTTTTTTTTTTTTTTTTTTCAGATTTGATATAGAATTTCAAATAAAGCTGCTAAGCACTTTCCTGGCCCTGAGGCTTTTCTCTTGCCTCCCTCCAGGTCATGTATTCTTTAAAACTAAAGGGTATTTTGCTGTGAATTGTTCCCACGACTCACAAGCTGCCTAACAATTCAGTAACACTATGACTTGGGGGAGAAAAAAGCAAGAGAAAAATTTACATGGGATTGTACTGACCTATATAATTAGTAGTGTCAGGAGAAACCCCTTTGAATTCCCTATGAAAGTACATATCCCACAAGGGCAGGAAACCTAGTTAAGATTCAGGGAGTCCTATATATGGAAATTATACCAGGTCTTCAAGAGAAGAGAGAATCCAGCTTTGATGATGATTGACTGCAAAGGAAGCCTCTAGAAAAGGAGGCTACCTCAAGCAGACATTCAACAAAACCTCCTTGCCAGTGTCTCAGATACTCTGAGAATACTGGATCATATCAGAAAAGACCTGCATCCTGTTATCAACTGACATGATAAAGCCTCTCTAGGAGTGATGCAAAGCTGTAGCAGTCAAGCATAAAAAATTCTACATTTACTAAAAGGCAAAAATCTTGGGTGGTCATAGTAGATCACATTCTGCTATGAATGTGGTATGTATTCCACTACAGAGAGAGGGGACATAGGCTCCAGTACTCATGTAGCACAGCAGCAAAAGAGTCGAAAAGCAGCCCAGGACTTATGCTGAAAGGAAAGCCACAGCAAGCTGCATATTTCCACCCCACCAGAGACATTCTGTGTGAAGTGGTGGGTGGAGGAAATCATCAGGGTGGTGGAACCAGGGGAAAAAAAAACAACCAAAAATCAGAAAGTAAAATATATGATTTGACCTCATCTGATGACATTGGTTCTAGAATGAAGAACGATCTGGGATATAGGAACCTTATAAGACCAAAGTTGGATTCTTTCTAGTTTAAAGTTGCTGAAAGCAGAGTGCATTTCATTAAGAAAAATAGACTGACAGAAGCTAAGAGAGTTTTTTGCCATTTGAAAGATTTAAGGGACAAAGCTGACATGGCCCGGGGACAACAATGTGATAAGAAGAGATTTGAAATGTAAAACATGCTCGACTACCTCCACAGGAATGGAAGCTGTGACAGAAGATAGGCAAAAAACCCTAGATTTTTATAGGGAGGACTTCTGATCATATCTTGGTGGACTGTCATTTGATGCATAGCAACAAAGGTAAAAAAATGGTCACCTTTATTTTTTTATACAGAAGAATTAGAGGGGAGGGTGATGACTGGATTTATGCAGGTAATTAATGGAGCAGTAAGATGACTTGTCAGTGCCCCTTCAATGACACCAGGAGTTTTTATCACATTCTCTTAAACTTGATATATACCATACTATTCAAGTACTTTCATTTTCTGACTGTAGAAACGAGGGAACTTTGTTAAGTCTTGATACAATGACAAAGTAGTGAAAATCAACACTAAAAGCAATGGGCAGGAACCAAATGCCATACTGTGGGTGCTGTGAAACATCAATTTCTTGCTGTGTTGATGTGATGCTGTTGTGCCTGATGTCTAGAATGATTTTCTTAGCTATGTAATATATTGTGCCAACATGAGCTGAAAGCGATTCAGGTTGTTGGCCCTTTTCTTACTACTACTACGAAGTCCAGTACTGTTAAGCATTAATGAAATCTGTGCTTTCTAAAAGTTTCTAAAAGGAAGCCACAACCTGAGTACAATTAAGTAGATGCTGTCAATGTATCCTGGAGTGAAAGCTGACTGACAACCTGCTAAGTCTCCAGTTCTGATGAGCTATCCATTTTGCTCACACATACCTGCTACCTCTTTTCTTCCTTTTAGCAAGACCTGCTGAGTCACATAAAATATCCAGGCTAAAACCATTCCAGGACACACTGTTCAGTCACCAATTTGAAACTCTTGCATATAAGGTTTATAAGAATTTTAATCTATATTAAAATTCATAAGTAATTCAACATTTTACAATTGCTCAGTATGAGATCGGTTGATGCTGGCAAGAACCTTGGGCGTTTTTCATTTCTGTGTGAAGTTTTCTAACTAGTATCTGGTTTTCCCTGGTTGCTTTCGAAACAAGCTTGCATTCCTTTAGAACTAAAATAAAACTTAATTTTACATTTAAAAATAATATTAAAAAAACCAAAAATGTTTAAAGTGCTAAACATCACTCATTGCAGGAGATAAGACTCTTCAAATGAAAAAAATTCTTGGATCATTTGGGAAACTACTGGTGTGTGAAGCTAACACCCTAAACAATAGATGCTGTACTGAGAAAAGGAACATTCTTTTCTTTGCACAAAAGGATCCAAGAGCACTCTGGCCAGCCTAGGAAAAGAATTAGACTAATAAGTTAGAACTGCTATGCATCTGAATAGTGCTTCTGTGCTTGCATACAGCTTGTCCTATCAAGCAGCAAAATGAATGCCTTTATAAAAAAGTGTTCTAGACCAGGCAGGTCCTCATCTCCTGATTATTCAAACTGGCTTGCTACTCTGCCCAAAGGACGGTTCAGGATCACTTACAACATGCTTGTCATACACAACACAAAAAAATCACGTGAATTGGAAGTTATGTGAGTATCATAGTGCATAAAATTGTTTAGAATAAATTTGTTTCTAGATCTAGAGGTTGGCACATAGTAAGCACTGAAATGCCACTAACATACAAGGAAAATCAAGGAAGCAATATGCCTTAGTAAACATACTGAGTAAGAGAACTGTTTTTATGTTTGTGGAAGGGAATTGTAACTCAAAACAAGCTAAAATTAAATACATTTTAAGTGTGTAAAACTCCCTCCATCTTTAGGTCAGGCACAGTGACATCTATTAGTCAGTTTTAGTATTATTTTTTGTGAGAAAATGGCATCTGCAGCACTCTCTTGAAACATGCTCTACCATTATTCAGTATCTGTGAAATAAGAGATAAATACGTCAATGATTTTCAAAAACTTTCCCACCAGATCTGAGTTTTATGGCTGTTTGCCAAAGAGTGTTTTCCCCAACAGATCTAATATCTGCAGTGTTGAACTGTCACATTCAAAAGCAGTGATTTGCAATGATGATTCTTATGGACATAATTTGTTATAAATGTTCTCTTCAAGCTAGTCTAGAACAGAGGCCTAAGTCTTCCCGTCTTGAAAGCTTCATTCTTTTTCGTCAAAATGTGAACACGAACACTCCAGGAAATATGTATGAAACATTTCCTATGTAAATGAATGACCTATTGAAACACTACCTGAAAGATACGTGACTTCAAGAGTGTTGATACACTCTCTTACCTTGTTATTTGAAAGCAACACTACAAATAAACATCTGAATGATTTTGACTCACAGAGGGCACTGCTGAATCCTATGACTACTACAGTCTTGAATCCTATGATTCAGCTTATCAACGTAGTCAGAATTAGAATCTGACATTGTAACTGTCTGCATGTTGGGAAATCATTGAGCAGGCATGCTTGTATGTAAATATTCCTAATTGTCAGTGCTTCAGCCTCTTTTAAAGTGCAATCTATAGACAGATTCAACCGAATTTGTGTACTCTTTGCTCTACTTCCAAAGATCCATCAATCAAGCTTCCTCAGGTCTACCAACTCATTCTTATTCCAACCACTTGTCTCTCATCTAACAGACAGCGACTGAGGTAGACATTTATCGCTGGGGAATTTTGATTTCATCTGATGTTTAAAGAGTTGCTGGAAATAATAAGATGAATGCAAGTCTGATTAAAACAAGTGCTGGTCAAATATGACATTTTTATTGCCTATTAATTTGACATTCTTCTTGCTAGTTCCATTGATGTTTACCATACGATGAAAGAAAAGTATTATCATCCATCAATACAAAAAAGGTAATATCAGAGGAGGATTACAATGCAAAAAAGGACATAAAAGGTGGAAACAAGGATAGACAACCAAGGAAGTGTTAAAAACATTTTACAAACATTATGGGACAAAAGAGAAAGGTCAAAGCCCACTTGGAGATGAAATTACTTATAGCTGGGTGCAATATGTAACAAGAGAGGATTTTACACATTTCCTAACACAAAAGGTATTTTAGAGAAAATATGAGTCTTTTGAATGGAGAGTCAACATGGTGAATAATGATATGAAAAAGTAATTCAAAGTTTCTTCTGCCTTGGTTTTCTCAGCCGGAGTCCTGACTTCTATGCCTATGGTTTGGGAAGATGAAGAGCAGTCAAATATGAAGGGAATTTAACTCACTGAATTTGATTGTGTCAGGAATCATTCTCACTGCGTCTTTGTACAGGTGAGCTCAGTGCTAGGGATTGCTCTTTGGCACATAACCTTACTGTGGACCTCTGAACTCAAAACCACTGGAAGGCACCATTTTATGGATGAAGAAAGTATTTACTTTTCTCCAAACTGGGTTTTGTGGTGACAGCACAACGAAAGGGTTGTCTTGCAAAATCTATTCAATAATGAGTTACATAATAAAAAACAAATTTCAATCCCTGAGATGATGACAGTACAGAAAATATACAGCCGTAACCCAGAAATATGATCAAGTTTCAATTCTACAAACTGTAATTTAAAAACATTCTAAATGGGGAGAAACCTGTTGCTGTCTTTATGAGAGTTTTACAATCAGAGTATTTGTAGTTTTCAGTTGAAAATGGATTTCTAATTTCCAGAGAATCACATAATTCAGGTTAGTAGGCTTATAAATATGGCAAATGAATGTCTACAGTGGTTAACTGAAAGAAAAATATGAGGATGTAAGTGTGTGGAGGTCTGAAGAACAGTGGATGGTGGAAAGACTTGCAGCCTTGTCTTTTGGTCTCTGCTCTAAAACTGGGACTGCCACTGACCTATAATTAGTCACTTCTGTTCCATATTCACATTTCCCAAACAATACAAAGGCAATGAACTCATGGTCTGCTTTGAAAAGCTTTTTGAGATATACTGAAGAGTATAAGAATTATTATAAAGAAGAAGGATTTCCCTTATTACGGGAGCTGAAGGAGAAAAAAAAAGAGGCTGTACACACAGCGTTCGATTTCAGGACTTGTCCACCGACACTTTTTGGTGTTCCCCCTTTATTCATATTCTCTTGTAAAAAGGGCTTGGTGTTTTTCTAGCTAAAGTTAGCCGTAATTCCCAGGATCATCCCAAACCAGTTCCTTTTTTTTTTTGTTTACATCTTTTTCTATCAGTTATATTCTGAAGGAAGTTTTATACATATATTCAAACAAGCTCCATGTACATATCTTAAGACAACAAATAATCTGGCATTGTTCTAGGTTTGTTATGGCTCCCAAAATCACAAACACAGAGACACGAAGGGGTAAGCAAAGCAACTTTATCCTATTACTTGCAATAGCAATTAATACACGCTGACATCTGAATTTCTGAAAAGCCTCTGAGCAGACAGACATGGAGCATGGAACTCAGTGGGAGTGGAAGGCAGGCCATGCACCTTTCAGGGTGTCCCCTGGCTCAAAGCAGTGTGCATCTCCCTGTCCAACCCAGCGAGTCCCTGTCCAACCCAGAACCACCTGTTACATCCCTCTCACAGGAGTAGAATTTTCCAGTTGTGACATTGGTTCACGTGTGGCCAGTGGGCGAACCGAGACCACAATGGCTTATGATACCAACTCTGTGCCAACGCCTCTGTTGTTTCTTTTCCAAAAGTCAGGTTCCTAACAGTGAAACAATAAAATATTGTCCCATGCCACATCAACAAGTGTAATCATGGACTCTCTATGGCAGGGTCTCAGACATCATTCAGGTCCCTGACACAGACATAAATCAATCGATCAGTCTGCAGTTTCAGCATGTTTTTTTCATCAATTTTAATATTATTCTTAACGTTTTTCTTTAAATCTCAACTATGGCATGTGTGTGAGGGCATCTAATTGTACACATGTGCTTGTTGGTTTAAAGCACAAAACTTCCCTTTTGAAAGTTACCACGAAAAAGTTATAGGCACTTAAATTATCAGATAGATTACATGGTTCCAATGTTGTGTGTCCATTCTTCAGGTGATTCATGCATCCAAGCTCCTCCGCCCCTTTTTTTTTTTTTTCAGTCTCTTTCTTTTTTTTTTTCTCTCTTCTCTTTTCTTTCAGTTCCGTAGTTGAAGTTCAGACCCGACCTGACAGTTCTCCCGCTGCTGGGGCACCCCCACGGCATCCTGCCTGAGCTTGGCCCTGGCAGCACGCTGCAGAGAGGTTTGAGGTGCCGGGTGATGCTGATTCCCCTGGCTGCCCCTGCCACCTCCCAGGCCCCGCTGCCCCCGCCACGGCATCCCTCTCCGAGACTCCGGCGTGGCCCTGGCACTGCAGACCGCAGCCAAAAAAAACCAGTTACGTTTTGCGAAAAGCGCCACGATTAAGGATGAGGGGGGAATTCCCCGCCGGAGGTAAATTAGTAGGATGAAACGCAGGAGACAGACTCCCCTGTCTGAGGGAGATTACGACGGGTAAAGGTAGAAGACAGACTCCCTCACTGGAGGTCCTAAAGCCCCCATCAGCGAGGGATATAAATAGGCTGATGAGCAGATAGAAATGGCAGGTAATACATTGTCCTTCTGCCCAAGAGGTAGTCCAACAAGCCTAAAAGAGTGTATTTTCAAGGTGTCCAAATTTAAATATAATATTGCCATCATTGTCCCTTTGTCCCTATATCAGGCTCTATTGCTTTCGACTGTTGCAAAGCATGCGTGAAAGTAAACGTTCCAATTGTTCATCACCTGTGACCTTATGTCCTGCTGCATTCAATATCTGTTGCAAAATCTTCAAATAAAGTCTGTGTTCTTGGGAAATTCCCTGCCCCATTATTATAAATGACTCTGCAGATTCCTGTCCTGCAGGCTCTGCTGTTCCTTTCTAATGGGATGAATGCCAGCACTTTCCACCTCCATCAAGTCATGGGCACTGAAAGAGTGTCCCATAACTCAGGTCACTCGTCAGGGTCACCAAATATGAGCACTGAAGGAGAAAAAAGTGAGGCTGCACACACAGAGTTCGATTTCGGGACTTATCCACCGACACTTTACCATGTTCCTCTTTTATTAAGGTTCCTTTGTAAACAGCATCCGCTGTTTTTCTTTTAGTTAACCAAAATTCCCAGGATCATCGCAAACCAGTGCCTTGATCCCACACATTCACACACGCATCCTGGGGTGGCTGTATTCAGCCACAAGAGAAAACACACACTATAATGCAGACCGTTCAAAGTGGTGTTCACTTTGAGAACACAGCGCTCTCTTTATCAAAAACACCAGTCAAGGCCAAAACAGTCCTTTTTGATTCTAATTACCTGAATGCAGCTGCTACTGGCTTAACTGTTCTGTGCTTTTGGCTGTTCCCACACCTTATTACAATTTGCACAGAAGTTAAATGATCCAGATATGATCAAGAGACTGTGGCTGGCTAAAATTGTGTTCTCTTTCCTTCCTTCCTTCCTTTTTTTTCCTTCCTTCCTCCCTTCCTTCTGTCCATCCTTCCATCCTTCCTTTTAAAATCACTTTATTTAAAAGAGAAATTCTGGTTTGTGTGGTATAATTGTGTTTTTAGCAAGGAGTAGTCTTCTTTCCAGCTTAAATATACTAGACCCAGGCAGTAAGACATCATATATTTTCCTGCTAAATAGAAGGAAGGTGCTGCAGGGCTGTATGAAACCATGCCAGGCTTTATGTCCCTACAGTGCTGCTGTCATGGTCAGAACAACTGCTATAGAAATTTTATGTAAGAAGTTATTTCTCATGTCTGGTTCATTTACATGTCAATAAAATTCTGTCTTCCATATGCATTTTTAAAAAATTCCTTTGAAAAGCCATTTTCTAGGCAAGGAAAATGAAATAGGTGCAATATCTTAGTATTTAAGAGATAATTTTTATACAGTGTTACACAGAAAATTTGTATCTCAACTTTGTAAACAACTTTAAGGCATTCAGAAATTTTTCTGCATTGCAAATGACAACAGCAAAAATAGGTCTTATTGAACAGAGCAGAGTATTCTTCAAGGATTCATTTTGTTACAGATCTTATCAAAGTTTTCCTTACCACTCTGGTGCAAAAATTAGGAATATGCTGATGACTGACAATGACACAGACTTGGACCACTGTTTATACAGTAGGGAACTGAATCATCATGGATATAACAGTTGTAGGAATGGAAGGACAAATAGTTGTATGATGATCAAGGTATGGCTAATACATAACTGAAACAAAGTTTTCTTTAAAACTAGAGAACTCATCAGTTTGAATTTATGAAAAATCCAGTAATTTTATTTGATTCAGAATGTCTATGGATGACTTAGAGGACAAAAGAAAAACCAAAGTGATTGTAAGACAGATATTTCTGGGCAATAATAATATCAGTTTACTCAACCTTGTAAGAACTTACATAGGATGTTATAAACAAGTCAAACTCTGGATAAAGAAAATGGCTATTAAGATAACAAGGAAAAAAGATCCTATCTAGCAGGAGGAGATTAAAAGAGCTTCTCATATTTTACTTCAAAAAAGTTGTTCAAAAGTGGATATGATTGCTCTTCGTGAATACAGTGTAGCATAAATATCAAGCAAATAACAGTATTATTTAAACTGAAAGGCAATACTACCATGACAACACCGGCTATAAACTATTTATAATTTTAGACTAAACTTCACACCAATATTTCAAATTACATGAACAATGTGGCTTGAGTGCTGCTTTTCAAAGTTTAATAAGGTAGAAGGAATATAACCAGTTTCACAATAGTGATGGATGAGATTCTGGAAATTATTCTATGATTTATATTTTGTATATGTATGATTTATATATATATATGATTATACAATACATACTGTATATATGGTGTGCATTATAATAAGGAATTAAACTGAAAGTGCCTACCATATATATATATATATTTCTAACCTTTAATATTCTAGTTATTACAATTTAAGCACATAGTAAAATCTTATTGTGCCTTTAACACATTAACTTGCTTAATGGTGTGGCAGTAAGCAAATGTAAGAAACTGTTGTAACATTTTATTTGTACACTTGACATATGATTGTTTGGAATATGTTTCTATTGTGCTCTTACATGAATCAAAGCAAAATAAAGGTGTAATGTATCAAAAAACCCCAAAACCATAAGGAATTTTTGACTGTGGAACAGAATTGGAAAATCAACTGTATTTTAAATGTTTCTTTCTGTTGAAATTCTTTTTTCTCTGTGTTCACTGATACTAGGGGGTATCAAAAGGTCTTCTGCAAGATCACTGAAAGGAGTAATTTTATGTGTCAAGGCAGGTGAAAACTGAAGAATGCCACTGATGCAACAATTCCTACAACGCTGTGTGTGGCCCTTTAGTTTCTGAAGAATCTAATAATTGTTCTGAATAAGTTTCTGTTTGTTTAGTTAGCTTTTAACCCAACAGTCAGTGAACTTGTAAAAGTTGAACTTTTAAAACTTTAACTTGTAAAACCTGAAGATTTAAAGACTGCTAAACCAGAGGACCATAATGACTATTTTCATGTGAGGCACTGAAATATGTGATTGTTAGCACATAATGGCTGCCTGTACTCACAGACTGAGCTGTGGCAAGATCTATCCAGCACTGAGTCCAGCTGGTACAGAATAGCTGGTGTCTAAGCAACCATTAGTAGTCTCTCAGAAAGGACAGGCATACCCAAACTGCATATTGAAAGTGATCCCCAGCCTGTGCTAAGCTTTCAGCTATGTATAGGAATTGTTTGCAGTAGAAAATAACTTCATTTGGCCTCAAAATGGTCAGGGATCTTTTTATCAATTTGAGTGGTGGTGCCCAGGACTCTGTCTCAGCTGTAGGTAAAGTACTGGTACAGCCAGAGGGTTATAGTCCAGTGTAAATTGAATCAAGCTTTTTATGTCCTACATAAGTGATCAAGTGGCGGTTGATTTAAGCAACTCTTATGTTCCTGATTGCACTACAGCTAAATTTAAACCACCTCCTTAAGAATTCTTTAAGAACTGCTTACCTTCGTCCTAATGCAGCCTCAAGGCTCATTCTCACCTAAGACCATTCTGTTTCATATTAATGACTGTAAATTTTTTATAGTAACTGGTTCACTGAAGCTTTACATATTCAGTCGCTAATTGTTGCACCATGTTTACTGGAGTAATTGGTTGGAAAATATTACTTGATTGCCACTGCTGACTTACTGTGTTCTGCAATGCTGCAGTGCTTGAAACTTTAGCAAGTGTAGCTGATGACTTTGTCTTCTGATTTGGATAGTGGTATATTTTCCTTAGGCTGAATTTAAGTCTCAAAAATACCAGTATAATTAAGCAGCTGCACTTATTTCACTTAGTATTTCCTACACCAATAACAATTAAAAAAGGATGTTTACCACATACACACTGCACTAGATTGTACCACTACTGGCAGAACACAGCATGCAGTTATACAAATTAACAAAGTGGTAAATACTGTTAAATGGCACCATCTCTTTGATGCCTTTCTTGGCTTGTGTCGGAAACTTCCTACAGGGATGAACTTCAGTTACACTCCTGGCACAGAATTCTTTGTGAATACAACCAAATCTTTTCCCTTTCACTCTCTATCCTTCACTTAACTTACAGATGGATTACTTCCTCTTCCTCCCTCAGGTATGTAATCATGACCATCTTCTTCCACCCACTATGACTTTTATCTCTTCTACGACAAAATAAGCTCTAACAAGAGATTGCTAATAGCCTTACCTTCTGAGCACCTAACTGATAGCAACATTTTTTACTGTTATCAGTCATTACAGTAATTATGTGTTTGTGCTCATATTCGGTAGTTGTTATGCTGGGAAGAAGGGTGCTTTAAAGGCAAAACATAAAGAGACTTCATAAAAGTTTCATTATAAGTATTTGTATCCTGTGTAGTTTCTCAGCTACTGAGACTGTGAACAATGCTGACTGTAATTCTGCCAACATATGGCTGCATGCAGTGAGGTATGGGACAGTATCACTGTGGTACTGCCAGGATTAATTTTACTGCAGTGAGGAACTTTTCTTCCCTGATCTTTGTTCAAGATAGGGGATACACGGTCATAGCTGGCTATATTCTTACCCCTGGGGATGCAAAAGGGAAAAGAAGGAGAGTTACTTCATAACCCAGATTTTGAACCCTTGGTGCTTACACTTTAATTGTAAAGGTTCTCATATACTTGGAGCTTGTATATGATAATAAGTGGATGTCTTTCCTGGGCTGAACATGTTCACAAATACTTCAGACAAGAATTCAAACAGGACTTCCAGTCACTCCTTTACTCAGTCCTTCACATAACATAAGGACTTGGTCCCAGAGTATCTGAAAATCCTGCAACAGGTTCTCAAAAAGTAGGAGGAGTGGGGATGGTATTGAGCTTTGCTTATCTAATAGCAAGTACTTACATTTCTGGGAAGACAGAAATCTTTTCTTCAGCTTTAGGGAATGGTACAGAATCACCTCCTTGGAGGAATGTCTCTTCTCTATAATCAGTGCTACTGGGTGAGTCAGTTAAGAATGATTACAATGCCTTCCAGCTCCTCCTGTCCATTGCCCATGCTGCATTCATTGGCACTGCAGTTGGACTACTGATCCCGACACTTTTTAGGGGGAAGAAGCCCTAGTTCCCACATGACAGTTCTCAGGCACTTCCATGATTTCTAACACATCAATAACCAATGCGTCTTTGCTGACACAGGGATCTCCATCCCTTACCTCCACTGATGTGGCAGATCAAAGAGCCTCTCTAGCATGCCATCACTCACTCTTAGTGAGCCTGAACTTATCCCCTTCACACTTCAAATCTAGTTTAAAGTTCTTTCAATGAGCCCTGCTGACTCCCTTTTCCCACCTTGAGACAGGTGTACCATATTCCTTGACAGCAGCCCTGATGTCCTGTAAAACAAACCATTATAAAAAATCCCAAAACTCTGCCCATGACACCAGGCTTAGAGCGAGGTATTGATCTGTTGGCTCTTACTGTTTCTTCCCTCATCATTCAATTTTCCATCTGGAAAGACAGAGGAGATCAGTAACTCTGCTCCTGATCCCTTAACAAGTTTTCCCAAGTCCAGGAAGTCCCTCCCGATTGCCCTTGGACTTCTTGTTGCAACTGCATCGCTGCCTACCTGAAAAGCCAGCAATGGACAGTAATCTGAGAGTTGCCACATGGCAGGAAGTGTTCTCATCACGTCTTTAACCTGGACCCCAGGGAGGCAGCAGACTTCCCTCAGAGGGGAGTCTCCTATGACAACAACTCATATTTTTGTCTTTGTGGAAGCAGCTCTGACACAAAGCATGGACCAGCTTAACCTCAGTGACACCTCCATACTGGATAAACCATCGTCCTCGTCATTGTTTGGTTCCAGGTGCAGAGCCTCGCACCGATATTGCAAGGGCACCTTAGAAGAAAGGTGGACAAGAGTAACAAAAACCACAGTGAAAACATAGAAAATTTAGCCTGAATTAATATGTATATGTGTGTATCAGTAATAACCAATAATTATTAAAAGGTGACTGACAATGTTATCTTGAATGTTTTTATAAAAAAGATATGTAAATCTCATATTGTAAGTCCAATTGTTTCTACTTCATACAGAATTTGAGTTGTTTTTTGTTTCCTAGTATTTAGGCTCCTTAAGTTAATTAAAGACCAATATAATTTTATTTTCTTTGACTTTTTATGGTGTTCAAATCAAAAGTAGGGAAAGTTCTCAACCTAGATAACGATTTTGGTATTGATGTAACATGTTTTATGAGGCTTCTGAGACAGATAACTACAATTCAATATATCTTTAATCATTATTCAACAGCAATAGAACAGTAATTATTATTTCAATACAATCAGATTTATGTAATCCTCCTTGATATTCTGGGTGTCATAGAGATTTTATCTCTCTAGGTAAATCATTCTGAATTATTAGTATTTTTAATACATTATCTCCTATGGTTAAATAATGTTTTTATTATGAAATGATAATATAATTGGGGCAAGAATACACTTCAAAAAACGTCAAAAACCTCCTGCTTATAATTTATATTTTTTGCAAGAAATAGCAACGTTGACCTCATGAAGGCTCCAGTTCCTGAGTATTTATAGCAACCTTCACTTTCTAAAAATCATGTGCTGGATAGGCATTTGATTAATAATGCAATAATACAAACCACAATTGCTACACTCTGGATTAAGCTATAAACTGCCCAGAGCAGTTACATTTTTATTTAAGACTTTTTTAAAGCCTTTTGTTTCGTTACAGTCTCTAATTAGCATCCGGAGAAAGAGTCACACACTCTTCCCTAAGAGAAATTATTTTTAATTTAGTGAGAAAAATAAGATATTTTGGCAAAAGCTTTTTGCAGGAGTAAAATACAACCAAGAAAGAAGCATTTCACCAAAACATTCAGCACAAAGACTGATTCCACAGGAAACACCCACTAAAAACCATCGATATATTAGCTTTAGTAAAACACAGTTCATTGGTTTTAAGTTACTCACAAGAGAAGGAAAAGAGTAAAAGAAAACATATTAAAAGTGGTAAAGAAAGAGAGAAGGAGAGAGAGGAAAGGAAAAAATGGTTACTGACAAGGTTCGATGGTTCATATGTCGGCTGGAGAGGGAGAAGAGGGAGAGAGACCACATGGAGTTTTGTGCATTTATAGAGTTCAGTTTTCCCTCCCAGGCAGGATATCCGGTCAGTGCCTTCCAGGGAGAGTGAGTTGTGCTGCAGCAGTCACAGCTGCAGGGGTGTGGTGTGGTTGGGCTGCCAGGCAAGCTCTGCCGTGACCGACAGCCCGGCTACCTCGCCTTCATCTCTGCCCTGTGCTCTGCATGGGCTGCAGACCTTGCCTTCAGCTCTGCCCTGTGCCCTCAGCACAGCCCTG
>JAWMRA010000113.1:83995826-84009792 GCA_035584735.1 Pseudotriccus pelzelni | reverse complement strand
CTTCATCTCTGCCCTGTGCTCTGCATGGGCTGCAGACCTTGCCTTCAGCTCTGCCCTGTGCCCTCAGCACAGCCCTGGAGTGCTGGCCTTACCATGGACCTGCAGGTCCAGGTCCAGCCCTTTTCCCCACACACACACACAAACAGAGTGAGTTGGTTCCAACCCATATCAATAATTCAGTGATATTCGGATCCAGGATCTCACAACAATGCAAATCAAATTCAAGAAATAAAATAGCAGATAGTAAATTATTTCCTTCTTTGGCAGAATGGCATTCTGTAGTTGCAGGATATCACAGTTTGCATCTCTATAATCAATATGTTTAGCTATGTTTGCAATGACTGCTGATACTGTAAATATAGTTGCCTACTTTTAGCAACCAACAGGTGCATGAGTTGCCTATGATTGTATTGACTTACTTATGTATGATGTATATATGAATATTTAGAGGATTAAAAATAATTTTTCTAAAGAGTTACTGATGTGGCATGAGCAGCATTTGCTGGAGTGATTAGACATATTACGTACGTCATTGTGAACTGACTCAGAATGAGACTGGATCTGCTAACCTCCCACTTTTATGTAATTCCACAATTAAACAACATAAAAATTACATTAATTCTTTTCTCCTCTTCCCAACCCTGCTGTGTTCCAGTTCTGTAAACACATGTCGAGATGGAATGAATCTTATCCAGAAATTTCAGATATGGTAATTACCAAGAGTAGTCACTCTTTAAGGCTTAACAGGTCTTCACAGTATTGCCCGTAATAAGGATTTGCAATTCTTTTAAAACCAGATTGCAATCACCATGTGTGACTTGAAGCAAAAGCCTTAATTTAAGGTGCAAAGGAAAGTGTGGCTTTCTTTGCTTCAAATTGCTTTAATCATTATCTGTGGGATGGCCATTTTTATCAATGATAAATGTAACACCGATAATGGATTTAGAGAAGTATGTTCCTTCACCTACCTATTGCATATACTCTTGGATAATCTAAAAGAATATTTTTACATTAGATATGTTGATGCCTTTGAAAGAGAGGTAACTTTACAATAAACTGTTCTTTCACATGTCAGCATTTTTAATGTGCTACTGTTGTAAACAAATAAGGAGTTTTTTTATCATATCTCTTGCTGATTATTAAGAATTTGTCCCCATCTGCAGAGAGTCCTGGTGACCAGTGACTAGGTAACTAAAGACTCTAGATAGTAAAAAAGGCTACACTGATTACTAAAAATTTGTTTAACTGAAAGCTATGACAGTTTCTTAAAAATCTACGTGGCAATAAACTAGGTTAACTGTTAGAAATCACAGGTAACAATAAACTATGCTGATAACTAATATTTTTGTGTAACAATAAAGCTCCAATTATAAGTGCAACCCTGTAACCATTCCTCATTATATGAAGGATCCCTAAAAGAACCTGCCCGTCCCTGCAGTGTTGGGTGACAGTGCTCACAAGCTAGAGGAAGAGCCACTAGTGGCATTTGCACTGATTTATGCCAATACTTATTGTTAAGTTTTTCCTTCAACATCAATGCCCAAAACTTCAGCTTATGCCAAGTGTCTGTGAGCTTTCTGATTCCTTAGAAGAATCTCTCCTGCGGCTACCTTCCTGCACAGTCTTTTTTCCTTCCTAAGAATTAGTTGGTTTATTTTGAATTTAATATGCATCCAAGTGACAGGAATCATTTGGTTCCCAGCATGCTCTGCTCTCAGTTCTGTGTCCTTTGGTACCTGGGAACTGTTACAGAGGATCAAGGTAAAGCTAAACATCAGCTGCACCTGAAAGAGGAAGAAACTTTTCAGTATGCATTGAATTTTACATATTGCAAAAAAATGCTGGAAATCTCAGTGTAGGGATTCATACACTGTACAAAATTTTTTTTATTGCTACCAAAACTTTGGATATTATTGTTCCCTACCCTTTTCTAAGACTTGATCTCTTTAAGATTTTGACCTCAAATTTATACACGGTAATGAATTCCACAGGTTAACATTGCATTACAGGACATTTTCAGTGGTTATTGGTTTCCATCACATGCTTTGCCTTGCTTTGTGCTACCATGTGGTGAGATTTATTCTATTCCTCACATATTTCCTCTCTTAACTTGCCTCTTTTAGTCTTTCATGCTTTGCCAGCACTTTGGGCTTGTTCCCTCCTTTCACTGAATATGCCTACATGTGTGAGGTAGGTTGCAAACCTTATGGTCTAGCACAGTGAATTTTATGACATGGATCTAGACTTATTTCTCAGGTTATAATTTCTGCATCCAAACCAACATCAGTGCTGTATAAAACATCTATTCCTCTTTGTTCCAGAAAAAAAATAAAATTAAATGCACATATTTAAAAATGAACTGATTTGTTTTGAGCTGGAATAGAACAAGAGAGAAAGGCCCTGGTTTCTCTGGATAAGAGGCGGGAACTGTCCATGTTGTCCAACTTCATCTTGTACACTAGCCTTACCCTTACCCAAACAATGACTGGGATTTGGAGAAACTAGCAGGGGTTGCTGTAACCGGACTTAAGGGCTTTAGAACCAGGTAGAATGGAAAGCACCTCCAGGGATCTCCTGACCCAACACCCTGCCCAAAGCAGGTCCAGTTGGAACAGGTAGTAAGGGCTGTGTCCAGTGAAGCTCTCTGCACCTCCACAGCCTTTCAGAGCAGCTTGAACCAGTATCTGGCCACTCTTAAAGTGATATTTTTCCCGCTCCATATCAAGTTCAAATTTTGCATATTTCTGCCTGTGAATGTTGCCTCTGGTACCTCCACTGTGTATTTCTGGGGATAGTTGGCTTTGGCAGCTCTGCAACATTCTTTTAGGTACTTGCTGTCAGCAATAAGACCTTCCTGAGCCGTCTCTTCTCCCACCTGAAGAAACCCAACTCTCAGCCTCACCTCCTACGTCCTGTGCTCCAGTCCGTGTGCTCACAGTGCTCCTCAGGCATTTCATAGTTCTGTTTTTCCCTTATAACTGGGGAGCCCAGAGCTGGACCCAGCAGTCTTGGTGCCTCACCAGAACTGAGTAGAGGGAAGAATCACCTCCCTCAGCCTGGTGGATGTGCTTTTTCTGATGCAGCTCAGGAGGCTGGTGATCTTTGCTGCGAGGGCACACTGCTGGCTCATGTTGAGCTTGTCCACTACCCAAGGATCGTTTTTCTGCCTTGCTGCTCTTTAGTCAGTTGGTCTACGGCCTGTACTTCTGCATGGAGTTATGATATCCCAGCTGCAGGACTTTGCATTTGCCTTTCTTGAGCTTCACAAAGTTTCCATCAGCCTACAGCCCATCAAGTTCCCCCTGAACAGCAACCCTGGCCTTCAGCTTACTGACAACTTCACCAAATTTGGCTTTGACTGCAAACCTGCTGCAAGTAGAAATACTACATTTAATTACAGTTATGGTAAGAGGGATAAGAAAGGAATAGACTAAGGATCAGACCTAGGCCAGGGTGACAGTATAGGCATAACCACTTCTAAATGTATCTTTATCAGGCTACTGTGGAAAATTTCCTCAGCCCTTATCTGTAACTTTTTCTTGCTTACTCAATTGAAGGCTAAAGTTTATGTTTCTGCTGTCAAATTAATCTCTACCTGTTCAGCTTGGCTTCCACACAGTTCACTTAATTGAAATGGTCTTTTTCTAAATTCTATACTGACCTTTTAACTAAGCTTGCTGTTTCTTCTTTATTGTAATTGTCCTTTCATCCACCTTTTATACAACACTCTCTGAGGTTAGTACTCAGTGTTCTTTCCAATGGTTTCTTTGAAAGGGTGGCTATGGAAAGATGTAAGGGATGTGAGCAGTAATTGTAACTGAGGAAAAATGAGCAGAAAACTCCAAAACATCCAGTATTTTTGGGTGTCCTTGTTTGTACCAGAACAGTTAGCTCAAACTAATATACATATGATGGAAACTAACTGATTCTGAAAATTCAAGCCCTTCAGAAATCTGGTGGGTATATTGAATTGTGTCATAGTATGCCAGACAAAAAATTTTATCCCGCCTAGACATTCAGCAAGCTTTTCTTGTCTCTTCCGAGCGTTCAGAATGCAGGTGTCATGCATTAAGATCTCATTTGGGTTTTAATGCTGTTATAGGCTTCCTTTTAAATTGCTTATGAAGGATACTCATTGCAATTGAATCATTAAAGTGGACTTTTTATTAATAATTGTATCAGGTCATTGGTTTTACATCAGAAGCTCTTTTCCTGCAACGTCAATGCTACATCTTTCATAACGATAAAGTATTCAGAATAGAGTCAGATTTTGTATCCAGGATGAAGGCTAAACCCATGCAGAGACAGATGACAGTTTCCTGGTTTTCTTCATTGTACTACCAAAAAAACCTGCAGCAACCTTTGTGTATTCAGAATTTTCAAAGTATTTCTACTTAGCTTTACATATGTACACTTCAGATAAAAAAGGGAAAAAAAAAGAAAAGAAAAAGAAAAAGCTTTATTAATACTTTACTATCTGGCCTCACTAGAAAATTGAGGCAAAACCCTCTGATTCATGAGAGTTAAGATACTGTACGTCAGTACAGCATACGAAAACTCCCACCCTTTTTGAACTGCTGCAAGAGGACTTTTCTGAGCCTGGTAAGGCAAAAAGATCATGTGTCTTTTAAGAGAAATTCAATAAAGCAGTCAAGTACACCTCTGTTCATATAATCCCCAAATGCTTCTAGATGGATAATCTGTCATTATTCCCTGCTGCTGGTAGAGAATTCCTTGTCGTAGTAGCCTGTGATGGCATTCATCTCACCCACTACCTAGACAGGTTCATCTGAGCTTGTTGTTATAAGGTCTGTTTATAGTCAGCAGAAAGAAATGTGCTTTAAACTCCATTTCATCTGATGTATTTTAGGTGACATGTAATCAATCATTTTTTGGAAGAACTTATTTGTAAAGGAAGCATCAGGCAACTAGTATAGATGTAGCTAAGGTAGGTATCTCATCAGATGAGCCCCATCTTTAACTGCTACTATGCAATAATTAATTGGTTTTGCATATATCTAGAACATTAAGTAGACCTGCTTTGAGTGCATTTTGGCTAAGGAAACCTCAATTTCATGCAATTTCAGCTGCCTCTACATGTGAAAACTGCTTTTATATTTAAATGTGAAATGTCTTACATGACTGGCACCTGAAACTTTAGTTCCTAGCCATAATAAGGGGCATAGATCCAAACCATCCAGGACATGTTGTTACTTAAAATTATATACGATGAGTAACTGACAGTCAGTTCACAACTTCCCAGTCTTCAAACTTCCCATTTTAAGTAAAGTTTCTTTTACTTGATCTTCAAGGTTTTTTTAAGAATGCTGTTGCAAGAAGGAAAACTTCCAGGCACAGCACAGACAGAGAGGAATTTTCCATCTTGTTGAAATTCTGAACAAATATAATCAGGAATACTGGGTGATTGTCTACTCAGTCTAATGAAAACTCACTAACGTACGCTGCAGGAGGTGTGTATACCTTGTTTTAAAGATCCAATAAAGAGCAGAAAAGGTCTTTATTTTTGAACATAGAAGATCTCATTGAACAATCAAAGTATTGATTCCACTCTAGGATATTTGCAAGGTGTATATTCTAGTGTGGACCACTGAACCAGTGAACATGATTTCAATTCAGTGGGTACAATATATTTCAGTTTTCTTGAGCTCCTCTACATTTCTTTTTCTTTAAAAAACAATTGGGAGATTTTTGGATTTCATAAAATTTTCTCTCTGGTTTTACAATATTTTTCTGCATTTGAAAAATCCATATAACTAAGGTAATTAAGAAAAGACATTGCTTTTGATGAAACAATATTAAGTATTCATTACCTAGTGAAAGTCCTTTTGATTTACTATCCATTAACATTAACAGATGTTGTGCTCTGAATCTTTTGAAGTTATTTCTCTCTGGTTTTGTTACTGAAGGAGAAAGCAATTTAGAACAGTTTGTGCTTGGGAGACTAGAAGTGAAAGAAATCAGATACTAATGACTCTTCCTTTTCAGACTGTGAGGCTATCTGGGAAGCAGCCTGAGCTGAAGTGCAGCAGAAGAGGAGGAATGGAAGAATCTGTGAGTCAGAGAACTAAGCTGCCCTATGTCCCCTGCCTTTTACACAGGTTAAAGATGTTGTTTCTTTTACTCAGCTTGTATGTAACTATTCTAGAAGGAAAACGAAAGCAAAGCTTTGATGCTGTCGTGAGCAGCTTTATCCAAACCTGCATCCATGAATTAAACTGAGATCCTGGCAAGAGTTGAGATAGTCAGCAACGGACCAGAGCAAGCAGTCAGGGTTTCTGGAGGCCAATAGCTCAGTTTGATCATTTCTAGAGAAGCCTCCTCCTTAACCTAGTTAAACTAGTTAAAAATGTTTACCTTTCAGTATTCAAGGTTATTTCTGGAGTTTATGACTGGTTATAAGTGAGATAAGGCACCTAAAACACTTCAGAGAAATTGTGCTTCCAAACAGACTGCAGAATTGTCACTGAGGACTGGATTCATGCCCTGTCTTAGGCACAGCCAGTCTCAATTTGCTATGCAGCCAACACGGAGAGGTCCACCCCCAGGTCCTTACACAGGTCTTTTTTGGACCCTCCTGAAAACCAGATGCAGATGTTTTCTATTCCAGTGTTTTCTATTCTTTTTGTATAAAAGGAGACCAGAGTGACTGGCTTTCTAGTTGAAGTTGATTGGAATGAATCCTGGCCTAAATAATTTATTTGGCTTACTATATAAATGTGCATTTTATGTTTCACTGAATTTTGAGCTATAAAAGTAATTTTTCTTAATAATATGAGGTGTAGTGTAATGAATGAAACATAATTCTGAAGAATTGCTTAGAATATGGGCATTTGTTTTCTAGTAACAGCCTGTGGGTCTTGGTAATGGCTGCAGGATGTCCTTATTACTGTTCAGTGAGAAAATGCTGGCAGGCATGACTGCTCATGCCAGTAAAAAGACAGACAGCCATAATTTAAAAAAGCCTTTAGAAACATCTGACAAATATGTATGTGTGTCTTTAAGTCTATAAATAATCATGACACCAGTAGTATTTCCGCATTCATTCCTAAAGGATTGTAGCTGCTGACTGCAGATGCAGAATTCTTGTTTCTATTCTGTATAAAATTAATTAGCATTTTTATATATCTATTTTATCTTCTCTGGATAATTATCACGTCATACTGCTGCATATATATTTAGCACCACATACTTCAGTTGGAAACATACGGATAAAACAGTATGGATAAACACAAAGATAGTTATTTCTTTGGCATTTGTTTCCAAATGGATAGAAAAAAGGGTTTTGGCACAATCTTTCCTGTACCACTATACATTTTTTTATTTTAATTCTTTTTTTCTGGAGTCCTGTCTTGCTTTAATTATTGTTTTCTGGAAGCTATATAACTCTTCTGGCATGAATAACAGTGGCATGAGGTTTTCACAGATGTGTCATAATGTCAGACTAAACCTTCCTATACAAATAATTATACCACTTTTGTACTGCTTTTCACCAGCATCAACTTCTCTGTTAATCTTTGCACCCTTTTTTGTTCTGGCACCACCTTAACATATTGTTCTCTCTCTCTTAAAATGCTTATATGCGGTCAGCTGAAACTCCTCACAACTATAACTAATGGCAAGTTCAAGTACTACGAGTCACATGCATCTTACAGCTGTCTTTGCTTGCTACTTGACCCTGTTTTCCTTTGGAAAGGGGCACTGCTGAAGTGAAGGTGACTGTTCTATCTGGTATATTTCAGATTGAAAAGAAAGCCTAAAACAAATTTCCAAATTTCATAATGTCAAAAAAAAAAAAAATCATTTAGAGTTGATGAAAATTTTTTATTTTGACAAAAGTGCTCTGATTTTTTACAATTTCAAATGTTATGTTACAGTATTACATTCAAAATAAAACAAATTTTAAAAATAATTTTATAAGAAAATGACAAAATATTTTGGCAGTTGCTGAATGTTTTCCCCTGCTCTCTCCACAAAAAATTGCAACAGAATCTACAGGATTTCCTTATTTGTTACAATTATATTTCTCAGTGAAAAAAAATATTCCAGCTAAACTTTTTTCCAGCTAACTCTAGCCCAAACTGAAGAGAAATCTGTGAAAAGCCATGCTCTATCAGTAAAAAATATGAAAAATTAATTCATTATATAACTTGCAAATAAGCAAGTGGAGCTGCCAAAGACATCTGAAATCACTTCATAGTCAAGATCTGCATCAGAAGTCCAGGAAGAAAAAGTTACCTTGCTACTCAGGCAGAAATCTAACATGAAACTGCTACAGAAGACATCTCTTCATGTCCATATTCAATGCTTTGGAGAGCATTTGGAGTAAATGTACTTTATGCTGTGTTATTCACTGGACATATTTAAGCAGGGATTGGCATAGGGCAGGTCTTGGGACATTTGAAATTTTATAAAATAGTCTTGGACCAGGTGTGGTGGGCATTGCATGAGAAGCTTGTCTGCATGCCCTGCACTGCATGTTTTCCGTTTGGCAGGGAGTGAACTGGCCCACTGGGTGCCAGTGCGCTCAGATATCAAAGTAGCAGAATGAGTCTAGTGAATTTCTGGTGTGGCAGCTGTCCTAGTATATGGTGTCTGTACATGTGAAGCTTTCAGTTCCAGGTTTACTATCTCACCTAGCCATGCTGGAGGACAGGCAGAGACTATGCAGAGCTGGAGATCAGGTAGCCACAAATGAGGCCAAGTTCTGTTACAAGGATGTTGCAGTGAAAAGGAACTGTACAAAGACATGGAGGTCTTCTGGGAACGCAGCCACGGTTATGGTTTGCCTGTTTCTGAGCTGTGTCTGAAATCTCAAGCCATTCCTCTCTTAAATCCATCACTGTTGAATCAGGTAGGGAAGATTGAAGGCCACAGTGCAGGAGTCCCAAGCAGGAGGTTTGCAACTTCCCATGAAAAGAGTTGGGGGAAATTTTCTTAACCCACAGAGATTTATTTGTCTGTTAGTGTCCCAGGGAAAATGAAACCATTTATGTCTGACCTAGTCTGCCAGGTATCCCATGAGGGAACTCTTCACCAAACAGATTCACAAGATCGGAAGGTGTTTTGGTTGCCCTTTTTGTAGGGTTGAGCCAACAGCATAAGGGAGACCCCTCAGCAGGCCTCCCAACATGTTATTCTGCCACCAGGAGGCTGTCAGCACCTTATTAAGACTCACTCTAACAGAATAACACTCTTTACTAATGCAAATTGTGACAGGTTAATAGGGTTTGTAGGTCATCAGTGATAATGTATAACTGCAAAAACGCATTTAAAGCAGTCTAATAATACTATAAAGCAAGCACAAGCACAAGCTCTAATACAAAACAATCTACCAATGTATTATATAGCTAAGCACAAGCTCTAGTCCTCAGCATCTGGCATCATTCTAAGCAGCATTTAGCGTGCTCCCTGCAGGATGTTCATGAAGGGAGGCTGCAGTGCTTTCAGGCTACTCCCCTCTCAGTTGCATCCACCATACAGGTGCTTATCAGTGTTTAGGGAACCTTTGTTGGGCATGTTAACTGTGTTCCACCAGGGAAGCAGCAGCTGAGTTTCCTCTGTAATTCTTCTTCTCCTTTAATTTTTAACCCTATCCATTATTCCACAGCAACCACTAATTCTTCAGTGTTGTGCCATGAATGTTAGTCACACCAATGTTGCCTCTAGTGAAATTCCACTTTCTCTTTGCAGTGGCTTTGAAATGGTCACACTGCTGTTCATTTTTTCACATCTTCTGGGAGTTTTTAACTTCCCAGCAGGGGAGGTGCTATCCCAGGGCACAGAACCTAGAAAATCAGGACCTAAGTGTGGCTTTTCAAATTGCCGGAAAGTGTCTAACTTCCTTTGGGGTTCTTTACTGTGGTGGAGGGCTAGGAGTGGCCCAGGTCATTGCTCCTTTCCTTATGAGACTGCACTTTCAGATTATCTATCATGAGTTGGATTATCTGTGATGGGTTGCAATTGCTACCTAACTAACTGTATTCACAGATTTCTCACTTTGACACACTGGGAAACTATGGAAAAATACTTAATCTTCTACACAAAGTCATATTTTTCATCTCTTCTTACCTGAGGGACATTTAGGAGTGAGTATGCTTCATGCAGTCTGGAGTACTCTGTGCTCAATGTAAACCCATACCAGCTTGTCATTTGGTCCTAGTCTGTCCTCATTTTCAAGAGGGTGAGATTTAAATGGCCATCAAACAAACATCTACTTAAGTGCGCACTGAGCACTTCTCAGGCTCCATTGACTGCATTGAGTAGCAATCCATTCAGACTAATAGGTGCTTGGACAGCTAGTGCACACATAGGAAACTAATTTCAGATGCCCTCATTGCAAATTGGATCTCACCCAGAATGTTGTTCAATAGCACATCTTACACATCGTTCAGCTTCCCTGCTAATACTCTGGTTCTTTATGTTTGTTAGAACAGATCAGTCACTACCAGAATGGTGCCCTGCGGTCTAAACAGGGACAAAATGGCAACAGCTCTTGGCACATTTTGGGTTTGATCTATCTATAACTATTATAAGCCTTGCTACTGCTTTAGACATCCTTATCTCACCTACGAAAAAAATTTTCTTTTTTTTGCTCTAGCAGACCACTGATAGTGATCAGATGGACAGAGTGGCAGATGATATTTACATAAAATGGAATTTTTCTCCATATGCTTTATATTTGTATAACACTTGTCTACCTCCTTGGGTCTGGAAGGAGATAATGGATGGAATCAAAAGACCAATGTTTTTTATGTGAATTTGTTTGAATTTAAGTCAAGCAGAAGGGGGAGATGAAGACTGAGTTAAATTGTCTGTCAACTTGTCCATTAAACTAATGGGTGTGAGATGTTTATGTTTACATATGTGTCTTAGGTTTTAAGGAATTAGGTTTGGAAAGAGAATAATGGGCAGAGGTTGATAACTTGAGGGACCCTTCTTTGGCAGCAATTAACATCACAATAAATGTTCTTAGATTTATGAATAATTTAAGGACGCTTCATAATGACGGCACTTCAGAAACCAAGGAAATAAATACGCATATCACTAAGTGTTCATTTATGGCCATATTACCTCTGTGTCTGTGATCCAATACATTCTAGTAACCCAAGGAGTTTCCTACAAGAAGAGTTTCCTATGAAGTAGTTATCTGGGGCAAAATTGTGTGAAATAAGGGTGAAAGAGAACCGTTCCAGTGTTTGACCGCTTGCACAGTAAAACAAAGCAAAACAAAAGCAAAACCCAAATTAAATCCTTCTGGTTTTATTTATGTTTACATAGAATTTTCTGCATTCTGTAGCCATCGTCTGTTGTCCTTCCCACTAAGAAGTGCTTGGCTCCATCCTTTTTACTTTTTCCCATTAAGTATTTATACCTGATAAGATCCTCCTGAGCCTTCTCTTCTTCAGGTTGAATAGTCCCAGCTCTCTCAGTCTCTCCTCATATGTCAGATGTTCTCATACCTTAATCATCCCCATGGCTTCTGACTCAGAAGTGTCTCTCCATGTCTCTCTTTCACTGGAGAGCTCAGGATGGGATCCAGCACTCTAGATTGTCTCATCAGTGATAAACAGAGGGGAGGGATCACCTCCTTGACTTGCTGGCAATATTTTCTGTCATACAACCCAGGACGGTGTAGGCCTTCTTTGATAAAAATGAGTATTTCTCATGGTCACCTTCTTGTCCTCCAGAAGCATTAGGATATTTTCTGTCAATCTGCTTTCCAGACAATTGGCTCCAGTTTATACTATTACGTGGGTTTCTTCCTCCCCAGCTGCAGGATTTTGCAGTTCACTTGCTGAACTACCTTAACAAGGGATCAACAATGGAGTTCCTGTCAAGTCACTTCTCCAGACCCTTGAGGTCCCTCTGAATGGCAGCACAATCCTCTGATGTATCAGCCACATCGTCTAGTCCTGTGTACACTACATCAAGGGTGAGCTCATTCTCATCCTCCAGGTCATTTATGAAGCTCTTGAATAGTATTGGCTCTAGTATTGACCCCTAATCACTAGTGACTTGCTTTTGGATGGACTTTGGGCTGCTATAACAGCTTTTTAATAAACCTTACATTTCAGACATTTTCAATTTTTCTTACCTGCAGAAGGCCCTCTCTCTAGATTTCACTATAGGTGGGCTTTGGCTTTTCTACTCGCACATACAGAGAGTGTCTCTGTGTGCCACCAAAGTCATCTCTCCCCGCTTTCATCTCTACTGAGCTCCTTGTTCATCCCTGTAGGTCTCCTGCTACCTTTGCTTGATTTCCTGCTCATCAGGATGGGCTACTCTTGAACTTGGAGGGGGTAATCCTTAAAAATCAACCACCCTATTGTCTCTGGGATCACAACCCATATAATTCTTCTAAAAATTTCCCTGAATAGGCCAGAAGCATTGCCATACAATGGAGATATGAGTCTGAGTCAGACACAGAATGCCTATTACAATATTCAGAAATTAGCAGACTTTGTAGGATCCCTTTGAAAGCTGGTAACTTGAAAAAGAAGTTATGAACACAAAAACACTCGAGAGACAATATGATAGCTAAGATTATCAGAAGAATCTTGATACTGTCTCTTAAAAAGCCATATTTTCTAACAAATATTTATACAGTAAATACACCATCTCGAATTAGTCAGTTTCATGTCTTAAGTATCCTAAAATTGTAAAGCTTGGTATGTCACTTTAGTGTCAACTGCATGGAATTCATCAGTGTGAAATGTAGGGAATAAATTCCCTATGAACTCTCCCACAGATACTTTTAGAAGTTGGGGGAAAAAATTAGTCAAATTACACTGGAGATGTTAAACTGATGCAAATAAACTAAAAAAGGCACAGGAAAGGCAACAAAGCTGTTCCATGGGCTTGGAACCACTTCCATAGACCGAAAGTCTCAGCATGGTTGGAGTCCTTGTCTTGGAAGAAAATGGCTGAAGATATGACAGCAGACCATAAAATCATAAAACACATGGAGACACTGCATCTGGAATGCTGATTCTGTTTTTTGCAATCCAAAGTTAGGGACTACCCTCTGAGATGGATAAGGTAAACGAAGCAGTTTGCAAGCAATGCACAATTACATTGTGGAATGGACTGTTAATGTTTTGGGTCACTGGGTATTCGGGACCTCAGAAATAAAAGTGAGAGAGAATATGTCTATTGATTAGTCTCCAGACTTCCTGATTTGCCTCAGTAAGACCATGGATTTCCTCATACCAGGCAACTTAATATTTCTCCTAATTCTTACACCCTCCTACAAACTTCTGCTATTTGCCAAAGCGAGAGGTAGGAAACTGGGTTACTACGGCCTTCGTGTGATCCACCATTGCACACTTTAGTTTCTTACAACTTTTACCTGGAATTATGTACTTTTACATTCAGTCTAAGCTGGAAAATACTGTTTAGATTGTTCAAGAGCAAGATTTCCTGTTCTATTGTATTGGGTCTCTCTAGGATGGAGGTTAACTTCTCCCCCTGCAGTTCTCATAGTGCTGTACTTTGTATTTGTAGCTAGAAGGGTGTTAATAACACACCAGTGTTTTGCCCATTGCTGAGCTGTGCTAGTGTAGCAGATTGGCCTCTTCAACCTCCCCCACAAAGGCCTGTGGGCTGGGAGTGAGAAAGAGGTTTAGAGGGGACATAGCGAGGACGAAAGACCCAAACTGTCCAAAGGCATATCCCATACTATATGATCTTGTTCTGAGTAACAAAAGCTAAGAGAAAGGAGAAGGAGGGGAACATTCGTTATTAAGACATTCGTCTTCCAAAGTAACTGCTGTGCATACTGGGGCTCTGCTTCCTAGGAAGTGACTGGAGATCACCTATGGGTGGGAAGTTGTTGACGGAGGGGTTCAGGGTACATACACTTACGATCGATAAGATCTGCAATATGTCCGATTTATTAAAAGAGTTCTGACCTTTTATAGTTTCTCTATACAAGGTCTCGTGACCA
>JAWMRA010000113.1:83981404-83991449 GCA_035584735.1 Pseudotriccus pelzelni | reverse complement strand
ACTGAGTGCCATGATCTAGTAATCACAGTGGGGTTGGATCAAGGGTTGGACTTGATGATCTCGGAGGTCTCTTCCAAACCAGTTAATTCTATGATTCTATAATCCTTAAATGCAATATTCTTAGTGAGAAAATGCTTATTTTAGTGTCTGGGTTTCTTCATATGCCTTTACTCGTCTTGGTGAAGCATCTTTGATCCCCACTTGCCTATTGTGCTCAGAAAAATGTCACACTGACCTTCAGTACCTCCTGACTGGAGACTGTGCCATAAGAGCAGTTTTGATGCTGATTTGGCTTGTTTATCAAACCCTTAACTCACAGAAGCTGATATTGTGTCAGATCACAGAACCACAGAATATGCTGAGTTGTAAGGGACCCACAAGGATCATCAAGTCCAACTCCTGGCACTGCACAGGACCATCTCCAAGACTCACACTATGTGCCTGAGAGTATTGTCCAAACACTTGAACTCTGCCAGGTTTGGTGCTGTGACTACTTCTCTGGGAGCCTGTTCCAGTGCCTAAACACCCTTGGGGTAAAGAACCTCTTTCTAATATCCAATCTAAACCTCACCTGACACAATTCAGGCTATTCCCTCCTGTCCTGTCACTGGTCACCACAGAGAAGAGATCAGTGCCTGCCCCTCGTCTTCCCCTCATGAGGAACTTATAGACTGTAATGAGGTCTCCCTTCAGTCTCTTCTCCAGGCTGAACACACCAAATGACCTCAGCTGCTCCTCAGATGGCTTCCCCTCAAGGCCATTCACCATTTTTGTTGCCCTCCATTGAATCCTCTCTAATGACTTAATATCTTTCTTATATTGCGGTGCCCAAAACTGCACACAATATTCAAGACAAGGCTGCCCCTGTGCAGAGCAGACCAGGACAATCCCCTTCCTCCACTGGCTGGTGATGCTTTGCCTGATGCCCCCTAGGACACGGTTGGCCCTCCTGGCTGCCAGGGCACTGCTGACTCATATTCAACTTGCCATTGACCAGGACCCTCAGGTCCCTTTGCATGGTATTGCTTTCTAGCATCTCATTCCTAGTCTGTACAAACATTCAGGATTGCCCCAGTCCAGGTGCAGAATCCAACATTTCCCCTTGTTGAATTTCCTAGGGGTGGTGATTGCCCATTCCTCTAATTTGTTGAGGTCTCTCTGCAGGGCCTCTCTGCCTTCAAGGGAGTCAAGTCCTCCCAGTTTTGGGTCATCTGCAAACTTGCTTAGTATTCTTTCCAGTCCTGTGTTCAAGCCATTTAGGAAAATGCTGAAGAGCACAGGGCCTAAGACGGAGCTCCGTGGAACCCCACTAGTGACAGGTCACCACTCTGATGTCACCTCATTCACTATTCCCTCTGTGCTCAACCATGAGCCAATTGCTCACCCACTTGTGTGATGTGTTTATCCAGCTGTGCTGGACATTTTGTCCGAAAGGATCCTGTGAGAGTCAGTACTGAAAGCTTTACTGAAATCCAGAACTGTTACATCAACTGGCTTCCCTTGATCAGCTAGGTGGGTTACCTTGTCATAACAGGAAATCAGGTTTGAAAAGCAGGACTTTCCTCTCATGAAGCTGTGCTATGACCAAAGACTGTGTTGTTTTTCAGATGCTTTTCAATACCTCCCAGAATAATCTTCTCCATAACTTTTCCAGGCAGTGAGCTGAGACTGACAGGACTGTAATTTCTGTGGTCCTCCTTCTTGCCCTTCTTGAAACTCGGGACAACGTTCACCAGCTTCCAGTCAGCTGGGACTTCTCCATAATTTCAAGACTGCTCAAAAATCATTGAGAGAGGTTTTACGATGGCATCAAAGAGCTCCTTGAGGATTCTGGGATGAATCTCATCAGGCCTCACAGCTTTTCAGGGATCCAGCTGGAGCAGCTGATCCTGAATGATTTCAGGGTGGACTGGGAATTGATCATTCTCACAGTCATGGTCCTCCAGCTCAGGACACTGAGACCTTGGTGCACCATGTGTATTGAGGACAGAGGCAAAGAAAGTGCAAAATGTCTCTGCCTTGTTTCTGTCCCTGTTTGTGAGGTGACCATCCACATCCTGTAATCAGCCAGTGGTATTTCTATACTTTGTGTTGCTGTTAATATATTTTAACAGCATCCTTTTATTTTGCCCCACAGTTCTGGCAGTTTCAACTCCAGTTGAGCTTTGGACAAATGAATTTTCTCCCTACAGCAGAAGTAGCATCTCTGAATTCTTCCCGTGTCACTTGACCTTGCTTCCATTGGGCATACACCTCCCTTTTTTGCCTTATTTCCCAGAGAAAATTCCTATTCATCTGCATCTAATTGAAAAGACCACCTGACCAGACAATAAGAAAATTGCCCCTTCTTTTCTTACTGGTGTCTGCTAAATGTTTTATATCTTTGCAGGACTTTACAGGGCAGTTCACAAGATAGTTTCTTCTGTGCATAACATTGAAGAAAAGGTACCTTGTTGTGGATTCCTTTGTTTTTTCTTAAGTTGAATGTTTCCCTCCATTTCTTTCTGTAGTGTCAAAGAGCACCCAGACCATTTTAATTCTTCGTGTCCTGCACTAATATCACAAAGATCCAATTGATGAGGAAATTTTCGATAGAATGTGTGTTTTGTGTTAAAGCACTGCTCACAAGGAGGGGGTTTAGATGCTCCAGGGATAGCAATTAATTTTTTAGTTTCGCTTGATAAAAGCTCCCTAAATTCATAGAAAATAGTTCTGCAGAGAACTTGAGAAAAAATTTCTCATTCCCTACAGAAAAAGAAGGTTTCATCTAGGTTGTTTGTTTGGGGTTTGTTTCGGTTTGGTTTTTTTGTTTTGTTTGTTTGTTTGTTTGTTTTATTTTTTTAAAAGTGCAAAAATCAGGCTAAGCTCTGGCTATTGTTTATTGCATTTGCAGACTGATAAGCATTGTGTACATGCCCATCCTATCCCTCCAACCCTTGACAAAAAGGAAACCAGATTTAAAATAGGCTAGTAAATATAGCTATACCTACTTTTCAGTTTTCAGATCTTCAAACAGCTTTCCTCGTATATGTAAACTCTAGGATGAACAGCCCTATGGGTGACCACCAGTGTCAAAAGCAGTACACAGCTTCTTCCTGTTGCATATATTGAAAGACTTGCTAGAGATTAACCTCTGAGATGGGTTTCATAAAGCAAGTTTGGAATGTTAGCTGGAAGCATGACTGCTCTTAAATCAAAGTTTCCTGAACTCATGGTTTTTGAAGCATCAAATGATGAGAAAATTACAGCAGAGGAGGATAGGTAATAAAACAACTGCTCCCTCAAAATCCAGGTCAGGGTCTTATGTTAATTCTATATTCACCATCCCATCTTGCTAACAACTTTCACAAAACTGAATGGAGACGAGTGATTAAATAGCACATCTGGCCCTGAAATATTATTTCTTGATGTTATAACTTAAAAAGGACAACTACAAGTAGCAATTGTGATATAGTTACTGTGCAATAAATTTTGCTCTTGTGTCAGTACCCGCTGAGCAGGGAGAGGGGAGGAGACTGAACTGAGACTTCATCTCATTCACACAGCCTGATTATATATGGGATTTAAATCCAGCTCTCATTCCACTTTATATTTTCATTTCCATTCAGTTTCCAGTGGAGTGTTCCTGTGTTCTTGAGAAAAAAGGAGGACATGATTAGGTAAGAGAGTGAAGCATGCATTCGTTTGCAGAAAGCAGTATCATCTCTTCCCTAAAGCTGATTAGTTATTGTTCCTTTAAGTAGCACTAACTATGCTCACGTGCTTTGCCATCTAAGCCATAAGGTACAGACACTTGCCAAATGCCAGTGCAGCAGCCCACTGATGCCATTCATAGAAGGCAAAGTCTGAAAAAGCTCCAGCAGAGATCCTCTGAGGAGACTGAATCTTTGGTCCAGGTTTTCAGGAATCCTCTTTCTGAACCCTTTTTCAGTGGCCCTGGTCTCTGCCAGCACATGCTTGTTCACTTGGCCAGTCAGTGGTGTCCTGATTAATTTATTTGATCTGCCTGTTTTTTTACAGGGGAGGAATGTAAGCATAACTACGATTATGCTTATCTTGTTGTCACTTTAAAAGGGGCAGAAAAGAAGAATTTTCTGTCCAACCTGTATTAATTTATTTTTTGTCAATCAGTGTCCCCTCAGGAAATCAAAGCCCTTTCATGTCTAAAAGAGTCTGTTAGTGTCTCATTAGGTGAGACCTTTCACTTATCAGGTTCACTGAGATGGACAGGACATTTGATACTTTTTTTTATAGAGACTACACTTAACAGCGATAAGGAAACCCCTCAGCAAGTTCCTTCTATGAGTTCTTTCACCTTCGACAAAACTGTCAGCACCTAGAAACAGACTCACCCTAACAGTTCATGGAAAAACATGATTATTAATACAAATTTGTGACAATTTATAGGGTTTGTTTCTTCTGGAATAGGATCTAACTGCAAAAACATATCTAAACCATGTAGTAATAATAACGAAACAAAACATAAGCAAAAACTTTAAAGAAAAACAACTTACTAAGAATACTATGAAGCAAAAGTAAACTCTAGTTATTTAGAAGCAAGTAATTAACATGCATAAGATGCGTCTCACCTTCCAGGTGTCCCCAGAAGCGGAGGAAGAAAGACTAGCTCATCAGCTGTCTCACAGTGTTGATGGAATTTCTCCCCCAATTTTGCTTATGTCCAAGCTCTTTTTGTACCTTTTTTCTTAGGCAATTTAAGTGGCTATGGTCAATAAACTAATTTTGGGGTAATACACAAATGACAGAGGCCCAAGGGTTGTTTTCCTGTGTTCCCATTTGGCAAGATGTTTGCGAAAAAAGGCCTGTGTTATTTCCATATCACTCCTTCCTTCATTTAATACTCTTATTAGTTTCTGGGAATGTCTCCCCTGGAGCTAGGGTCTTCCAGAAAACTAGCAGGAGCTTTTCCTCCTTTCGTGTAGTCTTGTCTAGCACCTTACACTTGTGCTGATTTTACACAAGTTCCTGTGTGCTCAATCATTTTTTTCTGAACAGGCTGTTTCTGCCATAGCAGGCACATTTGGGATTTTGATTCAACACTGCTGTATGGGAATGTGTAATGTTTTACATGTTTCACTGTGTTAATCACCCTCAGTAACATAAAAGTGAGAGGACAATAATAAAAAGGACAAAGGACAGTCTGTAAGGACAATCTCCTCCTTTATGTCAGTTTGGAGAGAGAACCTTTAAATAAAGGCAGTCAGCTCCACAGGAAGCCTCTTACCCTGGCAAGAAAAAAACAGGGATCTTGAGCATCAATGCTTCTCAACCAGTTGCCTTATGAGATTCTTACTGGGCTAAAAGGTGAAAAGTAGAGCAGCAGCAACTGGGGGAGAGAGTGAGGGCACAAGACTGCAGGAGTTATGGGCCAGATGCACCTCACTCCTAAGGGAACCATCAAGAGCCCTACCAAAGACCCTTCTCTGTTCCTATGGAGAGCTGAGAGCAGCACTGAGCACGGCAGGGGCAGATATTTACTGCCTTTGAGTCTCACCATACATCTTGGCCTCATCAGGTAAGGAGGGAGCAATGAATAGATAGATGGGGGATCCTTCTGGTGTCTATTAGTATTTTAACAAGAAAAAAAAAAAAAGGAGAGACAGAGTGCCATAAAGGATATTAGATTAATTTCTTCCTTTGTCTGCTATTGTGTTACTGTCTGTTTACATAATTAAATCATTGGAGTGTGTCCAGTCTCACAGTTTTGTAACATATCTGATGCCAACAGGAGGCTGTCTAATATTCATTAATAATAACTGGCTAAAGCAAATGGTGACACGTGTAAGCTGCTTTGGTAGAACTTTTTAAAGCACTCAAACATAGAAATGCAGTCACATGCTTTTTTTTTTTTTTGTGTGTGTGTGTGTGTGCAAGTGTTTGTAGTGCTCAAAAATTCTTTGTGGGCAGTTTGTAAGCATGAGATTGCCTAACAAATTAATCTATACCTTCCAGTTATTTTACTGAACGTCAATTCCTACAGAAAGTTATTAATGAACAGATAGATCATATTCTGAAATTTCAGTCCAGGGCCTTTAAAAATGAGTCTATAGGTAACAAACACAACCAGTATATGCTTATACAAACTTCAAAACAAATATTTTATATTATTTGCATAAACATGAGGTTCATGTATGGATACTCCCGTATGGGCATCTCTTAAAATGAACTTAAACAATGTAGCGATAAGGACGGTTAGTTGCAGTCATGAAATCAGTTAATAATCTAAAATATGTGCTGCAAGCATCACTGAAGACAGACCAGATATTGAGGAAGTTCATAAAAATCCAGCCTTTACTTGTCCTAATTTAGTCATTAGTTAGTTATTAACGTAATATCACCAGAAAAGAATGCGCAAATTTAAGAAAAGTGAGGGTTACATAGACAGCACTATCTGGTTATTTAAATTATGTGGAAGCATGTCGTGATAGTTCTCTTCTGAAATAAGCTGACACTGAACACTAATATGTCACAACATACCACATATTGATTTCAGTTCAGTCAACCTCAGATGTAATGATTAGTACAGATGATAGTTAATGCTGCAATTTGCATACCATGAATTAATGCTCAACCTGGGTGGTTACCATAAGTAAGCCATTCATCTCTCTCCTACATCCCTTCATCTGCAGATATTCAGGCACAACTTTAAACTAGTTCTCAGTGAGTAATACTCACTACCATGATGAGTAATAGGAAGTAAAATGTTAAATCCAAGAGCAAAGAATCAGCACAAACTTTATGAATTTATCATTCAAATCAAGTAATTTAAGTATCAAAGTCTGATCTGAAAACACTCTAATTATTTATATCTCCATGTGAAACTTTCTGCTTTCATGAAACAGCTGAATATATTGGCATTTGGAAACCACTACTCAACCTCAGGTTTTACAGTAATTAATTTTAGTTCTGGCAGGGTTAGCAATATTCTTCCGTTTCTTTAAGACTTAAAAAAAGGTTAGGTTTGATTTCATATTTTTCTTGTGAAAGAACTGTGGAAATATATATTCCAAGGGAACCAAGGCAGATTTGTAGGCAGCATCAGTGGTACAGGAAATGTAATGATGGTATACCATCCGTATATTTGATTGAAAAATGTATTTTTCAGCTTTTTGCCTACTGGTTGCAGTGGTAGATGATAACTGCTAAGCATGAAAAAAATAGCAGACTCTTGAACTTTGAAGATCTCAGCCTGAAGATATTTAGTATTTTAAATAGTTGTCTTAATATATTTTTTTGAACTTTAGGAAAGCTAAGGATTTTCTGGTAACATAAGGAGTTCTGTAATTGTGAGTTTGGGTTGTAAGCACATTTTGTAATTATGATCAGTCATCGGGGTCTATAATGTCTATAATATCATCCTAGAATTTTTCTCTTTATTTCAAAGATGTATGAATTTATATAGCAGGAAAATTATGGGTCCAGGTGTATGTCTACCAACATGCAAAAATCGTAAAGCCCTTGCTGTGCTGTGATGTGCTGTTATCTTTTAGATATGACTCCTCTGAATCTTTTAGATAGGACTGTTCTCTCTTTAATTCTAAATACCAACACTTTACGTATTACGTATTACCTCCAAAATGCAGTAGTACCAGATTTTCAGAGGCATGTAATTCAGACAAGTATTCTTCAAATATAATTTCTTTCTATCAGGTATTCTTCAAATATCATCGTTTCTCTCTACAACAATACGTTCTAGGGCAGGGATTCTCAGAAGGAAAAGAAAGCAACAAAATGTTCATCTTTTGCATTCAGCTAACCTTGGATCACGATACAGCCAACACCTGGGTTCTAAAAGGAGTCAGAGGAAATGTCTTCTCTTTTTGTGACTTTTATTGTGATAAGAGCACCGTTTAAAACTACTTTCTGTATGTACATGGAAGAAATGTTGATGCAGACCCGACACAGCATAACTGGGTTTATCCAGTAGACCATGCAAACAGGCCAATCTTGTTCAGTGACACCACTGCCAGAGTAGCTCCTTGAATCTCCTGTATATTTTTACTTTAGAAAGACTGTGATCAATATAACACAAATTGCTCTTCTCACTGCCACTTGCAGCATCTAACTTCATGTTTCAGCCTTCTCACTCATTGTATCTGTGAAAGTTCAGTAAGCTCCAGCAAAACGAGCAGATATGGGAAAAAAAAAAAAAAAGAGAGCTTGCTCTCTATATCCTGTACAGTACTACAAAGCAGCAAAGAAGCAATTAAATATCCTTGTTTACAGACTCCTTGCTTGTAGAGAATCTTGCACATTCTTTTGCATCCACTCTAAGGAAGTTCTTCACACCTAGAAGCAGTAAATTTAAAAGAAAAAGTCTCAGGCTCTCCATTGCCTGAAATACAATTTTCCTTGTGAAGTGCTTATTGGTGTTCTCTTTCAAATCCATAGCTCCTAACCCATAGTTAAAGGGAAAGAAAATTAATTTTAAAAGGTATAATTCTTTTTTGTCTGATATAGGTGTTTCAATAATTGTCCTTTTTCAATAACAAAAAAGTATAAGTTTATGTTTCATTTTCAAGATATTGTTTCCCTTCCTCTGAAGGAAAAAAAATCATCCCTTGGAGCAGCTGCTGTTTCAGGAGCTTCAATTACTACAGGAAGATACGCTGCTTAATTTTGTACTCAGTGTGAACACAGTGCAAAAGCCAGTACTAAATAGATATGGATTTAAGTGAGATGTTTGGAAGACTTTATTTTGTTCGCTAATGTAGCATGGAGTAGTCAGCCTCAGTCTGGAAAATAACTTGCTATTGTCACAATGTTTGCAGCTGGAATAAAGTTGACTCAAATTGCCAAGCACAAAATTGATTTTGGAATATACTACAGAGGTATGGCTTTTTCTGTCAAAAATGATTACGCACTGAGAAACTGTTGACTCTTTAATGTCATGTACGCTTCTAATTTTCTTCTTTCTTCCTTTCTGTCTTTCTTTCTGTCTTTTTTTCTGTCTTTCTTGTCTTAACAGTTTTTATAACCAGCATTTTCTTCTCAAAATATCTTCTGCTGTAAGGGAGATTGCATCCTGCTCTTCAACTCATAGATTTATCATGCTTAGAAAAAGCAGAATGCTTTGAAAGCTATTTATTTGTTTGTTTACTAATTATTTTTGGTGCTTACATAATTAAACCTGCCATGATTAGTTTTAATATGATGAATTACAAAGATGAAAGTGTAGCATGCTTTGTGCTCATTCATTTCCCTTGCAAATGCAGCAGAGGTCTTCCTTATTGTCTGTGGTGCAATTTCACCAATGTAACAGTATTTTTACAGAATGCAGAAATCAGTCATCTGAAGCCTGCAGAAATGTGATCAAGTCTGCTGTGAACTATGCAAGTTTTTCTTTCCTTGTTTACTTCTTTTCTGAAATCAGAGCCTCAACTGTGACAGAAGATAGCTCTAGCGTGGTCATGATTCACTTCTCATCAGTAAGATCTGATACTCTTCCTTTTTTTGTTTGTTTGGTTGGTTGGTTGGTTTTGGTTTTCAGTACCTATCTGTGCACATTCTCTTCTGTAGAACGTTGTCTTGGCTGCATCTAAACAGTTTGTGTCCGGTCTTCTAGAGACCCACACGCCTTTGTTCAAAAACAACTGTCATGGGTTTGCAAAAGTCCCCTCCTTGGGGATTGAAAATAGTTTGTCCTGATGAATTTCCAGACAAGGGCCAATCAAGAGTTTAGGTGACGCCTTTGCCAATTACATCTTCAAGAAGAAATGGAAGAGAAGGTGGTGGGGTGGAAGGAATTTTTGGCAGCCATGTAAGAGAGAAGACGTGGCAGGCCCCCAGGTGGGGGGCCAGGCCTCTCTGCTCCCCCGGCCCTGCGCCAGGGGCAGGAGCAGCGCTGAAGCTCCCCCTGACCAGATGAGTAACAGGAGTGAAGGAAAAAAACGTAAAGAAGAACTTGAGCAAAACTGCTGCAGAAAAATTCCAAGCAGAGAGATAGTGAAGCCTTCAAGGTCAGAGCTGGCAGCCGGTGAGAGAACGAAGTGGCGAAGGGGGGAGGCAGCTTCTTCCCCCCCTT
>JAWMRA010000113.1:83963297-83981304 GCA_035584735.1 Pseudotriccus pelzelni | reverse complement strand
CATAAACTTTCTCTCACCTTAGAGCAATTTGTGGGGGGTGTGGTAAAAATTGTCCCCTAGGCAAACCCATGACAACAACCCAAAAAAACCAAACAAATGCAAAACTCAGTGAAAAAAGGTTTTCTCAGAACTAAACTTTTTCAGAACAACTGTTATCCTCAGTGAAGATCACTCAATGCTCTGGACAAAAGCCTCTCTATCCAATTGATTAAACACTGAACAGTCAGGTTGAATTAAGTAACTTAAATATAACTGATTCCATCTTATACTATACTCACATGCCTACAACTAGGGCAGAGTTTTTAAACTGTTTCTCTAGGGTGGAACACAAGTCATTAAGGATCATTTTAAGGACACTCCCTTTGTAAGACTATATATACTAGTTCTACATTGCAGTCATAACCACAGTGGGCAAATAGTTTGCTTATACAAAATAAATGTGATTTAGGATGGGGAAAAGAGAAGACATGCTACACCTGATAATTTTTATATTGACTTTGTAGAGGTGAGTTTGAAACTCATATTCAAGATCCTATTCAGAGATACATCATTACTGAATTATTAAGTGCTGCAGTGGCCATTCGGAACCCAATGTGAAATCATATTCGTCACTAACGTTCTGGATGGCTTTGGGCAAGTCCTTTCACACCTACCTCTCTCTTTCTATCTGTTGTCTTCTGCTAGGACTGTATTATACAACAGGGTCCTAAAATCAGTAGAAATTTCTTGCCAATACCGTAAAATGATGTTCCAAATGGCTTGGATCAGGCTGATATCTATAGCTCATACATTCAGATAATCTCTAACTGGGAGAATGTTTCTTCCATGAGTGGAAGTAGATGATCAAGCCATTTCTTTTGGTACTGTAGATGGACCAGAACAATAGTTTATAAAAGCACTGATAGGCAATAGTAATTATTTTTACACTCCAGTTGAAAAATGTATGCAAGCAATTAAAGAATACTTCCCTGGGTTTTTTCCCTTTTCTTTTTCCTTCTTTATTCTGTGATTTTTTTTAATGTGTGTTCTAGGCTGAAAGTTGGTGAAGAACACATAGGCAGGATTAGTAGATTTTGAAACCATTTCGTTATTCTGTCATGAGTATGTTCTTTTCCAGGTATTCTCAAGTCAAATGTGGTAAATCCTTAATTGTAAAAAGAATATTTTCTTAATCTCATAACAGAAATGTGGTTTTGAACTTGATCTTAAAAATCAATATAAATAAAAACTTATTTCCTTCTAATGCATTTTCACGTGTTACATAAAATAAGAAAATAAACATGGGAATGTTATCAGTTTTGAATAAAAGCCATTAAAAATTACAGTACCATAGACTTGAGTGCATTCCCCTAGACCTGTAAGTTACAGTATACTCTCAGGCTCTGAGAATAATTTGTTCTGTTTCCTTGGTATTGAGCAGAGGCTGAAAGCTGGTACAAACCCTGAACTCATTATTTTCTGTTTTCTGTGAAATCAAAAGTGAAACAAAGGCTTGATGTATACTTACCTAAGAAGCCCTTATTTGAACGAGACCTAAAAAGATGTGAGGAACCCAAGTGAACAGCAATACATAACGTTGTCTGGTGGTATCTTGAGAACTATTTTTCTCCAAACACTTTCCTTTGCTCAAACATCCCAAAACTAAAAAGAAGACTGGTGACCTTCATTGCTTATTTTGCTGGCAATTTCTGGCATCTGCTTCATTATCTAAATTTTGAACTAATTCTAGAATTATATCCATGTATCCAGTCTTAAGTGTTAGATTTAATACACCAGACACAATGAGGTTTTGTGAGTCTTGCTGAGAGAAGATCTGTTTAGAACAGCAGTTTTGTAAAATATATAACAAAACCTCTGTTACACAGAGTTCAAGGAAATAATTTATTCAGCCTGTGGGTTTTGAATCTTTAGCAGCTCTTGCCTTCATTACAGCTAGCAAAGCTACCTGAACAGTGAAAGAAAGCATGAGTAATGAGCCACAAATGACAGCAGCAGTGTGGGTCTTTACTCCATGGGCCATGCAGCACTGAGCATTAAGTCAGGATCTCTGCTTTTGACATACAACCGAGTAGCCCTAATTCTAACCTTAATTATAGCCCAGGGTTCCATCTCTTCAGAAAATATAAACATAAGGCATGGGACTTAAAAAATACCTTACCTCTTCCTACTGTCAGGCCCATTAGCATTCAGCAAAGAGTATATATTTTATATTACTCTGTCCTAATTCTTGGGGTAAGTAAATGCAGGAGAGCTACCGAAGCAATAAAAGAGCTCATCTCATACTGGCCACAGTTGACTCTAAACCTCTGCCTAACTCTGAATATCTATGTTTTTCAATCTCTTAATTAGCAAATCCTGACACCCTTCCTAACTCTAAGCTTTCTCTTCTAGCCAAGGGAATCCATCCCTTCTGGAAAAATGAATACTGAAGGTGGCACCTGCCTTCTTGCCATTACTTAGAGACATTTAGCATCCAGCAAGGAAAGGAACATTTCAGTATTTAGATTTAAAAATCCAAACCATCTCTTAACTTCAAATTAATTCTATCACAGGGATGCATTCTGAGTAGTAACCCCATCAAAATATTGCTCATGACAGGCATCTACTTTCATTTGAACTCTGAAATGCCATTCAGCCAAAACCTTAAATTGCTAAATCCCAAATGCTAACCTTAGCTATTATCTTGATTAGAGCTAGAGGACCCACGTCTTCTGGAAAAGTGGATATGAAGCACTGGACAAAGGGACCTTTGTATTCCTCAAGAACTCTCAGAGCCATTCAACATAAAAAAAAAAAAAAAAAGGTCCTTTTACTCTTTAGAGTCCCAGAGTCTAACCCTAACCTTCACTTTCTCTAGCAAAGAAACCTATCCAGACAGTGAAAGGAAGGTAATTTATTGGCCATGACCAGCTCTAACTTTGTCCTGAGTGGTGGAGATCATGCAATAGACAGTCTTACAATGAGATCTTCTCTCTCTAGAGACCAAAATCCTGTTTGGCATCTTCACTTTCATTCCAGCCAGCAGAGCCATATGAACAATAAAAGAAAACATAAAGAATTAGCACAACTCTTTGTCAGGAGGTGACCATTTCAATTTCTGTCCATGAGGGCCACAGAGCATAAAAATTGCTTTTTCAGGCTTTAGATCCCCAACTCCCAAAATTCAAGAGCAGGAGGAATGAGGTTGACTCTTTTTTCTCTTGGGGGCAGGCATGTCACACATACTGATTTAAAACTGCTGGGTTTCTCTTTCATTTTCAGACATATTGACACCATAAAGCTATTTTTAAAATATTTTAAAACCCCCCATCATTTACAAGCACAAAGAACCTTATACTGGGTCATGATGCCCACGCACTGGGCATTACAGCATGTGTGTTGTACCTGCCTAATATAGGTAGCCAAAATACGTCTTTTGTACAAGTACTTTGGCAAAATTCTGGATAAAAGAGGCCTTTGTTGGAAGCCAATGTTGTTCGAACATCTGCCATTGCAGAGACTTTCTTGCAGTGAAAACTTACAGTAGATAAGACTGCTTAGACTATATTATACTGATCTGGTAATTGTTCAGTAATAGTTAAATTCTTTACTTCCCAAGATCTTCATTCTTTATCCCAATGTCCCTGATCACTCCTCTTACACCACACTCTGTGTGAGAGAACATGAAAAAGACAGATTGAAAGTCTGACTATTAATGAGGAACTTAGTGCAGAGGTAGTTAAAGGAGTTCCTAAAATAGAGTCCAGCAATCACCAAGAATCAACTTTACTTCTTCTAGTATATATTTTGCTTCCACACAGTATTGTTGAGAGTAAATTGACTGATGTTTGAAGTGCTTTCCATTTCCTTGATGGAAGTTGCTATGGAAATGGAAAGCATACTTATTAGATATTTGCCATCACTTTTTGTTAAATCTCTTCTAGGTTCTCTTTGTCTTGGAGTTTTGCTGCACTTTTCAGGATCTGAAGTTGTTAGCAGACCCACAACAGGAGATCGCCTATGCTCCTCTGTGTACTCACTATCCCTTCTGTGTATTTCTGCTGGATTTCTCAACGGCAGAGGTATAAACTCAGAGCCACTTTAAGCATTGGAGAAACCTCTGGCAGTCATGATAGGAATTTTCATGATAATGCATTAAGCAGTTCAAAAGTTGGAAGCACACTCAATCAATTGCTATTTTAAATATTTACAGTATCTATTACAGTATGTATAATAATATGTAAATATAGTTAAACTATTAGCCTCTCGTAACAACTGCCACCAGATGTTCCACATCAAGGCATTTGGGTCACTGGAGGCACATGAATACAAATATACACATTATATATTTTCAGCCCTTCAGGATTTTGCTGCTGCTACCATTTCAGAACTGTCTTTCCTTTTCCAGAATTATGACAGCGGTAGCTGACAGAAGAGAGGAAGAATTCAATTTTTCCTTCTGTTTGACTCTACTTATATGTGTGCATTTTCCTTGTTTCGATTTTTTAACAGTTCTTTTCTGTGTTTGAGAGAAGAAAACCATGATTTAGTCTTACAGAATGTTGAAAGGGTTTGTTTACATTGTTTTTTCATATGGTTTACTGTCTTTGAAGGAGAAATTTTTCCATAATGCCAAGAAAAAAAAGAAAGAATGCCTACGTTAATCATGCACCCCTATAGGTCTGCAAGGGAGAAGTGTTGGTGTTAACCTTAATAGTAGAATGTGCAGGTGCAGCTGATTTGCAGTCAGAGCTTGCTGGGGAGTGTGGATAGCTCTGGAGCAAAGACAAGTAGGAGATTCCCTTTCCTAGGCAGGGAACCTTTCTTTTTTTTTTTTTTTTTTTGCATTCTTGTATCTTAGCTTATGATTGCTTCCCATTCATGTGAGTCCTTAAGAAAATATTAGAGGATAAGTGAAGGTTGTGTTTTGGTATCACTTCCTAAATCTATCCTAGGTATGAATCAAGAGCCCCTTTCTCTTTCTTGTCCATTTGTTAAAAAATGTTACAGTATAGTGGGGGAAATACAAGTGTTTTACTAGCTCTGCTGCTGAGACTGGCAGTTTCTTAGCAGTAAAAGCAGAAAGAAATAAAACCATTCACAATGAGGGAAGATGTGATAAAAAGTGACCTTCATCTGTATTTCATTTTTTTTAAAAGCTTCAAGAGAAAAAGAAACAGCTTGCAGCTGGGTTGTCACAGCCTGTAGAACCGCTGAAAGAAACTTGTTTTCAGGATGCATTTTTGCTTCCATGATTCTAAATGCTTTTGTGTTTTAAAAGGCATTCTAGTCTCTTATGGAATTGCATGGAGACTGCTAGAGCTGGACCATGCTTTTCCACCCAGACAAAAAAAAAGGTAAATCAGGTTGCCTAATGTTTCTAAGGACTAAACAGTAATGCTGAAGTAATTTCCAAAGCAGAAAAACAGCTATTCTGTAATTTTTGTTGCAAATATTTGTAACAGTAAAAGAGTCATTTGGGAAGGAGCAAAGCATTGCCAACTGGAAAAAAAAAAAGCAAAAACAACCAAGCCTGCCTAAAAATTTAATACCATTTCCACTGAACTGTGAACTATGTAAGTGCATTGTGTATTCTGCTGGACTGATCCTGAGCTGTAGTTAAAGGTCATCAGGGCAGTTCAGGTGAAAGGCAGATGTGGAGAACAAGGGCTGTGGAAAGGTTACACAAGGTTGACTCCATGCTTGTTTTGCCATGTGCTGAGCATCCATGAGATAATCCTCCTCCATGCGTCTGAAAGGTCTCTTTTTTTTTCCTTTACAACTGATGAGAGAATAAAGGGACTGAAGAAGCAGTTATACTCTGTAGTTACACTTGGCAGCCTCACTAATTCAGTCCGCATCTCAGTTCCTGCTGCTTCTTTTATACTGTTTTTCTGGGTGACTGAGTGGGTGGAGAGATCATTCCTCCTTCTGCCCTTTTACACACGGTAATGTTTCCCTTTTGTAACACCTCTGGTGAAGAAAGGAGCAGTGGCTCTTGTTCTTCTATTTTCTGGTAATTTTTGCTTGGGCCCCATCAACATCCTCGTAATGGAAATTCACCATTCTTTCTTACTGAATCTTCTATCCTAACAAAAATTTGGAGATGGTGACCTGCACTGTCCCATCCTTCTTGCTGGAGCAGGGACTCTTTTGCAGCCTTGTTAATACTTTATGTCTGATTCACTACTGGTTATTTCTACCTTATTCCTAGTAGGTGTTTATTGAATAAAGGCTGGGGTGCTGTGTAGAGTGAAGACATCTTGAGTGATACTTGGTTTGTTTTACAAGAAAAGACATTTTACATAGTACAAAGCCAGGGCCTACATAAGACTTATGTATATGAAGTGACAATTTAAAAAAAAAAAAATCTAAATTTGAGTGGTTTCAGAGTAATTCTTTGTAAGGGATATACAAAAAGGCAAATTTGAAAAATTTTTTTTGCTGATGGTAAAAAAGAAAAAAAAAGTGAAGGAAAAATCTCTTCCTTTTCTTTGACATCATCAAGGAAACAAATAATTCTTCATAGCAAATGCTGTTATAGGGAGATAGGATACTCTAACAAGAAGTAACGAATCCACTGTGCTGAAATATCCAAGTACCAATGGATCATTAAAAGTCATTCAGATTTATTTCAACAATCTCTTTTCAGCATCAGAATGTGCTGAATGACACAAGTTTGAAAATTTAAGCATTGACATCTTTTTCAGGTATAGCTAACTCATAAAAGATGATGGAAAGGTATATGAAATTTATATGCTGAGGGTCAGTACTTCACAGTATTGTACTACTGATTTTCAATTTCACTTGAGTTTCTCAGGTTGCTGTGACTCCTTTGAAGTTTTGCGCTCTAGAAACAAATACTTCAAGCAAATGGCCATAATTTTCTTCCTCTGTGAAGCTGTTGAAGTCTAATAAACAATTTTGTAGAAGGTATAACCTCACAACAATAAAATATGTGTTTAGAAATGTAAAAAGTGTATGTATGGAGGAACACCCTAAAAGTTGAGACAAAAATTAGTTGGTTTTTTTTTTTTTTCTTTTCATGAGACACGATAGTGAGTTTTTAAAATAAAATAAGGCATTTCAGGTGCAATAATAAAATTTTAAGAGTCTGTATCAGTAGAAGAGATACTGGAGTAAAGTGCTAGAAGCTCTGCTGCTGACAATACTTACGTATGTGTGTACCTTTATTTGCCTTAGTGCCCCCTGGCACATCAAGCATATCAATTAGTAATTTATATAACTGGACTATAGCAAGAAGTTAATGCTCATGAAGTTTAAAAACAATAGCTGAATAACTGACTACAGTGAGTGAAAGACTTTCAGCTGTCACTTTTACAAAAAGAACTCTAGATGTGCTGTGTCTATCTGTTTTTGGGGTGCAAAGAACACCCTTAAACAATGATGAAAAGAGTTGAGGGCTAGTCTAAATAATTCAAAACTTTCTTAGTGCAAATGTACTTTTTTTTCTTTATGTGCCAAAGTCCTTAAATGAGGACTTCTCGGTATCCAGTTAAACACCTCATTCATTCAGAAAGATACTCTCTTCACTTTCATCCTCCCCAGTAGCTGTTTCTTCATTGTGCCTACAGAAGTTGCTAGAGGTATTTTATCTTCCAGGTAGTATGTGCAGGAATTGGAGACCTATAAAATCATGGTCCTTCCATCTCTACTTTAGTAAAAAATATCTCTGTGCCACCTCTAACTGAAGGCTGTGTTTATCAAGTCTACAAAGGCTCTAGATCAGACAAATGACTAACACAGACAGTTCTTAAATCTAACATGCATTTTTGCAAAGCTTGTCCCTTTCTTTAAGCCAAGATGTAACAGAGCTCGCCCTGGGCATGCACTTTACTGCAGTCAGCCTGCAATCAAGAAACTATTTTTAATAAATCATTGGGAGTAAGTAGAGATCCACCTATTTCTGAATATTATAAGTCTGGCAGGGACAGAGGGAAGAGTTTTCCAGAGATCTTCACTGGACAAAATCTCATCCTTAGCACTTGTCTAAGGCAGCTGCACTAGGGCACCATGCCATCTAAGCATGCATTCAGGTATGGTATGCCCTTCCAAGGACACCAAGTCATATTGTCTATTCAGAGAATCAAGCAGGGCTGCAACTTACGCAGTATATTCTTCTGTTTTTGTGAAACTTTTCCCCTAAAACATCACCTGTAAAATATAGAGCTGTGGTTTCACAGTATATCTCCTCCTTCTGTTCTTCACTTCACTCAGGTCTTAACATAAATCTTTTGTAATTTCACAGAGAAAAATAAATCAGTGAAAAATATCTGGTTTTACTTGTATGAAAAACATGTTTTTCCAACTCCACTGTTGTATTCCACGTCTTTTCTTTGAAGGTACATAATGTTAAAAAAAAGGTGCCCAATCTATCAGTGTGATATACAGGCAGTAGCTATAAAAATAAATTATTTCTACTCACAGTATGGTCATGTTCCTCTTAATTCTTTTTGAACACATATTCAGTATCACTTAACAAAAAATAAGAAAAAGTGTGGGTTTTTTTCTCTTTTTTTTTCCTTTCATTTGCTTAATGTGTTTGGTGGGAATTAAAAATAGTTCATTGTGAAGGGAACTTAGTGTAACAATGTAAGTCCTGATTTTTGCAATGATCTCTGATGAGACTGTGTACATACCAGCTAGGAACAGACTACTAATAGTCTTAAGAGTGTGAACTGTTCCTAGTTATTGAACAATGTCTATAACCAAGAAAAAAAAGTCTATTTTAACTGATTCCTAACAAGATGTCACATCTAACACAGATGTTCAGAGCTGTATCTTATGACTACTGACCGAAATTCAGATATTCAAAGACAAGTATTTTACCCTTTTTTCTATTGCTATTAAAATACAGTTTATGCATGTTCACTTGGGAAGAGCAGGAAATCTTCCCTGCCATTGACCAGTGAGGATGGTCTCAGTAGTGAGAGTCAAGTGAAAGAAACATGCACTGTTGGATGTCCTTCAACACATAGCATCATTAAAACAGGATTAAAACATGACAGTTTTATTAAACAACATTAAAACATTGTGTAATATGTGGGTTATACTCTGCTACAACTGCACATTACTGTAGCAGGTGCCCCTGGCTTTATAACAGGTCAGACACTAGTCTGTAGTGACAGGTCCTTAAAATGCCTCAATCAAGTTACATTTAATTTCTTACTCTAGATTTAATTGTAAATGCTAAAATTTTCTTACAGAAGAAACTAATAAGACAGGTAAAAAACTTATTACTGTTTATATTAAAGCTTTGATTTATTCACTCTGTCAAAATCAGAATTTCTTCAGTTGCTGTTGTTAATAAAACAAAAGGAAAAACTGAACAAAAATAGCTAGACGTGTACCTGTCATTTTGTGTCCCCACTCACATTATTCTGTAGTTAGTTTTCCTGTTACTTTTTGTCTTCAGAAGCACACAGTAAAATATGGCTGCTTCTTTGTTGTTTCTCCTCAGGTTGAGATAGAACAAATTAAAAAATGAACAAAGAAATGTTGCAGCCTTGACAGCCACTATTGGTTTTCATTAGTTAACTTTTGTGTATGTGTTAGCACCTGCCTGTTTCAGTGCTGCGGTCTCTAATCTAATATATTCAGAACATATTAATTCTCAGGACCTTTAACAGTTAGCCACTTTATCTATGGATTCTGAATATAATTTGCATTAAAAGAAAAAAAAAGTACTACCCTCTTTTTTTTTTTTTAATTATTCATAAATTGACCAGAGCGCATATATGCAATTAGAAATTTTGATAGAAACCAAGTTTTAGCAAAGGGAATTGTGTTTTGGCCAGCAGTACTGACTCATAACACTTGAAGTTTGTCTATAGGTACTGCAAATTAATTAGCAAAATTTTGCAGACTAAAACTGCAAAATACTTGGAGAAAAAGAACAAAAGCCGCATCCTCCAGTGAGACTTTGACAACACATAAAGATTTTTTGTTTGTTTGTTTGAGATTGTTAAGGATTGAAGATGTGGGTGTACATTTCCTCATTGGGCAGGTTCTACACTATCAAACACTAGAGATAATGAGACAGGCAGACCACAGATTTGTCCCCAGCATCCTTGAACATCAGTATTAACATAACTATAAAAGAGCTACTTCATTTACCCCTGCTCTCAGTTTCAACAGTTTCTATTAGGGAATACTTGAATAAAGAGAAAGGCATCTAAATATGCAATAGTCTCTACTGTCATGACAAGGCATACAAGTCTGTTGGTTCTCTTTGGGTTAGCACAAAATTTATATGTATATTCTGAGGTTTGGAAAGTTTAGACCTCATATCTTTCGAAGGAAAAGTGTATCAATAGATTAAGATCTTTGGAAAACATTTTCCAGTCTAATTTTCCTTCTACAGGACAGATACGATGATTTGTAAATTAGTTCACTTGAGGGCAGAAGCCAAAAATTCCACAGTTAGTCCATTTGGGCAGTATTTAGTTCACAGTATGTAAAACCACACAAGGATCTGGGTATATAGCTTACAGAACTCCAGTATGGCAGAGGGATTACTCCATAACATTGATAAGGCCTCCTGTGTTCATAAATTCAGTCCAAGAGACTGTATTACAGGAAGGATAAGTCTCTTGTGACTTGAAACTCAAGAATTTACCTGAACTGAAACCTGGTGAGAACAATGAGAATTTTCTGTGGCCTAGAAAACTAAGGGGGGTGGGGGGAAAACAACTGGACAGAAAGAATAGCTTAATATAAAGAAAGGAAGTTGAAGGAGGAAGCTAAATTTTCAGATATATTAAGAGCTCCTGCAAAGAAGGAATGTTTTGCTTTCTGTGGTAGAAAAACCAACAGTGAATCTGTCTGAGCTGTAGTGAAAAAATGAGGTTTAGAAATAAAAAATCCTACCTCAAAGGACAGCATAGCACTGGGAAACGTTAAGAAGACACTTACAGAATCCCTGCTGCTGCATAATTTCAAGATCAAGTTGGTAGAACAGATGTGGGTTGAGGTTGGTCTACATGACTTGGGGAGATGCTTTCTGGCGTTGTAACTGCAACCCAAAAGCCCTAGGAAATCTCCAGCAGCCTACTGATGCACAGCCAAGTCCTGACTGCTCAGCTCTGCGATGCACATCATGCAATGCTTGGGTTTTCAAATACCAAAATCCTTTGCCACCGCTACTGTCACAATAATATCTGTCCCACAAGATAATCTGTAAGAAGAGAAAATCCATTTCAAACAGCTAATGTATTTTGAGTGCAGAAAGTAGCAAAACAGAACTGGTAAGGCATGGTGGTAATTGAAGCAACAGCTTCGGGCAGCTGCTGGAAGCAACTTATTAAACTTAGCACAAAAGCAATAGATTGAATACTGTGTTGCCCAAGAGTTATAACATAATTTGATTAGGTGTGGTTTTCCAATAATTACATGTTGTCTGCACACCTCTATGGATCACAAAAACAGTTGACCAGATTGCCTGTGGCTTGTTTTCTCTGTTGGTGACTGAGCTTAAATTAGTCTCCTGGCTCCTAACATACCAAACTTGAAATCCAAATCTCTTCTTTATAGCCATCTCTGTTAAGTTAGGATTAGTATAAAGACTGTGAGTATAAATTAAGAAAAAAAAATAAAGGTTATTGCCTGAATGTATAGGCATTTCCCTCAGTGTACTGACTATTAAAATAATAATTGGGAAAAGTGCTGCCCTAAATTATTAGAAATTCAGGTACCTAGAGTGCATGCTGTTTCTTCTCAAAGGAATTCTTATGTCTTTTCATTTTTAATGGAAAGAGAATATTATCAAGTTTCTTCCACATTGTCCCAGGAAGGTAGGCTTTTTCCTCTGTTATGTATTTGTCCTTTCCCACTAGTTCGGCTAAGTAAAAGCTATCTCCATGTATATAAGCATTAGACTTGATTCTTTACAGGTAAACTCTTAGAAACATACAGTTAGGGATTTGCTCATTAACTAGTCTTTTAAAAGGAAGAAAAAAAATCAATTGCATTTTTCTTAGTTAAAGTTGCATTAGTTACATCACCTAAAATTTGAGAAAATTTTAATGCAAGTCTGTTCTTTCAACAGTGAATTAACTATCTTTATTCCCTATCCTGGGTTGACCAATTCCAGACAAGTGTTTCAGGTATGATACAAGCTTCGTAAAGGTGAAAAATGAAGGGTCTCTGCTTTTTTATCTCAAGCAGTATTGACCATGTCACAAACATCTGATACTCCTATTTTTCCCATGAGAAAAAGTACTGTGAGTGCAGCGTAAGCATTTTTTTATGATGTGTGTGTGTGTTCTGCAGGGTTTTTTTGGAAACACAGGAGTAGTTGTGCAATTATGGTCTCTTTACCTGATGGAAATCTTGGCTGCTGCATTGCAGGAGTAGATTGCAGGGACTCGTTAAAAGCGAGTTGACAGAAAATTAGTCATTCCTTTTGCATGGAAATGATTCATTCTACTGTACCAGTCTTTGAGTCCAGTCCCAAGTCCTTTCAAACAATTCCTGTGTCCCATGCCACCTAGCTAAGTAGGGAAAAAGCAATATTTAATTAGAGCCAGTATTAAGAACAAGAAATGAGACTGCTGTTGATAATATTTCCCTTGGGCCCACTAGTGTGGTTTTTTTGAGAAGAAAGAGTAGAAATTAAGCCAATAATAATAAAACTTAGCCTTTGCCTCTCTCTAAAGTGCTATTAAGTCTTAGAAATCTTCATGCTGCTGTTGTGAGTTACAGAAGAAATAGCACTAGAAATCTCAAAAAGGGTATATTTTTCTCTCCACGCTGAAAAAAGCATGTGAGGAGTGCATCTGCACCTCTGCCCCTGTGTTGCTTTTACTTTCAGTGGGATGGAAGAAAGGCTTGCAAGAACTTCTTTCTTCCACTTTTATGCCAGCATTCAGCACTAAAATGACAAATATGCTTAACTGATGCATAAGTTCCAAAGCTGTATTCAAAAATTCAGAAGCCCCCTGCAAACAAAGCCCTTTAATTTTTGATCTAACACAAAGAATATTTACATGAAAAGGGAAAAATATTTCTGCTTCTCAAGAATTTATGTAATCCTGCTGCGCTGTCCTCATCTGATACAGGTTTCAGCTGTTCATTTCAGAGCAATGTTTCTCTTTTTCTTTTCGGAGAAAAGTAATGTCAGGACTGAAGTGAGACAAGCAGGAATGTTGTACTTTAGGCTGTGTGAACAGGTTTGGAGTGTTGCAGGAATGAGTGGAAACAGCTAGTATTAGTTTTAATGAGTTTATTCTGTAAGTGGGAAAGAACCATATGAGTACAGGGCAGCTTCGGTGGTTAGCAGCACTTCAGAGCAAATGGTGTTGGAGGTCAGCCATACCAGAAGGTCTCTGCTTTCCTTTGCAAATTCAGAAAGTCTGCATGACATCAACTGGTACTGGACAGCAATACTGTCAGTTCTTAGAGACAGGGAGCACTGTGCTCCGTTGAGTTTGGTGTCTTCTGCTGTTCAGGGCGTACAAATGAAGTAGCGCCCACTTATAAAAGTGGGTTTTTTTCATTCAGTCATTAGACTCATGCCTTTGGTTTTGTTTCTGGAGCAAACAGAGATGCTGCAGGATGGTTCCAGATGAGAACAGGCTCTTGGTTGGATAACTTGGGGATTTATGGGCACTATTAGTTTTGGAAGCTAACTGGGTCTGTCCTTCATGTATAGTCTAGAGATGAACTGATGACCAGATTTAGTTTGAGAATAAATGTTATCTTAATAAGATTAGCTGAGGTACTTCTGAGGGAGGATGTTTGTTTTGTTGTAGTTTTCTACAATAGCACAGAGTATTGTCTATCTGAAAACGTTTTCTGATAAATTCCCAGTATTGCAGGCCGAAAAGACAGGCTGATGATGCTCTACTGTCACACCACCCTCATGGCTGCTGTTGTTGTGCTTGGCTATTGGCTTTATATTTGCTATAAGCTGTTCTGGGACAAAAAGTGGATGTTTGCTGGATGCTTTGGAGCTACCTACTCCTTTATTTTTTTTCAGCTTTTCTGTGAAGTATGAGTCTATACTTAAGAGCACATGTAACAAACATAAAACTTGGACATCTTGGAGTTGTTTCTACTTCATTTCTGTCTTCCAAATCCCCAAATAGATTTAAATATGCAAGTATTTTCATTTCTGTACCTTTCAGTTACTTACATTTTGTTTTCCCCTTTCTTCAGGCTTCTTTTTATATAGGATCAGTGTGTCTCTCAGTGTGGTCTCTGGGGTGTTAGTAAGAACATAAGAACCGCAGGAAAAAGGATTTAGATGTGTGGGATGAAAGTTACAGCACAAAATCCTTTTAGTAAATATGCTAATTTTGTCAGTTTGTTGCAGTTCATGGGGATTGTCCACATACTGCAACAAGCAAGTCTTTTTTCTCGTCTTCTCTCCTTTTTGATTTTCCTAATTTTGAGTGTGCAAAACATGGTAATAAAAAGAGGTTTCTATATGACATTCAGCCTTCAACAAGAAGTAAACTGCTGATATTTAGATGATATTGTATCTGAAGCCTGGATATGCGTATGGACTGACTTTAACTGTGACTCATACTGAGGACAGCACACCTGTGCAACCTGAATGCAGACCTAAATATAGAGATGGGCTCAGAGACAACATTATGTCTGGAAGAAAAAGAGAAATTAATGTGTGGAGGCCTCACACTTGCACATTGGAAGGCTGCCCTGTAAAACTGGCTCTGCATACAACTTTAGATGGATTTCAGCTCACACTGAACAACACAGCTGTTCTGTTATGGACAAAAGAGCAAATCAATTTAAAGCTGTTCAAGTCTACAGAAGGGTTAGAGGCACCTTCTGTGTTGCACTGTGGATATTATGAATGTTGATTACTGGCTGAATTTTTGCTTTTTAAGAAAATGCGTGTCCTCAGTGGGAAAACAGAGTCCAAAGCCTGAACAACACATTAAGGTTGGATGGACAATGTTAAGGGAATGACCAAAAAGGTATTGGTTTGTCAGAGCAAGATGAAGCTCCATTAGGTTTTGAAGACTGTGACTTAAAAATGGCTGATGACAGATTTCCAAGTGGAAAAATGATACAGAAAGCCAGGTAGGACTTAATTTTAATTCTTTTTTTTTTAAATCATTACAATTAAAATCATTAGATTCCTCCAGTGTTTTGATTTGAAGTGTCAAGGCATATAGACAGTGATTCAAATATAACCATGAATAAATTTCCTTCAGAATTTTGGCATACAGAAATGAGTCAAATGGCAAGATACTTTTTATAACTAACTGACTATAAAACTGTGTGTAGATTTTAACCAGAAATACAGGGGTCAAAGACTCTGTATGTCTTCTGTTCTGCCCACACAGTTACACACCTTAATTTTTTTCCTTGTAATGCTTGATTTGACCTTCTGTACCAAGACTGATGGTGGCTGGTTTTTTTCCTCTTTAGTATTTAATTAGGAAGTTCAGGAATTAATGCAGACTTCTAAACTTGTAGCGGCTGCCTGTGCGGCAACAGAGCACGGAGCATGGAAGCAAGATTTTCTTTTGACTTACTGTGAAATGGAGGACTGGAAAACATAAAGAGTGATGAGAGGGGACTTAGGTCAGCCTGCTGGAGGGTACTCAGTGATAGGTAAGCACCAGCTTGGTGTGCTCCTTGGGCAAATAACCTGTGCTGTGAGGGGTGGCATGCACCACCCTGGTTGGCATGTCACACTGCAGCAGCTGTTCTGCTCCCACTTGCACTGGCACTGATCTTGTGCTGCTGCGATGAACTCCAGAAGAACACAAAACATCAAGTTCCATCTCAAATAGTCTTATGTCTCTTCTTCAGAAAAACGTTTCAAATATCTCATTATGCCTCGATATGATTAATTTGAGTGGATTTACGTGGTGACTTCCTCCTGCCTCCCCCATTGTCTTTGGACTTTCCTGCAGCACTGTCGTGGTGCCTAAACTGGTAGAGTTTAGGGCTCCATTTACATTAGAAAGCCTAGAATTGTACATAGGTGGGATCTTCAGGCATATTGTCTGGCTCTGGCCAGGACAGGGTTAATTTTTTGCAGTGGCTGGGAGGGGGCATGGCTAGGAACCTGAGGACATTCTATACCATTTCATGTCATTGCTGGGGGTTGCAGAAAAGGACTCTCTCCCAGGGAGAAGGGGGTCCATCTGGCTGAGAAAATGCAGTGGAGAAAGTTGTCCAGTATTAGCCATTATCATGGGGTGGGGGGTTCTGTACCAGTAATTTCTTTTCTTATACCTTTTGTTATTAATATTGTTGATATTACTGTTCTTTTTCTTACCTCGTTGTTTTCAGTAAATTGTTCATATTTCAACCTATGATCTTTGCCTTTTGTGCCTTCAATTTGACGGGGAGCTGAATATGGTTTTAGTTGGAGTACTAAATAGGAGAATACCATTCCTAAACCACAAGAGCATAACGCAACCATATGCTAAACTTCAATGGACTTCTTGTTGTGTTCACTGCAGGCAGCAAACTTGCAGGTCTACTTTTGAGGTTTTCTTATAAAATGTCTTCATAGTGTCTACAGCATGATCTCTTAAAAATAGGTGGTGTCATCCATCCACTCCGTGTGTTTATTGTTGCATAGGAATAGGAAGTTTCTGAAGATGCTACATTTGAGCAAGTGTGGATTTCCCTGTGGCAACTACCAACCCTACCATCATTCTCCCAGTCACTCCCGAGTGACTTGATGAACCATTCTTGGTTCAGCATGTCTTTCCCCAAACAAGCCAGAGTCTTTCAAAGGTTTTAATCTATCTTTTTTTATTGATATGTAGTAATTACTGTTAAACCTGAAAATGAGATTGGTGGCATTAGGAGACAAGATTTATACTACTCATTTCAAGCGCAAGAATAATTTCTTCATTGACTCTTGTACTTTCTTTTGGTTATGGTAAAGCATTTAATGTAGCAGATGTCTCACTGCCTCAGGCTTTTGGGAGCCTATTTTTAGTAGGTCTAGTAGGCTTTCTTGGTAGTCTGTCACTATCTTTGGGGGCGGCATAGATTACAGATAACAATGGTTTGCAGGCCTTAGTGCTGTATGAAGCAGTGTATGAAGCTGGATGGAGTTGAGAGGGAAGTGAGAATGCCTTTACTGTAGCCCTGGTTAAATAGCAACCACTGTGATGGATCAGTGTTTACCTCTTCACTGGTGAACAATGCCTGAGAATGCCTGAGAATGCCTGAGAATGCCTGAGAGCTTTCATAATTTCTTCCATCCACTACTGCCTTTTCATAGGAACACGAAACACTTGCCATTTTCGTTTAAAGTTTTATCAAAAGAAATTATATCAGGTTAAAACAAAACCAAACCAAACAAACAGATAAAAAAACCCACACCAGAAGAATTTGCTGATGGGAACTGCGGAACTGCAAAGGTTCCCCCAAATTTTGGGTAATTGGTAATTTATTTCAGTAACAACATGAGATAGTGGATAAGAGAGGTAGTCAGGGTGCCACATGGTGTAGCTCGCTCACAGGAGCCAGGGTGCTGGGGCTGAGGGTTGTAGCAGGGCAGAGGAGGTAATGGGCTCAGTCCAAACCCTGCATGTGAGAAGCCCTCATGTGCAGCTCCTTCTGAAATGCATTAGGATTTTTTTCAGTCTTTTCCTATAATAATGAGTGTCCCATGGGTACTCCCTGCTTAGCTTCAGTACCATGCACAGAGGGGAAAATGCATGCATGGGCTGCACAAAATGGGCTTCTGAAGAAGTATTACTTGTTTGTTTTGCTTCAGCAAACTAGGAATAGTACCCTAAAGGCATAGAATTAGATATGTGGTTCTTCTGTATCTTGTAAGAAATAAAAAAGAGCTTGCAAATAGGTGAACTTCAGACTAAACACATTTTTTAAAAACGAATGGTCTTTAAAAACTTTTCTAGTCCCCTACTCCTTTCGGGAAAGCAAGACCACTTTGCTTTTCCAGACAAACTGGCTTGGCAGATGTCTTTTTAAATGATTCTGATGTCTTTACATTGATTCTGATCCTATGATTCTCTTTTACATGCAAAAAATCATTCAGAAA